>CM021731.1:191702389-191733850 GCA_011075105.1 Heteronetta atricapilla
TGGGTAGACCTGTGCGGTGTCAAGAGTTGGACTTGATGATCCTTAAGGGTCCCTTCCAACTCAGGATATTCTATGATTCTATGATTCTATGATTTGTCATTCCCAGCCTCGAGTTCTACAACATCGACAGACTCTCTAATATAGAGAGCCACACCACCACCCCTTCTGTGCTGCCTGTCCCTTCTGAAGAGCTTATAGCCAGTCATTGCAGCACTCCACTCATGAGAGTGATCCCACCACGTCTCCATGATGGCAACCAAGTCGTAGCATGCCTGCTGCACGATGGCTTCCAGCTCCTCCTGTTTGTTACCCATGCTGCGTGCATTGGTGTAGATGCACTTCAGCTGGGCCATTGCCTTATCCCCCGGCCTTGCTATTGTTCGCCCTGGCACAGCTCCAACAATCCTTGCTTCAGCCCCATCCCCCTTCTTACCTAGTTTAAAGCCCTCTCAATGAGCCCTGCCAGCTCCTGGCCCAGGATCCGTTTTCCCCTAAAAGATAGGGACCCGTCTGCGGTCATCAGGCCGGGTATCAAGTAAAGTGCCCCATGGTCGAAAAACCCAAGATTTCTGTGTTGGCACCAGCCCCTGAGTCACATGTTTAACAGGTGAGCTTTCCGTGTCCTCTCTGTACCCCTCCCTGCCACCGTAGGGATGGACGAAAACACCACCTGCACTCCCGCTCCATCCACTAACTGTCCTAGTCCCCTAAAGTCTCATTTAATAGCCCTCAGGCTTCTCTCTTCAGTGTCATCACTACCTGCCTGGACTATCAAAAGAGGATAATAATCAGAGGGGCGTACCAGGTTGGGAAGCTTCCTGGCAACATCCCTGACCCTGGCCCCAGGGAGGCAGCAGACTTCCCTACGGGTAGGGTCAGGCCAACAAATAAGGCCCTCTGTTCCCCTGAGGAGAGAGTCTCCCACAACAATAACCCTTCTGTCTTTCTTGGTGGAGGCAGTCCTGAGGCGTGGAGTTGACTTCCTCTCCCTAGGCATACTCCTGGGTACACTTGCTACCTTTTTCTCACCCACCGGTCTCTCAAGCTCCAGGGCCTCAAACCTGTTGTGCAAGGGCACCTGGGAAGGTGGGGCCGGAAGGGGAGGGCATCGCCTGCAATGTCGAGCAGGGACCTTTTTCCATTCCTCCTCAACTCCCAGATCCCCTCCCTCTGCCTGATGGTGACAGGGCAGGGGATCCACCCCCACTTGGGGTGTCTCACCCCGGTACCTCTCCTTGAGGCCCTGCAGGGAGTTGCTCCACCAGTCTATCTCCCGCTCCCGCTCCCTGATATCCCTCGAATCATAGAATCATTAAGATTGGTAAAGAGCTACAAGATCATCTGGTCCAACTATCCCCCTACCACAAATATCCCCCGCTAAACCATGTCCTCAAGACGTGGTTGGTTGGTTGTTTTGTTGTTGTTGTTTGTTTGTTTGTTTTATTTTGTTTCATTTTAAGCCAGCATAATAGTACAAAAGTTCTCATTGTGGAACATGTTAGAGAGAAGTGGTAGGAAGCTGTGATTTTCTTCTGTCTCTCTTGCAACAGGAAAATTAAGATAGGAATGAAATTTGGGGAACTTGTTCTGCCTGAATGGTATCCTCAAAAGAAGAGAGCTTAGGACATCAATAACTACAGATATAAAGGAAGGGCTTCATGATATGAACCTATTTGCAGCTGATGTTGCGCAGTCTGTGGATGGGATTACAGTGATAACCAATTCTGAACTGCCAGCAAAAAACCTTTTGAATTTAATGATGACCAGGTTGGGATTAGTCCTACAGCTCACTTCATCTTTAAAATAAGATGAGGAATTCTCTGGAGAAGAACCCTGGGTATATTACACCATTACTGTGAGAGAACAATATATCTAATTTTATTTCATTTTTATTTATTTATTTATTTGTTTGGATAATTCAGCCACAAAAGGAAGTCTCAAGGGGGGAATCTCTTTTATTTTCTCACATAAAACCACCATATGCATGTTGCTATAACAGCCTGACTACCTCAGCCCTTCACACATGAGCCACACAAACACAAAAATGTGTCACTAGATTGCCAATCTGATGTCATTCAGCTTCATCCCCTTTGTTATCACAACACAATTCATTCTTTAGTCCTTAGTGCCAGTATGTAAAAAAGATTCAGAGAGTTACTCCTGCTTCAAAATTTGCTTTGAAATAATTATTTAAAGTTGAATCCTCTAAGGTGTTTTTTTAAAAAAAAAAAAAAATTTTTTTTTTTTTGAGAAAACAAAGAGTTTTATAAAGCAACTTCTACAAAGTGACTCTTCCATTTTTCTCTCTTATTCTATCCTTTGTAACTTCATTGACTTTTCAATCTTTTTAAAACTTACAGCAATTCTAGCTATCTTAAAAGTGATTATAAATGGCTATGAATAAAGGTTTTAGAAATAATTTTGAAAGGGAATTAAAAGGATTTATAATTAAAAATATTTTGCTTTGTTAAAAAATAAAAAGGAAAAGCATTCTAATTTTGCTAAATCATTTTTTTTTTTAAGTTTTCTTATCAACTAGAGGTTTTGAAGTATAATCCATGGTAAATGTATTTATGAAAATAATTCAATAACAGATTCTGGAAAGCTAGTAAGATACATATATATATATACCTAAACTGAATACTACTGAATGATGTCTTTTACTGCTGGTAACATATTTAGCAAAGATTTTCCTGCCTTTCTTAGATTTTAATTGATTCTGTTTATTTTTTCCAGTCTGGTTTTTTTTTTTTTTTTTTTTTTTTTTTTTTGCCAGAGGCTGATTTTCTTCGATTTTCTTATTTTCTTCACTCCTTTGTTTTTTTTTCTTTTTTTTTCTTTTTTTGGAAGGAGGGTCAGGAATGTATTTTTTTCAGGAAAGATACAATAATTCAACCATTCTTCAGAATCAAAATTATGAGTGAGATTCTCAGAAACTTTCCAGTTCCTTCTTTATGTCTGAGCAGAAGCCAACAATTTGGGACTGATTTTGCTCAGTAACAAAACCAAATTTACTGTAGGAAAAATGTATGAGACTTAGTCTTCCCTTTTGATTTGGTTTCCACAAAATAATTAAAAACAATTTCACTTTTTCTTTACTTTTTTTTTTCTTTTACATTAAAAAAAAAATAGTTAAAACTTTCTTGTTTCATTGAATTAATGTTAGCTATAATTTCTATCATCATTTATTACTTTATTTCCTTTTGGTTCATGGTGAGAGGAAAATCAAAGTTGTATGGATTCTTTTTATTAGATACAATTTCCTTTCTATAATTGAGTGAACTTCAATTGAGTTTCAATTGAATTGAGTTTAGCTTCTGGGGTATTGTATCATAAGGACTATAAAATACATTCAATTAAACAATAAATATATATTTACCTTTGACAGCATTAGAATCTCAGAATAGTTTTCAGGACTTCATAGATACAATCAGGAATCTTAGGTGTGTGAACCTCACACTTCCAAGCAACCGTCTAGCTCTCTCAAACCAGGCATGAGGTGAGACCAGCTCAGGCCAAGCTCATTTCAGTGAAATTCTGATTTCACTGAAGGCTGCTGTTACTGTTGTCACAAGGACCATGTTATTCAATACTCTACCCATGTCTGGAATCTGCGAATGGATAGCCCCATTCTTTCTTGATATTGCACAGGAAGTTACACAGTCAAGAGGATTTCTCCTAGGATAGCTGCATTTGAAATAACAATTTGAAATTGGTAGCTTTATGGGTGACTTCAGATTATTTGCTAATACTTACAGAACAATCTATTTTGAGAAGAAATCTACAGAAGAAGAAATCTTCTACATTGAGAAGAAATGGATAAGAGAAGCTGCTAAGACCACCTGAGACTACTACTCTGTAGCCTTGCTGTCCTTGACCTTCTTCTAGTCAGCATGCCTGGTCTCTCTCCAGTGCCAGGCCTTACAGCAGGATCCCTCAGCAGTCACAGATCCTATGCCTTGAAATGGAGGTAATGCGCTCTATTTCGACAGATGAGGGATGAAAATACATGCTTCCCCAGCTAGTCGTACTGGAAAAAAAACAAAACAACAACAACAACAAAAAAACAAATGTTTGTTATGCAACCAAAAAGCTGTGGTTACATTTTCAAATATGCTTTTTTATTCCTGAGGCCATGGAGTGCTGTTAGGGTGTGGTAGCCCTCTGCTAATTTCCTACAAATATTCTCTTGTGAAACTTGGAAATAATGCAAAGTAGCATGAAAAATATTAAATTCCATATTAATTTTTAATATAATTAAAATATTAATTAAAATATTAATTAAATTATTAATTTATTATTAATTTCCATAGAAAACCCAACAAAGTCCTGAGAGGGACACTCAGCTAGGTAACTGCTGTGATTTAACTTGGCAGGTAGCTCAGCACCACACAGCTCTCTCACACACACACATGCACACACATACGATGTGATGGGGCAGAGAATCAGAGGAAAAAATTAAAAGCTTTTGGGTTGAGATAAAGACAGCTTAATAGGACAGAAAAGTAAGAAATAATAATGATTGTAGTAGTTATAATAATATGTACAAACCAAGAGATGCACAATACAATTGCTCACCACCCACTGACTGATGCCCATCTCATCCCTGAGCAGTGGTCCCCACCCCACTCCCCACCCCTTGCCCAGCCACCCCAGACTAATCGTTCAGCATCACACCATATGGTATGGGACATCCCTTAGTCCAGTTTGGGTCAGCTGTCCCGGTTCTGCCCCCTCCCGGTTCCTCTTGTGCTCTGAGCATCCTCACTAGCTGGGCAGCACAAGAAGCTAAAAAGTACTTAACTTAGTGTAAACACTACTTTTCATCAACTTAAACATTAGCATGTTATCAACATTATTCTCATCCTAAATCCAAAACACAGCAGTTTTTTTATTATTATTTTTTCCAGCCTTTTACCATCTAATAGGAGAAAACTCAACTATATACTAGCCCAAACCAGGGTAGTAGTTCAATGCTTTCTCTTAATCACCTGGACTTATTGAGGTAGGAGGCTTTATCTCAAACCCTTGATCTGAATCAGGCAAAGTAGATATTACCCCTGTCAGCTCTGTCTCCCAGGAAAGTTGCCTAACTGCTAGACTGTAGGGTTTGAGAGATGTATCACCACTATCACTTAATACATCTGTGAGTGATTTCCAGTTTTTTTTCCAAAAGCACCTGGGAAAAAAAATATGTTTTATATTACTGACTTTAAATATTTATGATTTATGAAGTTTAGCAATCCCATAACCCTGACAACCTCTAGTAGGAGTAACAAATGGAAAATATGATTTATCACAATAGGCATTGTTACTGTTGCCAATCCAAGAGGATTATATTTGAGTCTATGACAAATGAGCAAACAGAAGGTGGCAGCAATTAAAAGGAGCCCAAGAAGTAGGAAATAATGTAACACCTGGGGAATGAAAGGAAAGTCACAAGAGAGGCAATGGATTACACTATCATTTCACTGAAACAACTTCCAAAGTAATTCTATCTCACTGATAGTTCTGAATCAATAAGAATTCCTTGTTCAGATGCCTTGATTAGGATTTAGGACCCCCTAAACATTTAAAATTCACACAGCCTTATTTACAATTTTTTGGGTATTTAAATTGATTGTTTTCCTGAGGCTGAAGTTGTTTGCAAGCCAAAAATAACATAGTATGAAGCTTCTTTGTTCTGCTGGAGAAATTCCACATACTGGGGTCCTCCCACCTTTGTTTAGGACTGGTTTAGTGCTGTCATTACTATTTCTGCTGCTACACACACTCACATACACACACACACAAAGTGAAATATTTTTTCCCAAGGCATCACCCAGTACTCATGCAGTAGGTAAATCTTGTCTACTGTCTTCCCTATCATCAAGCATTTGCATTTCAAAAGACAGCACCATAGTACCTACCCTTTGTGAATTCTATTTCCTGCCTGCTGCAGTGGCAGACAAATTATGTAGGGAATTCTGAGGAAACAACAAGGAATTACATTCAGAATGCTATTTCTTTACTGATTATTTATTTTTATGGCCAATATCAAGGCTGACTTGCAAGTATACCCTGACGCAGAACCATTACACGGTTATTATTATCTTCTTGCATTTTGCCTGACAAATTTGCTGTGACCCTACAAACTAAGGCGGCTGTCTGTCGTTTGTAATTCACATATCACCATCAATTTACATAGGACTAGGTAGCTTGCTCTGTCTCTAGTTAGGAAGAAATGAAAAACTCAACAAAATTTCTCTTGATTTATTCTTTGTAGAATTGCTACTAAAGATGATAGTGATCAAACAACTATTTCTTGTGAGCCACTAACTAGACATTCCAGGCTCATAAGGTTGTCTTTTGCTGTCACATGATTTGGAATCAATGAATACTTCTTGTTCTGCTCTAGCAAATCACGTCTTTTGCATGGGATGGGATGATTAATATGGTAATTTATTTATTTATTTATTTATTTATTTACTTTTTTTTTGCAAAGGCGATCAGCTCCGGGGCAGACGTGTTCTGCAGCGGAGCAGGGGACCAAGGCGGGCAGGGCTTTTTGTCCGGCATCGAGGCCACTCGGGGGAGCCGCCGGGACCCGGCAGTCCTCACGAGGGAGGCTGATGAGTGCCCCCTCCCAGGCTGTTTAAAAGTTGCCCCTAGGGAGCGCGAGCGACCAGGAGCAGGGCGACCAGGACGGGCAAACAGGGCGTGGTGCGTCGAAGGGCGTGGCGCGGCAGTTTGCGCGGCAGTTCGCGCGGGTAGGGCGATCGGGGGCCCCATCGTCGCTCTGTTGCAGCTGCCTCACCCTTCGGTGCTTGCTTGTAACCTGCTTGCGTAGAACCTGACCATGGTATCAACCAGGCAGAAAACCATGGCCTCCGCATCTCGTGCGGCATCTCCAGCCACGGTCACCAGTGTGGCTACTCAGACGGAGGGCTCGGGGGAACACGCAGCCGTTCAGGTCCTGGGCTGCAGAGTGTGCCCCAGCCTTCTGTCGGTCTCCGACAGCAGTGGAGGGTATGCCTGTGGGAGGTGTGCCCAGGTTGAAGAACTGCTCAGCCAGGTAGCGGAGCTCCAGGAGGAGGTGAACAGGCTCAGGATCATCAGGGAATCAGAGATGGAAATTGACTGGTGGAGGTGCACTCTACCCTCTCTGAGGCAGGCTCACGAGCCTGCCACAGCACAGGCGTCTCCTGTTATGCAGAAGACAGAGGTTCCCTCCTCCTGCCAGGCAGCAGGAGGAGACCTAGATCAAGGGGGGGAATGGAGGCAGGTGCCTATTCGGGGTGGTAGGCGAGCCCTCTCTCTGCCCACCTCACCTTCTCATCTACCCTTAAATAATCGATATGAAGGACTAGAACAAGACAATCCGAATGACAAAGTAGATAAAAACCCGTCCCAGTTGGAGGGGGCGCCTAAGACAAGGCGACCCAAACATCGCTTTGCCACATCATCCTTCAAAAAAGAAAGAAGGGCTATTGTTATGGGGGGCTCCCTTCTGAAAGGGACAGAGGGACCGATACGCCGACCGGACCCAACCCGCAGAGAAGTCTGTTGCCTCCCTGGGGCTCGGGTGACAGACTTTGCCAGGAAAGTCAAGCGCCTGGTATGGCCCACTGACTACTACCCGCTACTGGTCTTTCAGGCTGGTAGCGATGAAGTAGCAATGAGAAGTCCGAAGGCGATCAAAAGAGACTTTAGGGAATTGGGGTGACTACTTAGAGGATCAGGGGCGCAGGTTGTGTTTGCCTCTGTCCTTCCGATAGGGGGGATCGAAGCTGAAAGGCGTGCTGTTCACATAAACTCGTGGCTTCGAGACTGGTGTGACCGGCAGAATTTGGGGTTCTTTGATCACGGGAAGGTCTATGCTACACCGGGCCTGATGGCACCGGATGGGACGCGCCTCTCTTGGAGAGGGGTAAGGATCTTTGGTCAGGAGTTGGCAGGGCTGATAGATAGGGCTTTAAACTAGAGTTGAAGGGGGAAGGGGCTAAAACCAGGCACGCCGGTGAAGACCTAAGGGATGGTACGCTAGAATCAGAGGGGCTGTGTGCCAGTGAGGTCCTTCGGTTAGATCCACAAGGTGCTGAGTGTAAGGAGACACACCTGAAATGTTTCTACACAAACGCACACAGTATGAGGAATAAAATGGATGAGCTAGAAGTCCTGGCCCTAGTCCCGCAACTACGACATCATCGGCATAAGCGAAACCTGGTGGGATGAGTCCTGTGACTGGGGTGTTGCGATAGATGGTTACAGGCTCTTCAGGAGGGACAGGCAGGGTAGGCGAGGTGGTGGGGTGGCGATGTATGTGAAGCAGGGGCTGGACTGTGTGGAACTTCAGGTCGGCGATGGCAAAGTTGAGAGCCTCTGGGTAAGGATCAAGGGATGAACGAATAAAGGGGATGTAGTTGTGGGAGTCTATTACAGACCGCCTGGCCAGGACGATAGTGCCGATAAATTATTCTTTACAGAACTAAGAGAGGCCTCGAGATTAACTCCCCTTGTCCTTATGGGGGACTTCAACTTGCCAGACGTTAACTGGGAGTGCCACACGGCTGACACGAGCAAGTCCAGGAGGTTCATGAAGCACCTAGATGATAACTTCTTGGTGCAGGTGCTAACGGAGCCAACTAGGAAAGGTGCCCTCCTAGACCTGTTGCTAGAAAACAGAGAGGGCCTGGTGGGAGATGTGGTGATTGGTGGCCGCCTTGGTCATAGCGACCATGAAGTGGTTGAGTTCAAAATTTACGGCGACAGAAGGAAAAGTGCCACCAAAACCTTATCCCTAGATATGGGGAAGGCGGACTTCAGGCTGCTCAGGGAACTAGTCAGCAAGGTCCCCTGGGAAGCTGCTCTTGAAGGCCTCGATGTCCACCAGTGCTGGTCATTCTTTAAGCGATGCCTCCTAGAAGCACAAGAACAGGCAGTTCCTAAATATCGCAAGTCAGGCAGGCGGGGCAGGAGGCCGGCGTGGCTGACCAGGAACATTCTAATGGAGATTAGGCGGAAACAGAGAGTGTTTCGCTACTGGAAGGAGGGCCAGGTGTCATGGAAAGAATACAGGGATACTGTTCGTGTTTGTAGGGAGAAAGTTTGTGTGGCCAAAGCACACCTAGAGTTGAAGCTGGCTGTGTCTGTGAGAGATAATAAAAAGGGTTTTTTTAGATATGTGAATGGAAAAAGGAGAACTAAATAATACATAGGGCTGCTCCTTGATAGGAAAGGTCTCCTCACAGACAATGACATAGGCAAAGCAGAGACGCTTAACGCCTTCTTTGCCTCTGTCTTCAATGCCGATGATGGGCTTCGGGACCCAGGGTGCCCTGAGCTGGAGGACCGGGACGGTGGGGATGACAAACTCCCAACTGACCCTGAACGTGTGCGGGATTTGCTACTCCACCTGGATCCCTACAAGTCCATGGGTCCGGATGGGATTCATCCCCGGGTGCTGAAGGAGCTGGCGGACGTCATCGCGGAACCTCTCTCAATTATTTTTCAACTATCCTGGGAGTCTGGAGAGGTCCCGGTAGACTGGAAGCTGGCAAATGTTGTGCCGATTTTCAAGAAGGGTCAGAAAGAAGACCCTAGCAATTACAGGCCTGTCAGTCTCACGTCATTGCCTAGTAAAATCATGGAGAAGATGGTTCTCGAACTTATTGAGGCGCACCTGGGGGACAAAGCAGTCATTGGTCCCAGCCAGCATGGGTTTGTGAAGGGTAGGTCCTGCCTAACTAACCTGATTTCCTTTTATGATAAGATCACCCGTATGGTGGACCAAGGGAAACCAGCTGATGTGATTTTTTTGGACTTCAGCAAGGCATTTGACACGGTTTCCCATAGGATCCTACTGGACAAAATGTCCACCATACAGCTAAATAAAAACATCATCCGATGGGTGAGCAATTGGCTAACGGGCAGGGCCCAAAGGGTTATGGTAAATGGGGCTGCGTCAGGCTAGCGGGCGGTCACCAGTGGGGTCCCTCAAGGCTCCATTTTAGGGCCGGTACTTTTCAATATTTTTATAAACGATCTGGATGTAGGAATAGAAGGTATTTTGAGCAAGTTTGCTGATGACACCAAACTTGGAGGAGTTGTGGACTCGAATGAGGGTGGAAAGGCCTTGCAGAGGGATCTGGACAGGTTGGAGAGCTGGGCGATCACCAACCGCATGAAGTTCAATAAGAGCAAGTGCCGGGTCCTGCACCTGGGACGAGGAAACCCTGGCTGCACGTACAGACTGGGCGATGAGATGCTGGAGAGCAGCCTAGAAGAGAGGGATCTGGGGGTCCTGGTAGACAGCAAGTTGAATATGAGCCAGCAGCGTGCCCTGGCAGCCAGGAGGGCCAACCTTGTCCTGGGGTGCATCAAGCACGGCATCGCTAGTAGGTCAAGGGAGGTGATTGTCCCGCTCTACTCTGCGCTGGTGCGGCCTCACCTCAAGTACTGTGTGCAGTTCTGGGCACCACAGTATAAAAAGGACGTGAAACTGTTGGAGAGTGTCCAGAGGAGGGCTACGAAGATGGTGAAAGGCCTGGAGGGGAAGACGTACGAGGAACGGCTGAGGGCACTGGGCCTGTTCAGCCTGGAGAAGAGGAGGCTGAGGGGAGACCTCATCGCAGTCTACAACTTCCTCGTAAGGGGGTGTCGAGAGGCAGGAGACCTTTTCTCCATTAACACCAGCGACAGGACCCGCGGGAACGGGGTTAAGCTGAGGCAGGGGAAGTTTAGGCTTGACATCAGGAGGGGGTTCTTCACAGAGAGGGTGGTTGCACACTGGAACAGGCTCCCCAGGGAAGTGGTCACTGCACCGAGCCTGTCTGAATTTAAGAAGAGATTGGACTGTGCACTTAGTCACATGGTCTGAACTTTTGGGTAGACCTGTGCGGTGTCAAGAGTTGGACTTGATGATCCTTAAGGGTCCCTTCCAACTCAGGATATTCTATGATTCTATGAAATAACTTTGTGAATATATAGTTATCTGTGTGAACCTGGTACTTTAAGAATTTTATATATATATAAATAATATAATTTATATAAATTATAAAATATAATAACATAATAATTATAATAATTATTATAAATATATATAATATAAGCATAATAATTATAATATAACATATAATATAATTTATATAAATAATATAATTTATATGAATATTATATATATATTATGAATATATATATATATATTACAAACAAGCAAAGTAAAAGGAACTGTCAATATCTTTAGAAACCTCTCATAAATTTTCTAAGCACAACAGCCATAGCCTGATGAAAACACAACAGCCATAAGCTGTCCTTCAGCTTAATAAATGAAAGAATAACATCATGCCATTTCAGTAAATTTCATAAACATTTTATCTTTTCTTGAGGTTCATTTCTGAGAGATAAATGTTCTGTGCAAGTTCCAAGAAAAGGATGAATGTGATGAAGATTTTGTCACATTCACACATCCTCTAAAAAGACTTTACATCTTCACTGGAAAGTTCCACTATGATAACATACAGGATAGAATTGTTTGTGCTAGGAAAGACCAATACATCTCAGAGACTCTTCAACTTCATGCTGAAAAAAAAATGTTACAGCATATGTCTGAAATAAGAAACTGAAATCCAAATAAACCCACAGGCAAAGCCTAAACTGCAGGCATTGATGTGAGCACTAACTGACTTCCCAAGCAGTCCAACAGAAATACTCAAAGTGCCTAGTTCAGATATACCATTAGGCACCCACATGATGAATGACTGGCTGAGATCTCCATGTGTGGCAATGTCACAGAAGTTTTAGATATGTACTGCTCAGTGGTCCACCGTTAGTAGAACTGAGAGTGCCAACTGCAGAGCTCAACTGCTGATATCACTGTTATTGCTAATGAAACACTGAGGCTGCACTACATCAACAAAGCAATATAGAAATATTATAATTGTCTCTAGAGTTCTATAAAACCAACTAGTACAAGCCAAAAATTCAGAATGTTTAACTGAAAGTAAGGGAGAAGTGAATAAGCTTTCATTTCCCTAATATAATAAAGAGAAAATCCTAGGAGATGGAGTTCTTAATTTTGTAAATCTTATGTAATCTTCCTAGGCCTACACTTCACTTCCACAAATTAGAACGAAAGATAGTTAAAATTTGGATTTATCTTCATTTGTTTGAGGTGGATTACTTTGTAAATGGCTAGGAAGGAATGTAAGACATAAAAGTGTGTTGTTTCCTCAAATTTAAATGAAATATAGTGATATACACATGGGTTTGTTGATTTTTAATTTAATACATGTGATTTTACTACTGAAATAAGGTTTCAAATTTTTAAAAGTGTTCCCCAGATACTTCTACATAACAATGAAAAATCATTTACAAACAAAAAATAGTTCAATGTGAGATTCAGAACTGAAAAAGGACACCTAGAAAGTGATAGACACTCCATATTGCCATGGCTATATAACTAAAACAGTCACAAAAGTAAAGATTTCTACATAAATTTATACTAAAGACATTGTGATTTATTTGGCTTATGATTAAAATGCATTTCAACATCTCTGGAAAACTCAGTATAGAAATATCCTACAGGAGGAATGATAACTGCATACAAAATAATTGTAACAGTATGTATATGCCTTTTCTCCTGAATAAACCTAGATGGCTTTGCCAAATAAAAAGATAAAGACAACACTCCATATTAATTGCCAAATAAGGTCAAAATATAAATTTGGATAAGCTAAGTCCAATTGTCCATAGTAGAGTTTGTGTAGGACACACTAACTCTTGTAATGAAAAGTCCTTGCTGATAACTTTAATTGATCTGGTACTGAACTATATAGTAGATGCAAAATAATGTCCAGCTCCAGGCAACTCTGGTCACTAAATGGGGTGAAATCACTCTTCAAAATCTCATGAGGAAGGAATCACCTAATATCCTATGCTTCCTGGTTACCTTAAATGGTGACTTTTTGCTCCAGGTTGCTGTTGGTTTGTGTGGAGACCAATGTGCCACTTTTTCTCAAGAACTTTCTCACATAGTAAGACCTTTGTAATGAAATTGTATGGACTCATGAAAATTGTTTGTGTGTGGATGTGGGAATGTTATTTTGGTAAGGGCAACAGATGTTGCACTTATGAGGGTAAAATGAACTTTGTACACATTAGAAACTAATGTGTACAAGAGTTGAACTGAATTTCAGACAAACATGAAGTAGATTCACTCTTTTAACTGAAATAGAGAGCAGCTAAGTCTGGAAAAAAAAAAAAAAAAAAGAGAGAGAGAGAGAGAGAAAGAGAAAGAAAAAAAACAAGGTTTGCCTCACAATACTGAATATCCTTTACCATTATGTTTCCCTTTCAGACAGACTTTCTCTTTTCTTCATGGCATAAATTGCACTTGGGGAGCCACCTTTAGAGGAAAGTTCTGGTGTGGCAAAACTCCTGCTAACAGACTAAATTTCTAAGCAATCTCAGCATGCCCCAGTATTTCGCTTCACATGAAATCTGGAAACAATTGGTCAATTGTTCTTTTGCCTAAATTCCCTCTAAAATAAAATAAGTTTCCAGAATTCTTTTCCAGGTCATCCTCAGCTCTTCTGATGCCTTTTCCTAAGAGTCTTGCCCTGCATTAGCTTCTGTCTGTCAGGGATGAAGCTGTCTGGACTTGGCCATCAGCATGGTTAAACAGTAGTTCCTTTGAGCCATATTGGGAAGCATCACAAAGTCAAGCTTATGGTGTCTTAGCAGACAAGACATGCATCACCTTTCCAGTGCTCAGTGTCTATTACTCTGCTGTAGGTTTTAATTGCACAGAGGAAAGATACTGAATGATTACAGTCCAGTAAGAGCAGCTAATTAAATATTTACTTGGGAAATGTTTGCATGCAATTCACCTCCATGAAGATCTATCTGATTTCACATACGTATCATGTATATTCTCATCTGAATGAGCAGTTGACTTAAAGATAAAAATCCCCATGCAACAACAAAAAAAAAAAGATTATGTCTGTACATCCAAAGACAAATTCATCATCTTGACTCTTGTAAGAATTAGTGGACTTTCCTGACATTTCTGATTGACCAGAAATTTATTTTATTATACATTTAAAAGCAACACTTATGTGCATTTTCTTTCAAAATATTAATATCCAAAAATGTCCTATTAGTCAAAAGTCATTCACTGTGTTGCTCTTTCATACTGTTTGAAATCAGGATTCAGTTCACAGTGTGGTATTTAATCATAATAGCCTATAGAAACACAAAAACAGAATAGATTAAAATATTGCTGTTTTTGAGGTTTAATAAGTCCTTCACACATTCACATAAAAGTCCAAAATGTTTGCCTGTCCTTAAATAAAAATCTTCCATAAAATCCTAAGCCTGTTAACTCTGTCTCTGAAAATAGCAGTGGCATAGAAACATTTATTAGATAGAAATCTTTGCAGAATGTATTTCTAAGAAAGCTGGGATTAAATATACAGATGGTAAATTATTCTCCCTAAAACTCCTTTGAGGTCATGATTATGAGGCACTCTTTTCCCCAGGAATAAAAAGGAAATATTGCCCCCCTCAATGCTTTAGTTGTCTAAAATATAAAAGGGTAATTTTGTTTTTTGATGACTTTTCAACCACACAATGGTAATATTAAGAAAATACACAAATCTAGAAAAAATAGTTTCCACATTGGATTCATCATAGTACCCTGTTCTGCATAAATGAGGCTTTTGTGGAAAATGGAAAGTTTATAGCTTCATTTGCCCTAGGGTGGTCATTCACCAGATGAAACCATCTCTGTCTAAATACAACCTCTGATTCCATGTTGTATGAAGTCAGTGACTGTGGCACACGTGGGATTAGATGTTGACTTCTTTAATTGACCTGTGTCAAAGTGTTTGAAATTCAAATTTACATGGTTCTTCTCTGTAAATGCAGTTGAGGGTTTTCAGTTTGCATGGTAGAAAGTGCAATAGTGACTATGAAAACAGAAGATAAAAAACTGTAAACAGTGAAACAGTTGGTATGTAAGACAGAAAGTCAGCATTTCTTTAAATAACTGGTAGTCTCATAAATATTGATATTCTTTGAATCTTTCATAATATCAGATGACTTATAAACATTCGTTCAAAATTTGCTATTCCTGGTTAGCAGCTAAGTATATTGCTAAGATTAGATGCTATAATGTACAATTCCTGTATTGCTTCTGAAGCAGATTATGATCCTGCAGTCAGAAGAGTTTATTGGTTTATATTTCTTAACATCTTGTTGTCATCATATTTTGATGATGTCTCATTCCTTTCCCAGTTATTGGCTAAGAGCAGGAGAACAGTGAAAATCAGCAGGCTGTGAACTGTCATATATGGAACTGGCTGATGTGACCAGGACACTGGCATGTAGCAACAATGAAATTGTGGAGATGAAGGTCGCAAAGGGAATGAGGAAGGCTGGAGCAGATTGGTTACCCTGGAATTCAGGCAAGAAAACTTTAGCTGAATCAGAAAACTGGTAGGCGGGATCCCATGGAAAGTATCTCAGAGGGGTAAAATTGCTCATAAAAGCTGATAGTCCATGACAGCATAGTCCAAGAGCAAGAATGGTTTGTCCCAATACTCAGAAAAACAGGTAGATATATCAGGAAACTGGTATAAATAAGCAGAGAGTTTATGATAGAGCAGCATACAGAAGGGGAACCAGGGACACAGAAGGAATTTAGAAATACTGTTTTGACATGCAGGGGTGCTGTTAGGAAAGCCAAAGCTCACCTGGAGGTGATGCTCACAGGAAGCAGCAACATCAAGTCGAAAAGCTACTACTGCTATTTTAGTGGGAATAAACTGAACAAGTGGGACCCATGGCTGAACAAAGTGATTATTTAGAGAGTTGAATACAGATTAGATTAAGGTACTTGATGCCTTCTGTGCCTCAGGCTTCATGAGCAAGTTCTCCTGGGCTTCTGCTTTTTCACAGGTTTCAGAGGAGAGGAGAGAAAACAACTGTGGCTGACAGTCAGGTAAGGGAGATATCACAGAATTTTTGTGGATGGAAGGTACCTCTGTAGATGGTCTATTCCAATTTCCCTCCTCAAAGTATAGTCACCTACAGGTTTCTTTGAGCATCTAGATTTTGAATATCTACCAGGATAGAAATTCCACAAATCTCTCTGGGCAACCTGTTCCTGTGTTTGACAATCCTAACTGTGGAAAAACAAAAACAAACAAAAAAACACATTTGATTGATTGTTTAATTTTGTGCCAATTGCTTCTTGCCCTGTCACTGAACATCATTGAGGTGAATCTGCCTCTGGCACTGGCATGAATAGTCCAAGGAGGTTGTGAAACCTCTCTGGAGGTTTCAGACCCCAACTGGATGAAGCCTTGAGCAGCCTGGTCTGACCTCAGAGCAGTTGTGAACTCTTGTGAGCAGGAGGCTGGACTAAAAATCTGCCCTTCCTCCCAGTCTGAGCTATCCTGTTTACCTACGCTAAACAGAAGTTTCTCATCATTCAGCAGAAAGGGTCAAACACAGTAGCTGCAATAGTTATTGGGATAATTGCTTCATGCCTTCATCTGTGGCTTTCAGAGATTGTTTCCTGTTAGAGTCATTTAAGTTTCCGAGTTTCTAGATGGGAATGATAGCTCAAATGATCTTTCAATGTGTTCAACTGACCTATTGCTTTAAATATTTCGGCCATGATATAAGCATTTCCCCAATTACTTTTCCATCTCCCTGAGCTATATACAATATAACAATGTGCTTAATAGTATGAAAAATGTCCCTATAACTTTTTAAGTATGGCTTTAAAAAAAAAAAAAACATTGTATTAAATGGATTCTTATGACTCTATCATCTCCTTATACATTTCCCATTACATAATATTTTGTTATTTTGAAACCATTGGAGAGGCTGCCCCTCATCTTAAATATTTTGTGGTACCTACAAGTCTTGCTTCCATAGCAGCAGTTTCTGATTTGGATAAAACATTAAAAATTAATGTTATTTTTTTCCTCCTTCTAATGCTGCAGTATATAAATACTGCAGTTTGAAAAATACATGCTCTTTACTGTGCCTATGTGAAAACCACTGATAAAGGAAAATTAAATCAGAGTTTTACATTTTATTCTGCACTTATGTGCAAGTGAGTCTCACAGCCTAAATCTAACATCTTTGAAACTTTTGTCAGCTAGGAATTTTTTGCATGCTGCTCAGTATTTACACTCTTCTCAGTAATGAAGACAAAGGTTTTCACACTGTTGACACTTGGAGATTAATTTCAGGAGACCAATTAGAGGATTAGCATTCAGAATACATACTCAGGTTACCACTCAACAGTGTCATGCACTAACAGTCTGTGAACACCAACTACTTGATACATCCCGAATCAAACGCGAGATAACTTAACCTTCTTTCATTGACAGCTAAGATGCACTGATTTAGCTCTCTTGTCTTACATGGTCATCCAGAGATTAAAATGGACCCAAAAAGTCACCACAGAAGGAATAAATAATAACTTCCTATGCAATAATAACTAATTGTTTGGCACAGCAATTTGCAGAGAGCACAGCACTTAACTGTGTACTTTCCTCTTCTGAGCATGTGTACTAGATCCTGAGTGTGGAAGCTTTGAAAACATAATTTAGAGTTCTACTTATTCCATTAGCACGACATCCCTCTGAATTAATTTGGTTTGACTTGGTTCATGGCAGTCTGAGAGATCACAGTTTTCATTTATAGTAATGGCAGTCTGTCTCCTCCATTTTGTGTGCCTTGTGCTAGAATTTCCATTACTCATATTGACAGAATTTGACTAGTCACTAGTAGGTAGTACAAATAGTTCACATTCACACACAAAATCATATGTAAATTATATTAATGTAAACAAAAAGAATCCCTATGATTTAAACAACAAAAATGTAAACAGCCTTGAAAATTATGTATGGGACAGTTCCCAATAAGGATATGATCAGTGGTGTGGTAAACCCTTCCTCCGCACAGGCCAAACTCAGTAACATGTTTTGTTCATTGTTGTCTTTCAATGATGAAACAGATGAAAATAGTTCAAGAGAACATTTATGTAACACCATGTCTTCTGAACACTGTCAGTTTGTTCCTCCAGTTTATAAACTGTAATCCTGACATGCACATGCAGATTGTGGGCACAATGATTCATTGGTGCAAGGATGAAGAATGAATCATCTCAAAATGATCATGGAGGAGGTGGATACAGTGGTACAGGAGGGCACATCAAAGGCAGCATGCTGTACCATCTGAAAAACATGTTCAGGAATGACTGAAGTGCTCTTAGATGCAGTCTTTCTGTGAGGATTAAAATAGAGCGGTGTGATTTCTCTGCAAATCTACCCTGTACAAAAATATATTCCACAAATAAAACCAAATGTTAAGTGCAGAAAAGGCTCTGGGACTTTACTTCCATTTCTGCTCTCCAAATTAATCTCAGTTTTAAATAAAGGGGTGTTTGGAATTTCATCCATGTTGTCCGGTAGTCTCAACTTGTACCGTGCTGAACGTTGCCATCTAACTTCCCTCTCTTTTATCTAGTGATGACCTTATAGTATCATATTCAGAAAAGCCTGAAAAGGAAATCACTTTCATCTATACACACCTCTTCTCTTACTTGTATTTGTCAACCCCTAGAAAGGAACAGTAAGGTAATGAGTCTGTTCTTGTGATATGTTGTTAGTATATGTTCACTTAACCTGACTGCCTGTATTACTGTATAATCATTTCTATTAATTTCTTGTTTAAATTTTAACTCTATAAAAAAAAAAAAAAAAAAAAAAAAACTGATCTATGCCCTTAAAAGTGACAGATATACTAAATGTCACTGTATTTATATATTCATCCACAAAGACATTTATCATTCCCATCACTTCTGAGGACTCGGTTCAACTTTCATGATATACAATTAAGATACAAAATAAGCAAACAGTAATAACATGGGTGTTGACAATGAGAAATGAACCAATTATTATTATTACTATTTATTTATTATTTCTCTGGGTCGGGTCTGTATTAAGCAGATTTACTTCTGATTTTTTGTACTGTGGCTATTCAAGATGCCAACATAGAATTCCTCAGAAATACCCCTATCAGGAGAAGTAGGATAAATACTACTTGCTCCAGCAATACAAAATAAAACAAACTGGTTAATTCAAGTTAAAACAACAAATCTTTTCCTATCATAATAGTCTGATGCTTCCCGAGAGAGTTCTTTTTCTGTTTTATGACAGTACTTCATAAAATAAGAAACTTCCAGAACAATGCCAGTATTGGGCAACCAGGAATTTAGACTCCTTGTGGAAACAGCTGTGCCCATTACCAGTCCTGCCAATTGTTCTGGGGTGAGATGTGAAACAAAAAGAAAGTGTGTTAGTCAGGAAATGTTATTGTCTTACATGGGATGATAGCTTCTCCCAACAACCAACACCATGTTATCTAGGCAGCAGGGGATACGTATTATTTGGTCCATTTTTAACTTGTGACTGTACTGCATGCAATTAAGACTGGAGCAATGGAAACTTTCATATTGATATTTCATATAAATGTTTGAGGCAGCAACTTAGTATATATTTTCTCACTGAAAGTGAGGTAAGTACTTGTCAAAAATGGAAGAGATAAAGCAATGGATAAATTTGTTTTCTTTATTACTTCATTTTTATTTTTATTTTTACAAGCCTAAACTGTAACAGCTTGCACAGCCCCAGCTGAGTCTGTCTTGGCTGCTGTTCTTAGCCTCTATGACTGGGTACTTTTATTTCCTCCAGCCTTCTTTTAGAACTGCACTACAGCAATGAATATGGCAAATCAAAATGCTTTACAATGTAATTTTGTCAGAAAATACTAATTAATCTGTAGTTAAATATTGTTGAGATTTCTCAAGGACGTTTTGAAGGTGAGATATCCCAACATAACTGAAAAGGCTAAGACAATGATAAGTGATGCCCAAGTCAAAGTCCTTACTCCAATTCTAACTTGGAATCAGGACTTAAATTTCACACTTCCTAGTATTAGGCAAGTACTATATACATGATATGTGTCTGAAGTGGAGATATTTTGTGCTCTCTTTCACTGTAAAAGTTGAGTTTAATTCACTGACAGAAACAAGTAATTGATTTTTTTCCAAGCAATAGCTGAATTTTCTGGGCAGCAGTACTGTTGAACAGTGAGAGCAACCTGAAGAGTTTGCACAGCCCAGCCTGAGAGCAGCTTTGCAAAGTCTTACCTAGGCATATTCATGCCCCGTGGCCACTTGTTACATCCTGTCCCACATATGGAGGTATGGTTGTGATGGCACACAGATACCTGACAGCAGATCAGGGAAAAAAAAAAAAAAAAAAAAAAAAAAGTGCATTTCTATGAAATTTTAATTCAGTCTTTCAATAATGCACTCATGGGTTTAACCAACTTCATTTCTGTTTTTCTTTTTTTCTTTTTCTTTCTTTTTTTTTTTTTTTTATCCAGCTGGGGAATTTCAACACATAATGGATCAGTAATATGGGAAGAATAGCCAATAAATTCACCTGTAAACAAATAAATGTAAAAGAACAGTGATTAACCTGAAAAAGATGCTTTAAAGGAAACTGTTTATTTTGATTGTATTTATCTTTACATATGTTCTCTCTGTTAAAGGACAGCCTCAGAGTACTCATACCTACACTGTGCAGGGAGAAGGGGTAGGGGAAACAAGGGAATTGAAATTCTCATCTGAGTCATCTGTGAACTTTGCTGTTCAAAAGTATTAAGATCATTTTGCCTAATCTCTTGGATACTTAAAAGGATTATAAAAACATTGCTTACATACTCAGAACTTTAAAGAAGTTTACATTTTTTTTGTTATTTATTTATTTTTAAGTACATAAATTAGTCAGCTACCAGCTATAATCACATTTACAGGGTTTTCCAGCCGTAAATATTGTCTAGTCCCTCTGTCCAAGCACAAAAGATGGAAGAATAGGGCAAAAACAGTGAAAACAAAGTACCGCCAAGAATGTTTGGTACCTTAAAGTCAGAGAAAAATTGCCTATTCACTTCACTGAGACAAGGATTTCAACTAGAAACTTCCCACCCCCCTCCCTCGACCATACACCCCAATATCCATCATATAGAAAATAGAAAATAGAAAATAGAAATAGAAATAGAAAATGCACATTTATCATATCCATTTGTGAGAACAATAGTTTCAAATCTAGTCATTTGGATATTTCTACAACATATTAAAATGAATAATATCTAATACTCCAGAAGTGCAATAAAAGAGAACCAAATAATTTATATCTGATAATTTTGAGCACAGCTTATTAATCTTATTCATTGTTTAAGTATGCCTTCACTTAATAACTGTATGGTTAACCGGTCTTTTCTTCTCTCCTTCCCCATCCGCATGGCTGCTGTATTTACCCCATAAAGGGCCAGACTGTTGAATACACATAGATTATGTTAAATACTGAGAAAAACATTTTAGTGATTATCCAGCTTCTCAGATGCCACAATTATCCTAAGGATTCCACAGCTGCTTCATGTTTCTAGTTACAGCTACTGAGGAAGAAAACATTGTATTTGATTTTTAGTTTATTTTTAAAGGCATGGTAGACTATACTCAATTGAAAGGCCAGTCACAAACCTCAGGTTAAATACCAAAATGAAGAATCAAAGACAAATCTTTTTCACTAACTTGACATAAAAATCAAGTAATTGGGAAAAGAAAGAATGGAAACATTAATAGAGAACTCAGTGATCGGTTTTGTAGCAAACCTAATTTCCAGACATGACCTGACTTGCTCAGTTGTTGAGTGAAAAATCAATGACTAAAAACTGGGCAGATCCAGAGAAACACTTCACATCCCTCTCCTGCTGCTTTACTTCTTCCTGTTTTTGAATCCCTTTACTAGCTTCTAAATTCCTTCTGAATCCATTTCAAGTTACTTATTCCTTGCACATCTTGCAACTATCTCAACTATCTTCTGCATCTTTTTTTTTTTTAAGTTTTGGCCTCCATCTGAATACTTATATTTTCTGTATGTAAAGAAAGAGATGTATAAAGTCCAGTCCTCATAATCCTTATTTGCAAGACCTCTATTTGCCTACTTTTCCCACTCCTAGTTTTGGGTCTAACTTTATGTCAGTCTGCAAAATTTCTTCATATATCAAACTGTCAGGAAGAGGTAACAGCATTTTACTGTGTTCAAACAAACTGAAGACAGCCTTGTTTGCACTGAGTCAAAGTACATATTGGGTTGAGTTCCATTTTTAAAAGGAGTGGGTAGGTTGTTTCTTGGGAGTGAAATTCCCTAGAAATGGATAGCTGAGAAATCACCCTGGGAAATGTTTTACATACAGTTATTTCTGTACTGAGATTTGGGAGCAAATCAGACAAAATGCACTTCCATGTATTAATCTGAGAACCAAATTCTCAATAATGCCTTCAGGCTTTCCCAGATGGGAAATGCTGCATTAGATGATAGTGGTATAACTAGCATAAATTCATGGTGTCCCAGCTTAACTGTGTTCCTACAACTTTTCCTACACTTCCAGTGGACTGCAGTGGGCTCAGAAGCTGTACAGTGCTTTGTATTTTCATGCCAAATAATGTTCATCAAGCCTCAGATGCCACACCATGTGAAGGGGAAGCAGTGAGGCAATGTGGTTGTGTAGACACAACAGGAAGCCCTCAAGATGAATGCAGGGTTTCCAGGGACCTGCAAGCTGCTTCACTCCTCTGCATTGAATAAATGGGCTGGGGCAGATGTGAGGTCTTGCACTGTCTTTTAAATGGAGACTACACTACAGAGTCTATATTGTGCACTTCCTTACTTTTCCGTCAACCTTCCAAAAAACAGATTGTTTTATACTCTGTTACTGCAGTGGGCCAGGTCTACAGCTCAATCTCCACTTCTCCATTCTTGTTTTTGCTTTTGTTATTATTATTCACAGAATCACAGAATCACAGAATTTCTAGGTTGGAAGAGACCTCAAGATCATCGGGTCCAACCTCTGACCTAACACTAACAGTCCCCACTAAACCATATCGCTAAGCTCCACATCTAAATGTCTTTTAAAGACTTCCAGGGATAGTGACTCCACCACTTCTCTGGGCAGTCTGTTCCAATGTCTAACAACCCTTTCGGTAAAGAAGTTCTTCCTAAGATCCAACCTAAAACTCCCCTGGCGCAACTTAAGCCCATTCCCCCTCGTCCTGTCACCAGGCACGTGGGAGAACAGGTCAACCCCCACCTCACTACAGCCTCTTTTGAGGTATCTGTAGAGAGCGATAAGGTCGCCCCTGAGCCTCCTTTTCTCCAGGCTGAACAAGCCCAGCTCCTACCCCAGGATTGTGGAAAATTTCTGTCAAGTTATCACTTTTTAGAGCTTGTTACTTTTACATGTAGTTTAGAAGCTTCACTGCAAACATTTTCAGAGCTGTAATTCTTTGTGGGCAAAAGATATATTGGAACGATATCTAGGGCAGCTAATTCTTTCCCATTACCTTTAGCTGAATGCACAGTTTGTTCTGATATTCTGAAGGCTAGTTCTGTCATAAGCTCACTTGAACACATCCTGAACCAATATAAAATATATTGCCATTTCATATTTTAATTAGCACAAATAATTTTTCTTCTAATTGCCAATCTCACCACTAAAGAGCCTTTAAAAAGAAGATACAGGGTGTTCCAATCTGGTTCACTCTTCCACAGTAAAATCCTCAAGGTGGATTTTCAATTAAATATTCTGTTAACCATTATGAGGCTTTCTGAATCAGTTGATTTTGCTTTTCTGTTCCAAGGTTAGAAGTTCATTGTGCTTCTTTCCACCATTTTCCATCCCTGCAGAAAGCACAACAGTGAAGTAAAAGACTCAATCAAATAAGGTTAATAGATTTTCAAATTGGAAAGAACATTATGATCTTTAATAGCCTGACTTCCTAAATAACAAAGGCCATAGAAGCATACCCAGAAATTCCTGCATTCAACCTACAAGGTCTCTTAAAATTTTATGAAATTCATTAGAAAGTCATCCAGTCTTGATTTAGAGACTTTAAGAGAGACAGAATCCAATATATGTACTATTCTATTAGTAAAGTACATTGAATGGTTAAAATGTGTATCATACAGCTTTCCTCAGGTTTTGATATCCCATTTCATGGTAAGCAGAGCTATCAGGAATCACTTCCCAGGTCATTACATGTAGATCAGGAGCAAATCAATTCTTAATCTCATTTTGAAGGAGGTGCATTGGTCTTGCTAATGTCCTCAGAAAATTCATTGAAGTCTTCCCTGAGGTGTTTCCTTTTTTTTTTTTTTTTTTTTAATCTTTCCTTTTCCTTTTTTGTTTTTGTTTTTCTTATATGCACATCAGAAGGGAACCTAGGATTTTTATTAATGTATGCAGAGGTGATATTTCCCTATCTACATTTGCTTAGTAATCTGCAGGTTTAAGCTTTTAATTCAAGAATAAAAATTGCTTTCTTAATTATAGTGGTATACTGACAGATAATTTCCCATAGGTTATCTGTCAGTAAAGCTAAGTTCTTTGTAGTGTCATTATATTCCCCTGCCAACAGTTTATATTCTTAGACATATGGAGTTAAACTTATATCTGGAAATTATTATGTTGTCTGATGGAGATTATTTTACCAAGTAATGCAGATCATTCTGTACAACTAGTCTGTCATCATTATTATTTACAAGTATAATACAACAAGTTTACTCCATGGACAAACTGTGCCACTGATAACTTAGACTTTTTTTTTTTTTTTTTTTTTTTCTGGAAAGTTTAAGCAGCTATGAAGCAAAACTTAGATCTTTGTGGCAAGATTTTATCTTAGCTATTATGTTGTATTGGCAAATGCTTTCAGTTTTTCATTTAACAAGCCTTTATGCAGTTTTAACAATCTGCTTTGATTTCTATTTTGATTTGAAATTCTTATTTGCTACTGAAGATTCAGTAAGGTGTCTTGCCAACGTCTATTATACTTACTGAGCTATTTTTTGTCAGCCAAAATTTTTATATCATGTTCGTTTGGCAGAGTTAAATAAAAGTTACATAACCCTACCCTCCCACCCCCCCTTTTTAAATTATTTCAAATTTTTACGAATGCCTTCCATATGGTACTTTGAAGCTTTGAACTATAGGACACCAGAAACAAAACCAAAAACAAACAAACAAAAAACACTGATTTTGAACATAAGAGAAAAATCAATGGAATTGATTTGGAATTGATTTTGGAATCATTGTAAAGACCAAGTCAGCCATCGATAGCTTCAGTATATTTGAGAGGTAAATGTCAATTTCAGACAATGGATACATTAGAAAAAATTGTGCCATCTGACTAAAATTTGGTAAGAAGAAAAATAAATGCTTTTGACAGCATTAGGTTTATACATGACTGTCCAATTTATAACAAGAATTGGACAGTTTCGTAAAAGTCTGTTACTTGAGCATATTTCCAGCTGAAAAGAGTAAGGGCTGCAGCATTACATAGATCAGTTTTCCCAATGTACATTGTTGCCAGCATAAGAAAAAAAAAAAAAAAAAAAAAAAAAAAAAAAAAAGAGCCACAATTTCTATTGCTTTTAGAAAATTGGCTAAGTACAAAAACTTATGGCCACATTTAATCATTGACTGTATTAGTATTCCTGATGGTTTGTTTGGAGGTTTGCAACTGCCTGTAGTTTTTCAAAAGCTAGTAGATTTCATAAATTGCCAATGTTGCAAAGTGGAGAGCAAAACTACATCTCGGTTCTAAAGATAATACCTTCTCTTCTTCAGGTTAATAATGAAGAAATCCCTTTACATTAAGTGAAGTTGGACTTATGTAAGAGGACTTAGTTGTCATTCCTCTTCAGAATATTTTCTTTTGACTGGTAGCTGAGTTCAGTAGTGAGATAACTCTGAAAGTCACTAAAGACTTAACTACAAAGTATTACCAGATTTAATGTCCACAATTATTTTTCATTTTTATTAGAAAACATCATTACTTGAGAAAAACAGATCACTAAGGCAGTAAAACAGTTTCCTTCAGCATTGCAGTGACTTGTTTATTTTCCAATAAAAAAGAAAATTAAGTTCATTTTTATTTACCAAATCTGTAGTATGAGAGCCACACAATAATATAAGGTGAAATTTAGTTTAAGACTTTTTTCTTTTATCCTGCATTGTTTCAACCAAAGCTTTTCTGCTAGTTTTATGAAAATGTTAATTAAAAATATTCAGAGCACATGCATCATTAAAGTCTGTTTGAAACAGGTTCTTATACAGAATACAAAAAAGGCTATTACTATTACTTCTAAAAATAATAATTATTAGTAGTAGTAATAGTAGTAGTAATTTAGTAGTAATTACTATTACTACTAAAAATAATCTCACATCCAGGGCTGTCTGTAATGTTTAGAGCTTTCAGTTTAAAAGCTATCCTACTTTTGGCATTACTTAATTATTTCTTACTTGAGGAAAATGATTCTTTTTCTGTCTGAGGCAGCAGATTACATATTGATGTAATCCAGAAAGGGTAAAACATGTATTTTTTATGGACAGATGTATTTGCTTGGACAGATGACTTGAAGAGACTTTGTATAGAAAATGCCGTGTAAAGTAACAATATTTTCTCTTTGAGGCAAACACATCTGATGTTGTGTTTAATAAGTTCCTTTCACATATCAGGTTTTCTTCCAATTTCATTATTCAGTTACATGTGTTCCATTAATTACTGTTATTAAGAATAAAATAAATAATCAAAATGATCAAAACCAAATCCTAAATGTACCATATCTTATACTTTCAGTTTTTTTGTTTGTTTGTTTGTTTTTTTCCAGAGCACCACATATTTTTTCAAGGGAGGTATTATACTATAACCTACACATTGCTGATTTTCATGCTTTAACATGAGTCTTTGACTACAAAATTTACATTTGAGACCAGGAAAATTATTGCTATTTAAATTGCACTTCTTTTCCACATCATTTCTTTGTAACACATTAACTGTCTGCCTCACAAGAGATATATTATCCTTGACTTGTGCCAAAATTCATCAGGTCCAATGTCCCATGGTTACAAAAGCCACCTGTGGTTGGAGTGAGGTACAGAGCTCTGTAGGAGATCCTGATCACCGTAGTGATTTCCACTAATTTAAAATGCCCAAAGCCTGAAATATTTAAGTTTTGTATTTTCTTTCACATAAAGAATTTCAACAGTAAATATTCTCTGTGAATATCAAAAATAATTTTGAGTTCTAGCATCACTGGACCTTTAGAAAAAGGCAGGTCCTGGAAACCTCTATGAAAGTTTCAGCATCTCCACTAACAGCTAATACAAACAGGTAGTTTAGCATCCTGGCAATATCTAATTTCCTTGACTACAATTTTAAATTCATGGTGTTAGAGCTGATCCACTGATTCTTTTAAAAACTCATGATTTTTATCAAGAAATACAATCTTTTGTCTGTTTTATATCTTTGGCTATTTAAAATCATTTCAGCCATCTTAATTTATAGTAGCCTGCAGTAATTTATGCTGCTGACAATTATTTTCACTGAAGATACATTTAGCTAAAGTGACCTCATATGACTTGTGCTAAATTATATTGGTTTACTCGCTGTCTTCTATTTTTAAAATTATTAATATTAAGATTTTTTCTTTCACAGTTATCTAGTCCCTAATGGGATATTTTTGTTAGCTTTATTATTATTATTATTTTATTTGCAAGGATTTATTAAGTTTTCCTTTTTCACAGAATCACAGAATCACAGAATTTCTAGGTTGGAAGAGACCTCAAGATCATCGAGTCCAACCTCTAACCTAACACTAACAGTCCTCCACTAAACCATATCGCTAAGCTCTACATCTAAATGTCTTTTAAAGACCTCCAGGGATGGTGACTCCACCACTTCACTGGGCAGCCCGTTCCAATGTCTAACAACACTTTCAGTAAAGAAGTTCTTCCTAACATCCAACCTAAAACTCCCCTGGCACAACTTAAGCCCATTCCCCCCCGTGTTGTCACCAGGCACGTGGGAGAACAGACTAACCCCCACCTCACTACAGCCTCCCATGAGGTACCTGTAGAGAGCGATAAGGTCACCCCTGAGCCTCTTCTCCAGGCTGAACAACCCCAGCTCCCTCAGCGGCTCCTCATAGGACTTGTTCTCCAGACCCCTCACCAGCTTCGTAGCCCTTCTCTGGAGTCGCTCAAGCACCTCGATGTCCTTCTTGTAGCGAGGGGCCCAAAACTGAACACAGTATTCGAGGTGCGGCCTCACCAGAGCCAAGTACAGGGAGACAATCACCTCCCTAGCCCTGCTGGCCACACTGTTTCTTATACAGGCAAGGATGTTGTTGGCCTTCTTGGCCACCTGAGCACACTGCTGGCTCATATTCAGCCGACTATCAACCATCACTCCCAGGTCCTTCTCTGCCAGGCAGCTCTCCAACCACTCATCTCCCAGCCTGTAGCTCTGCTTGGGGTTATTGCACCCCAGGTGGAGGACCTGGCACTTGGCCTTGTTGAACTTCATGGAGTTGACCTCAGCCCATCGGTGCAGCCTATCCAGATCCTCCTGCAGAGCCTTCCTACCCTCCAGCAGATCGACACACGCACCTAACTTGGTGTCATCTGCAAACTTACTGAGGGTGCACTCAATGCCCTCATCCAGATCATCGATGAAGATATTAAAGAGGACCGGCCCCAGCACCGAGCCCTGGGGGACGCCACTAGTGACTGGCCTCCAACTGGACTTGACTCCATTCACCACGACTCTTTGGGCCTGGCTATCCAACCAGTTTCTAACCCAACGAAGCGTATGCCAGTCCAAGCCAAGAGCAGCCAGTTTCCTGAGGAGAATGCTGTGGGAAATGGTGTCAAAAGCCTTGCTGAAATCAAGGTAGACCACATCCACAGCCTTTCCCTCATCCACCAAGTGCGTCACTTTGTCATAGAAGGAGATCAGGTTCGTCAAGCAGGACCTGCCCTTCATAAACCCATGCTGACTGGGCCTGATCGCCTGCTTGCACTGCAAATGTTGCTTGATGATTCTCAAGATAATCTGCTCCATGAGCTTCCCTGGCACTGAGGTCAAACTGACAGGCCTGTAGTTTCCCGGGTCAGTCCTCCGGCCCTTCTTGTAGATGGGCGTCACGTTTGCTAGCCGCCAGTCAACTGGGACCTCCCCCGATAGCCAGGACTGTTGATAAATTATGGTAAGTGCCTTGGCCAGCTCCTCTGCCAGTTCTCTCAGTACCCTCAGGTGGATCCCATCCGGCCCCATAAATTTTTATTTTATTCTTTTGTAATGCTTTATAATAACTCCCTATTTAGTCACTTGTATCACATGCTTCTTGTAGAATAGTTTACTCCATTTTTGAAGTAGGTTAAACTACCTCACAGTCTTAAAGAGAACTAAGTATACACACAAGGGATTAAAATGACTAATTAATATCCTATAAATTTATATTTTAAATTTCCTTTGTGAACTGACAATGCAACAACAAATGTCTTCTTCCTTCATCTTCACTGTGTGGAGATTTATAATACCCACAGCCAGATCATAGAATAATCGTAGAATCATAGCATTGCTTAGGTTGGAAGGGACCTTAAAGATCACTTTGTTCCAACACCCCTGCCATGGGCAGGGACATGTCCCACTAGATCAGGTTGCCCAAAGCCCCATCAGACCTGGCCTTGAACACTTCCAGGGATGGGGCATCCACAGTTTCTCTGGGCAACCTGTTCCAGGGCCTCACCACCCTCATAGTCAATAATTTCTTCTGAATATCTAATTCAGAAGAAATGAATTTCCACTCTTTTAGTTTAAAACTATTACCCCTACCCCTTGTCCTATCATTCCACTCCCTGACAAAGAGTCGCTCCCCATCTTTTCTGTAAGGCCCCCTTTAGGTACTAGAGGGCCACTATAGGGTCACCCCAGAACCTTCTCTTCTCCAGGCTAAACAACCCCAACCTCAGCCTGTTTTCACAGGAGAAGTGCTCCAGCCCCTTGATTGTCCTTGTGGCTTCTGGACTTGCTCCAGCAGGTGGAAAGAGATGAGCTAGTTGGTGGTACGGTTGAACCATAAGGACCTGGAGATTATGTGCAAATTACAGGTTAAAAAAGGAAAATTATTCATATTATTTCATTAGCTAGGGCTGTATGCAGTCTAGTTTTTTATGCAATGTTTGAAACCTTCATCACATTTTTATTTCATTCCATATATTCAAGGTTTATCTTAAATCTTAATATATCACTTGCTCTTTCCACACCTGTGTTATTTCTCAGACTATAGCTGCTTGAAGGTTGACAAGTATAATTACATCATCTTCTTCCCTTTTTCTGTTAGTTCTTCTTTGCCCAGTCTTTGAAAGGTAGCATTTTAGAATTAGAAAAGGTTCCTTTCTTTCCTATCATCTCAGCAATAAACTTACTAAATATCCTATAAGAAGCTGGAGTTTCTGTACTGTTTAAGTGAATGCACCTCTATGAATGTGATTTCCCACCACCTGACTTGTAAAAGAAAACCATTTCTTTGGATTTTTGACAACTTCCATTACAGACTTCTTCCTTTATGAGAGCTGCATAACTCAAGCAGCCTCTGCATGCTCCTGCCTACACTGAGCATCTGAGCCTTTGTTACGTTTGGAGGCATGAAAGGCTTCCCACACCCTTTGGATCTTCCTCATAGTACTAGATTGCATCAAATGTTGTTTTACTTAGTAGAAATAGTTTTTAGCAAAATCACCTATAGCCAGATTCTACTATGCTGCTCGTTAATTCATTCCTTAGTCTTCCAGTAGTCCCCAAGATATTGCCAACTCAGCATAAGAGTTTATAGGACAAGAAACCATGTGTTGTGCCCTTTACTCTGTCAAAAATTTTGGCTGCAGTCCTCCAACTGTTTCTTTATTTGATGCCTCCAGTAAGGTCAGAAATATTTTTACAGCTACTCCCAGAACACAAAGTCTATTCATGGTATAAACACAAATCAGGATTTTAGTGTTTAGTGTCAAATTATTATTAGATAACATACAAGTTTAAAAATGTATATATTAAAGATTTTTTTTTTTCTTCTTAGTTCATTGATTTAAAATTAATGATAGAGGTGATAGAGGCTGATCTCTAATAGGAGTTGGTAACTTCTAAGAGTTAAGCTACATACTTGATGCTGACTTATTACACCCAAAGCTTTGTTGGTCAGCCACGTCAGCTACAAATGCTTTGAGTCTTCAGCCCTAAATATTTTATATGTCCTCATCAATCTCCAGTGGCTCGACTAGAAGCATTGTTCACTAGCTATGCGTTAGCTGGAAAGGTATACACACTGCAGTCCAATTGCACACACTTTACATTTATGAGAAAAGTGTGCAGGAAGATCCTGTATTCTTGAGTAAAAAGTAATAGAGAAGGAAAGAAGGAAGGAAGGAAGGAAAGAAGGAAGGAAGAAAGGAAGGAAGGAAGGAAGGAAGGAAGGAAGGAAGGAAGGAAGGAAG
>CM021731.1:191740792-191783467 GCA_011075105.1 Heteronetta atricapilla
AAAGAAAGAAAGAAAGAAAGAAAGAAAGAAAGAAAGAAAGAAAGAAAAAGAAAGAAAGAAAGAAAGAGAAAAAGTTAGATAAATGCATAAACATAATGTAGCTCAGCATAGATCCCCAATATTCCCTTGGGTTTGGCATGGAAAAGAGTGTAAGCATAGGGAGGGAAAAAAATCTGGCAGAAAGATTAAAAAAAAGTGGGAAAGAGAATTTTTCCTTCTTGCTTTTAACTTCACTGTGGAATGATCATTTCAAAGAAACTCTATGGCACCATTCAGAGTAATACATGCAGTTAAAAGTACGGAAGGGCTCTATGTAAAGATTACCACTTCCTGGAGGAAACCAAGTAGTATGGAGAAAACACAAAAGTATGAACTTTTGTGGAGGAAACACAGAAGTATGAACTTCTGGATGTCTGACCCTTGGCAGGTGGATTTACTGCTGGGTGCTAAAAACAACCTTTCCTCCTCAACATGACAGATTAGCCATTTTGAATGTAACACTATTAAGCTTGCAGCAGAGACCTAACAAAATGCTTAGAAAAGAGTTCATCCTATCAGTGACTAAATAGTTGTCTTGGTGAAAATGGAAAAGAAATCACTTTTCTGGGATAAACTTATGAATAAAATTAAAACCTTGCATTTTTGCAAGGTTTTTTATAAATGAGTTAAAACTATTTCATCCTTAAAAAAAATATAAAGTTGTGGTAAAAATAAATATTTTAAAAGAAATATGCAATCTTCAAAATAGGGGAAACAACAGTATCCAAAGTATGAACTTATGGTAAATCCCTTTTTACCTTGCATAGAAAACAAATGTTAATTCTTGTCTCAGAAGCCAAAATATTTTTGGCCAGTAATAGAAAGCAAAGAATTTTCCTGACTCTAATTTAATCTCAGAGATGTCCAAGTTGCTCAAGCAATGGAAGGACCAAAGCTCAGAACAAACAGCATGACAGGTGACAAAAAGCTAGCTCCAAGGTACAGACAAGGAAGAGAGGACCCATTTTGATTTCTACTATTTAAATAAACTTTACTGTGATGGTCTGCAGCTCAAAGTGAACACTCTACTCAAGCTACAATTTAAGGTAGCTTAATTATATTAATTAATATAAAATTAATTAATATAAAAATACATGTTGCTGAAAATGTTGGAATATTTTATCTCAGTTTTCCTTTTTTTTAACCTCTTAGCAGATTTCAAATTTGGAGTAAATAAAGTCCTAGGAATTGTATGTGTTGGTCAGTCCCAGGTTCATACATTGACAGGGCTAATTATTGATAAATAGGGTTATTTTAATGATACTCATATTTTTGTACACCTTAGGAAATCATCTAATTTTTCTCACTGCACAGCTTCACAAGGGAAATGTGAATGCAGTGTTTTCCTATTTAACTTGCAATCTCAGCAGCTGGTTCCTGAGTAGCTATTAATATGATGGAATATTTTGCTCCAACAGATATCTTTCATTGTCCTCACTAACCATCTTTGATTTTCTGGTTGACAGGATTACGCAAATGTGCTTATGCATTACAAACAAGAGTACTTGTTTTTAGTACAGAATAGCACAGAATAGTAGAATAAAGCATAAAGAAAGGCTGATGAGATCTTATTGAAACAGAAATAGAAGAAGACACTGATCCAATTGATCCTGTAGTGGCAGAGTCTGCCAGACAAGTTCCTCAAGCAGAGAACCTGTGGCCAGTCAAAGATGCAATCAGATGTTTTCCTTAGAGGGATAATACCATATTTAATGCAAAACTCAGTGTGCTGAAACACTTTATCTTTCTAAATGTTTCAGGAGCATTTACACTGGCCAATATGGGAAATGCAGCTGTAATGTAACATCTTGTGTGATCTAAAGTGGGAAGGTGGAAACTCATAAATTGGTTCAGAACTGCCTTCAACAGTCTCAGCACATATTTGTCAATTTGCATGCTAGAAACAGGAATGCCCTTTTTAACTTCAGCCTCTGGAAAAGAACTCTGTATCTTTACGTGTGTTTACAAACATGTCTGCATACACATTTTTTCTCTACCTGTGACCTGGGCTGACCTGATGGAAAGTGGTCGTGGCTGATGTTAGTACACTACTATGTCCAAGCTAATATACTTTGCTTTTCAATAGGGGTTAAATGCACAGATAAAGAAATACATCATCATGTTCCAGTTCCTGGTACAGAGACAGCTCTTGTGTGGAGACAGTTTTCAGCATTCCTCTACAGAGCCATTTGCAGAATAACTCAGGTTTAAGTTAAAGTGCAGGAAAATGAGAAAAAAGAGCAATCTCATGCTTAGGCAGATGGATAGAAATCTGAGCATTTACCACCACATCTGAGTCATTTGGGAAATTTCAAAGATGGGAGAGTCCTCTATGTTGTTTTCTTATGATTTCTCATAAGTTTAATTAATATTTTCTCCATGCTTTTGATATTCCTGAAACACTGAGGATTATTTTGAGGATTATAATTGGATAATATTGTCTAGATGAGATAAAAGCTTCATGTTGATACTGGGTGCATAATCCTTCAGAGAAGATTTTTGAGAGATCTCTTTGCTGCTTTATCATCAATAGTGCATGGTAAAAGAAGGACTTTTTCTATGTTCTTCTTCATTTAACAAGTGACATCTGGTCAGAACAGGCAAATTAAAGAAGTTCAAACTACAGCCAAAATTATCACATCATTCTTGACTTCCTAACCTCCACTTCTAAATGTGTTTTCAATCCATGGATAGAAATAATTAAAATAGCATCATACACACTAGTATTATAGTTTCTCATAGCCATAAAAGGAACAATAATGCCTTTCCCTGTTGACCTTAAGGTATCTGAGCAATTAACAGCTACTATCCTTCCAATATTGGGTGGGAAGAGGTACAGAAGGAAGAGTAAATATGGACATGGCCTTTTTCATTGTATCTCCCACCCTCAACATTTTAAAGTTGGCAGCACAGTACTTTCACTGAGAAGGAGTAAAACTCAATTTTTCTTTCAAGATTCTCTTTCTAGTATAGCTACATTTCTGGTACAGCTTCTGGTAAGGCTGTAGCTTAGCCCAATACACCATTGTCTGTTCCTAAATTTTGTGGATATTTTTAATTTTATTCCAGAGTTATACTTCTGGTATGTGTCTTTCTTGACATGGCTCTGCTGCATAGACTAATGAAAAATGCAGGAGACTCAGCATGGATTCACAAGAGAAAATCTTGGATAGAATCCTCTAGGGAATATTGCCAAAGTCAAAAGCGACTCACAGCAAGGAAGTAATTGATTTCATCTCTTGCCATGGATCAGAAATTAAAGAGAAATGGATAAAAACATTAGACAGAAATACAGAATTTTTTCATTTTTTTTTTTTTTTTTTTTTTTTTTTTTTTTTTTTTTTTTTTTCAACATCTAGCAATTACAGATAATGCATTCTTACATAGTTTATTACATGCTTCTACATCTAATGGAACCTGTTGAACTTTTTTTTTTCTTTTTTTTTTTTTTTCCATATTCCTCTAAACATAAAGAAAGCCACATCATGTAAAGTCACATATGCATCTGCAGTCCGGCTACCATGTCAGATGAGTTCAATATGCATTTTGTTATAAATGGTGCCATACATGTAGAAAGTGTTGCTAAAGGTATTAATATTTTTAAAGGTATAATGCCTCCAATTTTATTATTATTTTGTTGTTCTTATAATCAGTAAGTAACCTGTGTTCTATTTTCAGTGACTGAGCAATTTTGATACTGAAAATTTTAGTAGTACTTAGTTTCATGGGAGACAAAGTGTAAATCTTCTGAAATGAAATTTTAAAATGCAGTTTTTTTATGAACTAAGGTCTTTTAGACCACTGGTTTAAGTACAGGAAACCCTCAATATCTTCTGAATGTACAAACTGTATATCCACAGTCCTTCTACATGATCCAAAATAATTTAAGATCCAAATCTGCATGGGTCTGCAGTCATGCTTATGAACTAATAAAGTAAATCTGGCAAATATTTTCACATCTTGAAGTACAGAGTCTTTAAAAAAATAAACAGCCTACAGAAAGGTTTTTAAGTGCAATTAAGTGGTATTTCTATTCGTAAGTATTTGTCTGCATGGAGCAGCAGTGATACTAACCCAAGAACGTAAGTAAAGATATGATAGAAAAAATAGGTAAAAAGTTATAATCCCTGATATTGATTTTCTTTTGCTTGACATCAGATTAGGCTGTTATTTGGGGCTTCTTGCCCTGTAATTGGAGATGATAACTAGACCATGCTGTCAGTTCTCTGTTGAGAGATTACCAATATTGTTACTTCATTGATTTTCTACCTAAATAACCTCATAAAGCTCAACAAGGCTAAGTACAATGTCCTGCACCTGAGTCAAGGCAGTCCCAAGCACAAACACAAGTTGGGTGGAAAATGAATTGAGAGTACCTCTAAGGAGTAGGACTTGGGGGTGTTCGACAAGAAGCTTGACTTGAGCCATCAGTGTGCACTTGCAGCCCAGAAAGCCAGCCATATCCTGGACTACATCAAAAGTAACATGTCAAGCAGGTTAAGGGAGATGATTCTCCCTATCTGCTCTGCTCTTGTGAGACCATACTTGGAGACCATACTATTGCCTTCAGCTCTGTGGACAAGTCAAGAATACAGACTTATTAGAATGAGTCCTAAGGAGGACCACAAAGATGATTAAAGGGCTAGAAACCCTCTCATAGCCTTCTCCTGTGAGGACAGTCTGAGAGAGTTGGAGTTGTTCAGCCTGGAGAAGAGAAGGCTCCAGGGACACCTTATAGTGACCTTCCAGTACCTAATGGGGACTTACAGGAAAGCTGGGGAGGGACTTTTTTTCAGAAGGTGTAGTGATAGGTCAAGAAGTAATACTTTTAAACTAAAAGAGAGGAGATTTAGATTAGACATGAGGAAGAAATTCTTGACTATGAGGGTTGTGAGGCACTAGAACAGGATGTTCTGAGAAGTTATGCGTGCCCCAGCTTTGGAAATGTTTAAGACCAGGTTGGATGGAGCTTTGAGCAACCTTGCCTAGTAGGAGGTGTCCCTGCCCATGGCAGGATGTTGGATGGTTGGAACTTTCCAATCAAACCATTCTATGATTCTATGATTCTTTTCCACTCTTGAGTATCCTACAGAAACTAGTAGACATTACTGAAATCAAGGAATCATATGAAATATATATTATCTAGCATAGTTTAATATATGGTAACTTACCACAAACCACTTAACTTTTGAGCACAGGAGCAAATCCATATGTATAGGAGAAATGACTATTTTTCTGTGGCATTAACTCTTTGGCTTGTCTACTTAAATATTTTTAGCTTTTCTTAAGAAAATATTTTTCTTCTTATGCATACTTCTTTCCATGTATGAAAACATATTCAACATCTTGAAAAGTCTGGAATTTGTTTAAAAAAAATATCTATCAAAGAGATTTTCTTTATCATTTTCACATTTTAAAAGTTTTATTCTTGTCATTAATGAAATGAGGCCTGAGAGAATTTGAAGAGAAGCAGCTGTAAGCCCACCCTCATGTCCTCTTTCAGCTGTGAGCATTCAGAAACTTGAAAATCTGTTTTTGGTCTCCGGTATCTTTCATCTCATCAGTTTATTTAAGGTTGTCATTTTTCTACTCTTTCATTCCATCATCTCTTTCAAATCCTGTTACCCAAATCACTTTCTTTGTTCATTTCTGTCTTCTTTCCAACAATTATCTTCCCATTTAGAAACTGCTATCTCTACTCCTTTCTTCGTTCATTTTTGGTGAAAAAAAATTCATTGTGATAACAAGTTATTTTACAGATCATAGTGGTTATATTAAGCCTATGCTTTAAAGTACAATTTTCTGAGTTCCAGTTCTTACAATAAATAAATGCCAAGACAATAAATATATAAGGATAAAATGATAATAAAAAATCTCACCTTACTAGGTTCTTCCATTGTTTCTAATATCAAAATATCCCCCTTTCACACAATAACTAAAATATTGATGCTATTCTATCAAATAACATGCACTTACATTTTTGCCTTTATTGTTAGTATTCTGAGTCAAAACAGCTTGCCTGAGGACAGAGAGAAATTGCACAAAAATCTGTTAACTCTGCAGGTGTGGCAAGGTGAAGGTTTGTTAGATTATGTTTAGTGGGGAAAAAAAAATCTTAATTTTTACTTCTTTTTTTTTTTTCCCAGATAAATTAATTCTGTGCTTATTGTAATGTGCAGTTGCTTATGTATGCCTTATGGTTCCTTCATAACTGAAATGATAGGCAAGCACTCCAGAGCTTTAAGGAGACCAGCGTGAGCAGGAGCTATTAACAGACCTAGGCACTGCGAAAAGTCTGTCTTATCAAGCCATGAAGTTCATATTTATTCTGAACACTCTGTGTCTACAGGCTTGTGAAGCATTGCTGACCTCCTGTCAGGTTTTCATCTGAACTGTCAGCTTCCAGAAAGCTGTGCTTCATGTCCCAATGAAAGTGGAGTTCACCAGGTTTTCTTCTTTGTTTTCTCTGTAGTAGAAATGATAAACCTGACCTGCTAGTGTTTAGAAACTTCTAGAAAATGAACTTATTAGAGGGAATTTATTTGAGCTGCAGGGTGCTAAATGGCTGCATGGAAGGCATTAATACTTTGTCTATGATAATTAAAGAACCTTGTCTATAATACTTAAAGTCCTACCTAAGATGAACACTACAGATTTTGATTAAAATTTTATGGGATTCTTAGTTTTATGGTGTCCTCTAATCTCATGATGAACTTCATCACAAATTCAATGGATTTTTTTTTTTATTTTTTTTTTCCAGAGTTACATATTCTGATATCATCTGATAACATTAGTCTGTAATGGGCATCTGATAACATTAGTCTGTAATGGACAGTTTCAAGGATTGAGTTGAGCCAAAGCACCTCTTGAGGCCAGTCATGATACCAGCTCCTAGGAGCTTTCTGCACTTCTAATTTCCAAGATGCCTGATGGAAACCCCCTACTGTGGCTGAACAACATGGAGTAACATCAAATGCACCACTTACAGCTCAAGCACCAGAAAGGCAATCACACCAACCCCTTATATACAGTCTCACTCATTCCTGACAAAACTTGTTCTTGGTCAAAACCTGTCACTGGATCTTAGCAAGAAAGTGTCATTATCCATTTCTCTTGCACCATAAAAGGATGTTATGCATCTCAGTGGCCAAGGATAGATAGCCCATTAGAGATGCATTGATGGATTAGACTAGAAAAATTGAAGGTATTATTTAAACAGCTCTATGAAGAGCAACCCATGAATGCAAGAGTTTGAATCAAAATATCTAGCTATGGTTTTGTTATGGTGAAAAATACTTTTAGACTGTCTTTTATTCAGGATGTGGCTAGGACGACTACAGTAGTGACAGCATACCCATGCACTTAATGGGAAAGCAGTCTGGAATTGAGATTTATGTCCATTACACAGAAGTAATAATATTAAAAAACTCTATGGTATTTGGAAACTGACTTCTGCTTCTGAGCAATACTACAGCCTGGAAGATATTTAAAACATCATCAGCCAGGATTTCATATATGGAAGTGCTTGTGGTGCTACATGCTAAAAATCTGATAGTTCTTTCCTTGGTGTAGGAACCCCCCTGCAAACTGTGATCCCCTGACTCACCGCACAACATATCTGCCCTGGAGTTGATTGCCAAGGTTACATCTCCAACAATGTTTGATAAGGTCTGGGCATTAACCTCAATTAAAAACAGTTATAATTAAGACCAAGAAACCACCTGACAGAATAGAAAGTCTCTTGGTTTTCTCTACACAATTCATCATCTCAGTGATGATCGATGCAAACAGGGGAGGAAAAAAAAGGCAATTTGTACTTGACACATGACTGGAATAACAGAAAGTTATTTCTGATTTGTTTCACCTCCACATTTTGTACCTCCTGAGCTATGTGTTTCCAAACATAAAGCCTGATACTCGGGAATGTTTATGCAGTAAAAATTAATCTTCATTTCTAGATTTCTTATAAATGTCTTATGACCTTTAATAGCCTGGTGGCCTTCCTTAATTTCATTAATTAAACATAATGTTGTATTATGTTGTGTATAAAGACTGATAGAATTAGAGTAATGTAGATAATTTACATTTTCTTTAGAAAGTGTCCTGTAGCATTTTGCTGGAGGAAGTGTAGTAATTTATGACTGGCAAGACTTTCAATTTTTGTGCCAGGTTCACTCAGAGAGGTGGAAAGAATAAACAGAGATGTTTGTTTTTCTGCATGAAATTCATAGAAAATATAGACTACAAGACTGTAATAAATTATCAATTTAGAAAATATACCAATTGTTAATGCAAGAAAATGTTTAAAGTGTGCCAAGTGGATTCAGCATATGCTCTTCAAATGAAACTGCTCACCAAGGTGGCTGGAATTGATAAAAAATATAGGCCTTGGCATAACTATATCTTCATTATTTGTATCTGAAACAAAAGGCAGCTATTGTACAAAGCCCAGGTATAACTAACCCTTGACTGGACAACATGAGGATTAGTGGTCCTTCTTTGTGGTCCATGCAAGGCTTGACTTCAATCAAGGCTTTAAGGAATAATGATGTTTATCTATGTTTTATATCAAAATATGAAGTAAAAGAATTTTCTTAGTTACCTTATTACTGTCAATGATAAATAATAGTATAATTTTTACATTTTCCCTCATGGTGACTTCAGGCTTTGACTCCTACATTTTGAAAGTGATAAATAATGGCATAAAATTCACCAGATACCACCTTCTTTAAAATGTCTTTTATCTTAAAATAATAATGATAATAATGATAATAAAATAATAACAACAACAACCCTCCAAACCAAATATAAAAGTGATGTGCTAAGCTTGAGAATAACAATCCTGCTTACATTTTAATATGAAAGTATTAAAAGCTACTACCCTAATACTATACCTTGTAACTTAAGCTAGTATTTCCACACTGGAGGTACTAGCAATTATATGTGTTTCATCTTACAGCCCTGGAACACCAGAAGCAAAGAAATTAGAAATATTTCTTGTTAATCATGTTGTTAAACATAATGAATACAATCACACAGGCAGCTTTAAAAAAGACATTTTCCCTATTTTGATTACTTAATTGTGGAAACTGATGGTTCTTTTTATCTCTTCTATTATTATTATTATTATTATATTTTTTAAACATGACAAGTTTGTATTGCTTCCTAGGTCTCCAAATAATTGAGGCTGGCATTTGAAGGCCGAGTGGTTTGTCTTGCTGGAGTTAAGATAGTGGGTAGATGCAGCAGGCTGTCGTCCTCTGCGTGTTCAGCATTAGAAGGGGAATAGGAAGAGGTGAGGGTATGGGAATTGATTCAAAATAAGGGAGAGAAGATTTCTATAATAAAGGAGAAATTTTCTGCTCCTCTGTCTCACCTGTCTTCAACCCAGTCCTCGTACAGGTACTGGCTCTTGGTTTTAGTTGACTGGTTCATAGGATTATTCCCCACACTGTGCTAGTCAAAACTTTAGTAAGTTAAATAGGTCTAGGGTTCAGGTTTAAGAATCACCCTGGAGTTGTCTGTACTGTTTAATTGCTAGCACTCTCTCTGGCACAGTTTTGGTGAGACATTTGACCAACAATATTCACTCATGGCTCACGGATGAGTACATGGGCCAGGAAATGTCCTGCAGGTACTCTGGCTGAAGCCACCCTGTTTTGAGTGAGAGTGTCTAGTCATATTGATTCATGTCATTCACTCCCTAGTGCTTGTCCCCTTGACCGGATAATAAGCTCTGTGAATCTAACCAAAGTAATCTTAGTAAAAGGCTATCCTATAAACCACTTAATGTACTTTGCCTTGTTTTAGCTGGAGTGGTTTAGGGAGCTCTCATGCAAGCAACCATCAGTGAATCAGAGGAGATGGCATTATCTGGTGTGGGAGCTGTAGTAAACCATAATCCATATGCTCATTTGACAGCATTCTTTCTAGGAAAAAAATAGATAAATAAGGAACACAACATAAATAAATAAATAAATAAATAGATTGTATGTAGAGTAACTTCCAAGGTGAACTACATAAACCTGAGAATTATAGAGCTCTTAGAAATCAATCCATAAACAGAATATTCAAAGAGAAATGTTTTCTTACACACATTACACACAAATGTCTACCTTAGATGCTACAATCACTGTAACATTTAAATTCAAGAGGGAATTGAGCATTTCATATCACATATTATTTAGAGATTGTCCTTAATGGAGATTGACCTTAATGATCAGAGATTGTCCGTAACAGTGTCCTGTTAGATAGGCCACGCAATCAAGGTTCCTATCAAATATTTATTTGTTAGTAATTAAAAGACAGTGCCATTTATGGATATTGACAGGTGTGCCTAATGAGGAAAGACACAATGCAAATCTGTTATCATTACTTTTATTTAATCTGTGACTACTTTAAGCCAGTAATTCACAAGTATTTTTTTAATGACTGGTATTGAAGGGTTTCTAGACCAGACACTTTTGAATATTGATGCAAATCTGCAATACATCCACTAACCTCGATGGAGCCAAACCAATCTATATCCATTGAAGGATTCTTCCTTTCACCCTTGATTTTTAACATACCTCTTGTCCATGAAGTGCTAGCTGTCTAGTAATATCTTTAGGAACTGAGAAGGAAAATGAAGGTGTGAGTATGTTGTTTCTCATATCATTTCCTTTGCCTATGTATTTTACCTTGTAACTGCAAACAATCAAGTAAAGGACAAAAATGATTGTGTGTGCATGGAGGGACCAGCATAAGCATGGAGGGACCAGCGAGGGTAAGGCAGGACCATTTCTGAATACCAGAAAAGTGACTGACAAATGCAAAAGTCATAGTAATGATGTCAAAAAAGTTAGAACTGTCAAAAATTCCCATAAAACATTTCCATTAAAACTTATTGTAAGCATAATTGAAGACATTTAACAATCTAGTATAGCAAGCATTCAGTCTCCTAAAAATAATTAGTTCTGCAGATAATTACCACTTGGCTGAACCATTTTTTATGGCTATTAAATAATTATTCAAGTGTACAGCTTTGGATACTTAAATGTTCTGTGCCTCCTGATGAAGATCACTTTAAATGTTAAATATGCACAACATACTATTCAATTCACTTACCATATTATGAAGCAGTAATAATCACCAAGAGAAATAGTTGGTTTCCTGCTTTCATTAGAATCTTCTTTATGCACAGAGAAAACATTTCATTAGTAGGTTACACTTCCTAACTTTATGAGTGGCACTTTCTTTTTTTCCCTGGGAATAACAGGCAAAGTATAAAATAATAAAAGCTGTGTCCAATCAAAAGAATTTGAGAAAGAACTATCATTCAGAGAAAATACTGCCTTTTTATTTAATGGTCTTTTTATTATTATTATTATTATTATTTTCTCTCAGATCTCCTTGATTATTACTTTTGGGCTTAATAGTTTTGTATATTATAAAATGCTTCACCTCAAAGCTGTAGCATCCCTCAAAGATTAAGACACTATTTTCTGATATCAGCATATTGTTCTCAAGTAACCTGGACTGCTTAATGGGCATCAGTGCTTCTTTGCTGCCATTCAGGTGTGACCCTTTACCCTAGATCTTGGCAGCTAGTGATTGACTGAATCTCAGGAGGGATCCACCTAACACACCATTTATTTTGGTCTTCATGACTGTAAAGCAGTAGGTATCATTCTGCCAACCAGTTCACCTTTAAAACTCACTGTCAGAAACCTGTGTAAAGGAGAAAAGCCTAAGAATTTATATCTGAATGATTTCTGTTTCTGCACTTGAATTTTAATTTATTGATCCTCAAGGTAAAATGTATTTCTGGTCATTTTGGAGAAACAAGGAGGATAAATCAACACAAATCTGTACATATATGTACATAAAGGACAGTTTACCTGCCTGTTTAATAGCTATTGGCTTCCTCTTATGTATCCAGACATCCACAGGCATGTAAGCATCGTCTGCCCAGTCAATGTTCTATTATGCAGGTGCTGTTGAGGTATTTTATGAAGTGCTCCTAACCATTTAAAGTATCACTCTTGCTATGTACATCCTATGTACTTTAAATCACAAGGTCATGGAACAGTACAGTTGTTACAATCCAAGTGTCACCATAACTGTTTTCATTAAATTTAGAACAGAATTGTAAACTTTGTGGATTTGAGAGAATCTCATAAAAATGAAAATGCAAACATTAGAACAAATTAGTATGACTTGTCTTAGAAAATCATGTAATTAGCTGTGCTTCTCAGCTTCAGGCTCAGCCATACTTTATTTACATAGCAACACATTGGTTTAGCTTTTTGAAAGGCAGAGTTAAAAGTTACATAATTATTTTCTTTCTCACAATCAGTCAATTCCTTGCCATATTTTAAATCATTCAATAGTCAGTTAATCATATTTAGCTTATTTTAGCATAAAGGCTATAATATTTTTTCTATTCTCATGTATAGCTGGTACTGAGCATTTTTTACAAAAAGAAAGTGATTCTATTGACTGGAACATTTTTCTCCAAACCTTCAAACACTTTTGAAAGAAATCTCTTTGCTACATTTGAGAGAGAATGCGACTGAAATGATCACAGAACAATAACACATACCTGCCTTCCTTTTCAAATTAAGCCCTTCTCTTCATAATCAAACAAAGCTCCCATTGACTACAATGGACATTCCAATTTGAAAAAGGAAGTGAAGACAGATAAGGTCTGGAGTGAGCAATTTATTTAAAGAGATAACTGCTAAGTAGAAGACATTGTTGAGAATTTGTACCCAGGGTCTTTCTCATATTGATTGAATGTGGTGGAAAGCAGGAATGAGTGAGCAATATGCTGGCAAGGCATCTTGTCACCAGTACTAAAATCAGGGTTGCCAGGACTGAAAAAAACAGCACAGCAGACTGTGAGCACATTGCTTTGTCCTCTTCCCCAGTTCATTCCTGCAGGGTGGGAACCCTTCTTCCCTCCCCCCTACCCCTCCAAACCCCCTTCCAACTCTGCCTGCTTGAAGACTGTGAAAGGAGCAGGAGGAGGAAGGAAAATAAAGAATGAAAGGATGATAAATCTCCCCAAGATCAGATCACACCAATGTTCCTTGTGTGTACATGCAAAAGAACACCCTAAACCAAGGATGTGGAGATGATGTTTAACAGTGGCTGAATAGGCTAAGACCTGACCTTAGGCAACAACTTGTCTCAGGGCTAAAAGTGGTGAAATCTTCAAAATTGCCATCCAAGCCTAAGTTATGGCCAGATCCTGAACTCTTACTCAATGATGATAAGCTTTCCTGGTCTTAAAGGTGGTAAGTTTAAGTCACTTTCAGGGGAAGACTGCTCGTTCTCAGCAAGATGGTTCAGGTTTGACTAATGAATAATTAATTGTTCAAATTACTGGCTATGAAAATCCCAAATCTTCAGCTAATCCCTCATTTTTTCTGTCAGCAGTAATTATTTGTACATACAGGAAGGTCTGTTGGCTTACTACATCTCCTTTGTTAACCTGATGCTTTCTTCCTCTGTCCCCTTCCGTGGTTATTTAAGAACCATAAGTTAAAATTAAAGCAATTGTTTTCAGCTTCCACTTGTCTTAAAGGCTTTTGCTTCTGATATTCTGATATTGAGTTACCTGTAGTATGAATGGTTCTGGGGACCAATATTGTGGTGGGTTTTTCTCATGGCTAAGACTTAACCAGATTTTGGTAAGCTATCTGTTGAATGAAAGAATATTCAGCTCTTTCCAAACTGCAGAGATAGTAATTCCAGCACTTGATAACAAGAGGTGAAATAATACACATGTGGAAAGGCTAGCAGACTAATTACCAAATCTTAATAAAGCTAAAGTAAAGAATAACAGGAGACATTTAAAATGAAATTATGTATTTTTTTTCCACCAATGAGAACAAGTTTCAGGAGAATGCCACCACATGTGCATCTGAGCACATGAGTCATTGTTGGCAATGACACTGACAATAAAATGGAAACATCCTCAACCTGTTTAATGGATGAAATTCAGTTTGTGCCGAGTGTCTGAATAGGGATAGGCAAGAAATAAGACCATTACAGTTTTAGATAATGAAATAATGAAGGATTCAGACAGAATTCAGAGAAAGGATGAAGGCTCAAAATCCTCTCAAATCTTATATTTTACTAGCTGAACACTGTATTTTTGAAATACAGTTTTCTGTATTCCTATCATGGCAGAATTTATATTGTGAGCATGTAGCTGACTCAGCAAAACAAATTATTTTGTATATACTACATGTTGCTGTAAATTGTCCCTAAACCTCAGGAAAGGAGCAAGAGTGTGTCCCCAAAAGGAAGAATTAAACTTTTTTTCCATCACTTAATTTTATTTCGGATTTTTGGCACAGCCTTTTCATCTTGGATTTAAACATTAGTGTGCACTGAACACCTCTTGTAAATCTGTTCATTTCTGTTGAAGTCAAAACTGAGAGGACTCCAGAGCACAGGGAGCTCCAGGGTTGGGTCTGGCTGGCATTTGACCTGGCCAGTTCTGGAAAGGTTACTTCTGAGCAGACTCATCTGCTGCCAACCTCAGGGAGGTGAGCACACAGAGGAGTATCACAGCACAACACAGACTTTCACAGGCAGCTAGAGCACACAGCCAGCTAGGGGAAAATTCAGAGCTTGGCAGAAATGGTCCTTCTCTGGAAACGGTATTGATGACACTTTTTAAACACTGTTATTAAGCAGCACTGGTGAAGAAACGCTCTAAGCTGTATAATTCCTTTCTTATCTCAGTCGTATTTGGCTTATTACATGACCTAGTTTTAGAAATCTTTATTATTATTATTATTATTTTTAGAAAGGAAGTAATACTTTAGAATTTTTTCCCTATATCTAGTATTTAAGATATTCTAAAAGTTTCAGAATCCTATTATCTTGCTCTTTTAATTGAAATTTTTACTTACAAAATAGTAATAATGTGCTTTCATTTGTATTATGGAAATTAAATAGACAATCAATTTGAGATACAAAAAAGAGTTTTGAAATAAATGCAGCTGGACACATTTTCATTTTTTTTCTCAGTGTTATGAAAACTGTAATTTTTAAAACTGAATGTTATAATGATAATGATCCAGTACAATAATAAAAAGATAAATAAATAAATAAATAAATAAATAAAAGCACCAATCCCATTATAATGGGGATTCATATACTATATGCAGCTCTGGAAATTGGAAAATATCCATTCACACACATGCAGTATAAAGGGCATGAAACCTTAACTGAGTCTGCAGAATATCACTGCCTGCATAGCTTACCTTATTGGTATTTTCTCTGTGCAAGCTCAGGTTGCTTTTTTCAAAGTTTTCTTACATAGGCTGAATTCTGAGCCACATCTGATTTGTTTCTTTCTGATGTATCTTCATGAAGTCAGTGGAATTACACTAGTGTAAATTTGGTATGAGATCAGTGTCTCATGACCTGAATTTTAAGTGCTGTTACATATGAACTGTTTTGGAATAGTTTACCCAGATTGTTTATGAGAATATTTCATTTCCAAACTAAGTGTCAAAAAACTTTCTGTGATATGCAGCTGTTTGAGGTAAAACTATTTTATTCATCGGCTTTATATAAAAAATATATATTGAAACTGAAAGAAAAAAAAATCTGTTTCTGCTACAGGATTTTATTTATTTATTTATTTATTTTTTCAGAAGGATCACATTTTACTTACCTAAAAGTTTACAGTCAGAAAAAGTCTGAAATTTAGATCTGCATGTGGATATTGGAAAGAGTGCATGAAAACTGCTTCACTTGCTACATAGGCATGGGCTTACCTTCTCACATTTGTAAGGACTACAGAAGTCATGTCCAACTAGAGAACATTTTTATTGTTGTTTTCCAATTCAAATAAATTCACTTTGTTGTAAATTATTGTTGAGTTTATATATATATAAATATATATATAGATATAAATATATATGTAGATATATATATCTATATGTAGATATATATATACATCATATATATATACATCTTCCCCATGCTAGTACATTATGATACATTTGAAATAATGGTTTTATATATATTTTTTTTTCTTGAACAGGGTGACTAAAATTTCACTATATTCTTAAGAAAACACTACCTCTATGACATTATTATTTTTGTATCTCAGCTACAAATTCCTTAACTGACACATCCTACATTATTTTTTTTTTCGGTCTCAAATGGATGGCTCAGTCTTGTGATTGTTAGTGTGCTTGTGTGTGTGGTTTTTATTTATTTATTTATTTATTTTTCTCCTCTGAATTGCACTTGATGAATTCTGAGTTTATATTCCAAACTTTTGAATTTGGATGTACATAATGCTTATACTTCAAACTGATATTTTGTTCAATTTCTGTGATTCCTTACTTAAAGCTGTCCCACTTTTTTTTTTTTTTTTTTTTTTTCTGACTTATATTACTATTATTAGTCTCCATTTCTCCATTTAGACTTCCACAGATGTATCATCACCTTTACATACACTATTGTTTTTACTGTGGAATCACTGTGAAATTATATGGACCACTCCACAATTTTGTAGCATTATTTCTCATTCTCCATGCACAGTTTGGCACAAGTGACACAAGCTGTTTCCACTCTGACTGTTTTCATAATAAACAACAAAAATGTCTCATTGAAACATACATAGCAAAATTCTTCAGAATTCCTTAAGAAAATCTGCTATGAAAACTAGGAATAATGCTAAAAAACTGCAAGCTATGCAGTATTCTTTGTGCTCATTTTTTCTTGTAAACTGTTTAGTATAATGTGTTTTATGATGTTGAATGGATGCAATATCATAAATATATACAGTATATGCAATATAGTTATTTTGCATGTTTTTCTATTTTTCTATTAGGATCGTAATTTTTCTATTAGGATCGTAATTTTTATATTTCCCATGTAAGATTCCCTAAAACACTCTGACATATGGTTAATTTTATTTGAGTGAACATTACCAGTGGAATCATAGAAATTAGCCTCAGACAGGAATATATGCATATGTATAAGTCCTTGTAAGATCAGGATATTACAGGAGTCAACTCAGAAATCCATGGTCTAATTCAAGGTTGATGGCCAACTGATGCTGTTAAAACTAATTAAATTTAAAACCTCAACACATCACAACTTCTGATGCCTATACCTTGGCTTCATAGACTATTACAATTGATCCCTGTCACTCTGAATTTCCTATTTACTAACTTCAGTTGAGACTTTATTAAGTAAGCCATATATATATATATATATGGCTTCAACCATGAAATATCAAAGGAAGTTGACAGCAAAGCAGGAGCGTGTATCTATTTCATATAAAACCAATGTTCAATTCAGATTCTGAAATATTTTTAGATTTCTGTTCTTAAACAAAAAAATAACATGTTGGTGAAAGTGAATTGATATATAAAAACATTATCATAAAAAAGTAAGTTCTTATACAGTCATCAAGGTACTGCATTTTAATTTATTGTAGGCAAAAAGGATAATGTATTGATAACATACTACCAGCATTCTAGATGTGGACATGAAAATACTAGGTATGAAAAGCTAAATAAAAATTGAGTTTTTAATGGAGTTTAAAATAGCCAATGTGAAGTTGTAGAAATTTAAACTTTTTTTTTTTTTTTTTTTTTTTTTTTATACATCATAGTTTCTTGACTGAGAAGAGTGAAACTGGAAGAGTTTCCTCTTTCAGTATGTAGTGGGTTTACGTGGCAAGGTTTTGGTAGTGGAGAGTCATGGGGGTGCCTTCTGAGAGAAGAATACAGGAAGAGTTCTTGAAGAGCTGCAGCCTGTGGGGAGCCCCTGCAGGCTCAGTTCGGGAAGGACGGCATCCCATGGGGAGCAGGGGCAGACAGAGCATGACCAAGAGGGAGCAGCGGAGACAAAGCGCTATAGACTAACCACCACCTCCATTCCCTCCATCCCCTGCACTGTGTGGTGGGAGGAGGTAGAAGAGGGTGGATGGGGAGAGGTGTTTTTGGTTTCTTTCCTTTGTTTCTCACTTCTCTAGCTTGTTATTAATAGGAATAATTTTTACTACCTCCTTATTCTGAGTCTGTTTTGCCCATCGTGATAATTGTTGAGCGATCTCCCTGCCCTTATCTCAGTCCTTGAGCCCTTTACATTATATTTTCTCTCCCTTCCCCTTTGGGGTGAGAGAGCAGTTGTGGTGGAGTTTGGCTGCCTACCTGAGTAAAACCACCACACCACAGAATTAGGAAGGAGGACAATTATGTGTTATCTGAGGTTATGGAGAGACAACAAATAATGGATATGATGAGCTACGGGCAAAATACCTATGCCTAGCTCTCCCAGAAGAAGCTCTTGTGATACAGCTCAGCAGTTCCCAGCCATGGTATCAGAGTGGGAGTGACTTTTTGTGATCTTCTACAGAAATAAAACAATGAGACTTAAAGAGTAGAAAGCATTTTCTCTTTCAAAATTGGAATGGTGGGGATAGACTGTTTTTGTTTGGTTGGCTGGTTTTTTGTTGTTGTTGTTGCTGTTTGTTTGTTTGTTTGTTTGCTTTTCCATAGAGAACCAAAAGTCAGTTTTAGCAGGTTAGACATGAAGTGGAAGTAATAAGGTGTAAGTTCCAATGTTGATGTTGACCCATTGATAAGTACATGTTCACAGTGTTTTTTGTTTGTTTGTTTGTTTTTGTTTTGTTTTTGTTGTTTGTTTGTTTGTTTTCTGGCCAACTGCATACCTACCTGATGAGGATTTTTTCTTCACCATGCTTCCTTGGAATACTTAAGAGAATATTATTTGAGCCAGTGCTATAATTCATACTGGATTTTACATTACTGTAACATAACTGTATATTACATTTGCTACCTTTTCCCTTCTCCTTTAAACGGCTTGTGTTATCAAAACCAAATCAAAGCAAAACAAAACAAAATAAAAGCCCACACAAATACACACACACACACACAGAAAAAAAAAAAAATAAAAAATAAACATACAACTTGACTTGATTTATTCTTAAAGAATCAATGTTGAATAGTTGAATAGTTTCTATCACCATCTTACCTCCTAGATACTTAAACTGATTGCTTAATGATTTGTTCCAGGGATTAAATTTAAGTGCTGTAAGCTATAATTTTCCAAGTCCTCCACACTTTCCCTTTTAAGGATAAATAATATGTTTGTTATTCAGTCCTTCAAAATCTATAAACATAATTGCTAGTGATTTCATTATTAGATTGTTTAGTTCCTTTAAAGCCCTAAGGTAAATCAGGACTATCCTACCTGAATACCACTATCTCATCTACAACATAGTTGTCCTAGATTTTTGTACAACTTACTTTTGAAATTAATGTCATTAAAGATCTGTTTAAAGTCAATATTTTGTTTTGACATTGAGATAAAGACATTTAATGTTTTCTCTGCCTCCTTCACTCATAGCTCCCTTTCCTTTTTGTAACTGATCTACACTTGTTTTTATCTTTTAGCTGTAATATGGAACCTTTTTTTTTTTCTGTATCTTGATCCAGTGTGGAGACATTCAATAAAATGTAGCAACAGCTTTCCAATTTTGTTCATTCACAAGTGTAATTCCATACATGAGAGAAATATATTATGAATTATAGTATTGCCTCAATTACTGTATTACCCTCAAAGATTAATCCAAGATGTGATGGAATTAATAGACTAACTACCTTTTATAGAAGGACATTGCCTACCATTATATCTTTTTATTTGATACCTCTTCACAAGTGATATTAGAATTGCATCAATTTACTCAAGTGTTGTCATTTAACCTGGCAGGCAGATAAGCCATTTGTTCGCCACCCTCTCTCCCCCCACCCCCAGCCCCCACCTCCAAAAGAATGGGGGAGAGAATCAGAAAAAACAGGTAAACCTCATGGGTTGAGATAAAGACAGCTTAATAAGATAGAAAGGGAATGAAATATATATATATATGATAAAATAATATAGAAAAAAAAAGCGATATACAATGAAATTGCTCACCACTCACCAAACATTGCCCAGCCCAACCTGGAGCACTGGCAATGCTTCCTGCCCCCAAACCCCCCTCCAGTTTTACTGCTCAGCATGATTCCATATGGCATGTGACATCACTTTGGTCAGTCTGGGTCATCTGCCCTGGATGTGTCCCCTCCCAGCATCTTGTGCACTCTCAGGTACCTCACTGGCAGGTAGCATGAGGAGCTTAAAAGTCCTTGGCTCTGTGTGAGCACTGCTCTGCAACAACTAAAACATCGGTGTATCCTCAATGTTATTCTCAACCTAAATCCAAAACGACAGCACCATATTAGCCACTAGGAATAAAATTAAATCTATCCCAGATAAAACCAGGGCAACAAGAAGAAAATTTGGAATCATGTATCTTTCCAGTTCTTTGAATCTTTAACTTAAGAAACAATTATATGGGAGTATATTTTAAATTTAATTTCTAGACCCTGCACTTTTCTTTGTAAGCATGCAGCAGAGTATCTACAGACTGAACACAGTTCAGTTCAAAGCAAGTATGACCCCGTAACATGACACGACTTCAGAGTTTGTGCAGCTGTAGAACTTAAAAAGCAATTAAACCGATTGGTTTTCAAGGGACAAACAAAATTCTGTGTTTTAAAGATCAAACTTTAATCCCCTAAAGGCAAATCAGAACATGACTTCGTTGCTCTGCTCATGGCTTGAACATAAACTTCTTTTTCTGATCTTTTATTCTTGCTCTACAATTGTTTTGGTGGTGTTACAGTATTTTCTCTGGACCCGAGAGGACACTGATATTCTTCTATAAAGATAAAAGAAATACTCAAGGACACATCTGCCAGCTTTGATCCGTGAAGCTATTGATAGTAGCAGTGATACTGTCTCTGTATGACAGACATTAGTAATACTATATGCTTATATATAGTTGTATCTCAAGTCCATAATTTGGCATAGTGGATGACCTCCTTCCCCTGATCCATCCTCCACGCTTTCTTCAAAGCTTAGACAAACCTTATCCTTCAAGTTAACTGTTTAAAAATCACACAGATGACAGGAAATAGATGATAGACGAGTTGTGGTCACTGGCTCAATGTCCAAGTGGAGATCAGTAACAAGAGATATTCCTCAGGGGTCAATATCAGGACTGGTGCTGTTTAACATCTTTGTCAGTGACATGGACAGTGAGGTCAAGTGCACCCTCAGCACATTTGCCAATGACACCAAGCTGTGTGGTATGGTTGGCATGCTGGAAGGACCTGGACAGGCTTGAGATGTGGGCATGTGTGAACCTCGTGAAGTTGAACAAGGACAATTGATTCAGGGAAATATGAAATATGAATACAGGGTGGGTGGAGAATGGATTGAGAGCAGCCCTGAGAAGGACATGGGAGTGTTTTGTGGATGAAAAACTCAACCTGAGCCAACAATGTGCACTTGCAGCCCAGAAAGCCAACTGTATTCTGGGCTGCATCAAAAGAAGCATGGCCAGCAGGGTGAAGGAGGTGATTCTCCCCCTCTGCTCTACTCTTATGAGGACTGCTGTGTTAAAATCTGGGACCCCAGAATAAGAACGTGAACACATTGGAGCAAGCCCAGAGGAGGACCACGACATCAATAAGAGAGATGGAGCACCTTTCCTGTGAAGACAGGCTGAGGGAGTTGGAGTTGTTCAGCCTGGAGAAGAAAAGGCTCCAAGGACACCTTTCAGTATCTAAAGGGGGCCTACAGGAAAGGGATTCCTAGGAAGGGACTCTTTGTCAGGGAGTGGAGTGATAGGACAAAGGGTAATCATTTTAAACTGAAAGAGGGGAGACTTATATTACATATTTGGAATAATTTATTGACTAGGAGGGTGGTGAGGCACTGGAACAAGTTGTCCAGAGAAGTTGTGGATGCCCCGTCCTGGGAAGTGTTTAAGACCAGGTTGGATGGGGCTTTGAGCAAACTGAATGTGTGACTGGATGGCCAGGCCCAAAGAGTCGTGGTGAATGGAGTTAAATGCAACTGGAGGCCAGTTGCTAGTGGTGTCTCCCAGGGCTCAGCACTGGGGCCATTTCTCTTCGCTATCTTTATCAACGATCTGGATGAGGGGATTGAGTACACCCTCAGCAAGTTTGCAGATGACACCAAGATAGGCACAAGTGTTGGTCTGCTCGAGGGTAGGAGGGCTCTGCAGAGGGCAGATCGGCTGAGGCCAACTGTATGAGGTTCAAAAGTGTCAGTTCCTGCAACTGTTATTAGGGCACAACAACCCCATGCAACGCTACAGGCTGGGGGAAGAGTGGCTGGAAAGATGCCCATCAGAAAGTGACCTGGGGATATTTGTCAATTGCTGGTTGAATATGAGCCACCTATGTGCTCAGGTGTCCAAGAAGGCCAACAGCATCCTGGCTTGTATCAGAAATAAAGTGGTCAGCAGGTCAAGGGAAGTGATTATTCCTCTGTACTCATTTCTGGTGAGGCCACACCTCGAGTACTGTGTTCAGTTTTGGGCCCCTCAGTCCAAGAAGGATGTCAACGTTCTAGAGTGTGTCCAAAGAAGGACAACTAAACTGGTGAGCGTTCTGGTATTTAGCATGCTGTCCCTGGAGATCTTCAAGGAACATGTAGATTGTAAGTGTGGTTTAGTGGTAGACTTTAGTACTAGGTTAAAAGTTGGACTAGATGATCTTAGAGGTCTTTTCCAATCTGAAGGATTCTATGATTCTCCTACAGTATGCAGTTCTTCATTCTCTCTTTACCTCCTGGGGCCTGGGCTATGTGGATGGAGCTCTCCCTGGTGAAGAGTGAGGCAAAAACATCATTGAGTACCTGAGCATTCTCCATATCCAGAGTAACCAGGTCTTCTGTTTTCTCCCAGAGAGGGCCCACAATTTTCTCAGTCTTCCTTTTATCACTAATGTACCTATAGAAGCCTTTCTTGTTACTCTTGATATATGATACGAAGTTTATTGAAGGATTATGTCATCCTGTGGTGGCCAAGAAGTCAGGTAGGATATGACATTTCCTACAGGTATTTCACATGGTTTTAAATTCCTGTGTGTAGGGCAGCAAATCAAATTCTGTGTCTCTAATCTTTACCCATAAACAAGTGTTACATCGATACTCTCAGCAGAGCCTCTGAGTTCAGTTATGGTAGACACCTATTGACTGGTCATCTGAATCATATTCCAGGTTTTAGTTCCACTTTGGTAGATTTTATAGTGAATTATTTAAAATTTTTACTAGTGAAACAATATTTCATTAAAAAACTGCAGGTGATTTTGCATAGTTTCTGTAAATAATATAACATTATAATGAAAATAAAATTCAAAATACTCTAATATTACAATTATTTTCTTCATAAGTAATTTGCAAGTGATCAAGTTTCATTTAGATCTGAAGCAAATCCCTACCTTAAACCCTTCAAGAAGTGCAACTTTAATCTTCTGTGCAATTCTAGTAAGTGTCTATGCTAAAGAGCTAAATAACCTTCAAAAAGTTTTTGAATGCATTAAGAGAACGAAGAGTTTTGCCTATAAGCCACTTGTGATAGAATGTGGTATCCCCATGATGTTTCTAAATGCTGAGTATGAAAAGAACAAAGATATTGTACCCCATCTCCCACCTTATTTTTGTAGAAGGGATCCAGTTTTTCCTCCCTTGCTGTTTTGGTCCAGCTATTAGTTTTAGTAGGTAATATCTGTTAACAGGACAGGCTATATCAAGCTCTTAGAGTTACATGGTATTTATCAATGGTAATAATCCAAAAGCATGTGGTAGCCCATCCCAAGCATGGCTGACCACTGCTTTCCCATTACTTAATAGCCACAGAAGAAAGGAAATGAAAACCAGGCTTAATGTGGCACGAGACTTTTAAGGAAGACAGCTATAATGCAATACAACATCAGCATGATGAGTTACTGTAAGGGGGAACCTGCTATTTTCATTTCAAGAGGAATATGGTGGCAAGAGAAGACATTCATGCATGACGATAGAGAAAAGAAACTTGTTTGTGCCTAGTGTAATGGAAAATTTGAGAATTATCCATGCATGTGAATATGTATGCAAATCTGACCCCAACAATATTGCCAAGGTCAGTGCATGGTGATCTGCTGAGTAAGTGTTAATCATTCAACTTGTGGCTTTATCAGAAAAGCAATTTTGTAAAAATCTCATGTCATTCTTTAGTTCTTTTTCTTCTGTGATCTCCATGTCATACTTGTTCATTTATCCAGTTTACATTTAATACTTTTCCAACTAAAACATCTTTTCAATTAAATCATGTTTCTTGTTTTGTGTATTGTTAATGAATTTAAGATAAAAACTTAAAATTACTCAAGCTCTTAATAGGGGAGCGATTTGCTGCTTTAATAGGGGAGCATTTTCTTAATATCTAAATCAAAGTATGGGAGAGTGTTTGAACTTGAAGGACTACTTAATGTTCAAAACCAAGCCCTGTACTGAAAATGGGCCACAGTAGGCCATAATCAGAATAGTAAGAATGATAATTCAGTTCTTAGGACATGTAAACTGAGGTTTTACAGAAAAGAATTGCTCATAAAACAAGAAGATCTAGAGAATTTAAATAGTGGTGAAGTTAAACTCAAGAACAAAAGAAATGGAAAACCGTTACTCAAGAACACTGAAAATGAAGATTAGTTTATTTCTTTGAGAGTCTTAGGAACTTGGACACTACAATGTGCATCATATGTAATAGCCCACATTTAAGACTGAGATTAAGAATTAGATTGAGATTGAGAATGAGGTGCAGATAGCAAATTGAGATGCCCCAGTCCCAGAATTTTTACCAGAAGTGTTTACAACTTAATTTGTTTAATGACAGACAGAACTGAAATAAACTATTTATTAAAGCCAAAGAACAGAAATTATTTGAAGTGACTGCAGACTCCAAGGATGTGTGGATGTGCTCCCAATCAGATGATAGCATGCTAAATAGCAGAGATCTGAACAGAGATCAACAGTAACTCCAAAGGACTTTGCAAAAATCCAATGAACTTTTTTTTTTTTTTTTTTTTTTTTTTTTTTTTTTTCCTACTGCCATTATGTGGACCTACAGAGATTGTGTGTGTAAAATTAATAAGATTTCCAGGAACAAAAAGATGCTTAGCCAAGGGAGTGGACATTAAATCTGATGACAATCTATTTCTTTAACTGAAGATATTGCTTCTATCTTTATCTGATCTGATCTTCAGCTAGCAACCATTATTTCTTCAACCACCATTACTTTTCCACTTTGCTGTGGTCTAGCATGAAAAGAGACATAAGGCAAGTTTTGGAGTTAAGGATTACACAGCCAAAGAAAGGAAACTATTGAAAATATTTGTGCAACAATATTTCCTTTTTGCCACAGCTGTCAAGACTCTCCTTGACAGAAACACCCTCAGGTATCCAGTTTATAGCCTTCTGTTATTCGAAGGATTACTCATAAATAAAATGAAGAGAAACAACATGTCACAACTTAGATTAGTCATACTTTTAGTATACTCATTTTCTTTCTAAAAAGAAATGCATAAAATTCATAGAATAATTTTTGGAAATACAAAATTTTCTGTATTTTTTTTTTCAGTAACAGAAACAGCTAAATTAATATTTTACTATTTATATTTAAAACAGTACTTTTGGATCTAAAACTAATACCTGCACAGTATTTGAACAGAAATCATGAAGAGCATCCAAGCACATGTGAACTATATGGAAGCTAAGTCATACATATCTGTGGAGCTATGTTTAAATGAGAAGGGGCATGATTTAATTACAAGTGCGCAACTCAGGCCTTGAAGTACTGTGAAGATAATGTAGGCCCAGGGCTGATAATCTTGAGTGATGTTATAGCTAAAATATGCGGAACTATGTTCGGGAGGAGAGACGACACCGTTGTACCAATTATATTAGTGCTAGAGACGTGTGCATAGAAGCTAGACCAATTATAAGTTGTCTGCGCATGCTGTAATGGTAGCATATATATACCTTGCTAGAACATTCATTAAAGGAGAACGATTATACTCGCATGGAGGTTGCGTTGTTACTCCGGGTCACTCCCATTCCAACACATATCAGTGTTCTGAACAATCTGAAATAGTTCTTTATAGGAAAGTACAAAAAAAAAAAAAAAAAAAAAAAAAACAAACAAAAAAAAACTTTAAAGCCTATTCACTATTCACTTTCACAATGGCTTGCAATAGAGAAAATTATTAAAATTATTTTCTGGAAATAATTTTTTCTAACTTTTCTTAAGATGCTCATTTTAAAACAAAAGTTCTGGATAAAAAATAGAAAATAACAAGTATTGGACTACTTCCTGTTTTGGAAGAACAGGAAGAATACAGCATATTACTCTTTCAGAGAGAGCTTGGTGGAAGGGAGCCACACCTAGGGAGAGATCAGAAAGGCACCTTACCTCTGTGAAATGCAGACATACAGTCATTCTGTCAGACAATTTCCCCTATACAAGAGAATACTGAAAAGCAAATGCTTTTTTAATGTAGAGCTCTGTAACAATTATATAGGGAAAGTGCATTTCCAAAGCCCATTTATCTTGAATATGACATTGTCATCCATGTGCTGTTGGTTGCAGGGATGCAAGGAAAATATTGATTAGAAATCAACATAAAGTTTGTTTTCCTTGGCTTAGGAGCTTTAACTTTAGATAAATAAATTGGAATCCAAGAGGAGAAAAAAACTGTTAAAGTATGCTCCATGAAACAGTGAATCTGAGCAGACTTTATCAAAGAAAACTCATGTAATTAACTCCCCACCTGGTTCTTATTTAATGAGTGTAAAATCACAATCTTTCTGAGGAAGATCAGAGTTTAGATAGGAGATGAGTGTGAGCTGACCCAGAAATATTAATACAGCTATTTTGTCCCTCTTGGAATTGACTCACAACTCCATAACTATCCTTAAAAATGCTAAGAAGAAAGGACATACAGACATTGTGTCTCCATTTCACTCAAGGTAATGGAAGTCTTAACAATGTGATGGCAGTGCTCAGTCTATAACTAGGTGATTGATGTGCTCAAGTGTGCCATTATCTAGACACTTAATAGTAGTCTACTTTGGGAATAAGTACTCTAAATATTTCAGCTAATAAACCTTTACATCTTTGAGATGATAGCACTGGTGAATTTCACATGAGAATAAATACAAATATTTGAAGTGCAGGAGCTTCTTAGTTATGACTGAAGTGGTTCATTATGTCCCTAAGGACAGCCTGAGGGGAGGGCACAAAATTGTCTTCTCCAGGAAGTCTTTCCTGGCCAGAAGTAGCAGTGCCCCTTGAGTCCCCCAGTTTGAGAACTGTTAAGAACAGGGAGCAGGGAAGAAATAAGAAAAGCAAATTAAGAATATCATGATGCAGCTAACAGGAGGAAGGGAAAGATACTCGTACACTACCAGGAGGTGGAAAACCTCTTCCCTGCCATGCTTAATTTTTTATATAAAAGGAAATACCTTAACTGACATGAAGAACACTTTGCCAGTTCAGAGTACCCTACAATAAATAATAGGACAATAAAATCCTATTGTGGATTAAAATCCTTTCCAGAAGAGTACTGAATTCAGTCAGAGCTTCCCATATCCCATATTAATATTCTGATTAGAAGGACTATGGATAAAATGGGGAAATGAGGTTCATATTTTCTCTGGGCCATTTTTGTATTCTGTTTTCTCTCATCCAATCTAAAACTATCTAGCAAATTCAGGTAGCTTAACTTTTTTTTTTTTTTTTTTTTTTTTTTTTTCCCATATGTCAGCAAGAAAGAGGTTTCCAAGGTCTGCCAGGAGAGCAGACTTACAGAAGATTACATTTCTGTACTGTGCCCTGTACTGGCATTGGAAGAACTGTTACTTGAACCTGCATTTCTCAGAAATTAGAGGAGCAAATATTTATTCTCAGAGGGTTGCTTTTTTAAAATAAAATAAAATAAAACAAAACAAAGCAAAACAAACAAACAACAACAAAAAACACTTTCTTGCATATTTTCATGAAGTTATATTACAAATTACAGACTTTGTTCTGCACTAGAATTATAACTAATTTCAAGCCATCCTATCCCTATTCCATAACTTGGTCATGGTTATAAATGAAAACAGCCCAACAAAGGACAAACTAAGCATACCAATAAGCTGATGATCAGTGACTAGCATGCAGTAACCGCATCCCTAGTCTTCAGCTATTCTTTTTCCTTTTAACTCCTCTCTCCAGGTTCCATCACACCTGACTGTCTCATATAGAGCACTGGACTCAATATGGGATTGCTTTCCGTGGCTATAGAAAAATCAGAAATGCAAGACCAATTATTATGTTTCCTCAGCACTGATTCTATGCAATATTGACGAAATATGCCATGGCACCTAGGCACCAAAATAGATAGATGTAGCTTTTAGCCTCCCAAATATCATCACTGTCTAGCACAGCACAATTGATATCACATAACAGAAAGGCACCAAAGCTCATCAGAGATTGCACATCCTCAGTGTGGCTAGATCATCCTACCTACCATAATAGATGTGATTTTGATCTCTCTCTATCTCTCTCTTTTTTATTTATTTATTTTGTTTTACTTAGATAAATTCTCAGTCTAAACGTGAAATCTGTAGAGATCAAGGAAACAGAAATTGTTTATGCAGAAACAGTGCAGACAGGACAAAAAGCTTTTCTTTATCATCTTGTCTTTTCCTTTTAAACCTAAAAGCTGATGAGATTATAATGCAGACTCAGCCCTTCTCTATTTGTTATTTTTAATGCAAAGGTTTGTAGCTAATCTGTACAGTGCAAAGTAGTACCTGAAATCATAAACTCCTTTTGCTTTCACTCCACTTACCAGCAAAAGTAGGAAACAAACAAGGTCTTTAAACATTTGGCCTGCCATATCTAGTCTGCACATTTTTATGAGGAATGAATTTATCACTGAAATTCGACCACATAGGAAATAGCATTAAAGCCACAGAGATAATAAAATGTGCATTTCAGATTTACTCTTTCTTCAGGTATTCCTAACAGATAAAACATTTCCTATGGCATACATCGATATGGACCAACACAGATTCCCTGGACTGCCAACCATTCTACCTCCTTCTGGAAATTATAGCAAAATGCTATTAGCTCTGCTAATGGGCTGCTGGCTTACCTGCTATTTCTGTCCCCGAGAAGTCAACCCTTACCCTGGCCTGAGCACTGCAGACAGTCTAGAATTCTTTTTGACCTCAAAGTCCTCAAGAAATTAGGAACTCCAAAAAGGGCAGCGGAAAGATATTGATAACTGAGCAGAAATTCTCTGAAAGCTTGGGGAGATTTTTGAGTGAGATGAAGAGTCTGTGTGCTGCATCAGCATAATGGAACAGCAAAATCTGAAATTATAATGGGAGGATTTGAATCAGATTCCACGTGTTTTAGAGGTATGTTGGAGACAGACTAAAGGAGGGTCCAGATAGTCTTATGTAAAATGGATTTAAACAGTGAAAGGAAAATCTCTAATGCATAGAAAATCCTCTGTCTTTTCTCACATCTTCTCAATCATTGCTTTCCCCAGATCAATTCTTCCTTACTTAATGCATTTTTTTTCTTCTGCTTCCTGAGTATATAAAGGTAAGACTGAAAGGTCAAGGCATTAAGGAGATACAGAGTGTACAAAGGAATGTAAAGAATTGCAAAACTGGAAAACTGAGAGGCTCAAAGCCAGTAAATGAGCAATATCAGACAAAAATATGCAAATAAATTCAGATCCATGCAAATATATGCATTTTAAATATGTACCCCTTTGCTCAGTAGTATGACAGATGTGTAAATCATAGAGCACAGAGATTTCTTATAAGCTACTACCAGAGTGTTGAAAGAATGTGAAATGTTTGCAAACCTGAAAGGGTTTGCAAACCCTTTCAGGTACCTGAAAAGTGTTCCCTTGGTGGAGTCTTTGTCTTCAACCCATTTCTGTATCTATGTATTCCTCTTTATGCTTTTGATCTTTGAAATCCCTCTTTAATATATATTTTCCCACCACACCTTCCCAAGATGTTCCATTATAAATTGAATGTCTACCATGCACCCTATACTTTAACACCTTGTTGAAGTCAGGACCATTCTTGTTCTGCAAGAAATTTGTGTGCTTGTATTAAATCACCTAATATAAACTGAGAAACTCTCCTGGGGAACAGTATGGTTTGGTTTCTCTGTTGTGCAGGGCTAAACACACAGTCCACACTTAATAAATAACACATTTTTTCCTTTCCATCTTTTGGGGTTTGCCAATAGCAATTTACAGCTAACTCCCTCAAGAAACCTTAAAGTGACATAATGGATGAAAGTCCCATTTAAACAATACATTTGAGCAATACCTTGCTTTACAGTTCACATGTCTTTAAGATAACAAATGATACATTTCTGGAGGGGATGGATTATAATCCATATAAATATAAAACAGGACACTTTCAACTCATGTTTTCCTTGGCAAAGAAAGCTGTTTATTTTCACAAATCTTTGTAGACACATTTCCATATTTCACAGGGGAGGAAAAGGACAGACTAACCATTGCAGAAGAGCTTTCAGCAGAGGAAATTAATCTCTTAAATGTGTTACTACTGGAGTTGGATAAGCAGCTTCTTTACTGAGCCAAGTATTTTATCTATTTTTCTTGTTGAAAACTCTCTGGAAAATGATATGATTTCCCTTAATGTATTTATGTGTAATTGTCCAAATGAATTTCAGTCCAGTATTATTCATTATTTGTTGTATGTTGCCTGGGTTGTTCTGCTTTAAGGAACTCACCAAAAGGCCTACAACCTTTAGCACATATATTGCCTTTTTGGATTATAGAAATGGGAAAATAAAATTAATAATAATAATAATAATATCTGTATGAGAGAGCCAAGGAAAACATTCTTTTTGATTTTTATCTTGTAAAAAGTGGTGGTGTGGCTTCTTCTATTTCCTTAAACCAAGTCTTTTCAAGGAACAGGTTTGGAGCACCTCTACATAAACCAGTGAGTCTGAGTAATGGAGAGGCTGGACTAAGTCAGAGGGAAAGATGGGTGGAAAGAAAGGACCAGCCTGAACCTCTGTAGGAGTAAAAAACAATGAATAAAAATGACGCACCTATGGTAAGGAGTTGCACCACCACCTATAACACAGAAACTACATTCAGTAGTGTGCCTATTCCTTCCTCCCTTTGGAATGCAACACCAAACACTCATCACTGCCTGGTCACTTAAGTACAGAAGATTATCTGGGAAAGGAGCAGTTGTGCTGTTGCCTCTCTTACAGAAAAAAAAAAAATAACTCAGACAGCTTCCAAGAATATAGGTAATTTGTTTTCTACTTATCGTCAATCATAAAGCATGGGGATTTTTTAATTTTGTTTAGGTGTTTTCTTTGCTGTTTGGAGAATGCAGCCCTTTAATTTTTCTTTGGTTATACATATTCTAAAGAATACGGATGAGGATAATATTAGGATGAGGATAATAATGATGTGTGCAAAAATTTCATAATTTAATAAGATTCCATACTTTAAATGGACCCAAACCAACCTCTAGAGTAGCAACAAACAATGTCAAAAAAAAAAAAAATTCTTAAACGTATTTTTGACCAAAGTGATTACATTTGTCTTCCTGGTGGTAATGTTTAGAAAGCTTAATGCCAATTGGTAGCAAGAAAGCACTGGCAAAGTATTATTATTATTATTATTATTATTATTATTATATTTTATTTTATTGCTACTTTCAATAAAGCCAGATTCTCTGCTTGAAATGCATTACTGATGTCTGTAAGTTTCAAGAAATTACTTTGTATGTCTTCCACGTTAAGTACTATAATGCCATATATGCTATGTAGTGCTTGCTTTCTACACAAACAGCAAAACCCTTTACTTTCTGCATTGCCTGAAAGCTGCTGAGCATCTCGTCATTGAATCTCTTTCCACCTGTTAAAATGCTACCTTACCACTATGTTTTGTTGGTCTAAACCAGTTTCTGTGTTGTTTTTCTCTCAGAACAGACAATGCACACTTTTCTAGACATCAAGTACACATCTAGTAATATATATATATATATATATGTATAAATGAGGTAACTACACCATAATTTTTGATGCAAAAAGAAAATATCACTTGCTTCTGATTAGTGCACTTTTATGTTACTCAGCCAGTTCTGCTTTAATATACAGAAGACATGTCACTTGTTATTCACGCACCAAGCACCGTCTTTCTGTCAAGGGATTTCAGTGAATTATAAATTTATTTCAGTCAATCAGCAATATGGGTGCATGAAAATGTTTGGATGATTAATGTGGATTAGCATCCCTACTTCCTAATGTTTATATGATGTATTCATAGTAGCAAAGCTGAAAACCTCTTATTTCTAACCTCCATATCATGTCATGTTTCTTTGCCAGTTGTGTTCCAGAAGCCTGGTTTGGGGGAAGTCATGTGAAGGATATGTGTCAGGACTTTCAGGAGAGGATAAATAGGACTGTAGTCCCACCACCTCTCAAAAACCACACTGACAAATGCATCAGTGTCAAGCAAACCTGTGAAAACATGTCAGAGCCCCCTTGGAGCATGCTCATTAGTAAGGAGAACAGAAAAGTTTGATGGGAGGTCCCTGGCAGGAGGCAAAGAATCTGCATGCTGACCAGCAGGCAGGTTACCATGAAAGAGTGCAGGAAAGGGAAAATAAACTTCTTCCAGTTTATCTTTCTTTCAAAATGTATTTTCTATGCTAACAACTTCAGTTATTTTCATATTTAATGATTATACATAGAAAATGCATCATATTCACATATTCAGAAAAGATTTTCACATATTCAACAAAAAATCTGACCAAAAAGCCCTGATGGATTGAAGACCATAATAACTGAAATAAAGTTAATCCCCCAGGTTGAAGAGTAACTAGCCTTCCTTGGAAAAGGACGAAGATAAAAGCAGAGCACTCCAGAGCAGCCTTACACTAGTTGCTAACTAATTGAAAGGTTTTCATCTGACTCAGATACCTCCATCTGAAAATGAGGCTCAGACTACCCAGCAGCCAGTGAAGGACAGAGACAGCAGAAATAAGTATATTCTGTTTGGCTTTACCAGCAAGCACCTCAGGCTGTGTGGTGTAGTTGTCCCCAGGCCTCCCCTCTGTAAGTCCAGCAGCCATGGGTCAACTACTGCAAACTTTGCAACCAGAGGATCAGGTCAAAGAAATGATGATCTAACCCAGAATTGGTAGATACATAAATGGTTTAAGAACTTTCACTAAATAGGAAGGAGGACTGTTTGAAGCTCATAAAATCGTTGAGTATTGCACATATTTTTTTCATATTGCAAAACTTGGAAGTTCTTAGCTAAGCATGTGGATCTTGTCCTAAATCAAAAGCAACCCCAGCAGAAGGTATAGACATATACAACTGAGGTACTCATCTTCTGTCAATGCAGACAAGAGGCACATTTAAGACACAATTCAACCTTCTAGGTATTTTCTTTGAGCTAGGATGAATTAGTCCTTAGAACTGCCTCTCACTTTCTCTTGACTACAAAAGACAACCAGGATGCTAACTCCAGTGCTGATATCAGCAGAGGAAGGTCACTAATTTTTGGTGTTACGTTGTGTTCCTCCCCACCCCCACCCCCCACATGAGTGTTTTAATTCTTTTTGTATAATTGATAATTTTGAAATATTTACTGAATAGCAGTTAGGAACATATGACTGAAGACTGAAATCAGCATATAGAGTATGTTAGCTAGCACTCTTTTTATCCATTTCTTTACTTCATTTCACGTTTCTGCTTTCACTACTAGTGAAGAACAAGTGGAACAGCATCACCTTCTGGTGGCTCAGTGAGTGTTTGCTAAAGAACTGCTGGTCTTTCCATTTGTATTTATTTATTTATTTATTTTATCTGCTAGAGTTGTTTGTACTCTGTTTTCCAGTCTTTTACATCTTTTACATGTAATTCCCTTTGAGCCCTCATTCCTAGATATCTCCTTTCTATCCTTTCTTGCTTTCTTGTGAGATTTTCTAATATTCTCTCTCCCTTTTTTTTTTTTTTTTTTTTTTTTTTTTTTAAGTACTACACCAGGACTGAACAGTCAAAATGTAATTCTGGCCCCAACAACTGTCATTTTGGATCTTCTTGTTCAAGGTCTGTCTGCAAATCTTTAAAAGAAGTATCTTTGCCTCATCAAGTCTTATAATCCACATATGAACTGAATCATCACTGCCAGCTGTATCTCTAGTCCTCCCACTTAGAACGCCTGTGTTTTGTTCTCTGCTTTCTGTCCTCTGTGGTTCCAGAAGCTTGAAAAAATGACTTGAGTATTCCATAAAGATTCGAAAATTACAAATGAAGAACAACCCTGAAATGTTGCATCATTGTTTTAGGCCATCCTTGTGACTTTTTTATAGCCTGACTCACAGTTTTTGAATACTTACAGATGCAAATAATGTCAAGATACACAGAGAGGCTTGAACCTCACTATCCAAATAGGATGGCATAGTCAATATATGTAAGCAACACAAAATGTCTACCCAGTCTATGGGTAATAAATTTACAAGAAGTGAAGCTACTTTTTAAGGAAAATAATAGCAATCAATGCAATTTATACAGGCCCAGGCAAAATGCAAGACATTTCTACAAATCAAGAGGTGGGTTTCTTAAGTGCATTTTAGCACCTACATAACTGTTCAGAGTAGTTGCCCATATGCTGTGGTTTAACCTAGCAGGCAGCTAAACACCACACAGCCATTTGCCGCACACACACATGCAGACACGAGTGGAATAGGGCAGGATTAGGAAAAAAAGGTAAACTCATGGGTTCACATAAAGACAGTTAATAGTACAGAAAAGGAAGGGAAAATAATAATAATAGTAATGATAAGAGTATATAAATAATAAAATAATAATGTATAATGCAATTTCTCACCACCTGCCAGTGTCTGAGTAGTGGCTTTCCCCCTCTAGCCAAATTCCTCCAGTTTTGTTATTCATCATGATATCTTATAGTATGGGACATCCCTTTGGTCAGTATGGGTCAGCTACCCTGGCTTCCCTCATAGCAGCTTGTGCACTCCCAGGTACCACACTGGCAGGGCAGCATGAGGAGCTGAACAGTCCTTGGCTCTGTGTGAGCACTGCTCTGCAACAATTAAAGTGTTGGTGTGTTGTCAGCATATTTTTTTTTCTTCTAAACTCAAAACTAGAAAAAAAAAAAAAAAAAAAAAAAAAAAAAAAACTGTATCCCATCTAAAAACAGGACAAGGTCATAGTGCAATATTAATGCAATGTTTTGCATGTAATATATATAAAACACTGATTTACATTTCTGTAGATTCAGAGATGGAATTCAGCTGGCATGCATGATGCTGTATATTACATCATTAAACCTAATCAAGAAAATGCTGCCTCTCTTTCAAAAATTCAAAACACATTTATGTTTAAGTAGAAAACCTGCTATATATTTATGTAGTGCTTTGCTGAGCTGAAATTAAGCAGACCAATGACTTGTGTAATAAAAAGAGTATTGAAGTAATAAGTTCTTTAAGGTCAAATCCACGTCATTATCTTAATATCTACAGCATTAGATTGTGTGGTTCTAACAGAAGCAATGTTTTAATGCACTCATTTGAGAATGAAATTCCAGGATGAAAACAAGGGAGACTGACAGGGCAATGCTTTGCTTAGAATGACTTTACAGCAACAATTTTTTTTTTGGATTTCTTTTTCTTCATTTCTGAATTGCCTACCTCTTTTACCACAGATCCCTATCACTTTTTGTGGGTAACTCATTTCAAAACAAGTTTCATTGCATAACCTCTTCAGGCTAATTAAGCATGTTTTATTTGATATGACTCAACAAAATTCCCAAGTTTATATTATCCAGTTACTTCACAAACATAAAGATGAATTTTCATGAGCTTAAATGGAAATTTTAAACACATACCTGCATTGCCATTGCATTTGCTCATGACATTGAATGGTGTTTTTTCATTTGTTGTGTTTTTGTTTTGCTTTGTTTTGGTTTGTTTTGGTTTTTTTTGGTTTGGTTTTGGTTTTGGTTGTTTGTTTGTCTCAAGGAAATTAAATTGCTCAAATCCAAGCACAGCATACACTTCTTAGTGAGCACAGTATCTTGCAGAGTTATGTGAGACATATCCAAATAGCCTACAGTACTTGAAAAGCACTGCTTTGTGAAGGAACAATAGCATGTGAAAAGTGATTAAATATGTTAATGTCTTATGGCAGACATCATATATGTTTTCTATTATATCCCAAAACCAAGGAAAATAATTTTCCTCACAAATGTGTCCATCTAAGATGACATGTACTATGTTTATTTTCTCATGCAGTCTTTTATGTCCTACTGAAATATTTTTTATGAAGAGGCTGTACATTTTGAATCAATATATTTTTTTATATCCCAAGGGCCCTACTTTGCTCCACTATTGTCACTTTGCTTCATGGATATTAACCTCCCACCTGCAGACCAAGAACAACGAAGGGCACATTCATATTTTAAGGTACAATGCAAAACCTTTTGTATCAAACTGGAACAAAACAGTAAAAATAAACATTTTACATATACTTGAAACAAATTTGTCCCCTGTCAGAACTTGTAATGTTTTTATCATTCTTTTTGCTAACACTTACAGCAGAGAAGCATGAACTGATTAAGGTGGAACTGTGCTATAGCAATTACTACTCTATATAGCCTATAGCTATCATTTCTATAGTAAAATGGTAGGAAAAAAAAAAAAAAAAAAAAAAAAAAAAAAAAAAAAAAACAGTTTCATGGGGTTGAAGTTGTTAACATGCACTTGTTCAGTTATAGTAGACAACTAGAAATTCACAAGTTATTAATAGTTGAAATTTCAAGCAGTAGTCAGGAAGGGAAGGCTTGGAGGACGGCACACACTTTTTTTTTTTTTTTCTCCTGAAAGGGCTCATGAAAGAGCAAATTATGGTGAGGAATTCTGTCAGGTAAGATGTATCCCACATCTACAGACATGAACAAATCTGACAGAGATCAGGAAAGAATATAAGAAGACAGAGCTGTTAGGAGGCAACATGTTCAGATAAGTCTACCAAATTAAGTTTTCACAGAAACCATTTCTTCAGATCTCTGTGCACACAAGAACAAGTCATAAAAATCCCCAGGAAAGAGCTTAAAGCAGCTCTGTTTAAGGATTGCATCTCTGCCTCCCCCAGATGAACATTAGATCTAGTTGTCACACCAGGAGGATAACAGTGCTGAGAAGTAACTACACAGAAAGCTCCAAATTACAGACCTGATTATTTTTGCCCTTGGAATATAGAACAAATCATGCCAGTTTCTTTCTTTTTCTCTTGGGAATGCTCATAAAACCTTTTTGGTCCTGAAACTTGAGCAATACCACTGCAAGATTACACATAAAATTTAATCCATCTAATAATGTTTGACTGGGTTTTCTCCTTTGATCTCACTCCAATGTTATGTTCTCTTGGGAAGAGTTTGTAAATGCTTTGTTCTTTCTCAGAAATAAGCATCCTTTGCATATCTAAACTATGTCATTTATTTCTTCTGAGGATATTGTGCAGATCTGATTAGCCAGATAAATAATTAAGTACATTTAAGCAAAAAGTCGAAATAACTTTAGGAGGAATGTCAAATATGGACAAGCTGACTCCTGTATCTTTGTGGTTTACAGCAAACAAGAAATATAATATGAAGGGTATATATTATCCTTCCAAAGGCATCAAGGGAGTCATTCTTTCTGTCCAGTTGTTGCAGTAGAAAGGGACTGTCTTTCCAGAGTAATACCAATTACTCTGTAAATTAAGAAATAAGGATGAAATCTAAAGAAAGATACTTTCATATGTTAGCATTAATGAGGTTTTCCAATGGTCCTACCCATAGAAATATAAGTATATATTACATTTCCAGATTTGTTTAAAATATCTGTGGCAAGAATGGTCAAGGACTACAGAGAATTACTTGAAGAAAAATGAATATTAAGAAGAAAGTATGAAACAGATTTCTGTAAAACTTTGGGATGCCATCCACAAGTAAGGCAGCTTTTTTGTGTGATTATTTAGATTTGTTTTTAATTTGAAATGGAAGACCTCAGAATTTAAGATTAATGTCTAGGCAGTTATATGAAAGAGGTTCCTACTCAACCCAAGGGATATCAAACACAGAGGGGTACCCAGAAGCCAGGCTTACCTAGACTGGTTACCTTTACTTATTACCTTGATGGAAGGACTATGTGTGATGGGGAGAAGGGCAGGCTTTCTGCTAGGCAAACTGTCAAATCAAGACTAACAAATCAGAAGGAGAACAAACACAGAGTCTCAGGTTGCAGCGGCCCAACAATGAAGGCTCTTGGCTACAAGCAAGAGGTAAGGTACTTCCTGGGCTACTACTGAGTTATCTCTGAAGCTCTTGTTTGGACCTTCATTTCACTGACAAAGGAAAACAAGAAATAAAAGAATATATGTATATATTTTCAAAATGTATTACTTCTCTAATGGAATGACAAAACTGCAGACAAACAGAAGCCAGGTGATAAAATGTATGAGGTTTTACTGTGAATTCCATCTCATGAAATTTGTTTATATCATATTGCCACTGACAGTAATGCTGACATGTAAACTGAAAAACATTAGCTTGGTGGAAATAAGGCATAATGAATAATGATAAATATGTATCCCAAAGGCAGTATCCCAAAAGTACATGTCAAGTACTGCATTGGTCACCTATGTGTTTGGACTTAATGAACATAGTGAGAAAGGACATAAATAACATGTCATACAAACTTTCAGATGATAGCTACACATGGATATTTTTCTGAAGAATGTGCATCTTAAATTCTGTGAAGGACACATCAAGCTGAAAATAATTGTGAGGAAATATGGGTAAAGTGGGAAAATGTGAATGGATGTTCATGGGGCAAGAGGAACCTGAAAAACCAATAACACACTAATGGGAATTGAGACAAAATCCAATTTCAGATTTCTGTAATGAAAAATCCTATGTCTGCTCTCTTTCATTAAGCCCTATCACACATGTCAACTTCAAAACAATCTCTCCTTCCACATACCTTTTCCAAAATTTCTGCTTATACCTGCTAAACATCTTTCATGACTACTCCAACCTCCTTCTCTTTGGGCTATTTTTTTTTCCATCTAGTTGATGGAAACTTCAGATTTCTAATGCCACAAGTTTTCATAGAAACAAAGAATGGTTTAGGTTGGAATGACCTCAAAGATAATCTAATTCCAACCCCCCTGTCATGAGCAGGGACACCTCACACTGGACCAGGTTGCTAAAAGCCCTATCCAACATGGTCTTCACTTCCAGGGATGGGGCTTCTTTAGGCAACCTGTTCCAGTACTTTACGACACTCATAGTCAATAATTTCTTCCTCTAATATAATCTAGTCTAGTCTAGTCTAAATCTACCCTCTTGTAGTTTAAAGCCATTACTCCTTGCCCTGTCACTGCACCCCCTAACAAAGAATCCCTCTCCAGCTTTCCTGTATGCCCCTTTCATGTATTGGAAGGCTGCTGTAAGGTGTCCCTGGAGCCTTCTCTTCTCCAGGCTAAACAACCGCAACTCCTCAACCTGTCTTCACAGAATAGGTGCTCCAGCCCTTGGATCATCCTCATGGCCTTCCTTTGGACTGGCTCCAACATGTTCATGTCCTTCTTATGGTGGGGTCCCAGAACTGAATGTAATATTCTATGTGCGGTCTCGTGAGATTTTTAAGATGGGCAAAGAAATTATTCCCCTGAATCTCTTCAGTAGTCAACACCTTCTGTAATGCAGAACTGTGCTGTGCTTCCCCTTCCCAGATTCTTCTCTGTTTTATTTGTGAGGGTATGCTAGTCTGAAAGAGAGGGAGAATAAAATCATCTGGACAGCATGAACTTCCTCTATCCGAGGGAAGATACTAAATCATCTAAGGACCTTAACTGCACCTTAGGGGGTTTAGATGATGCAGTCACATCTCTTCCTTAGACACCTCTGACTACATTCAGTTTCTTGTTTCTATAAAATGAAGACATCTCTTCCTCTCATTCTCCTGTCCTTGAATAATGATGCTGTAATCACAGAGGCTATTCATTTCATTCAGCTGGTCATTTTCCAAAATGATTACCAATGATAAATTGGCATCTTTCACTAAGTTTTACAAAGTACAGAATGTTTACACTATTTTTGCATAATCCTGGAAAAAAACAAGGACCAAATCATGTTTTGGCTTTATGCCACAAATGTTAATAGTATTCATTAAGAAAAGCTGATTTTGTGATAGCATTCATAAACATGATAAAATCAAGTGATTTCACAATATAACTAAGAAATAAAACCACAGTACAGTAAGTAGTCTATCTGAGCAGGGATAGGATCAATTTTTTACTCTGTATATATTTGCTTATGATTTATTTTTCTTTGACAAACATACATGTGGATCTCTGTTCAGGGACAAACATACATTTCAGATTTTATCATTTTCTCCCTTTGTAGGCAAATTTCTGTCATTTTCTGAGCTATAAGTTGGTCTTATGGTTTCATACTTGGAGTCTTAAGGTTTTACATTCTGAAAGTACTGTATTCTAATACAGAAAATGGATCTCATAGTAGTGCAATTCTTTTCAAATCTGAAATTCACAATATGAATTTCAGCAGGTTATTTCATAATCTATGGGCTGCACTGAAGAGAGGATAATAGGAAGGGCAGTAGGAAGACAGAAGAACTTCTAAAACATAACAACAGGAATCCAGTTAACGCCTATGAAAGTGATGAGATAATTATCACCATGCCATGAAATTTCCCATTAGGGAATAATTCTGTGGTCTGTGTGGTGCCAGGGTTATGAAGTTACCTGCATGGATCAGGAATGGCATAATTGCAGACAGTGATTTTATCGAGATGAAGGAGGGTGAGGGGAGAGCAGTGCACTGCACCACACAGATTTTACTCATCACTTACTAAAACAAGATCTCAGCAATGTCACTCTGCTCACTGCCATGGGCTTATTCCCAATTAAAACCCGCATAAGCAAAGGCAAGTCTTCCTTTTGAAGTATATAGGCAAGGCCTATTTATATACTAAGTAATTTTGTGGGAGGGATTGCTTTCTTTGACATTCTTTCACAGAAGACAGAAAGGACTATGAAGCCACCCAGTCCTGCATTTTCAACACGAGGTACTCACTATACAAACATAAGTTATCCTATTCCAAGTCCAACAAGGAAAGCATGATTTGCTGGGGAGACTGATATGGTATTCACCACAAGCAAAGTAGAATGAGGTGGCACCAAAACAGCAATGAATTATGCCCTAACAGTATTCACAGACAACATTAAATACAGAAAAGAAAGGCAAAATGGCAAAATGTTGGTAATATTTTCTGATTTAATCTGGAAAAAAAAAAAAAAAAAAGCAGCTCTTCTTTCTGACCCTAAATCTGGCCATCAGTAAAATACATTTTTCAGACTGTCCATATGGAGCCATGAAGGAAAATGTGCCCTGCCTCAAAGCAGTGGCATATGTCCTTCCAGAGTCCTTCTCTGGCTTCACCAGCTCTCAGCATTTTGATGGGACACAAGAGTTAATGCATTTGGCCCATACTGTGTATGGAAAAACTCTTTTTTTTTATGCTGACAGAGGAACTGGCTGAATCCCTGGGCAGTCAGTGTCTCAACTCAGTGATAGCAGAAGAGTGGGCAGCAAAAAGCAAGGGCAGAGCTTTCTTTTGTCCTCCTGGTCTTTGAAGGACAAGTGGAGATGATGCTTCATGTTGGAGTGATCTTGTGAATATGGATGTGGGAAGACAAAGGGATACATCCAGCAGGCAGGTAACCAAGTCGTTATGCTGTACTTTCTTGCTTTCTTTAACAAAAAGCTGCCCACCCATGAAACATTTTATTTTGTTTTTCCTGATGGTGTGGTTGCCATCCTCCTGAATTGCTCAGGTCTGTCATAAAATACAATTTCACAGAAATAAGAGAGATGACAGTCAGTGAGTAAGTAGTTTTCCACCTGGAGAGAAATAGGAGAGCGTGGCAGTAATGATTATGATTAAAGGTGAATGGATAAAGTGGACTATTTGCTCTGCAGAATACCAAGACTTTCTACCCACATCAAATATCAGAAAATATATACAAGTCAAAAACAATGAAGGAAGAGATATGAGGTGGTAGAAAGGGTTTGGAAAAAATGTTTTTCTCCCAAGCCTGACTCAGTTCACAAAGGCCTGTCTTCTTCTTCTTGTTTTTAGTGTGTTTTGTATGTCTCTTTCAAAAGGTCAGGAGAGCAATGTCTGGTGTGATGTTTCCAATCTGTACCCAGGATGATGCTGTCAGGATTCCCAGTGCATTTCTGTTAAAGTGCAATGTAATAACAGCAATCTGGTGCTGGCATTTTAGTTCACTTGATCTCCGTTAGGGAAGACTTGCATTTTTCAAGGCCTGACTTCATCAGACAGTTCTGTAATCTTTCCCTAATACTGCGAGCTTCACTATTCAGATCAGACTTGTTTAACACACCTGTGGTACAGCTGTGCCCCAAGGATCTTTCAGTGTTTTTTTTTGGCATAAGAATGCAGGGGCTGAAAGGAGTCCTAAAGGACTCACTCCTTTTGTTTGGACACAATCATTTTCTCTCCTCTCTTATACAGCCCTGCTGTACATTTTTTATCTCATCTCCTTGGTGTGACTTATCCCCCCCC
>CM021731.1:191783477-191812928 GCA_011075105.1 Heteronetta atricapilla
AGAAAAGAAAAGAAAAGAAAGGAAAAGAAAAGAAGAGAAAAGAAAAGAAGAGAAAAGAAGAGAAAAGAAAAGAAGAGAAAAGAAAAGAAAAGAGAACAAAGCCTAAACATTATGGCACTGGGAGCACATGGCAAATGTGCACATGGACAATTCCATAAGAACTCTTACCTCTTATTAGGAATCAGAGAGGCATAGCCTGATGTGCCTTCAGAAGTCCACAAAGGCTCAGGTTCTCCATGGAGAACATCTTTATCTGGAGATGTGATTGAGGGAGCAGGTCTGGATTTAGGAACTAAGTATTTTGGCAGAGTCAGCAGCTTCATTCACAAGGACCCTGGGGCAAGGTCAGAGCCTGGCTGATGTATTTACAGTAATAACACCTTTTCTGTTTCTTTCTATAATTGCAAATCTCCACCTAGCTGAGTTCTTAATATTATGAAAGACAATAAAATAACAGTCCCAAGGATCTTTGAGAAGACCAAAGGGCAAAACTTGTCTCCATGCATCTCTGTGTGACAAATATCACCATCTTTACTCAATTGTATATGGTAATTAATTTATTTTTTGTCAGTAAAGAAATATGAGGGACATCAGTTATTAACCCTGCATTTTACAGCAATAGTGCACTAGGGTGTGATAATCCAGATAGTCAAAAATCATGGTATAAATACGTATGAGAGAACTAATGAGAGAGGAAAGATATACTGAGATCATAAGTTTAAAGGTCATTGGTTTATTGACACAAGTTAATTGCATCGCCTTCTGACTATGCAGTTGATTTTTATCTAAGGGGAGGGGGAAGGCAAAGCCTCTACCCCTCGGAACACACTGAAACGGGAAAAAACTGACCCCAACTGAGCGTCGTTGCGGCGGCCAGCCGCTGGAGGGCGGCGGGGAACACCCTTTGCCTGGTGACATTTGGGGCTGGGGGCTCCGTGCTGACTATGGGGGCTGTTTCTTGCCCCGTCGGGAAGGGAGCAGCCCGCAGACTGGTCCTTCGTTGTTTTGTGCTGGGTCTATCTCTGCCCTTCGTCCTTGCCTCTGAAGGAACCAGACCTGAAGCCCCCTTCCCACCCTTCCCCCATTCCCATATTCCTTACCCTGCACTTGCTTCATTGCTTCATCAACCCTAGTTCTCTCCTGGTATGGCTCCACAGAAAGCCTTATTATTATTATTATTATTATTATTATTATTATTATTATTATTATTTTTCCCCAGCTTATCACATTCCTCTCGATGCTTTCACTTTGCCAACCGAGACCTTCCTCTCATTCTTCCTTCTCCTCCCTCTATCAGCCTCCAGGCTTCGCAATTCTTTCCTAGCACCACCACCTTCCCATCAGATTTCAGTGCAATAACTTCTTTCTTGCTTCCCAAGGGTCAGTTTGGAAAGCCTTAAGAGATGCTGGGTGCCTTTGCGCAGGGACCCAGGCAAAACTAGGTCTATAACAACAAAAGCTGGAGGAAAAAAAGAAGAATCCTGCCTGAACAGTGCTCAGCATAGGAGAGTACACAGAACAGGACTTTTCAGAAGATTTAATTGTGAAGTGATAGCAAGTCTCAGCATATATAAGTTGCATTTTTTCCCAAAAGGCTTGTAACTTGGCAGGTTTTCAAAAATGACAAATGGCATATCTGGTCTTGGAGGCCTGACCCTTCCAATCCAAATTTTAAGTCTCTGTATGAAATTATAGGACACTAGAGCCTCTAAAGAGGAAGAGCACCAAGGGAGCCTTCCCCTGACTACATACGAATGTCTTTTTCTGAGGATACAGTCAGTGAACACTGAAACTACCACAGACAGAAATAGGCAGACACTTCTTCTAAGACCAGCTAATAAAATAGTACAAATGCCTATTGAAGCTACTGATCATTATAAAAACTATAGGTATCTAAAATAAGGTGAAATTGACCTGATATCAACATAAAAACTCATTTCCAACCTTTGTCAAAAATGTCCATTTATCGAACCATTCTATGCATAGAAATGTGAGGCCTGAGTATTAAATATTACCAAACCATTCTTTGTGGAAAGATACAAACAATCTTAAAAACACAAGCTGCTCCTTACTACACAGAAATTTTATTATTCATTTTTTCAACTGGAAAACATCAGCCTTTTATGTTATAGCACAAGTATGCTCTCTCTGAGGAACAGGACTGCTCTGAGCACAGTCTGTTGGTTCTCGTAACATATTCTGCATATTCAAGTTGCAATTTCCTTTAACATAATAATGATACAACCACATGGGAACTAGCTACTTTGTTCATTATTTAAAAACTGAAGATTTTTAAGCACTCTATCCTTGCACAAAGGATTATGACCAAATTGGACAATATGGCAATGTTTGGAACAAGAAATTGGTGTCATTATCAGCTTCTATCATGATAAAAAATGAAGAATAAATGAGGTAGTTGGCATTTTGTTCTGATTTTAATGGATTTTTTCTCCACTGGAAGAGTAAGATCCATCAGAACCTAAACTTGCCTCAGGAACATATTGCTTTTAACAAACAAGTATCAAAAGGCAGTCTTTAAATCTCACAGTTTAATTCAAGTGATTTTAAAGTGCTTCATGGTGAGTAACTGAATAATTTTTGAATTTGAGTAATTGCATTCAATAAATGTTTCTCTGAGAATGTAAAAGCATTTTACTTGGGTTTGTAAATTTTCTTCCACTTCAGCTTGTGGATTACAGTTTTCATACTGTGACTGTGCTTTACATTTCTCTCTATCAAGGTTGGCAGGCATCTTTCACTGCAAATCCATCCTCTTATTATTAATAATGGACCTTGACCTGTTCTCTCTTTCAGAAACAGTTCAGCCTGCATCAAGGCTGCATCAGGGGGAGATAATACATGGTTTGATCCATGTTAAAAAATCATGGTGACATTTTCTTTGAGCAGCAGTAAAGCTATTCTGTGGAGCAAGATCTTAAATCCCAATGGAAACTTGACCAAAAAGAGGTTTTGAAAAATTGTTTTTCTTACAAACCAAAAGAAATATTCTTGAACCTATTTCAGTTCCTAATACTATATCCTCTCCCCACACAGCAAAGTTCATTCCTCTCACCAGCCATAGGGCAGGAGGGCTGCCAGTGCCACAGCTATACTGCAACTGATTATATTCAGGAACAGGAGCACCAGGAAGGGCCAACTACTGAGCCTGAGAGGAAGCTTGTCCTCGCTGTGACTGTTTTTCAGGCACCCAGGTTGTATTGGGGGGGGGGGGGGGAGGGTGAGGCAAGGAGGAGTGGGGCAGAAGCAGATTTTTTTTTTTTTTTTAATAGAGAATGGCAAAAGCAAGATGGGGAAAAAGGAAAACAGAAGGATACTGCAATGTAAAGGCAAGCAGTGGTTTGTATCTGGGTATGAAATTAGGAGTTATAGGGAAGGAAACTGGGCAGAAAGGGAGGAAGAAATATTGCAAACTGGGACTAAAATCAATGGGATACTGTACAGATAGCAACTGATGAAGGTAACAGGAGATATGTGTGATACTGGGGAAATAGGGCTAATAGCTCTGGCTGTTCATACTTTCTGATAAAATACATGGACAAATGACTGACAGAGAATAAAAGAAAAGAAAGGAAAAGAAAGGAAAAGAGGAAAGGAAAGGAAAGGAAAGGAAAGGAAAGGAAAGGAAAGGAAAGGAAAAAAGAAAAGAAAAGGAATCATCCCTCCCCCACCAAAATATATATATATATAAAGACTGATTATTTTAAATGAATGTTAAAGAAGAGATAAATAAGAAAGTGCAAAATAGAGCAACACAAACTAATGAGGATCAGTCAGGTGGTAAATGGAACACTCATGTATACTTTCTCCGTTACTTTGTCATAACAGGGGGACATCTGGGAAAACAGAAAGGCAGCAGATGTAAAACCAGTAAAAGGAAATGTGTTTTTCCTGCTTGGCCTATAGAACATCTTCTCTTGAGGCAGCAACACCGCCAGGAGCTCAGCATGATTCAAAAAGGGATTGAACATTTGCATGGATGAAACCATGCAAAGTTACAGGCTTATAAACTGTGAACAAATTAAAAAATTTGGAAAGGACGGAAGCCCTCTGCCTCAGGATATTTGCCAGACTTAAAATGAAACAAGAAAGAAGCTTCTTCCTTGGGAACGGCTTGTGAGATTTCCAGCCTCCTATTACTCAAGGCAACTTTATCATATAATCTCATTAAACGACTCTTCTTTTTGGTGGTTGCATATATATATTGGCAATAATCATTTATTCTTTGTGTAGGTTGTCCCCTCATATGCACACTTCTGGGTATGTTTGGACAATTGTAGTGATGAGCTGGTCATTGACAGACAACTCTTTTCTAGATGTGTCTGAAGAGTCTAAGGACCCCTGGTGACTCCTGCCATAGGGAAAGGCCTTAAATGATTCTGGCTGGTATCCAGTTAGAACTGCTGCCGTTAGCACTCTGGAGCAGGTGTTAATTGTGTTTTAGTTCAAAGCCTGGTCTCTCTCTTACTTAGGACCGAAGATCTCATGCTGGGGGCAGACTGCTACACAGATGCCTACTGCTGTGGGTTCCTCTGCCTTACTCCAGAAAAAGCTTATCTTGTCTTCAGGCAGCACACTGACCCCTCAGGAACCATATTCATGCCCATATGGCAACATAAGGCCAAATTCACAGTAGGAATTGATGCTTGAGGACCATCACAAGAAAATGTTATTGTAGATAACTCATTTTTCCCAAGCATGAATTTTCAGGGGTTCAGATTCAGCAAAGAAACAATGTGAGTTCTAGGAAAGGTGTATACTTAAACTGTTTGTTATATCAATGTCTTTCATTCCAGCTTGCCCATCTCTATTTCCAGCTGCCAATTACAGCCTATAATGAAAGATGAATATCCTTTTCCCCTGAAAATAGGCCAGTCAGTGCTTCAGAATGATATATGGGCTCCTTAGTATGAACCAGTACAGATTATACTTTTGGGTTAGAGACTGCATATTCCACCCCAGTCCCACAAGCATGCCTACAGTAGTGATTCAGTTGAGATGAAGATTGAGATTTTGAAGCAAATTTCCTATTATCTTTATTTACCTTGCTTTGATTTGCACCACAAAGTGGTCTCAGGGTGTGTGACCTAGATTCCTTCAGGATGAAGCTGAACTAGAAGATATGCTCCTGGGAGTGCACTTAATGCACACCAGCTGTAAAAGGGCAATCAGGCCATGGGATCAGCTTAGTACTAATATAAAACCTCTAAAGTGTGTGTATTGTGCATGTCAGGCCCTAAACATCAACTGTTATCCCTTTAGATCTTATTTGTTCACATTACTCAATAATGTAGACATAAATTAAGTCACTAGACTCTCCAGACAGGCATAAGGGAACTGACTATGTAAAAACTACTGTTCGGATGCTTTTCCAGATGCACTGTTCCCAGGAACTCAGAAAATTACAACACACTGATGGTCTATTTTTCTTCAGAGGTACCAAGGCATTTATCAACATGATATCTAATCACTGTAAGAGTGGAAAAATAAAAGTCCTCTAAGATTGTGGGCATTATTTTAGGTACCCAGTTTCGCTCTCTCTCTCTTTTTCTTTTTCTTTTTTTTTTTTTAACTGAAAACCACTTATGATTGCTATCAGGGTTCCCTTAGCAGGTAGTTACGTGCCTAACTGCTAAATAGGATCTTTAATTTTGGTACAGTGCTTGGGGGATGCAAAGTATTATGTGACTGCTAAATATTATTAAGCTGAGAAGGCTGATTAATGAGGATTCTGCCTTTTAGGTCTAGGATGGAAGGGGCTATAATAGCTTTTCATGTAAAAACCTTGCGGTGAAATCCTCTTTTTGTGAATACCACAAGCTTCTGCTCATTTCTTTGTATAATGCCATTGGAGCCAAAATACCTTCTATCTTTAAGTGACTACACAGATTATAATAAAATGCTGAGGTTGATAGATGGCATAGTCCTTCATAAGGTCAAGAGACATACTGGTTCTCTGAAAAATAGTCAGAAAAGCCTCAACTTCTCCTTATTTCTATATTGATGACATTTGGTGTTTCTATTGTAACAGTAGAGTGTTTGAAATTTTTCTAAAATTCACTGTTCCTTTATGCTCTACTTTATAAAGAACAAATTCTAACCTTCATGGTTGTACAAACATATAGTTTGAAAGGATTTAAATATAACTAGCAAATAACAAGGAAAAATATATATTTCCTTTAAAAATTGTGATTTCTATAACAATCCCAACATGTTTTAGGCCCAATTGCTTGTGAACAACACTCTAATGTCAGCTGGCTATAAAGAAATGATTTTAATTAGCTCCTCACCTTTTAGCTTGTCTTTTGATTTCTAGAAAGGAAAGCTCTGTTGTAGCTCAGTGCTCAGACCACTTCTCACCAGCTTTACAAAAGAACAAGTGGGCACTGTCTCAGCATGCTGAAGTCAGAACCAGACCCATGGGACTGATATCCAATCATGTTCCAGTTTTACTCTAGCATTTTCACTGGCACTGTGGAATTGCCTCAGGCATAGACTGATAATGCCAGGAAGATCAAGGAGAGGTGCACTGAACTACACTTTTGACTATTTGAACTACACTTTTGTCTATTTGACATTGGCAAAAGGACCCTTCACAGAATATATACTTATAAGTCTACATTTACGGACAGCTTCTCAACATTAAAATGAAGTTAAAAGTTCTCCACGTGTCTGCAGATAGAGCTATGGAGCGCAGTTATTCACAAGTTACCCACCTTACGTGCAAACATGCTCATTCAGCATGGAATACACTAGGCAGTGATTTTATTCCTGAGTAGTTTTGTGTAGCTAGACCATTCATGAGGACAAGATGAAGGTCCCAGTATCTAAAGAGTAAAAAATACTGGTGTCCAAATTTGGTGATGACTCAGTTCTAATTCAGCACTACTGGACTTAAAAAAAAAAAAAAAAAAAAAAAAAAAAAACTAAAGAATTTTCCTTAAGAAAGGAGCAATAGCTATTCATTGAAATTTGGTGTGTGAGGAAAGTATGTTTTCACTTATTTTAAGGCCAAGACTTTTGACACAGTCCTGTGATAGTACATAATTTTCCAAAGATATTCTTGCATTACCACTTTGACTTCCAATAACTTCTTATCCTCATTGCTAAAAACTGATTGGATATTTTCAGTCTGAACTGATCTGCATTCACCCCAATATTCAATTCACTTAAATTTCTGCTATCAAGTTACCCTTAAAATGTCTCTTGGATAGGTTAAAAAGGCTGAGTTTACTATGAGTCTCACCAAAAATGCCATACTGAATTTACACTCCAGATCACTAATGGAGCCCTTGACCTTCCAATGGGTTCTTGGCCACCAAACAGACCCTAAGTACCCTGCCTCACTGCTTCCCTACAGAGTAGCAATACCAGACCTGTATGCCTGCTCAGTCATACCTTCCCCATGCATGTTAGCTCCCTCAGACATAACATCACACTGATTACTCATTGATCAGCTTAACTCTTTTCCAGGCTGCTACTTTCCACGGCACAATCCCTGACACTGCAAGTTCAGTCTATGCTGCTTAAATATGTGTGATCTTGCACTAAACTGTTATAAGTTTTCTAAACTAATACAAATTTCCTAGCAAGGGCTTTTATATCTTTTTCTGGAAGGTATAACTGTGAACATGTCACAGGAATTCATTTATTAAATGGAATTTAATTTTTATTTCCTTAAAAATAATAATAATAATAAAGCTTTTATCTGATTTCTGGTCTAAAACTTTCTGTTGTTACCATATAAATTAGCTAGAAAGCAAAGAATTTGTGGTAATGTCCCTCTAATGCTGCCAAGAAATATATCTTTAAATAAATACAGGTTTCATTCCAAACCTTGCTTTGGGACCTCGGGCAGCCATGAGTCAGATTTTCCATATTACTAATACTCAGGCTCTTCCAGGGATGCCAAGCTTGGATGTTGCTACACAGCCCAAGGACTAAGTCATAAACCTTGCAGCTTTCAGTTGGAGTGGTGCTCTACTCTTTCATACAATCACCATACATGGGACAGACATCCTACCTGACACAGTAGGTTTTTGGTATCTTTTGTTGGTGAGCTTTTTGTGAGTGTCTCGTACGTCACATAACTTCTGGTTTTGTAGGCTCAATAAAACTTGCTATTGTATTCTACAAATGGCTTCATCTGGCAGCAGCTGCTACCAGGTCTTAGCAGTGTTGGCATTCAATTAGGCAATGTGGAAAAAAAAATAAAAAATAAAAAATAAAAAAAATCCTGTCACCCATATTAGTGCAGCAAGGTATTGCAGCAGTGGGAACTTCTTTTTGGCCTGCCCATTGATAATAACAGGAGAAATAACAGGATTTTTCTTTGGGCTTTACTTGAATTGATCTAATTCTGATTATCAGAATCTGCAAACCACTTCTCCAGTGTGAGGAGGAACTAATTATTCTCAGAAAATAAATAAACAAATGAATAAATAAATAAATATATAAGTTATTCAAATCTCAGGTATAGTAAGCATATACATGGGCTAAATATTCCTACAGTTCATAAGCCTGTACTCTGTATTATATTACAGAAACAAGCAAACAAACAAACTAAACCAACACATCAGAGGTATGTAGGAAATAGGGCTTTATCTGGCAGACAAATGTACACCTTGTAGCCCCACGTGCTTGTCTTTGAAGCCTAAAGATGCCAGAGGAATTCACAGCATTGTAATTAGAGACAGAACAAGGACACTGGGGCACTTCACAAGGCTTCAGCAAAAAACAGATGGTTAAAAAAGAGGTTCCAGATTATATCTCCTGTTTGACATGGGCAAGCCACTTTTCTAAAGGCTACATCTAATGCTGTGTGGCTGGAGATAAAAGAACAGCAAGCATCATTGCCACAGGTAGAACCTCATCAGGTTTGTCATGTGCATCCCCAATCCTTTAATCATTATTCAGATACCACATACATACATCTCAATCAAAATTGTGCCAAATTTAGATTATCTGCTACAAAATCCTGAAAAATTAGATCAAATGGTCTGAGCAGGAATGCACAGTGCACAAACAATATCAATAACATTTGCATTGTTAGCTGAGGCAAAAAAGCTGGGAGCAAGAAAACAATAGGGAAGACACTTGATCATGCCATTTGCTTTCTCAGTATACCCACTGCTGCATAGGATATTTTCTGAGACGCTCCTGCTGTGTTACCCCCTAAAAGAAACCTTTCTGGGAACAGTATCAGGACTGAAAAGAAACAGGTTCTTGAAACTGTGAGGATTTGTAGGCAGCCCAAATGATTGCTGTTTCATGGTTTACTGCCATGTTATTTATATTCTTTCTGTGGTTGAACTTAAATTTAACAGATGTATATGCAGTATGGCACTTCTGAATTCATTAGCATACTCTGTAGTGCAGGAGTGACTATGACTGCTGACTCACAAACCTCATATCAAGACTTTAGGTGCCTGAATCCTGTTTCTCCAAGACCTGAGGGAAAGGGACATGTGATATTTACAAGTAAACGATGTGAGCTGCTTCCCAAAATCCTAATTCTGCTGCAGAATAAGGTGAGGCTGAACATGCAACCAAGACCCCAGTAAAATCCACCTCATTGCATCTTCTGGCCTGCTGCTTCCTGCAGCTGGAGATTTGGAATTATTCCCATGTTTATACAGCCCCAGCTTAGTCCTCAGCTCTACATGGCTCAAAAGCCTAACTTAGTGACCATACAAAGAGACAGACAAAACAATGTTCCTATTTTAGGACCTTCCCTAGTAAGTTTAAAACAAAAAATACTAATATTAATACTACTACTAATAATAAATAATTACCAAAGTGGCATAAGATCTCATAGCATTTATAAACTGAAATAATTCAAGTTGTGGAGAGCCCACTTTTGCCTGTGCTCTTGTATGCTGGATTACTGTGATCAATAGCAAAGAGAAAATTGGTTTTCTGAAGCATGTGTAAGGAATACCTACCAAGGGCAGGCTAATTATAGGCATGTAGACTCCCTTTATAATCTGTGAAAGACAATAAATACTTTTAGGAGTAATTCATAGGACTTAGACATCTTTTTTAGGCTTGGATTAATTGGACCCTTGAGGTTCTATCTACTGACTATAAATGGAGGTGTCTGACCAGATAAGATGTTAACAGCTACACTTAAGGCATCTGATATTAGGTGAGATTAATCCCTCTTAGTAATCCAGTTTCTTATCTGCATTAGCTGTTTCTGCATGTATGACCTGGCATTTGACTGTATTAAAACACTGTTCAGATAGGCCCAAATCACCAGATGGTGTGAAACTCAGGGGTGGTCTAATCAGTCTGCCATTATTTATTTAGTTCCACTGTTTTCTGAATCACTGTGTATATTGGCTATACAGATCTGTGCAGAATAGTACTGTAACCCTCCCCATTTGGTGATGACTCCTTATGATTTGTATTAATATTTGTAATATTAAGATGTATCATTGCTTTTTCAGTCAATCCCAGCCAAGAACTGAGCTTCCTCCCTTGCTCTATGTTGTTAGGAATACAGACATGGTTCTTGGCAGCTGTTCTCCTTCAGAGTGTTTCATTAACTGTAACACTATTACTCAAGGACCTCTTTTCAAGAACCTACTTATGAGGTAGTAAAATGGAACTTCTAGGAGTTTTTGCAATCCCATCACAATTACCAGAATCCCATCACATCAAAGGTAACAAGACAACGTGAGCTCCCTAGTGTAAGCAACAATTACATTTCTGCTAGATAGTTTTTGATGTTTTTCAAACATTTTCCCCTCTTCTCAATATTTCACAATTTCTAATATATAAAAGCTGTTATTCTCAATCAGCACTTTATGCCATTGTTAATGACACTAATATTCTTTTGTTTCCAGTTTGGCTTTAGTCCTACAACCCTCAGAAACACTGTGGAATGTCCCTTCACTTAGCCCAGATGGATAAAAAAAGTTCATAGCTCCCTTGCAGCCCTGCAGTCGACAGGAAACAAATGCCTAAGCATCTGGGTCATAGGTTTCAGCAATACAAGCCAACCCCCAAAGTAAATGTTATTCAGTGCAAGTAAAGGTTGAAGTCCTAATGTCTTCATAAATTGGTCAATTTTGAGAAGCTTTGGAGTAGTCAAGATTTTCATATTTCTCAGCTGAACCCAAAGTATGAGAATTAACCACAATGTTAAAAACATTGGGCCAAAATCTTTTTTAGGACACCAGTACAAATACAATAAAACTTTTATTGATTCCAAATTAAGATGAAAATATAAGCCTCCTAATGAAATTCTTATATAAATATCAAAACACAAATAACACTATCATAGCAAAACAGTTTCCTGACTATTTCTTTATGCTCCAGAGGTAAACATTTTAACAAACTAGAAGTTATCTGTTCAGCTGGGGACAAATACATGGTATTTGTATGTCATAGAAATGTCATGTAACAGTCATATTTCTTATCATGGCCTATGTAAGTGCACAAGCCACATTACCCTGTGTCAGCAGAAGACATAATGCTATTGGGGTCAGATCTATCTGTACTGTACTGATGACCATCACCAGGTGGAGCAGTGACAAGGTGCTCTGAACAAGCAGGCATAGAGGAATTAATCTAATTGAGAGGCTGTTTCATCAGTTTCTCTGTACCGTTAACACAGCATGCTGCTAATTTGGCCAAGGAATTAAAATGATTGTGTTCAAGTAGCTGCTAAATTGATCCAGAAACCTTGCATAACTTCATCCTGTGCACCTTAGGGTATTTAGCATCAACCCTAAAAAGAGACCTTTTTCTCCACAATTGGGCAACCCTACATGAAATGGCTTTAATTTTCTGAGTCAGTGTAAGGACATAGACTACATCCCTGGTATATTCTCATGATCCTGTTTCATGCTACATCATGTGTGGAACTGCCCTAATGGACAATTTTAGCACTCTCTGTCTAGTTAGGACTGGGCTACAGCTAAGAGCTACCCACCTCATCAGCTCAGATAAAATTCATCATGTTGTCTTAATAGGCAAAGGTACACAAAGTTATGGTAATCAAGTGTCTGCAAATATTATTGCTTTTCTTTTGATCTATGAAAAGGATAACCAAAATTCCAATAACAAAGTTGTGGTTTTGTTTGTTTGTTTTGTTTTCTTTTAATAAATAAAAACACTAGAAGGGGATATAAACCCTCAAGTAGAAGACATAAGCCTATTTTTCCATTAATGCTTTTCATGTGCATGATACCCCTTTGAAATGCATCTCTTTTGAGTAGCTGCATACAGATGTTTATGTGTGGACTAAACTCCCATTACAAACAATGGAGATCTAGGATTCATCAGTCTCCCTCAGATAAGTGTCTGGTGATATTTGAGATGCCTCAGGATACTTCAGACTTCCGCCTTGAATCATAGAATCATTAAGGTTATGAAAAGACCCATGGACATCTCCTTGACTGGTATCAAGAGCCAGGTGGGTACAACGGTCAGCATCCTAAGCGGTCTGAGTATAGGCAGGTAAAATCACATCTAGACTTTGTAACAAGAGCTTAGACACCTCACTCAATTGTAGACAACTACATCTGGACACCTATATTTAGTGTCTTAGTGGCACTGAATCTCCTGCTTTCCATCCAAAATCTCTTTGTGAGACTGGATCCTCTGCATTCAGCTCACTAGAGGTAGTCAGCAAACATGACAGCTACCTAATGATGCCATTAGTGAGAAGCACCAAGGCAACTTCGTATTTGCCGCATGTGCTATGCTGCATGCTTTAACTAATAGATGACTGTGTTAAAAAAATCAATTCATGCAGAGCCAGCTTTCAGTGGATTAATAAAAGGTACCAAATACTTCTTTACCAAAGTATAGGGGAGAGGCAATGCAAAGCAGGGATTTCAGGGTACTGCCACACTGCACCACACTGCCTTTCTCATGACTATTATACAACATCCAATTTAAGGCTGCTCATCTCTTCAGTGATCAATAAAATTCAAGTCATATTTTGTTCTTCATAGCCATAAGCTTGCTATTTTTGAGTTACTTGCTAGCAATAAATAAGGCCAAATTTTAAGGAGTTATTTTTTTGTTGTTCTTTTAATGCCTGGAACAGTCATTTTATAATGTTTGAGGTGAGAGTAGTGTATTAGTCCAGCAGAAAGACCCTGCAATATTAACCAGCAAAGAAAAGAAATGGAAGCTTGTAATGAGGTGAGAAAGTACCTGGAGGAGCCTTGCTTTGAAGTGTCTTTCCCAAACACAGCTGCGGTGCCCATTGGCACAAAGCAGCTACCCCTGTAAATTGTGAATTCCAGGCAGGTGGGCAGGCAGCCTGGTCTGGGATACCAAGCTTAACTGTGCACAGGAAGTGAGTTAGGGTACCAACCTCAGACTCTCATTGGGGCTTACCATAAATTGGAAATATGTCCCACACAATGTGTAGCTTTACAGCTAAAAAGGGTTTTTTTGTACATCACTTGATGACATGCAAGCCTTTCTGCAACATGCTTTCTTACCAAAAGTAGTGTATACATTTTTAATACTCCGTAAGCTACTTTTTATGTTTTTCTTTTTTGTAGATTGGAAAAAAAAATAGTCATATTGTAATTGTTAATATACTTTTACTTTCTAAGACCAATCAATTGGGTTTGTATTTCCCAAAATACATTCAATGGAAGGTGACATTTTACCATGGGCCCTTTTTCCTCTGGAAGAACTTACATTTCCAAAGGAAAGCTATTTCTCTTAAACTTTATGATCAGTTCTTGAATTCTACAAGAATGCATCAGAGCATTAATGTCACTGCCCAAAGAAGTATGCTAGAAAATAAAAAATCTTTGGCATATCAGCTACAGTCCTGAGGCAGAAAAATAGATTTTCTTGCAACAGAAAGCTGCCAGTGATAAGAAATTAACTGCCATTTCTTGAAGCAAATCTTACTATATTACAACCTTCAAAAGCTCTTGACTTAACTAGCTAATCAGTTATGACATTTGAATGTATTATATAAGACTATGCTTTCCTATGAGACTCATGGGTTTTGCAGTTATAGTAATTAATGCATTTATTGATCTCCAGTAGCTTAAGAATTTGTATCTGTTTTAGTAATTCTTCAAATATTAGTATAGATTTTCTAACACATAAAACAGTTTCTTTTCAGCCCTTAGCTTTAAAAATTATTCCAATACACTGCAAGTTATGTTACAGCTGGTACAACAGTTTTAACTTTTTCTCTTTATTCTAGGCAAGTAAAGCACTCCAAAGCTGTTATCTTCAGGACCGTATTTCCCAGAAATAACTTTATCCTGTTGCTTTTATACAATTTAGTGGGAAACACTTGACCAACATCATTCTGTTCCTCCCATTGTTGGGTCGTATCTCTGCCTGTTGGGAAAAGCCTTTTGTAAAACAGTACAGGTAGAGGACTCAACTCTGGAATAATGCCCTGGAGCAGCATGTTCCCTTCCTTTCCTTTGGCAATGATGGACTGTTTTAAAACTGTCAAAGTCTCATTCTCACTTCCAGCTGAGCTAGAAGAGGGCATTTCACAATGTGCCGGCTGGTGTATGTCTTGGTAAGCTTGAAAAAACAGTTAGAGGCCAGCTCAGAGAGCCTTCGCTTACAGCTACAACTCCTTGCAGCCTGCTGTCTCACAGTCCAAAAATAGCTTGGAGTTTGATAACTAACATTAATACAATCTACAGAAAAGATCATTGGGTGAGGAAGACACATTAAGTTGTTTCATTCTTGGTATTTTGGTAATTTATTACTCAGTACAAAAGCAGAGTTCATAATAACTATGATTCACAATGAATAGTTTGATCTGTTCTATTCATATCAGTGACTGGTGTGACTTCAGTTCAATTTATATACATTATAGCAGTTTCAATAAGCACAAAACCATGAAGAGTTTCCTGTGCTGTACCAAAGTGTCTAGTTCTGTAAAATAAGGACTCATGATAGCGATCACAGTGATTTCAGCCAGATTTCCTCAAACAATGATGGCTTGTATGACGAGGTTTTAAGGGTAAACCCATGACTTCAGTTTCGCTGCCACTGACCACTTCCCTCTCAATATTTCATAGACAGTCTGAAGGGGAGATCCAAACAGATTTTCTTTACCTCCCCAGTGATAAAAGCTTAATTATGTACTGTATTTTTACAACCTTTTCTAAACAAATAGGTTGATATGCACATATTCTTCTTTTGGACAGCAACACAGATGTATGATTGGCTTATATTTTTCTGTTTCTACAGCTTTGCCTTGCTTTTCATTCACCTATCCCACTGTGTTCCAACCCTTCTCAGCTTTCCCATTGGTAACTGTACGTCAACATCTGATGGACACAAAACCTACTCTAGATCATTGTTTCCAAAGACATTTGTTCCTGGACAAAGGCAGCCAAGTCCAAGTACCTACTCTAAAGGAAGTAAAACAACTTCAACCTTTAAGGGTGTTCGTCCCACATATTGCATAACACATACACAATACATATGTCCCACATATTGCATAATAGAAGTCCAAGATATTCTTTCTTAAACAATATAACTCTAAGAGAAGTGAGTTGATCTAAAGACAGTACCACCTGTATTTTTTCCTGCAAACAGGAAAGCTGGTATGAAATATCCAAGTCCAGGTAGGACAAAATCAGGGTAATAAAAGGAGGTAGCATGGATTTTGTCTTTTCTGTATTGAGATGGCAAAGCCAATTCATTCAAAATATGTAGCAGGAGAATAACAGAAAGGCCGATATTTGTGATTTGAACAGCCATGAATCAATTCCAAAGCACCTGATTTACTCACAGCACCTTGCATTAAACTCAAAGAGGCAAAGAACTTCTCATGAAAACTCCTCTTCTCATGACATCTCCTCTCACCTCTCAGGGAAGTGGGAAAAGATTTTTTTTTTTTAAATAAAATGTTAAAAGGGGGAATTCAGGACCAGATTTAGTGATGAAACAAGCTAGAAACAAGCTGCTGGGCTGGAGGGATAGAGCAACCGCCACCATGCTGGCTGAAGGACACAGAACATTAGTCTCTCCTCCAGGCTTCTCATCCCATCTGATTGTTTCCTCCCCTTGGAGAGATTTCCTTTGGTCGGGGAGACCACATCACTCCATTCTGCCTTGCTTTCCCTTTTGCAAGCTCTGTAGGTCTATCTTGGAGGTGTACATGGCTTCTGCCAGCAATACCAAGGTTGAGCAGTCCTGACACTTTGCAGATTGAACATCGAAGGTAAGATTAAGGTCACTTGATTTTCAGGAGTCCTTTGCTATTCACTTTGAGGGAGTCAAGGAGAACACAGGAGAACACATAGATCTCATTACATATATAATATTATAATAATATAATATATATATGTATATGTATATAATATATAATATATATATATAGAATATATATAAAATATCTAAAAAATTCTTTCATAGTTCCAAATTTCTTTCCTTTTTACATCACTGATTTTATTTATTTATTTATGTATTTTTACTTTTCCCAACAAAGTTCCCAGTCTGTCCTTGCCTTTTGGTGTCCAGACAGATGTAGTCTGATTCTTAATGTTCTCAGCTTTTTATTTCTTCAGTGAAGACATTTCAAATCATAAGATTAGCTCTAATGCTAAGAGAAGCATAAATAGGAGGTGAATGCCCCAAGGTGCAAGGACAAGCAAAGGAAAAAAAAAAAAAAAAATGAAAAAAAAAAGGAATATCAGGGTTCAGAGCAGATTAATCTTTTGAAAAATTGTTTGCCTTTGTAGTGGCCAAAAGAATATCATGGTGGTTTAATGGAATTCAGCCTTACCCTTGATGTACTCAAATATACTTGAGGCAGAGTCAATTTTCTTTATATTTAAACTATCAAAATAAATATTGTGCTTTTAAAAAAATATATAGTGATCATGAGTTGTCAATGTGCAAAGATTTTTCAGATAGGACCTCATGGCAGTGCTGCTCTCTGCTGTTGAAAATTTTGTTTAGAATTATGTTCTCCATTTTTGTTTTTCAAGGTTAAATCGACCATCAAAAGACTGGTAACTGTTTTTTTTACCATTGGACCAGAGGCTTTTACTCTGTCTGCACAAGCAGAAATCCCCAAAGTGTTCCTTTCCATGACAGATTTTTCCAGGTGTCTTTTCTGAGAAGTTCTGCCTTAAAATTTGATTACATACCTTTCTAGATAAAAACCAGTGTCTGGCTGATAATAGTGGAATTGCTAATGTCGACACCAGCCTCCTTGTCACTTCTGAAATTTATTCAGCTAATCATGCCTTTTCAGTTAATACACTTACATGGAACTAACAATATAATCAAATTAAAACACTGAGGTTCCATGTAATAAAATATATCCTGCCTCACTGTGTTTTCAGTCTGACCTTGACAGTGAGTTTTCTGCTTAAATCAATTAGTTAGATGGCTATTGTTCCCTCCAGAAATTAAGTTCTCTTTCGTGATCCGAGGGGTGTGAAATATTGTTTCAGTATTTTGTCAGACTTTCCAAATCATTGCCACACTGTGCTTTTTTTTTTTTTTTTTTTTTTTTTTTTTTTCCCAGGGTACTGGTGTAAGGACAAATACCCAGTGCAGATGGGAGTGAGGTTTGCTGCTAGGTGAGGTGGGCAGGATCCATGTGAACAGCTATGAGAAAATTAAAGTAATAATGAAACAGGACATTTAAACCCCAGGAAAGGCACAGATGCATCCACATAACTGAAATGAGAACCTGAGACATGACTAAGGATGGAAAAAATACACCTTTCCCTATGGAAGTGTTCTTTAAACCAAAAATCTGAAATTATTATATTGGCTACAAAACAAGAAAACAATACATTTTAACTTGTGAAGTTTCCTACAGCTACGCATGGCCATTGCAGTAAAATCATTCACAGACCTATTTTCTTCCACAGTCTGAACTTAAAAACTGTCCCACAGTTTCTGTGAAGCACCACGAGGAAAGACACTCTCTCACGGACCTCATATTGTACCAGTCACTAAGCTGGCAAGGCAGTGAGGGAATGCAGATAGGGATAACCAAATTCTCTTATTTTATGCAATATATCTTGAAGCTCCCATTTGCTTTCTGCTTATTTTTAAGTTGGTATTTTCCATTTTCTTTGGCAGCTGCCACTACTTGCAGCTAAGAAAAATTTATTTTGAAAATATTTTAGGCATCAAAGAAGCTATATGTCCACACAGATAGCTCTATAAGTTAAACTCAATACTCTACACTCTTTCAGAGGAATTTGCAAAACATTCATTGTCAAAAAGGACATCCACTAGAAAATTAGATTTATGAAACATCATGCTTTAAACTAAAACTTCAAACTGTGATATTTTGGAAAATCCCCAGGCTGGATATAGAAGTCAAGAAGAAGTACCTTTAGACTGCAAAACTTAGGGCTAAGACAGAACATCTCATTCTTTTCTTCTGTCTTTTTAAACCTTTTTATTTTTGGAGTAGCTCCTAACGTGTGACCCCATTATTTAATGTTACATAACCTGAAACAAGCCCCTTTTTATATTGATTGTCTCAAGCCAAAGACATGAGGACTAGTTTCTGCTGTTGGATCTGCAAGGTGAATGACCTTTTTCCTTTCCTGTGCTGAATTTCTGATACAGCTGTTGCAAACTCAGGGAAGACAAGAGAACAGTAATCTGTTCTTACAGAAAATGCTGAGAGAGGAAGAACATTTTTCTTATCGTTATTTTACATGAAGATGCTATGATAGTAACAGCAGGATATGTTAACATGCACAAAGATTCCAACCTCTTTAGAATCTGCCCTTTATAGAAACATTTTTGAAAGATGCTTTTCACCACTGAGTCTTTTTGAAAAAATCTTTAGAAAGGAAATCTAAGAGAGAGTTTGATCATGCATTTCAGAGACTGTAAGTCTGAGCAGAATTCCATATGCTGCCATTTCAAAAAGACAATAAAATCCAGTTCATATTTCACATTTTTCATTAAAAATATATAGAAACAAATGACACTGGACAGTCATATAAAGATTCTGCCAGTGAATATTTATTTATTTATGTATTTATTTTTCTCCCCATAACTTATTCTGTATAGGCCATATATTTTACATAAGATAATTTTGAAATATGTCAGTTCTAATAACATTTATAAAGATTTTTCATATCATTTTTCATATCCAAACAGACGTACCTGCTACCATGGGTCTGCCTAGGTACACCTCTGAGAGAGGGAGACCAAAAAAAAAAAAAATATCTAACCAACTTGTTTTAAAAACTGTAAACATCTATCAGAAGCTTGTATTTTGCAAGTAACATACACATTTAACTTTATTACTGGCTTACATGAGATAATTATAGCATCAGGAAGTTTTTCAGATATTTCATTATAGAGAAAACAATCAGAACTTTAAAATCTGTGATACAGGCAAATGTTGACTAGCATTGTTAGAGTGCTCATAATATACAGCAGTGCTGGACTAGTTCATACTTCACATTGCTGTGGTTAGTGTTGGAACACAGTGACTGAACAAAACAGCCTTAAACTAAAGCTAAGCATAATGACAAATCTTTTTCATGTGAGCCTGGAGTCTCTAGAGAGGCCAACGTGGCAAAATTTTATGAAAGACAGGATACCCCACACCATTGCTCACCAAAAGGATTTCAGTTCCTTTCAGAATTTCCACAACTTCATAAATGTGCTTTATGGAGCTTGTTTGATTGATTGCTTTGTTTTAGTTTTATTCAGAGATCTGCTTTTCAGACTGCCAATTTATGATCACCACATAAAATACTAACTACTTGTCTGTTTTTTTAGTGTAGTTCTTGGCTAATGACCTCTTACTGCAAATACTCATACTTTTGCTGTCCCATTTGGCATATAAATAGCAAGATACTCAGCTCCATGGACAACAAAAATGTTCACAAAATCATACACCAAGAGTCTATTTTCCCAGGTTTTATGAATGATTTGAACTTCAAGAATAAAATTTAAAAAAATCTCTAAACATCCTAAAAGATATTCTGAAGGCAAGCTGACACTCACTTTATCTTATAGATGATGCTGCCTCTGCACTAGCTAAGTCATCCATACTTTATATATACATATATAGTATGTATATACATATATATATCACATGCAATTATTTATATTAGAGAAACATATAGATAATTCTAAGTTTAATCACAGATTGTGCTGAGTATTCAGCTATGTCCAAAGATAATCCTGCCCCCTCACTCCCAAATTTCACATGTATGTTATTAACACAGACAGATTGGTCAATCAGAAATATTATTCCCATGAGAACTCAATCAGAATTGACTGCACAAAGCTAGGAGTCAAAACCAGCTGTCCTCTAGCACAGGTTTGTGCCTGCATCACAAAATTATCTTCCCTCTCTGACACTGGATTTGAGGTGAAGTGGCTGCTGTGCTGTCAAGCTCTGATTAATTAGCTTGTGAATTTTGTAATTCCAGGGGCTTGAGTAAGTTTGTGTAATTTGTACATAATGTACCTAGTAAATAAAGAGTACACTGAGCTCATGAACAGGCTCCTGTTATTGTTGCACAAAGCTATCTAAACAGAGGGCTTGTTTTTCAGTTCAGCATTGTTAATGCCTTCCCCATTATTGTGCAGTGCAAGGAACAGAATGCCTTTATCTCTCTTGTTGGCTGCAGGCTTTCCGTGGAGTTTGAACACATACTCTGCTCTGCCAGTACAATCTGGTTTGAAACTTGCTGCAAACAATCACAGGTTGAAAAATGTTTTTAAAAAGAAACTTGATACATCAACCAACCTGACTCATCAACAAACCAGTTTCCAGATAGGACTTGCTGGTCTTTGCTTTCCATCACAGATGTTGGAGTCAGATATCACTCTGCGGCAGCATCTTCTGTGTCTCTGTGCAGATACACCAAGGTCACCTATTCAAACACATCCCAGTATTGCTTTCCTCCCACTAAAACCCAGCTTGAGGGGACCAGAAACCCTGCACCCCTAGTCCTCCCCACCACCCAGGAAGTCAGGTGTCCTTGGCCCCAGCATGCCATCTCCGTTAATGCAGCACTGGAGAAGTGGCACTGATGGATGAGTGGATTAGCAAGGCCAAAGCTTCTTTGTATCCACCAAGCATCAGCCTCCTGTGGACACACAGGCTAGATGGAAGTCTCTCTGTGTGGCTCAGGAAGGATGAAAGGGAAAAGTTCTACCAGTCTAGCTAAAGAAGAGTGGGGGAAGATGCACAAATGATTTGGGGTTAAAAAAATTACAATTAAAAATATACACCCCCCCCCCCCCCCCCCCCCCCCCCCCCAGATCCCTTCCTGGAGGTTCTCTATTGAAGACTATATGGATTCAAAGGCTGATCCGAAGTGGCTTTTTGGCCAAATGATCCTTCACTTGCCTTGCACCCTGCTAGGTGGAGGGGCCTTGTGTTGCTCTCATAGGTATGTAAATGTAAGTGGCATCTGCACAAACCTGGAGTGATTCTGTCAATACCAGCAGTATATGTGAAAACACATATAAACCCATTTTAAACCATTAAACACATTTTTAAACCCACATTAAACCCATTTTAACCTAACTGTGACCCTGTCTCTTCTCAATAGAAGCTCTCTCTGCTTAATGAGGTATGTGCCTAAAGAATTCTGCAACAAGCCAAGTGACTGCTTAACCAAGCAAAAGGCATAGAATTAAATACCAGTGGACGTTTTTCCACAGGCCACAAGCATAAACATCCCACTACCTACTCTGAATTATATGCTTTAATTCTGTATGCATTTGGTGAGAGTCTGTTGTAAAGACTAGGAATTGCGCTGGTAGCATGATGCTCCTGAGTAGTCTAGAAACTGTCTTCCATTTCTGTATTAGTGACAAAAGGACTCAGTGGGCTGAGGTGCATTTCACAGCTTTGCATATTGTAACTTCAGACTTATTTTATCACTTCAGACACACATGAATGAGGACAGAAGACGGAATTGTAGTAGAAAGCTCTTGCAGCCTTAACTTGTGCTTCTTAACAGCCTTGGTTGCAAAAGAGAAATGCAAATGCCCTGGAGAACACAATTTAGCAAATAAGAGATGAAGAGATGAAGAAGTAGGAGTGATGATCTGCTCTTGGTTAGCAAAGAAAAGAAAGAAAAAAGAAAAAAAAAAAAGAAAAAGAAAAAAGAAAAGAAAAGAAAAAAAAAGAAAAAAAAAAAACATGGCTGTATTCTTGTGTATTTCTTTTCTCGTACTGGCAGGCTGTGTAGGGGATTCAAGTCAACAATTGTGAACTTGTAATAACTCTACATCATGGGTGACTACCATCTTTCACCTTGATGGTAGATTACAAAAGGTGATTACAGAATCAGGCCCAAGCAATTTTAAGTATAACTTCCTTTCAAATTCTAATGTTTTAATCAATAGAGAGTGATCAAACAACTTGACAAGCTCCACATTTGAGATAAAGGCTATGGACTTTCAAGGGAACTTTCTCCCTCTAAAGTTTCAGAGGTGAGATTCATAATTACTGAAAATTAAAAGTTTGGTTTACTTCCTCCCACACAGTGAGATTAGATGCTTTATTTGTTTCCAAGTGACTTCTAGCACACCTTGATACAAGAAATCTGGACTAATGCTCTGTACTTTGTTACTTACGCAAAAGCTAAAAGTGATTTATTAAAAAAACTTTTTTCTGTCTTTTTTATTTTCTATTTCATCCTACACACTTTGAGCTGAAATCCTTAAAGAGCCAACTGTCAAATATTTTGAGATTACAACGTAGGCTGTTAGAGTAAATAAGCAAATCAAATGAGAAAAGAAGAAAAAAATGCATAAATCCCTGTTATTTACATTGCCTTGTATACTCTATTATTTTCTGTTGGTTTGACATGACTTTGTTGATGCTACACATGTTTATTCCTCACCTGAACAACGGCTACAGGCTTCCATCCTTCAGCAAGTGCTCTGGTATCAGCTGCAATTTACCTGACTCACTCTGAATGTCTGCAGTGCACATCTACACATCTGAACTAGCCATCACAGTTCTTTTGTTGTCAATTGACATCTGGTTAATGTAGTCAATGGAGTTTATATGCAATTCATGTCTGCTGAGATAGTCAATAAACTTTCCTTGACTAGAACTTCACTACTAAAGGAGAGCAAGGCAATTATGTTTCAGATATAGATCCCCAATATAGATCACAAACACAGTGGCTTAAGTTTAGATATCTAGAGTCATTTTAGGTGCTGTGGTATATCCCCTGCAGCCTTCTACAGCCATTTCAGAGAGGTGCAAGATGGAGACAGTAGCAGTATGGAGATGTTCATGACAGTGTACAACAGCTCCAAACAACCACACACACCTTCACTCATGCAACCGCATCTAGACCCTAAAGTCAGGTGGGATGAATCCCATCTATATGGACAGGAGAAAAAGTGAAAATGCACATGGCTTCAGTTTATGCAACTTATTAGTTTTATGCACACAGAGTTCATGTCTCACACAATGTATATCAGACCTGAGACTGTGCCACAGTACTAAATTCTGGGAATGCCCATAAAAATGTAGTGGAAATGTTTTTGAACATGTTTCTGGTTTTTGTGATTGTTTTTAGCTATATGCATACTGCTGGATTACCTGCAAGATATAGTTATGACAGGATTTGTGTTGTATTTGGCTGTGTACAAACAGCCCTTAGAGACTGCCACTGGCTTTGGTACCATCTAATCAGAACAAGGCAGGCAAGAGGGGAGAAGAAACAGAGGCACCAAGATACATGATACATCAGTCAAATAAAAATGGCTTTCCTGAGCCGTATCTGAGGCCCAGGCTTTGGGCCACACAGCTTGTTCCTACTTCTTTTCTACCAGTTTCCTACCCTTACCCTTTTCCTGTCCACTCACACACATACAATGAAACAGGAACAGAGATTTAAGCCCATTCTTTTCATTTCTCTAACTTTCTTTCCTGGTGCTGGCTGTACACATACACCCACTTATTGTTTCCAGGCTGGGACATGTTTCTTGAGAAGCCAGCCAGCTCTCCCTTTGCACTGAGCCCTTCCTGGCTGCCTGCTGCTGTGTTTGTTAATCACAGTCTTCCCTGCTGTGAGTCCCAGCAGGCTCACTGCTGGCACAGATTTTCATGTTTTCTATATCGAATAATTACATGGAAGGGCTTCACAAAACCAAAATTGCCTTTCTGTAAGGATCTTGTTTTTACAGGGTGCTGCAGCAAGAGTGCTTTTCCCCTGCACCGGGCAGACTCCCACTGCTCAAGATCATCCACCTCAAGATCAGCACACCTTGATAGGTCACCCTCAAACACACTCTACTCCCTCTCTACCTGAAAAGAAACATGACTGCTTGAGTAAAATAGAGAAATTCACCCAAGTACTGGAAAAACGTTCATTGGAAATCCCCAGAAGCATCCAAAATGGAACTTCAACCCCCCTCTCCAAATTTTGATGTAACTCACTGTCACAACTGATCTCGTTGCTGAGGCAATGCACGTAGGTGAGAATTTCCTCAGAAATAAGGTTATAGAACATGGTAAAACATTCAAAATTTGATACTAAAGGATCTTAAGCAGGTTTATATTCCTAGATTTATCCATGACCCCTAATCTGCACAGACTCTGTGATGTACATAAATTTATGGAAAAAAAGGAGGGAATGTTAGGGTTGGGTTACTATGGAGAATTTCCCATCCCAGAAAGGAAGATGAAGCAATTGAGTTACTAATGACCACAGTATGAAGAAGAACAAAAATAAATAGGACGGAGAACTTTTTTTTTTTTTAAAAAAAAAAAAAAAACTATTTTTGTGCAAAGGCATGGAGCATCCAAAGAAAAAGAGGGCTATTCTATTTGTTTTCAGAATTAACCTCAGCTGCTGAGTGCACTTTGGAAGTGCAAGGAGCAACAGTGGACAATACTGAGCTCTATCTGGAAGCAGAACACGAATAAGAGCCTGGAAGATGTTGAAATGTTTTGTGGCCACCTCCATTGCACATCTCACCCGAAATGTGACCTCTGGATGTGCACAGACTCCCCAGTAATGCACTAAATGGATCTGAGCCAAAAACTTTCAGTCCTGGAGGCAGAAGGCTATCTACTAAGTCACAGTGACACTAATGTCCTTCATCAGGACCCAGGATGTTAAAGGAAGGGACTGTTCTCCTCCAAAGTGCACTGCACTCCATTCCTAAATTTTTCCCATTACCTCAATCCACCATCTCCTAATCTTTACTGTCATTTATAAAGACTTTTTTGTTGTTGTTATTTTTGTGCATTTTAGTGAATTTCCAATGAAGACAATTTTGTTTGGCACAACAAAATACACACATATGCAATGTAAATTGTGGTCAGTGAGTGTAAGGAATATCAGCAGGTCACTTGACTGATAAATTTAAAAAATCCTGCTGTTAAATAATCCTGTATTGTGTTATGTTTAATAGATTCAGACTTCATGTGTAAGATACAGGAACAATATTAAAAAGGTGACAAAATAAGAACATATGAGGAATACACTGATTTTTGTATAACTAAAAAAAAATAAAAAACTACATGCCCTCTTCCTGTAGCTACCTTCAATGTGTCAGCTGTTAGAACAATCTGTGTGGTTTTGAGTTATTATTCAAGCACCCCTTGGTTTTCTTCTACCTCTTGTCTCCCTGCTGTTTGCAACACTGAGCTTGTCCTGCCCAGCTGTCAGATCAGCAAGGGGTCAGAGGGCCATGAGTGAAGTCACCAAAAATTGAGCTCTTAGGCAAGGGCTCCACTGTTTCATCATTTCTTTCTGTACACATCACATAGGCATGCCACAAATAAATAAATATAAATAAATATAAATGTCAATATAAATATATTATTAATAATAATAATAATAATAATACAATGGGTATCACAGAAGTAATAACTCACATAATCTGAGATTAGGTACATTCAGAAAGATGACAATGGTGCTTGTTCGCACTGTATTACTCACTGTTATATGAGGCTTTCAATCTCCAGTCTACTGAAATTGAAATATTTAACAGTAAACAATCATGTTAGCAGGAAACACTGAGGATGTGGCTCCTTGAAGCTCCAAAAGCTCTGCAACCCTTTATAAGGAATGGGGTTGTGACAGTACTCTGCAGGTTGAGGAGAAGATGCCTCCTCAGGATACTCTAACCTCTCTGCACTTTAACAGCTATAATGCAAACAGGGAGACTCACCACCATTTCTGTCTTGTGAAAATTCTACTTTCTGTTTCGGGGGTTTTCCTTGTTTTCCGCAGACATCTCAAGTGAACCACACTGACCAAATTGCTTCATTTCATTCTGAATGATTCAAGAAAAATCCAATTTTTCAGTTTTCTTCTTTGCAACTAGTTAGGAAGGCAGTATTTGGTTCAGTCTAAACCGCTTCCTCTTCGCCTCTCATTTGTTTCTGTTCTGCTTAAATTTTCGTATTACTGCTAAACTTTTTTTGTACAGTTCTACTCTTTAGTTAATGAGTGAAGCGTATGAATTAATGAGCTTAAGAGGCAGCAGGGAGACTTCAGATGTGGGAAGAAATTAAACCAAAAGAAGAGACGGTCAAGCTAAGAAGATACTGGATAAAATGCCAGTAGGATGCAGACTTATGTTTGTAGCTGAATCTCCTCCAGCTATGTTTTTCTTCACCCACCTGGACTTAATTTCTGTTCACAGTTTATGTTCATGGCAAAACAAATTTCAATTTCATGCATCTAAATTTGCTTCTGTAACTGTTTATTTGATAAGTGCTTGCATACTTATCCAATCAAAGAACCAATACAACCTTATAACATTTCCTTTTGGTCTATAAAATTAAATGGCACAGCCTAAATAACCAAGATGAACTAGTTTCTAATCCCCAGTACTGATATATTTTGAGTTATGTACATTAAAGTGACAAATCAACACACTGAAATAAGATGTCCAGAGAAGTTGTGAGGAAAAAAAGAAAAGGAAGTTGGATAATATTACATAAATCGAGTGCAAATGACTTCTCCCTTTTTCAAAAAATCTATGAGCTAAAAGCTCAGCTATTCATACTCGCTGCAGAAACACTGTAATGCCATACAGAATCACACAGAATCACAGAACAGTCAAGGTTGGAAGAGACCTCTAAGATCACTGAGTCCAACCTCTGACCTAATGCTAACAAGTCCTAATGCTAAACCATATCCCTAAGCTCTACATCTAGACGTCTTTTAAAGACCTCCAGGGATGGTGACTCAACCACTTCCTGGGGCAGCCTATTCCAGAGACTAACAACCCTTTCAGTAAAGAAGTTTTTCCTAAGATCCAACCTAAAACTCCCCTGATGCAACTTTAGCCCATTCCCCCTCATCCTGTCACCTGGTACATGGGAGAATAGACCAACCGCCACCTCACTACAGCCTCCTTTAAGGTACCTGTAGAGTGCGATAAGGTCGCCCCTGAGCCTCCTCTTCTCCAGGCTAAATAGTCCCAGCTCCCTCAGCCGCTCCTCATAAGACTTGTTCTCCAGACCCTTCACCAGCTTCAAAGCCCTTCTCTGGACTTGCTCAGGCACCTCCATGTCCTTCTTGTAGTGAGGGGCCCAAAACTGAACACAGTACTCGAGGTGCGGCCTCACCAGAGCTGAGTACAGGGAGACAATCACTTCCCTGGACCTGCTGGCCACGCTGTTTCTTATACAAGCAGGATGCTGTTGGCCTTCTTGGCTGCCTGAGCACACTGCTGGCTCATATTCAGCCGACTATCAACCATCACTCCCAGGTCCTTCTCTGTCAGGCAGCTTTCCAACCACTCATCTCCCAGCCTGTAGCTCTGCTTGGGGTTGTTGTGCCCCAGGTGCAGGACCCGGCATTTGGTTTTGTTGAACTTCATACAGTTGGCCTCGGCCCATTGGTCCAGCCTATCCAGATCCTCCTGCAGAGCCTTTCTACCCTCGAGCAGATTGACACACGCACCTAACTTGGTGTCGTCTGCAAACTTACTGAGGGTGCACTTGATTCCCTCATCCAGATCATCGATAAAGATGTTAAAGAGGACTGGCCCCAGTACCGAGCCCTGGGGGACTCCACTAGTGACCGGCCTCCAACTGGATTTGACTCCATTCACCTCAGCTCTCTGGGCCTGACCATCCAGTCAGCTCTTAACCCAACGAAGCGTATGCTAGTCCAAGCCATGAGCAGTCAGTTTCCTGAGGAGAATGCTGTGGGAAATGGTATCAAAAGCCTTGCTGAAGTCAAGGTAGACCACATCCACAGCCTTTCCCTCATCCACTAAGCGTGTCACCTTGTCATAGAAGGCGATCAGGTTCATCAAGCAGGACCTGCCCTTCATAAACTCATGCTGACTGGGCCCGATCGCCTGTTTGCGCTGCAAGTGCCACATGATGGCGCTCAAGATAATCTGCTCCATGAGCTTCCCCGGCACTGAGGTCAAACTAACAGCCCTATAGTTCCCTGGGTCTACCTTCTGGCCCTTCTTGTAGATGGGCGTCACCTTTGCTAGCTGCCAGTCGAGTGAGACCTCCCCTGATAGCCAGGACTGCCAATAAATGATGGTAAGTTGCTTAGCCAGCTCTTTCGCTAGTTCTCTCAATACCCTCGGGTGGATGCCATCTGGCCCCATCGACTTGCGTACATCCAAATGCTGTAGCAGGTCACCAACCATTTCCGTGTAGATTATGGGGGCCACAGTCTTCTCCTCATCCTCTTCCACCAGCTCAGGGTACTGGGCATCCAGAGAACAACTGGTTTTGCTGCAAAGATCCACAGATACTCATTAAATCATACAGTCAAGGCTGAACTATACAGCATATCTTTATGAATGCTTCAGCCACTATAGATGATAGTACAGAAGTCCTTCAATAAAGCCCTTTTAATATAAGCTTTTGGGGCACTAAAAAACATGTAAGAGACTCATACCAACATAAGAAAATACTCTAAGGTTATTTATTATAATAAAGGGAATAAAGAGAAGAATATACTTATTTTATCTTCTTGAGTGCACTAAAAGAGCGGCTAATTAAAGATAGAATGATGGAATCCATATAATTTTTAGTTTTGCAACTGAAATCACAGCCTTCTCTGAAAAGGCTGAAAATGCACTGAGAAGATTGAAAAGACATGCAAAAAGGCATCTCTGGATCATCATCATTTTCTCAGAAAACAAAGAAGAAATATTAGCTGGTCACATTGAAACTATTGATTTCCAGAATGGTGATGATACTAGTAATAACTAAGGATTTTCAAGGGAGTGGATTGGATTTTTCTTAGACGTTCCTACAATTAAAAAGACCAAGCATGTGTCTGACTATTTTATTGTTGGAAGAAGGTTGTTCAGTGTTTTGGATTTTATAGAAGCCCATACAGACTCTCCTGCATTTTACAGATTTAATGAATATCTGTGGATCCAAATTCACAAGGTATGCTGAACATTCTAATGCACAGAACACAAACATCCAAGGGAGAGACTGATCCTTCTTAGGAAAGGGAAAAAAAAAAAAAAAAAAAAAAAAAAAAAACA
>CM021731.1:191813028-191833032 GCA_011075105.1 Heteronetta atricapilla
AAAAAAAAAAAAAAAAAAAAAAAAAAAAACAGATACCAGGTGGACAAATATTCAACAAATATTCTCTAATAAATTTAAAATATTTAGATTATTGGAGTTTGGACCACTAGCCTTTTATGGATTAGTTTTCTTTAACCATCCAAATTCTTCACTGTGTCTTTATGAGTGGTTAAGGCTGGCTGGCCATTGTGATTCCTAGTGGCCTTGAAATCAGTGAAGCTCAGCTCTTCCATCATGGATTTCACAGACAAGAAAAAGCTGTTTCCAGCCTTATCTATATTTTGGTCAGTGCTTGCAGTTCTATTCAATATGGTATTTCTAATATAACACCTTTCTCTGTAGCAGTTGTCTTTCACCTCATTTCAAACCTTTCCAGTGCAGTGCTATGATAAGTGACCAATCTGAAATGGTTTTAACTGCCGCATTGTGACTGTTCAACTGGAAACCCTTGGAATTTAGTACTTCCAGCAAAACTTGACCGTACTATATTAGCAAAGAAGGATAGTTCAGGAGCCAATGTCATGTTCAGGGAAGCAGGAGGCAGAGTCCCTGTCCTGTCTTGGGCTTTGATTTTGGCACATGACCATTTTCTGTCATAATGTTCTGTTGATAAAAGGGATGATAATCACTGCCTCAAAGAAAAACATCATAGAATACGACACATGCAAGGCACTACCTGAGGGCCATGTAAACACCGTGTAGATTGCTAAGAAAACTTCCTTATAATGAAAAGGCAGCTGTCACGAGTTCTGTCCCATTTCCCAAGTCAACCTAGAATTGTATATAAGCATAAGGAAAAACAAGAGTATTAGCACCATAAAATATCTGGAGACATCTGAGAAAAGTGTCAGAGAAAGAACCTAGAATGTTATTTCTTCCATTAGCCAAGAGAGGTCTGGAGAGGTAATGTCTTTGATTAGACTAACTTACATAATCATAAAAAAGTGAAGAGATTTGATTTTGGGCACCAAAAATGTTCAACAATTTTATAAAAAACAGTATGAAACTTCCCAGCTGCCACATGGTTAAGAACATTTGCTCTGAATCAAAGCAGGTATCAATCAATCGGGTAGAAAAAGGAGGCTAATACTTGCTCAAAAATAACAGAAAGGCTGAGGAAGTGGAGTGGTAGTTATGGTCACTTCTATGAAAGGCTGATGATAAAAGCAGTCAATACTCTTGAAAGTTATGTTCAATTGTAAGAAAATAAGGTTATTTTCTGTAAAAATATGATGTGCACAATACTGTGTTTTAACTTGCTTAACTGAGAAGATTTTTTATTTTAATTTTCTTACTGGCTTACTCACAGTTAGAAATCTACTGTTTTGTAACCATCAGTCTCCATGAACTATTACTACCATCATTACTACTGTCACCTTGTCACAGCACAAGATCTTCTATCTTCAGATATAACTACACTCTTCCCCATTAGTGCAATTCAACAATATAAAAGTTGCTAAAGTCGGAGGATCTCTCTCAATCAAACAGCTTTAATATTAGGGGTCCGGTAAGCAATTCTAGATGCTGTAGTAAAATATCAGTACAAAGTGAGAGAACTCTTAATTATCAAGGAACAAAGTCTGAAGAAGACAGAATAATATTGTATGTACATAGCTTTAGTCTGTGTCAAAATTGTAATGAAACTCTAGTATATAAGTAGGAACTCAATGTCTATAGTGAAAAGCATGACCAAGCAGAAAAACTTCTATAAATTTACTAGCTTATACTCTTCCACATTCAAAAGCAACTCCTACATTCAAATAAATTTCAATACCTTTTGAGCATTTTACTGTGAGTTCTTTACACGTAACTTTACTCATGAGGGGCATATTTTGGCTGTGCCAAAAGACTCATGCTTTGGGTTACAGATACTGGATACTGATACTACTTTATTCCTGCTGGTGTTCTGCATCATTTACACTGGTGTCCTGGTTTCAGTTAGGACAGAGTTATTTTTCCCTCCTAGTAGCTAGTAGGGTGCTATGTTTTGGATTAGGATGAGAAGAGTGCTGATAACATGCTGATGTTTTGTTACAGAGCAATGCTTACACTAAACCAAGGACTTTTCAGCTCCTTGCTCTGTCCTGCCAGCAGGCAGGCTGGGGGGCAGCCAGAGCTGGGAGGGGACAGCCCCAGGACAGCTGACTCAAAGTGGCCAAAGGGGTATTCCATACCATCTGACATCATGCTGAACAATATATAGGGGTGGCTAGCCGGTGGGGGGGGGGGGCAGCTGCTCGGGGTTGGGCTGGGCATCGGTCAGCGGGTGGTGAGCAATTGCATTGTGCATCACTTGTTTGTACATATTATTAGTGCATCTACACCAATGCACGCAGCATGGGTAACAAACAGGAGGAGCTGGAAGCCATCGTGCGGCAGGCAGGCTACGACTTGGTTGCCATCACGGAGACGTGGTGGGACCAGTCTCATGACTGGAGTGCTGCGATGCCTGGCTATAAGCTCTATAGAAGGGACAGGCAGCATAGAAGGGGTGGTGGTGTGGCTCTCTATATTAGAGAGTCTTTCGAGGTTGTAGAACTCGAGGTTGGGAATGACAAGGTCGAGTCCCTTTGGGTTAGGATCGGCAGGGACAACAAGGCTAGGGTCCTGGTCGGGGTCTGCTATAGACCGCCAAACCAGGATGAGGAGACGGATGAGGAATTCTACAGACAGCTGACAGAGGTTGCAAAATCATCAGCTCTTGTACTCGTGGGGGACTTCAACTTCCCTGACATATCCTGGAAGCACAACACAGCCCTGAGAAAGCAGTCTAGGAGGTTTCTGGAGAGCGTGGAAGATAGCTTCCTGACGCAGCTGGTTAGTGAACCTACCAGGGGTGGTGCCCCGCTAGACCTTCTCTTCACAAACAGAGAAGGACTGGTGGAGGACGTGATCGTCGGGAGCTGTCTTGGGCAGAGTGACCACGCAATGGTGGAGTTCACTATTCTTGGCGAGGCCAGGAAGGGGACCAGTAAAACCGCTGTATTGGACTTTCGGAGGGCTGACTTTGAGCTGCTCAGGACACTAGTTGGTGGAGTCCCTTGGGAGGTGGTTCTGAAGGGCAGAGGGGTCCAGGAAGGCTGGGCGCTCTTCAAGAGGGAAGTCTTAATGGCGCAGGAACGGTCTGTCCCCACGTGCCCAAAGACAAGCTGGCGGGGAAGAAGACTGGCCTGGCTCAACAGAGAATTGTGGCTTGATCTTAGGAGGAAAAAGAGGGTTTATAAGCTTTGGAAAAGTGGGCAGGCCACTAAGGAGGACTTTAAAGAAGTAGCGAGGCTGTGCAGGGACAAAATTAGGAAGGCCAAAGCTCATCTGGAGCTAAATCTGGCTACTGCCGTTAAAGATAACAAAAAACGTTTCTATAAATACATCAACACAAAAAGGAGGACTAAGGAGAATCTCCATCCTTTACTGGATGCGGGGGGAAACTTAGTTACAAGAGATGAGGAAAAGGCGGAGGTGCTCAATGCCTTCTTTGCCTCAGTCTTTAGCGGCAATACCGGATGTTCTCTGGATACTCAGTACCCTGAGCTGGTGGAAGGGGATGGGGAGCAGGATGTGGCCCTCATTATCCATGAAGAACTGGTTGGTGACCTGCTACGGCACTTAGATGTGCACAAGTCAATGGGGCCGGATGGGATCCACCCAAGGGTACTGAGGGAACTGGCAGAGGAGCTGGCCAAGCCACTGTCCATCATTTATCAGCAGTCCTGGCTATCGGGGGAGGTCCCAATCGACTGGCGGCTAGCAAACGTGACGCCCATCTACAAGAAGGGCCGGAGGGCAGACCCGGGAAACTACAGGCCTGTCAGTTTGACCTCAGTGCCAGGAAAGCTCATGGAGCAGATCCTCCTGAGAGTCATCATGCAGCACTTGCAGGGCAAGCAGGCGATCAGGCCCAGTCAGCATGGGTTTATGAAAGGCAGGTCATGCCTGACGAACCTGATCTCCTTCTATGACAAAGTGACGCGCTGGGTGGATGAGGGAAAGGCTGTGGATGTGGTCTACCTTGACTTCAGCAAGGCTTTTGACACCGTCTCCCACAGCATTCTCCTCAAGAAACTGGCTGCTCTTGGCTTGGACTGGCGCACACTTCGTTGGGTTAGAAACTGGCTGGATAGCCGGGCCCAAAGAGTCGTGGTGAATGGAGCCAAGTCCAGTTGGAGGCCAGTCACTAGTGGCGTCCCCCAGGGCTCGGTGCTGGGGCCGGTCCTCTTTAATATCTTCATCGATGATCTGGACGAGGGCATCGAGTGCACCCTCAGTAAGTTCGCAGATGACACCAAGTTGGGTGCGTGTGTCGATCTGCTTGAGGGTAGGAGGGCTCTGCAGGAGGATCTGGATAGGCTGCACCGATGGGCTGAGGTCAACTGCATGAAGTTTAACAAGGCCAAGTGTCGGGTCCTGCACCTGGGGCGCAATAACCCCAAGCAGAGCTACAGGCTGGGAGAGGAATGGTTGGAAAGCTGCCAGGCAGAGAAGGACCTGGGAGTGCTGGTGGATAGTCGGCTGAATATGAGCCAGCAGTGTGCTCAGGTGGCCAAGAAGGCCAACGGCATCCTGGCTTGTATCAGGAACAGCGTGACCAGCAGGGCTAGGGAGGTGATCGTCCCCCTGTACTCAGCTCTGGTGAGGCCGCACCTCGAGTACTGTGTTCAGTTTTGGGCCCCTCGCTACAAGAAGGACATCGAGGTGCTAGAGCGGGTGCAGAGAAGGGTGACGAAGCTGGTGAGGGGCCTGGAGAACAAGTCCTATGAGGAGCGGCTGAGGGAGCTGGGCTTGTTCAGCCTGGAGAAGAGGAGGCTCAGGGGTGACCTTATCGCTCTTTTTAGGTACCTCAAGGGAGGCTGTAGCGAGGTGGGGGTTGGCCTGTTCTCCCACGTGCCTGGTGACAGGACGAGGGGGAATGGGTTTAAGTTGAGCCAGGGGAGTTTTAGGTTAGATGTTAGGAAGAACTTCTTCACTGAAAGGGTTGTGAGGCACTGGAACAGGCTGCCCAGGGAAGTGGTGGAGTCACCATCCCTGGAAGTCTTCAAAAGACGCTTAGATGTAGAGCTTAGGGATATGGTTTAGTGGTGGGCTGTTAGCATTAGGTTGGAGGTTGGACTCGATGACCTTGAGGTCTCTTCCAACCTGGAAATTCTGTGATTCTGTGATTATTATTGTTATTATTTTCTATCTTAATAAACTGTCTTTATCTCAACCCACAGGCTTCACTTTCCCATTTCTCTCCCCCCATCCCAGAGAGGGAGGGGGGAGAGTGAGTGAAAGGCTGTGTGGTGTTTAGCTGCCAGCCGGGTTAAACCACAACAACTGGTTTAAGACAGGGAAAATGAGAAGTGTTCATCATGATGGAAACCAGTATTTAGAGTCATCTCGCTTCCATTTTCCTTTATGCCTCCAAGAGCTTAGTGAGACAAATAGGATAACACTAAATGGTGTTATCAGGTCAAACAGACTAAATGTGATTATTCATGAAGCAGACAATTGTTCTGAGAAAATCTCATTGACATCTATGCCTGGCAGCTTAACGTAATGAACGTCACATATTGGAAGAAAGAACCATTAAAACATTGACAGAGCACCACTTTTCATTCAGAAATCATTGGAAAAGAAAAGGCAAATAACACAGAGATTTACTGCAAGCCCTACATACCTCCCTGAAGTCAGCATGCTCCAAGTCTGGATGCAGGGCAAACCGAATGGGCAGAAATGAGGCTGAACTGCCACTCCTGGCCACCATTGTAGCAGGATGCAAATCATAGAATCACTGGAAGAAAACAGTACCCCCTCTAAGTTTCACTGTAAGTCCATGCCTAGTTTAGCAACTGTGAGAAATGGGATGGAGCATGACTTGTAAGTTTGCATTATAAGAGAATGAAGATCCCACTCATGTCCACCATAGAATCATAGAATCATAGAATATCCCGAGGAAGGGATCCATAAGGATCATCAAGTCCATTTCCTTGCACCACACAGGTCTACCCAAAAGTTTAGACCATGTGACTAAGTGCACAGTCCAATCCCTTCTTGGATTCAGACAGGCTCAGTGAAGTGACTACTTCACTGGGGAGCCTGTTCCAGTGCGCAGCTACCCTCTCGGTGAAGAACCTCCTCCTGACGTCGAGCCTAAATTTCCACTGCCTCAGCTTAACCCCATTCCTGCAGGTCCTGTCACTGGTGTTTATGGAGAAAAGGTCTCCTGCCCCTCCACTCCCCCTCACGAGGAAGTTGTAGACCGTGATGAGGTCCCTCCTCAGCCTCCTCTTCTCCAGGCTGAGCAGGCCCAGTGACCTCAGCCATTCATAAGTCTTCCCCTCTAGGTGCTTCACCATCTTTGTTGCCCTCCTCTGGACACTCTCCAACAGTTTAATGTTCTTTTTGTACTGTGGTGCCCAGAACTGCACACAGTACTCGAGGTGAGGCCACACCAGTGCCAAGTAGAGAGGGACAATCATTTCCCTTGACCAACTAGCAATGCTGTGCTTGATGCATCCCAGGATACGGTTGGCCCTCCTGGCTGCCAGGGCACACTGCTGGCTCACATTCAACTTGCTGTCAACCACGACCCCTAGATCCCTCTCTGTGGGGCTGCACTCCAGCATCTCGTTGCCCAGTCTGTATGTATAGCCAGGGTTGCCCCGTCCCAGGTGCAGGACTCAGCACTTGCTCTTGTTAAACTTCATGCAGTTGGTGATTGCCCATCTCTCTGCAAGGCCTTTCCACCCTCATCCAAGTCCACAACTCCTTCAAGTTTGGTGTAATTGGCAAATTTGCTCAAAACACCTTCTAGTCCTACATCCAAGTAATTCATGAAAACATTGAAGAGGACTGGCCCTAAAATGGTGTCTTGAGGGACCCCACTAGTGACCATCCTCCAGCCAGATGTGGCCCCATTTACCACAACCCTTTGAGCCCTGCCCATCAGCCAATTGCTCACCCATTGTATGATGCTTTTGTTAAGTTGTATGCTGGACACTTTGTCCAGCAGGATCCTGTGGGAAATTGTGTCAAAAGCGTTGCTGAAATCCAAAAAGATCACATCAGCTGGTTTCCCTTTGTCAACTATCCGGGTGATCTTATCATAAAAGAAATCAAATTTGTTAGGCAGGACCTACCCTTCATGAACCCATGCTGGCTGGGACCAATGACTGCATTGTCCCTCAGGTGCGCTTCAGTAACTTGAAGAATCATCTTCTCCATAATTTTACCAGGCACTGACGTGAGACTGACAGGTCTGTAATTGCTAGGGTTTTCTTTCTGACCCTTCTTGAAAATTGGCACATTTGCCAGCTTCCAGTCTACCGGGACCTCTCCAGATTCCCAAGATTGTTGAAAAATAATTGAGAAGAAGTCCCACAATCATGTCAGCCAGCTCTTTAAGCACCCTGGGATGAATCTCATCCAGACCCATGGACTTGTATGGATCCAGGTGGAGCAGCAAATCCCGCACATGTTCAGGGTCAGTTGGGAGTTTGTCATTCCCACTGTCACGGTCCTCCAGCTCAGGGCACCCTGGATCCTGAAGCCCATCATCAGTGTTGAAGACAGAGGCGAAGAAGGCATTAAACATCTCTGCCTTGCCGATGTCATTGTCTGTGAGGCAACTTCCCCATCATGTAGCAGACCTATGTTTTCTTTGGTTCTCCTTTTTCTGTTCACATAATATCTAAAAAAAAAAAAAAAAAAAAAAAAAACCTTTTTATTGTCTCCCACAGACACAGCCAGCTTCAATTCTAGTTGGGCTTTGGCCACACAAATTTTCCCCCTACAAGCAGGAACAGCAGCCCTGTATTCCTTCCTCGTTGCTTGACCCTTCTTCCAGCAGTCGTACACTCTCTTTTTTCACTTAATCTCCAGTAGAAGATCCCTGATCAGCCATGCCAGCCTCCTGCCCTGCCTGCCTGACTTCCAATATTTTGGAAATGCCCGATCTTGTGCTTTTAGGAGGCAGTTCTTAAAGATTGACTATCTTTCTTATGTTCTCAGATATGAAAGTATCTCTTGCCTGTGCAAAGCCACAGTTTTTAGTACCCAAACCCCTTTCACAGTCTGATACAGTCCCTAAGCAATAACATTTTAAGTGTGTTGACATTATAAATTGCAGTATCCTGAAATGGTTATACTGTTCATCACCCTCACCACCACCACTCTCCCATTTGGTGTCTTCCTTAATGGCTTCAATCAAAACTGTTCTTAAGAAGTACCTGCTAGGCATGAGGTACTTTAGAAGATTTAGGTCCTTCTGTTCCCTTCCACACAATGTAAATAGAAGGAATTAGATGGTCTTCTATGAACTGTTCATCTGTGTATTACCTGACATTATATTCTACTTTGTGACTAAAATACAATTATTTTAATCACAGTATTTTAAAGAATTCATTTTTTTTTCTTGAATTGTACATTTTAAAAGTGAGCTACTGTTCCCTAAGGTCAGTAAAAGGAAGCTTTGATAGCCAGAGACAGCTGCAACATAGCTAATATACTACGGTCATTATGAGTTTGTTTAAGCCATGCATTAAAACTCTGTTGATTTAAGTATTCATGTGTGTCTAATTCTGCTGCATTAGCCAGAGAGTTTTCAGGCATCTGTGCACAATAACAATATAACTTTCTATTTACTTTCCATGTGAAAATGTGGAAACAGTTTGTCAGTCTTGATTTTTTTTTCCCTGTAGTGTCCTGTTTTGCTTTTTGTCATGTGCTCATTCCTACATCCCACTTTCTAATGCCACTTCATTTTGGCATGCCAATCACCTCAACTGTCGTTCACAGAAGGTAAGAGACCCATAGGTACTAAAAATTTTCAATTTGCATCACATTGGAAGTTTTGCAATTCCATTTTAATTTGAATCACATTTCTTGGATAGTGAGAAAATTACATGTTAATTGGGGGGGGGGGGGGGGGGGCCCATCTACTGATAAGCCCATGCAACTCTGATAAAGTCAAAGCAGTTGCCTGAAATTTAAATCAGATGAATCCTTAACCTTTACTTTTTCTTTTACAAAGAGCTAAGAAATGGGATATGACATGTAAGAACAGATTTCTTGCACAAACTGATGGATTTTTTAACCTTTTAACTGTCCAGGCATTGAGTATATCCTTCTTAACACATACAATGTACCTATGTATAAACAGTAACTGAAAATAACAGCACTGGTACTGTGAAGTAAGTTAGAGGATTCACCACATCATCCAGATGTATCTTGAACTACTGCCAGTTGCAAAAAAAAAAAATGAACATTTCCACATATCTAAGATTTCATGCTAGATTTCATTATATTCCCCATGAAATCGGTGCAATTACTGGCTTTGATGACTGCACAGTGTGCTTTTATATAGACAATAATTGCAACTCTGTAGTATGCAGCATAGACATATGTCTGTCAGATGCCAGGTGGCTGAATGACACCTGTTAGTATCCAAATAAGTACAATATATGTAACACAGCATATCAATGAGTCACTGACCTATAGCAAGGCAAAGAAAGATAGACAATGAATTAAGGAAAAAAAAAAAAAGAAAAAAAAAAGAAAAAAAAAAAGGTAAACATTCTAATCATCACTAACTTTCTTAGAATTGGGATTTTTTTGCATAGGAGGAATTGAAGAGAAAAAAAAAAAAAAAAACTCATGAGATATTAAAAGGCTACAGAGGAATTCCCTGAGGTGGATTTTAGACCTACACAGAGAACTGAGACAGAAGTGAAAGGATGGAGAAAGCACTTGGTACTTCCATCAATACATTAACTACAGAGGTTGTTTGTTGCTAAAGATTCTATAGCTGTATAGACCCTATATAGCTAAAGTAACATATTTCTAAATATAGTTAAATATTACTAAATATATGTTAAATATAGACTTTGAGGAGGAAAACATGAGGCTAAAGGTCCTCTCTTACATGGCTTATGTGGTTTATTTTGATAACATTTTTAATTGACTTTGACTTCTTATTGGCTGGCACTTTCATGCATCAAGTGATTTTTTTCTGCAAATGGATTAACAAAAAGCTGTAGTTTATGAAAGAATACTTTTAAATAGTTTCAAATCAAAGTATGTCCTCACATGAATACTTAATAAAAAGAAGCCTCTTTAAAAGTTACTGTAGGAAGTAGTCTCCCTTGTTCAAGTGAAAGTCACGTAAGCAAAGCTGTGAGTGAATGGGACTGCACATAGCTCAGTGCTGTCAGCACAGTAACATAAAAAGGACTGTTTTCTACATGCCATTTGGAAAGGGAATTATAGCTCCTGCTTTCGTATTCTCTGAAGAACTGCTGCACCAGAAAATAAAACCTCAGAAGGTCAGGCTGGTCCCCACAACAGATCTCCAGCCCTTGATTAAATGAAAGCCTTCAATGAATCAGGCTGAAAATTAAAAATTAACAAGCAAACAAACAAACAAAAAACAAACAAACAAAAAAAAATCATTTCTTAAGAACCTTGGCCATTTTCTGGCTGCTTGATTGCCTTCATTCAAGACTTTAAAGACTGTATAAATATATATATGCAATCTGGTAACGTTACCATGCATTTACCTTTTATATTGTTCTCTAGCAGGTTCTCAGCCTACAGCCTACTTCCAAACTATAAGGCCAATGTTTAAATCATGGGATAAACATATTATTATTTATTTTAAGTTTGTAAGTTATAGCCTTTAAATATAAGATATTTTGTATTATGCAGAGCTATTTGGTGTGGCCAGAAGAAATTTTATGCATCCATCCACAAGAGCTGGAAATTGATTTTCTGCTTGAACTCCCAAGGTTGCTCAGTAATTGTAAACTATCATAGAAAAATAATTTTCATTATATTTCCAAGGCTCTCAGTAAATAATAAAATTAGTTTTTACATCTTCTACTCCCCTTCTCCACTTTCTCAAATAATGCTCTGAATTTTCTCTTGCATTTTTTTTTAAAAAAAAGTACATAATAAATACACTAATTTGTATTTTTTTCTTTATACACACATATGTGCAGCTGTATGTGTAAGGGTGGAATTGAATGAGTCCAAAAGATATGGTTTACCTGTTAAACTTAAATGATTTAATATGGATCACAGACATGGTCACATAATTGTATCTGAAACTTGTCTCAGTGCTTGGTATTTCCAGTACTTAGCTGATGTTGTTAAATGTGTCAATATACATCTTTTTTCCAGTTCTCTTATCTTTTTATAAATGTGGTACATTGAAAATTGGACTAACTTTTTTAATAATCAAGCTGTTTCTTCGGATGAGATACAGCAGAAACTTTCATTCCAAATGTACTGTTAAAATATTTCAAAGGTGCAGGGAGAGTATGGGAAGTGAAGCCAATCCATTGTCTCTCAGGACAGAAAGGCTGCACAGATATCAATGCCAACCCTGAATGAAGGACTATAAGTAAACTAGTCAGTACATCACTGTCCTCTGTGTAATGCTTTTTACTTGCATTAATCCATCTGGATATAGCATTTGCTGCTTTGGTTGGACTCGTTTCAGCTACCTGGACCAGTGTAGTCTGATGATTTAGCATTTCTAGCCTATGAAGTAATGTGCTGTATAGTCCATCTTCAAAAGTAGCAGATAGGCTGAAAACAAAAAGGAGTCATAGAATTAATTTATTTATGTGATTTGTAAAATCTCAACACAATTAAATGACTGTATAATTTGTTCAGCACATATTTGATATTTAAAACCATGGTTTTCTTCTTTAACTTCAAGGAAACATGTTATTTATATACAGAGAAGTCTGAAATTACTTCTGTGCCAAAATTATGAGCCTATTACTAAAAAAAATGGAAAAGATCATCAGTAAACAGACTATGCCTTGTAACAATCATTTTCTCATTTAGAGGACTCAAATCTCCAGTCTAAACCTTTTCCCTCCCTTTCTCACAGTTTTATATAATTATTCAGTCAAGATAATTTCCCTTAAAGTCCAAAATCCAACTTTATATTTTATTTGCAAGAGTAAAACAAATCAATTTCCATGCTGAAGAAAATTAGCTTCATAATATAGGTTCACAGCTAATAAAAGTTTCTATTTAAGAACAGTTGTATATTAATCATTATTTCATTTTTTTCTCCTGTTTTTAATAAAATTTTGTTATTGCTAATAAATGATTTAAATTACTGTTCTTCATATGGACCTCTATATCTGAAGTCTTCACTCTGCAAGTGATAGCAAATCATTCAATAAGTACCTATCGCCAAACTCCCAGTCAGTTCAATGTCAATCAATACAATAACTTTCAAGAGTCTGTCCTGGGAAAAAAAAAAAAAATATCTATCTATCTATCTATCTATCTATCTATCTGTCTGTCTATCTATAATCTATCTCTACTTATTAATTTCAGTTTACAGCAGTGCTCCATAGGATTGCAGTAGTTTAGTTTGTATTATAGTTTCCTTTTTAATCCCAGTCTTAAAAGGATGAGACCTCAAATACAAAAATTCCCTCCAGGCTGGCTTGACATGGTTTCTGACAATATTTCAAGTGCAGCATGGTGGAAGGAAGAACCGTTAAAATAACTTTCAGTATGAATCCTGTACAAGCCTAATACCACCTTGGAATCCAAGTCCCTGTTGATAATGACTAAAGTAATTAGTCTTGTACTGTTTGCATTGCAGTGGATGTTCCTGCAGGAGTCTCAGGTCTAGGCCAGGATTTCACACCGGTGTGGTGTTTCACCTTGCTGGGCAGCTGAACTCCACTACAACCACTGTCTGACTCCCCCTCCTCAGAGGAAGAGGGGGAGAAAATGCAATGGAAAGGGCTTAAGGGTTGAGATATGGACAGAGAGATCACTCAATAAATTACCATCACAGGCAAAACAGTAGCAAGATTAATATAATTTATTGACTATTGCTACCAGACTAGAGCAGTTAGAAACTAAAAGCAAAAAAAAACACCTTCTCCCCATCCACCCTCTCCTACTTCCTCCCCCCAATCAGCACAGGGGAATGGGGAATGGGTGCTGCAGTCAGTCCATGGCACTTCATCTCTGCTACTCCTTCACGGTCACTCTCTGCCCATGCTCCACGTGGGGTCCCTCCCATGAGATGCCGTCCTTCTTGAATTGATCCTGAGAGGGCTGCCCACAGGCTGCAGCTCTTCCAGAACTGTTCCCACATGGTTCTGTACCATGGGGTACATCTATTAGAAGCAAACTGCTCCAGCATGGGTCCACCAAGGGCAGCAGCTCCCCCCAGGCCTTCTGCTCCTGCATGGTCTCCAATGCTAGTGGAAAAAATGGTGCAAACCCAGGAGGAAGAAAACTTCCTTCCCTCTGGGCTTTGCATCTCAGTCCTTTGGAAATTCCCACAATAAAGAATTGAAACTTCTTTGCAAACATATCCAAGCCTCATCTGAGGTGGGGGACAGAGAAAGAGAAGTGAGAGAGGGGAGACAGTGGTTAGACAACTCAGGACAGAAAAAAAAAAAAAAAAAAAAAAAAAATAGAAGTGAGTCTTATGCTGTAGCTGTACCTTGGTAGGGCTGACTCTCAAAAGTATGCAGGTGTCCACACACACAAGCTGGCATGCAGGGAGATGTTCAGAGCTCATAGCTGTTTGACACCCACATCACAGCACCCTCACCACCAGCAGGCACTGAGGGTCAGGTACAGGGCACTTCCCTGCTCACTCTGACTTGGGGAAGAGGTAGAGCTAACCATGAACCCAGCACCATTGCTTCCCACACACAGCATTCTTTGCACAAAGCCTGTAAAGATCTCAGTTTCTCAAGATGGCAAGGTACCTTCATTTGTGTAAATCTTGCATGTTCATATTCTTCCTCATGGGTGGTATTTGGAACCATCTGCCTGTCTATTGCATCAAACAAACAGTCTTCATTTTACAGATGCTCCAAGACTGTTTCTCACTACATTTTTGGAAAAGCACTTTTGTGTCTTCTCCATGACTGGCATTGTTTTAAGGAAGGAGTTTCCTATGATCTTCAAAGCTACTTTCTTATTCTTAAAAGCCATTTCTTCATTCTTCAGAGTTTCAAAGTCATGCCTGAAAACATTTGACCCCGGCTAGGTACCTCCCTAGTCTAGCAAAGCGAAATTTCACTGCTTTTTTGCACTCTTTCACTTTGCATCACAATATTACAAGATGGAGCTCTTTGGATCAGGAACCCTCTCCTGAGGCTGCAAAGCAATTTGGATCCGGGGCCATCAGTAGGTGCTTAGGTAATAGCACTAATATAATAGCACTATCTTCCAGGCAGAAGCATTGTGGAAGAGTTTATAAGGTTTCTAGCTGATAGTGTGAGGTCCTCTGAGCCATAACAGGGACAGAAATATTACTTAAAAATTACGTACCTGCCAGTCCTACTCCGAGTGAACATGCACTTTGCTCCCTGTATCTCACTGACTTCAGCTTGGCCAGAATATATGACCTAATCTGTGTAGTTAATGCATTGGGAATATAATCCTTTTCAATCTACATGAAATTATAGGAGGTTGAAATGCAATAGATAAATCATCAGTAATTACAACTTCATATCTCATTTACCCTAAAATAACGAATGACTCCTCAGTCTCATGTAGTCTAACAAGTCGTCAGGTTGACTCCTTATGAACCAAACCCTGGCTTTTGTTTCCAACTCAGTTATTAACTTGATCTTTTGTATTGCATTTGTTGTACCTGGAACATCACCAAAAATAGTTATTGTTTCTGTAATCATAATACTCTAGTCATCAGTATTTATTTATTACATCACCTCAAACCCTCCTTGAAGTTCTGTGTTCTCACTGCATTCGAAGAATAACCAAAGAATAACACAAGATCACCCCCTGCCACAGACAAGATTCAAGTCAAGTGTCAGAAAGAAAACACCAGTCGTAGCAGGACAAAGTAAACAAGAAAAAGTTAGGAGCAGCTCCCTTACCAACAACACGTTTTATTAAGTTGACAAAACTGTACAGACGCTGATCAGATTGGAAACAAAATAATGTACCATTCAATATTTTACCCCCAAACTTTTTTTTGACACCAAGTGAAATAATTTTCCTTCCTCTCCAAAATGTCTTTCACTTGACAACCAGTAGGTAAACTAGATAAATTTGCAATACATTTATTTTCCATATTTAGCCATACAAAAATTAATGTCATTGTAGCTATGAGACGTAATTCCCCACAACATAATTCTATGAAGATGTTCTCCACACATCAAAAAACAGTTTGAAACCACATGGGTCTGATTGCCATTTGCACAAATGCCACTAATTGCCGCTTTGGCAGTATAAAGGAGCTTTGAAGTGGGTATAAATTCTTATTCTGCATTCTTATTAAGGCTCCTTTCATCTGTCAGAAAGGTCTAAAAAAAGGCAATGGCCATGTCTTTACAAACTTCTCATGTCACTGTAAAACACACTCAAACTCACATTAACTATTTATCTGTGTAAAATTCAGAGCACTTACAACTCAAGAAACTGCATTAAACTGTGCCTTGCTTCCTCCAATGTTTTACACCACAGTAGATGTGTACAAAAAAAAAAACAACAAACAAACAAAATAAAATAAAAAGTTAAAATCTGTTAACAATGAAAATTTGGTTTTCACATAAGGACAAAAAATCTTAAATCATATGGATTTTATTACATTTCAATAAGGTTTCTAGTTGTTATCCATGGATCTGGCAATAATGTTTGCTTCACTATACAGTGGCAGGCTTTTTAATAGTAAAGTACTCATCTAATTCTTCCTCATTTTAATTCTACTGGCCCCCTTCACAAAAGCAGATACATGCCTTAAAGAGGAATCTATGATTAAATTTTTCTGAAGCAGTCCATAATCAGAATCATAGAGTCACAAAATCATAGATGGGTTTGGGTTGGAAGGAGCATTCACAGTTACATCACAGTTACAATGCCCCTGCCATGGGCAGGGATGTCACCCACTGGATCAGGTTGCTCAACCCCCATCTAGCCTGTCCAACCCGAGGACAAATATATGCTCTTGCAAGAATCACAGGGCTGAGTCTGCTGTGACTCTTCTGTTTTCTGTCCTCACGATGTCCTCTCCCTGGGCTGTGTTGTCTTCTAACCACCCTGGAAATTCTCCAGGACACAAAGCTCAGTGGTGTTTCCAAATGTCTTTTACTACCCAGAGGAAACTTTGCTGGCTGCACCATAGATCCCTACCACTGTTCAGTCACAGCGGAGACATGACTGAAATAAGAAAAGAAAAAAAAGAGGGAGGAGGGGATAACGTCATTTAATTGGTCCTAAAATTCAGCATTAAAACTGGGTCAGAAAAGAAAATATGCAATGTGCTCAGTGGCCTCAGACTCTACCAGAATCCCATCTACTCAAAAAGGTTTGAATTTCCTAGCATCACTTATTAAATATATAGAATAAAATCAAAAAATTGAACATATATATATACATATATACATATATAAGCTAGAGTTAAACCTGAGCAGCAGTCACATTTGAGTGAATCCATGAATATTGATGGATGTTTCCAGTGGATAAGCTAGTCTATGGCTGCTGTGCTTGAAAGAGGTCTCAGTCTTTGCACAATTGCATGATGAATGGTTTGAAATAAACCTGCTTCAGACAGTGGAGTAAGGTGTTCATAAAGTCTAACTGTAGCCTGGGGAGAATGTCACTGACCAACAGAATCAAGGAAAACACAAAACATGGTACCCAATTCAGAGCAATTCAGAGCACCAAAGTTTCAGCCACCTGCACTATTCTGTGTCTTCCCCCTGTCTTCAGCTAAACATGAAACATCCTTAGGCTAGTATTAACCTTGCTGATGATCCTTCCCTACATGTTAATTGATTACCACTTTGAGTAGCATCTACTCATACCTGGCTACTTGCTTTCTGCCCAGCCACTTTCTACTGCCTCTGTTTCTGCAGTGGATGGTTTTGTACCAAAGACATTTTAAGCTGATTTTTAGCTATTGCAAATGCAAGGAGAGTATCTAGGCATGTAAATGGTACTCTCTGTTTATAGTAAAGCTCTGATGTGAATATTTGATGAACTTGCTTGTCAAGGAAATTGGTTTTGTATGAATCTTAATGTTAAGTGACTAAAGGGATCACAAATATCATCTCAGTGATTGGTTTTGTATCGTTCTTGCAGCTGTATTTCTAGTTATAGATCCCTAGATAACAGTGAACAATTCATCTCCATCCCAGGAACATATGTTCCTCAAATAATACTTGTAGATCATTATTAAAGGCAGAGCAACTGTAATTTAACCAAACAATAAGTATAAAGTTATTTTAATCTTTTCTCATAAATCATTTATCCTAGACATTTAATCAGTTAGGTAGAGCTTCACAGAGAACCTGATAATCTGAGAAAAACTTGCTCGTACAGAGACATTCCATGCTTCAAAATGTCCTCTAGATATCTTCTTAGCAGAAGCAGATTGAAAGTAAGGGCTCTTCCCCAAGGCAAGAATGTGTCTCCATACTACTTGCTAAAGAATTTGATTGAAAACTCACAGCTACAACACAGCAAAAGAAAGAGAGGAAGAACTGTAAAAACACTGGAAAACTGGGAATTGTCGTCTTCCAACACCAGCCATTAACATGGACATTATATCCCAACAGTATCTCAATAGCAGTATGTGCTGTGAATATCAGTTCATGAACCCATTTGAGTTAAATGAACTAAAACTGTACCTACATTTTCTTCTACTGATTAGCAAGAATAAAATCTTATTCTTGGAAAATACTTTTTCAAGATATACTAAAGAAAATTAAATGACTGTTTAAACTATTCACTATTCACTCATCTTTCCTAGATTTTGACAGGCTGTTCTTTTTTCAGAGATTGCATTAACACAACATGACAAGTCTCATCATGGTGAGGGCACGTTGCTTTTAACAGCAGTGCTGAGTTGCTCAGGAGAGAAAACTTTGGTCCATAATTAGGGGAAATAGAATTCTTTGCTGTCATAGCAGCACTGGAACATTTCACACCTTCAGTTTAAACAAATGCATGACACTTATGTCACAGGGAATTTATCTTTCAGTTTGATCCCTCTGGATGTTTGCCAGCACAGAACTTGAGGGCTTAAAAAGTGAATCTCTTAGTGGTACATAATCCTGACACCTGGTGTCTTTAAAATCATTGACTGTCACAACAGCACAAACAGATGTTCCTGTCTGTTTGGCAGTTCTGTTGTAGCAGGTTGGGCTGTCTGTATCTGTCTTTAGAGAAGAAAAAAAATCTTTGTCATTTTTCTGATCATTATTTTTCCAAGAATCATTAATCTGCTTGGCAGTTTATGTAATACAGAGCAATACATGATCTCTTCTCCCTGGCCACCCATGTCGTATAATGTAGATAAATGTGCAGCACGTCACTTACATTAATTATCCTAGCTGCTAGTATGGAGAGCATACTTCAGAGGATATTTCTCTCAGTCTTCCTCATTCTGTCTTTCTTTTCTCTTCATATTTTGCAGAGTAGGGTTAGACTTTCTACAACTTGTTTTGTCAGTCATGGTTGGCAGTTAAGGTTATTCCAAACTCTGGTTCAAACAATCGTGATGGCAAAATACATAAATTTTCACCTCTGGTTAATCAAAAGCAGCTGTCCTAACAGAAGTATTAATGACAGCCACAGTGACCCAAGCATGCAAAACCTGTGTGTGCACTGTCTTATAGCTGTCTTAATTATTACAGTTATCTGTACTATTGACAGCAACTTTGAACTCTTTCTGCTTTTATTTTGCTAGGATAAAGAAGCTACATTCATAAACTCTTGTTAGGTTCTCCATTCCCCTGATCATACCAGTAACTCATCCATGCACTTGCCCCATTACGAATGAAGAGAACTGCATAGGAGGCTTTGAGGACAGCCTCACAGGGATCATGTCTTTAACGCTTCCCTGTCTTTTTTTTTTTTTTTTTTTAAAAAAAAAAAAAAAGAACCAAAACTTTTCTGCTATGTTCTAGATGCACATTTGCATTTTTGTAGCATAATTGCTTAGGGCTTCACACTCATCCTGTTATCATCTTCAAAGATCCAGTGCCCCCAATATCACCTAGCTTCTGCTAAATTTTTGTATTAAATCTAAATTCATTGGGTGTGATAAAATAATTCTAGTACACCTAAATAAATGATAGAAGCAATCTCAGAGCTGTTGGTGTTTATCTCTGAGTAATCATAGAGAGGAAAGGGAGCAAAGTGCCAACAATATGAAAGAAAGATGGAATATGGTGCTGATCTCTAAGGAAAAATAATATTAAAAAAAAAAAAAAGACAAAAAAAAAAGACAAGGAAGCATGAATGGATTACTGATAACTGTAGCCCAAATACCAAATAAATTATGTAATAAATGATTAATTTAGATACCTGAAAACACCTAGAAAAAGAGATGGAAAATGAGCTTTATGTATTTGTCAAGAACAGCTTGTTCTTGATCAGTCTAATATATATATATATATATTTAATACAAGCGAGAATATAGATATCAGATACTCAAGCCTTGATATGAGCTGGCTGTTGTTTACAAATGTCAACTCCAAGTAACTCAGATGATATTGTCACAATCGAGTTATTCACATATGATATCGATTAAAGTACCACAGGCTGGTTTTTTAACTATGTTTTGGAAATAGTTACCAGTAATCAGATGGATACTTAGCATGGATAAATAAAATCCAGAACCATACGTGGTTCTGGATTTATTTTATATTTTTCTTAATTACATAAATTTTAGAATAGAGTCTATGTTTATTAACTTTGCAATAGATGTGAAAGTGTGAGTGACTGCAAGCATACTGGAGGACAAGATAAGTATTGAAAGTGATTTTGACAAATTGGTCAAACAGTGTGGAAATAATAGATGAAATTCAAAGGAGGATAAAAGCCAAGCTCTACACTTGCACAGGAATAATCTGCTTAAATACAGGGTAGAGAACAACTGATTAGGAAAATTATCTTCACAGAAGGGTCTGAGGTTGTAGTAGATGGAAGCTGGACATGAGTCAACAGTGCTCCACTTGTGAAAAAAAAAAAAAAAAAAAAAAAAAAAAAAAAAAAAAA
>CM021731.1:191833132-191889528 GCA_011075105.1 Heteronetta atricapilla
AAAAAAAAAAAAAAAAAAAAAAAAAAGAGAGAGAAAAGAATAATCTGTATTTCATACTAACAACAGCCATTACAACAGATATGGAGGTGAAATTGTATTGAGAAAAGAGTATTTAAAAGACATTTTTTCCCTTAGTAAAACAGTGAAGCACTGAAATAGACTGCAAGGAGAAAGAGGATATGTTGTTTAAGAATGAGTTAAATGGGCATGTCAAGATCCATCTTTCTTAAAAGTGGCAGCAGAATACATCTTCCCCTCAAAAATACTTTATAGTCCTATTTTTCTATCATTCTAAAAGCATCACTCTCTCCTTGTAGTATTATATTTCTTCCCATTTCCATTACTGTAATCTTCCAGGAAAAAAAAAAAAAAAAAAAAAAAAACAAAAAAAAAACATTATGTTATCCCATACTATTTTGTATTGACCATGATTACCACTTCTGTGTGATGAGCAAAAATTATCACATTTTATTTGTACCAAGGTTGTTAACAGCACAGTTATTAAGGTTTAACAGGATCAGTTGCAAGACCAAGAACTCTCTGTCATCCAGAGACAAATAACTATGAGTAGAACTGAAAGAATGATACCCTGATGACATATGAATTGTATCTGAATGGATATATTTATTTTCCATTTATGACCTAGGCCAGTGCCAACCAGCATGCCAATAGAAGTTGTTTGGGCAAGAATCAATGCCAAATAAAGATACAGGAACTGAGGTAGGGTGAGCTAAAAATGACATCTCCCGTTATAACCAGCAGGGATCTATGGCACAACCCAGACACCATTTCTGGATATTACAGAGGAAGAAACCATACAAGAATAAGAGATTCAATAAGAATACAAGAAATGTAAAGTGACCTTAACTACCCTTAAAGATCATCTAATTCCAACCTGCAGTGGGCAGGGACGCCTCCCACTAGATCAGGTTGCTCAAAATCCCATCTAACCTGGTCTTGTATCATCATCCTTTCTCAGTGTTTTCCTCCTCCCCATCCTTTCTTTTGTCTGGATATTGATTAGACTATTTTTTCACATGCAGTAGAAAAGCTTTATGATATTAGCTAAATCCCATTAAATCATCTCTTAGGATGGGTTATCAATAATAACATCAGCTTCTGCAAAGTTAATAAAATGCCCATTTTCCTTCAGAGACATCATTACAGCTTTACAGTTAGCTATCCTATTTTTGAGCACTGGTGTTCTATTTACCATTAAATTTTTAGGATATGATAGGTTTTTATTTGATAGGTGGTGATTTATTCTTTCAACATCTCAATGGAATTAATTTAAGTGTAATAATTTTACAGATGTGAATTAAAGTACCAATGTCTTACATTGCTGCATGGATGGACTAATAATTTTAGCAAAGCACATTTTGATGAAAAAAATATATTTTGTTAAATCAGTTCCTATTTTCCTAATCATTTAAAGAATATATTCTCTTTTGTGGTTTATAGGGTGTAATTCTTACAAGTTTTCATTATCTTATAACCACTTAAAAGCAAAAAAAATAAACTGCTAAATGCAGTTCATATTGTGTGATAGAAATGCCAAGATGAAAAAATTAAACAACAGTTTTAAAACCAGGTCTCCCATTTTTGCAAAAGTTTGTGATCTGGAATAATTACAGGTGCAGTTTTGCTCCTTGTGTAGATCACTCCTTTCAATATCAGCTTTCTATTCAATTGGTACAATCACACATCAATGAAGAAAGGCAATGATGCCATCAGTTAATTATGTCTATAAACACATGTCTGTAATGGCTTTATAAAGGGCTTAATAATTGTTCTCTCAGGCAAACTGCAGAATATGCACATGGAGTGCAGGCATGAGCAGCATTTAGATATCTTACTTCAAGAAAAAGTACCCAAAACCCCTACATGTTGGTGGTTGCATCACTTATCACATACATTAAATTCCTTTCTGAAAGCTCTCTTGGAATGGAAAGATCAAGCATGTGCAGCATTACTTTCTCTCTTTAGTCCCCAGAAGGGGCTGTCCACATTCAAGCTGTTTATTGCAAGTGGCCCTTGCAAGACCTCCAAGAACATTCCTGACCTCTGGAAGATTCCTATTAGGCCCTGGATGAGACTGTAACAACGTCCATGCTAAGTTGCACTGATTGACAGCCTTGGGATAGTGCTTGCACCAAGACTTTGCCACTGGAATGGGCACCACCTGTCTATTGCAGACTTTACAGTCTCCTGTGACACAAGTGAGGACTAGACTTGGTTTTGATTCCTTATCTCTGGATTGCATCTAGTATAAACTAGACATTCACTGGGAAAAAAAAAATAAAAATAAAAAAAATAAAAATAAAAGAGATGCTTAGGTACTTAGGTATAACCATATGCTGTCACATGCACTCCAGGACATTGAAGGATTCTACACACAACTGTACTGCCATAATTTCCTTTCACTTACCTGAAGAAAATCCCCAGTTCAGCATGGGGCTCCTATGAAACCCCAAACATCCACCAGTGATTGCAAAAGAAGGTTAGGGTCCTGTTTCTGATCCTCTGTATCATCTTGCTATGCAGTGCCTGAGTTGGTGGTATTTATGAAAATACTCTAGGTCTTGCCTTAGATAAATTGCAGGAAAATAGTTATTTAACAGTTCTGAAGCAGCAGGGGAGAGTTTGCTGGCAGGATTACTCTCTAGAGTCACGAAGCCACGGCAATGTTGTTTACTGCAGCTAAAACATTATAGTGAAACATTATCAAACTGTTACTTACAAGCCAAATCATGTAGTCCTTCCTCACTGTTTCCTGAAGCCTCAATTCAATAAGCACAGGCTTCATTGTTTGGCAGATAAACACTTCTTAAACAGGGATACTTTCTTAAATAGAGATCACACTACACAGCTCTGATATTACACGTAGTCTCCTAATGCACATGTGCACCTACAAAAAAGCATTTAATTTTCAGATGGCTATAGGGAACCATTAATTGATTAATTTAACCTATTAAATGATTAATGTAACCTATTTGTATAAAAGTCAGGCACCGCATCAAAGGTACTCATCAACACGCTGTTGGCAATCAAGTTGGATGTAGGCTGCACTCAGACTGCGCTACTGAGTGGCCCAGGAGCCCACTGCCTGCTCCCAGTATCCTGATAAACCATATGAAAGACTTGAAGTTACTTGCGGATGCTGCCCATGAGGCGTGACTGGATCTGAGACACGGAGCAAGGCCTGGGCATGATTCTCACCTCATATGGCGCCAGTGCACAGACAGGGCAAGCACTGGGCCAGAGAAACTGGGGAGACTCCAAGTACAGCCACAGGAACACACCCATTTGAGCAGAAGACAGATAATGAAACAAATGACCGCTGGGTCTTCTCTGTCTACAACAGCTACAGGAGACTAGAAAACTTTAGACCACACTGCTTTTAAATGTGGGGTGTAATCTACCCAGTTTAAAAAAAAAAAAAAAAAAAAAAAAAAAAAAAAAATGTTGTATCACTACAGCACGGCCAAGTTCTCCCTGTTGTTTTGGTACAAGTCCTGTCTGACATCCCTGGCAGATTTGTTATAGACTAAAAGGAATATGAAGAACAGAGAGACAACCTGTTCTTCTTAATCACTGTGAAACATTAATGCCATGGCTCCAATTTTCTTCTGGGAAAGCTCTGATTTTGCTCAGTTGATTTGAGCAAAGTTATACCTGATTTACTTCAGCACTTAAGAGATGAACCCCAGCCCCTTTTTCTGAGCACTTCATAGCACAGATTCAGTACTGCAATCCCCACACTTTCCAATCCAGGTTTATTTCACATACTGCTGAATACCACTTTTTATCACCCAACTATTAATAATGCACAAAGAATCTCCAGCTATCTCCATTTTGTTTTCAAAATGGAAAATAATTACTTTTAAATCTGGCCTTTCTTTGTATGCTTCCCCTTTAGTCAAAGCTCATATACAGATGATATTAAAGCTTACCATGCTATCCTTCCAGACTACACTACCCATGAGTATGGAAAAGGACTTCAGTATGAAAAATGAATTTAATATACAGTAGGAATAATCTCAGAAACTCAATTAACTTGGCTTCTCAAGGATTACATAGCAAAAATCATTTTTTATTTACCTATTTATTGCCTAAAGTTACCTTGTGCTATTCCAAGATGCCCTGGAATTGCTGTCAATAAGAAATGAAAAATCTATTTTTATTTCCATGGGGCTTACTTAGGCAAAAGTGGGTATGTTGGGACAGGTTTTTTTTTTTTTTTGCCAATAAATGTTCTCACTGGAAAATTCGTCTTTTAACTTTCCAAATAGTCTGATATATCAGTCAACACATAAATTTTTTAGGAGACACCAATAACCTGATTATATCCATTTGCATTCACTCCCTCCCTGACACTGCTTTAAGCCCAGTTGCCACTTCAAACACACCGTTAATCAGAGTGACTCATGATCATATTTGCAGAAATCATACAATTACTTAGGTGTAGATTTATTCAAGGTTTGAACCCCTCATTAAAAATGCATAAGGCTCTAAAAATACAACAGACATTGCTAACAATTTTATGCATGATGTCAATTTGATAAGGCACGGAACAGCCGTGTAAAGAAGATTCACTACTGATTGGTTTTAGACACCTTTTTACCAGCAGGTTTGCAAATAGGCCTGGATGCAGTACCAGCACACATGACACAGTGTCAGCAGCTTTTCATTTTTATTCTTTTCTTGATCAAGTTTAAAGATGACAACAATAACTCAAAAATTCAAACTGCTAACAGCTACATGGAAATGATCTAAATTTCATGTACAATGTGCTAAACAAATCTGAACTTACTTGAATACCAAAGGTTAGAAATACTGCTGCAAGAGAGAACAACACATGATAAACAGTGCATGTTCTGTTGTTGCCTGGTTGATCTATCCCAGTTCTCACTGTTAAGTCTTTCAGTTCTTCAGCTGTCTTTCTTAATCCCTGTGTGACTTTTTATGAAGTTGAATGTAGGAATTTTTCAGGCTCATTTTATCATGCAGTGGAATGTAAGACATCAGATCTTTCCTACAAATTTATAGCAGGGTGACAAATAGTTTTTTGTGTTTCAATGACCGGCCACTTGAAATCTGGATACAAGCTTCAAAAATTAGTTGATGGTTTCAGCCCAGTTCTCTGTAGACCACTGTTCTCAGCAAACTCTATCAAAATAGACACTAATAACTCAAAGATCAGACTGGACTAGCAAAATTATTCCATGCATCAAACACACCGAAGTAATTCTACAGGTCTGACAAAATAAATGGTTCAGGTTTTATGGAAGTCATACAAAGATGTGTCCTTGCATCTTATAAACACTGGGGCTTTTCAGAAACAATGTTCTTCAAAGTGAAGAATCTAAAGTAAATGTTTTATTTATTTATTTATTTATTAATACTGATATTCTTTTACTGTATCTTTGAAAACAGAATTATGAAGAGATAACTATGGGTATGCCAATATTGTACTACGATTCCATAGTAGATATTTATATTTCCTTGACCAACAAAGTATATGATGCTCTGAATGTATATATTGTGTCTGTGCCTAATATCTTTAGTATTGCATACATCCCTCAGGGCGGCTTGACGTTTGTTGTACAATATTCAGTGCTTGTACAGTGCTTTATAGAATTCTGCCAAAAACACCTTACGTTAACTATGTTATGTTTAAAACTGCAAACTAGGTTGTAATTAAACATATAATAACACTGCTGGGGCTTTTTTTATGATATGTAGCATACTGAATTTTGGCTTGCACTTCATTTAATAAATAGCACTTAAATCTAGGAAACCTGGGTTGTACATCTGACTCTGCTCTCAAATCTGTGATTTTGGGCAATATTTTTGAATGTTAAATTTTCATGTTTGCGGTATGATTACAGATAACTAACTTTATATGTAGGTCTTAACTTTAAGGGGCAGTGAGCTCAGCTGGCTGTAAGTGCCTCTAATTGTGGATGCTTAGCAAACTGGAAAATTAGGTCTAAGTTGACCTGCACTGAAAATGTGCATGTATTCCTCCTACTGCCTCATTTAGTTCCATTTATACATACCAGCGTTTAATTTCCACTGTGATTTCCATTCCATGTTAAATATATGATGACATAGATGTTAGCATGAGCTCCTAAATTACCACATAGTAAACTGCAGAAAAACATTTTCAGATGCCTTAAGTCAAGACAGGTTTGGTCACTATATTCAATGGGTGCAATAACAAGCTCCACTTGCCTCCTGCCTTGTGGACTATTCTACTCATCAGGAGAGAAAATTGCTTATACTTTCATGTAGAGCATCTTGTAAAGGCATCTTCATACAAAGTCTGTGCCTATTCTTATTGCTGTAATATTCTGAAATCCTTTTCATGAGAAACCTGGCATATATTAAGTGGAACACAAAGCATATACCATAGCAGAAAATGAATTTGTTTCCTTCTTCAACCTGAGTTAGTTCATAAACCAACCGAAAAGTTAGTTTAAAGAAGCTTAATCTCACTGTGCATGAATGGAGCATGGTGGGGGAAACAATGGATAAATAACTCATTAATAAGAGAATTCATAACTGAAACATGGAGAAAAAATCATTAAAGAAAAAAGAGGTGAACTTTACAGAAATATAGAAGGAAATTATTTCCAAATAATTTCAAGGAAGGTTACCTTCAGGACTTAAGCAGCTTCTCTCTTTCTTCTCCTCATCTTGGCTTACAACTAAGTTTGTAAAGTGTTATGACCTTTCTCTGACCAGAAATACATTGCTGATTTCCTGAGGTATGTTCCCAGAACTTTCTGGCTGAGTTTCTAACTCTTTTCTGCTCTGAGAGAAGGCTGGCTGAGGCAGTACAGACTTCAAAATCTCTTCTTTTCTCCCCAAGTGATTTAGCTGGGCTCACCTTCTTTGCTTTTTGGACAGACAATACTCTGTCCTGTCAGTACAACTTCCATCCATGCAGAGTGTGCTGTCTGTGCAGTGCTTGTCCAGAACTGGCTTTGATTAGATGTTTATAATCCTGGGAGGCATTTTGGGTAGCAAGCAGTTTCCTCACATCTCCTGCTTCCAAAGCAAGGAGAGGGTATGGACAGGGACATTCCCTTTTTTTGAGATAGAAGAAGTAATTTTGTGTAGCTGTAAGTAAAGGGTCTCTTCCCCTCTGCCATAAAAGGAAGAAGCCAATAGAATAACACAAAGAGGTTCATTTTATCTCTTCATAAATCAGGCTAACCCATAAAGTTACGGACAGTTTAGAGAAGCTGTTCAACATCCAGTTACTTGTGATGAGTGCTTGCAATGAGTTGCATTCAGGTAGTCGGGGAACTGATGCAGAAGGTGTACTCACCATCCAGTCAAAACTGTTCCTATTTTGAATACTCTTAAGTTGTTGTTCAGCAGAGATTGCCAGGTGTGATTCAACACAAAACTTTGAATAATGAATGGGCCACTGCAAAAAAACATGACCTGTTCAGTGCTAATGTGTTAGCTGAAAGTTTATCAGAGAATACTGTGTATAATGTCTTAATCTCCATAACTGCTACGGTCAATTTTCCTATTCAGTGTGTGGTTTGTTACTTTGCTGCAGTGGTACAGTCAAGCTAGGACAACAGTAGCAGAAACCGAACAAGCTGTTTCTGTTCTGTTGAGGCTTCCAAAGCACACCAAATTGTATGTCAGCTACAGGCAGCAGGAGATCATTACATTATTTTTCAGTGTTTTTCCAGATGTCTCAGAAAAAGGCTGCTAATGCTTTTCTGGCCTTTTAGAAAATTAATCTCTGTGGTCTAGGTAGTTTCTCTGGTACCCCAAAGGAAGTGCTGTTTTATTGGATCCCAGCAGTGCACAGAGCAGACATCTTCATGATATTTCCTTTTCCTCTTGCTTACTGCAGAGGAGCAGCACTGACACATTACTGTAGAGAGCAGGGAGTAGCTGGTAAATCCATTTGGTTTTCAGTTTTCTTATATAAGATACTGCATGGCTGGGTATCCTTTTGTACATTGTGAGTAATTCCAATGACTGTCACAAATGGTCTGAAATTTGCATCCAGCTCAAAGGACAAAATGTAGCCTAAGCAGCAATGATTGCAATTGAGAAAGGTTTCAGTGCATATAACTTGATGTGGGATACTGCGACCTGGGGGCTGGCTTGTCACTGGCTGTTAATATATATTCCTGCAGAGGTCATCAAGGGCACAAACAGGTATTAAAAGAGAGGGCAGGAGGCCAAAACTCCCTTTCCTCTGCTGAAAGCAAGGGCACGTTACACCTTTATCTCTGGAGAGGATTCAATTTTCTCACTGCACTCTGCTGTAATTGCTGAGCATGTGTGTGTTCCCCTTGCTGCTGCTTGTTCCCCCATGGACTGCATAGCCTCTCTGAGCATTGTGTTGCTCTGCACTAGTGAGATTTTTCTCCCTGGTAGCTGAGACTCACTTTATAGAGTCTGAGCACCAGCTTAACTGCCCAAGTCTTCCAAGCATCACTTGATGACCCTGTCTTTTCTGATTCTGCCAACGTGGGTCATCCCCTGTCCATGCCCATTGCCTGGCAGATACACAGCAGATACCTCTAACAAGGTGCTGTTGTGTTGGGTCACCAGCATTAACATTTGCTGCTGTGCCCTGTCTTTGACCTTACGATGCTGTGCATTTTTTAGACTGCAATCATGTCATAAGACTGATGTCATTTCAAAACAAAACAGTGGAAAAACTGGGGTCAGAGTGAAAGCTTTTATTCCAGTATAAATAACTGAAATAACAACACAGGCACTCCCAAGCCTTGACAAAGCACTTCTCTTTGCATGCATGTTTACTTTTCTTTTTAATAAAATGTGCTCTGTTCCCGAATTCCCACTTCTGTCATGGAAGTGTTAGAATTGGATGAGATACGTATTAACCTCTTGAAAGATTAGTGATCCTCTAACACAGATTTTAGTAGCTCATTAGTGTAAAAGGAAGTATTGCTGTACTGATGGGACATAAACATGATTCATATTCAAAAATAATGTAGTGCTTTGAGGTCCATTGCTAACTCCCTCTGGCAAAAAGGGCAAAGTGCAGCCATTAAAAAGCAGAGACCAAGAAAATACAGACAAGTGAATCTGACCTGAGCAATACGCAGGCAAACTCATCACTGGAAGAGGTCAGATTGTTTTACAGGTGTAAATGGTTGCATTTCTGTGGGCTTAACTACAACTATTCATGTTTACAATAGCCAAGAATCTAACCCCAAATGTTTGAATAGTTTGGTACACAGAGGGGAGAAGAGAAATCTTCTGTCCATTATTTAGTTGTATTGAGCACTTGAACTATTCACATTTTTGATGTCTCCACCTCACATTGTGGCCCCAAAGAAGAAAATGGGCAAGTAACCAAAACAATGAAATCTAGTCCACAAATGAATCATTGGGAGTAAATTTTAATTTTAGCTCTGGCTGTTTCCTCTGTGGCCAGATCATTCCCTGAGTATATCTGACTCAAAAGTCCCTTTGGCAGATTTATGGAGGTAGCTGCTTTGAAGACTACATTGCCTGTAAGCCACTGATGAGCTAATCACCACTGTCTATCCAGCAAGAGTTGGTGTAAAACAGTTTGTCTGGCATTGCCCTTAGCTAAGTAACCTACCTTGTCTTTTTGATATGTTCTGTGATGGACTCCAGAACCTGCCAAGCAGCATTTCCTCTGGCACTTTGGAGGAGGTGTTCATACATTCAGCACCTCCCTTGGTGTTTTGAAGCAACTGGGAAAAAAAAAAAAAAAAAAAAAAAAAAAAAAAAAAAAAGGATGCTCTGCACAGCTCACCTCTGTCCATATATGTTCCTGTAAAGTATCCTGCTCTTGGAAAAACTTACTGATCTTCCTTCTCTCCTTTTTACCATACTCCCCTTCTTCCCTGCTCTTTTTCTTTTTTTTTTTTTTTTTTTTTTTTAAATATGTTTTAAAGTCTACTGATTGGTGTTGGGAGACATAACAGGTAACGATTGTTTCCAAATGGAATTTCCAAGTATGGTTTCATAATGATGGTGTTGTGATTACACATCTTTCCCAAACAAAAAAGTTGTTTCCTTCAAAAATCAAATCGTGTAGATAAACAGAGCTGAAATTATTTTTTCTCTAAGAAGTTCAGATTAAGCTAAAAAAATGTAGTTCTAAACAGAATGTTGGAAACACTGTTGCAATTGATTGGTATGCTGTTAGCTTGGGAGATCAAGCTGACTGTCATGTGTAATTAATATATTGCAATGAATTCACTGGATGGTGTCACTTGCTAGGAAGAACTTCTGGTAACCATCATTATCAAAACTGCAAGTTTTTTCAATTTCAGCTTGTGGCTAACTGATTCGACATTAAATTTCTCTTTACTTTTGCTCTGTATTGCGGAGATGAATTGTTTTGTGGGCAGAGAGCAACAGAGTATTGATCTACAAGCCAAATCTTTCTACCCACCTTTTACATGCCTTTTTGCTTACTACATGACAGAGTAAATTAAACCTATCTGCTACTGTAAGCTTCTATTTCAATATAAATCTCTCCTTTTATCTTAAGCTTTTTATCAAGGTTTTAATAGTGAATTCTGCTCATTCAGTTATTCCTCTCTGTTCAGATTCACCAGTTTTAGGATTCTTCATGTCAGACAGTATCTGCTTCAGTAGGATCAGAATTATTTAGCAGCTTTGAAAATGCTACTCTCATTTATTTCAGGAGTCAGCTGTCTTAGAAGGACCAGGAAAGGCCAAAGTAGTTTGCATTTATTGGCAAACTATCGCTTGTGTTAGTACTGACTTTTAATTTCACTACAAAGATGAGAAAGTAAACATTATTTTGGAAAGTTTAGCCAATAGAAGTTGTTGACAGATTTTTTTTCTGTATTTAGAAAAGAATAAATCAAATGTTAAAAGTGAAAACCATATTCCACCCATCTCCTCCCCCCTCCAAACAAACAAAAAAAAAAAAAGGCCAATACTTCAATACTTTTAAAGACTTAAATACACAAACTGAAACAATGAAACAATGGAAGGCTGTAAATAATATCCTCTAAAATGCCAGGGGAACAAGGTTGGTCACTATGTGCAGATATTTACATAATTAAAGCCCTTGAAATATATTGTTTCACTAGCATAAGAGCAAGGTAATGGCTTAGCACACTGTCCAACAGTAATCATCTCAGGAAAAATACAAAGTATTTCTGTAAGGAAAGTGAAAGACCTAAGTATGAATCCAGAAAGATTCAGTGTGCATTGGTTGTGCTTTGCAATGGAAGTTTGGAAAAATAGACCTGCCACTGCTCACACAAGGAGAACATGTAATTGCCAATGATGAACACCAGGTTGGATCAATATGGTTCTCAGGTCTGTGTACCCATCTTCCTTTGCCATCACTGCAAGAAGGACTAGGAAAAAAATGCTATTGAAAAGTCTAAAGTTTTTCAACAGAAATGGTTTGAAATTCCACATTTGGTGGTTAAATAAACACACCATTTGTCTAGAAAGAGAAAAGGAATCAAAATGAAAACTGTTTCTTCTGTATTTTGTAGAGTATAAATAGTGTAGAGCGGAAGAGAATGAAACACCAATACCTGCTCATTTTAATGGACTTGCATCTGAGTTGCACTTCCATAAATATAGATCATAGAATCATAGAATGGCTCAGGTTGGAAGAGACCTTAAAGATCACCTAACTCCAATCCCCTTGCCATAGGCAGGGACATCCCCCACCAGATCAGATTGGCCAAAGTCCTATCCAGTTTGGCCTTGATTTTCAGACCTACTTGTTCATAAAACATAAACTGAATGGTACAAGGAGGGATTTTCTGTTTAGAGGTATGTCTGTTAATGCTGTCAGAAACTTAAAATGTTTCTAAACATTAGTTTAAAAGTTCATGCTTTGGAGTTTAACTAATCCTGGTATATTAAATTGAGCAGTGGTATGATATAGATAATTCACACTATTTCTACAAATTTTTGCTCAACATTCCCTAAGACCATACACTGATGTGTGGCAATTTTTTATATAAAAGTGTAAAAGATGATATTATTTAGGCTTATTAACACTCAAGATGGGTATAAATCACCTCAAGTCTTTGAAGAATGGTACAGAATAGATTTACTGTCATTTTTGACAGCAAAACTGATTATTAGATTTTAAATATTTGAGCTGCAAAGATTACAGGTGAAAACTTTGAGAAGTCATTTGTGTTGTCTACATGATTTCAGAGATGTTGGACAAAATGATCGAAAATTCCATTGGTACTGAAGTACTCTGAAGCTAATAAAGAAGAAAAGAGAAAAAAAGATTTGACTGATGTGTGAAAACAGTAAAGTTAAATCTCGGCCGATGACGATTTTCATTTCCTTTCTAGTAGTGATTTTTCCTTTACAAGAGGGGACATTGAAGAATTGCTCTGCCTCATTCAAATTTCTCAAGCATCGGTAGCCGTCTTTCCCCTCACCAAGGTTGTCTTGCATGCGGAAGAGAGGTTTTCCTCTTTGCTAAAAGAAGGAAAGCTTTCAAGCTTTTTAGCGTACTCCTCTGCTGGACAACAATTTTTAAAATTGCAATATATTTAAATGATTTATTTGTTTATTTATTTATTGCATCACAAGATTTATTATTCTCTTTGGAGCCTGAGCTCTGAGTGTCAAGAACTTATATGAAAATCCTAGCTTTTACAAGGGGAGGTTGGGGGACTGTTCCTTGGAGTGTAACCACTAACAGCTTCATGGAGTTCAGAAAGCAAACTGAAATAACTTCTAATAACTGTTATTTCCTGATGTTTTGTCATGGGAGAGGAGGAATGGAAAACAAAGCCCAGATTTATCATTTAAGAATAAATTCTGACTTTCAACACACTCGTTTGGAAAATAAGTAACTTCTGTCCACTCTCTCAGCCTTCTCTGTGGGATCTGACTGGTAGACAGCAAAGATATCTTCTCAAAGGAAGTAAAAATAACCCTTTAGTAAAGTTCAGTCTTGAGGTCTGAGATTCTCACATACACAAGGGAAGGACACCCATGAAGGAAACGGGTAATGATGTTCTCCAACACCATATAAGCCATCTCCCGCTTTCTGGAGGATGAGGAAAGATGACACTTCCCAGAACAGACAAATTTATGCTGACTAAAACTAGTAGCACTTCAGGATAGTGTCTTTTGTAAAATGTCAATTTATGCATATAAAATGGTTACAGTAATATTGCAGTTCACCAGGATGAACAAGTGCTACTTTCAGTAACTTTGTTTTTCTGAAAAACTGTAGGCAGCAGAAAGGGGCACTATGTCATCTCAGTGACATTTTTATAATCATTAACGTTTCAACTTGAAATTCTCAATAGCTGCAGAGAGACTCAGTGTCTGAAATAAATGTGTCCACAATACTGATTAGAAACTGAATGGTTTAGCTTGATGTCTCTGATGTTATTGCTTGCTGAAATGAAAAGGAAAAAATGTTTAAAGTCCCAGTCATAATTTACCTGACTTCCCCAGATCTATCAAAGGGTTAGCATCAATAACTAAGTAATGGCTGCTTTATAGTTTGGATTTTCTGACCTGATGTTTTCAAAAGGCTAATAAAAAGCCACACTGCTGAGAGGAAATTTTAGGTTGAAATGACTGTAAAAATACAATAGTAATGATAAAGAAATTTGTGTCAGTCTCAGAGTGGAAGCTAAACCTGTAACTATTCCATTCTTGAACAGCAAGTGAGAGGAAAAGAAACACTTAAATGTTTGCATGTGCATAACTAAATGTGCTGTAAGGTGAGGTTGGTGTATGAATGGAATTTTAAGAATGTTTTGTTAAACATCTAATCTTCATGGAACATATTCCCTCTCACTCTACAAGAGGGCTCTATCCAAGTCTAGGTTGTTAGAAATAGGCATTTTACAGATGCTGACACACAATGTTGTGTTGGGAGCAAACTAGAGCTTGCATATGAACATTATATTAAAATTCATGTAGGCTACATCTTAGGCATTACTCCTACAATTAATAAAATAGCTGGTTCAACTATTTATTTTTAATGTATACATCAGCCTCTATGGATCTGGAGCTAGAATTTTTAAAATATCCTTTTTACAAAAAGTAGTATTTAGGCCGATAAGAATATGATCTCTCACTCACTAGAGTGACTGAAATTAGTCATACCCTTTTTCCCTGAATCTGGGATAACTACAAACAGAAGACTGATTTTCCCTTCATAAATGTGGTGTATGGGATGTATTACCTGCCTAAGTGCACTTATTCAGGTAATAGTGCTACAGGACAAATATTGTGGAGAAGAGTAATGGAAAGAGAAATGTTTTAACCCTTCATTTTTCAAAGTGGATTTTTTCCTCTCCTGTTGAATAATTTCCTCACATAGATAGATGTGACAAGAATTTTATTGTGTGCGCTTGTGCCTATTATAGTGGAACAGAGAAGTGAAGTGTGTCTCTGCAGTGCCAGCAGTGGTAGTGCAGCAAACTGTCTTCTGCTAGCCCAAGTCTGCAGAATCTTTGGAGATGTTTTCTCTCAAATACTGCCAAGTTACACTCTCTATTTTCCTTGTAGGCCTAAGTTTTACTTTTCCATTATGTTAGTTGTGTGTGTGTTTTTTTTTTTTTTTCTATTTTTTATCCTGGCTTGTAATCTCAGTGCTTCAGGAAAACTTCATTTAGATTTATATGCTTCAAAGAGACAGGGGCTTTATATGACAGCTTTCCTGACCCCATAGAAGAAATAAAACCCCTCAGTCATAATGAAAGATTACAGTCATCAAGTGTTTGTTCTTCTAGTTGTGTCATGTGTAGTTTAGTCATAGTTAATGTGTATTATACATATTACAGTGCCTTTTGTTAGCTGTATTAAGTAGACAAGGTCCCCGGTCATCTGGTAGCCAAGGTCATCCTGTATTGAGTGACAAATGCAGGCATCAAATCTGCTGAAAACAATGAATAGTTCACCATGAGAATAAGAAGATCTGTTACAATGGCTTAAATTTCTGGCCTGATTTTCACTGAATTCATCTATTCCTAGTGGCACAGCATATAAAATTAAACAAAACAAAACAAACAAATAAACAAAAAACCTGTAAGATGGTAATTGTATTAAAAAATACTTTCTCCCTGGCATTTATTGTTCAGCTTAAAACTCTCTGAATAAAACCTCCCCTTACTATTTTTTTTTTTTCTCTCCAGTGATTAATTCAAAGCTTCAGTGTCCCTAGTCTACACCATAAAAAGAATTTGAAAATAGCTGTTGGGTTTCATGCTGTATGGCATGAAAAAAATGGGTCAGTTATGTTAGTATACATTATCAGAGAAGCACATGAGAAAGCTACAGTTCAGCCAAAAGAGCAGTGGTATTTTCCAGTCACACTGCAACACCCACAAGGGGATTGTTCCTCCACAAGTTCAGCTGAGCTCAGCTGATTCTCCCCTCCTGTACCTAAGTCACCTGTGGCCGTCTTATTTGGAAATACATGCCACACACAAAGATTAAAAGAAATCATCATTCAGCTGGGAACCTGCCTCTTTGCTCTCTGAGCAAAAAGTGTCAGCTTGGTTACTGTCAGCTTGTCCTGGTTTCAGTTAGGACGGAGTTATTTTCCTCCTAGTAGCTGGTAGGGTGCTATGTTTTGGAATAGGATGAGAAGAGTGCTGATAACATGCTGATATTTTAATTGCTGCAGAGCAATGCTTACACTAAACCAAGGACTTTTCAGCTTCTCGTTCTGTCCTGCCAGCGGGCAGGTTAGGGGTGCAGCAAGAGCTGGGAGGGGACAGACCCAGGACACCTGACCCAAAGTGGCCAAAGGGGTATTCCATACCATCTGACGGCATGCTGAACAATATATAGGGGTGGCTAGCCGGGGTGGGGGGCTGGCTGCTCGGGTTTGGGCTGGGCATCAGTCAGTGGGTGGTGAGCAATTGCATTGTGCATCACTTGTTTGTACATATTATTATTATTATCTATCTTAATAAACTGTCTTTATCTCAACCCACAGGCTTCACTTTCCCATTTCTCTCCCCCATCCCAGAGAGGGAGGGGGGAGGGTGAGCCAACAGCTGTGTGGTGTTTAGCTGCCGGCTGGGTTAAACCACAACACAGCTGTTGATGGTCTTCAGTAATTGAAGCATCTTCAGAAAGCTGAGTTTCCTGATAAGCCGTGTATGAATAAGTGGTGTATGTAGGAGACAAGGGAAAAGTTGTCAAGCTCTTTTGAACACAAGCGCTCTATGCCTGCTCTTTGCACAACTCATCTCTTTGTTAGATTTCATGCTCGTTTTCTGAAAAACATTTTATCTCCAGAATGAAACTGAAGGGAGAAAAATGTGACTAATAAAAAAAAAAAAAAAACAAACAAAAACAAGCATCAAGCAAGTTCTCATGTCAGAAAAAGAAATAGCCTAATTCATCTGCAAAACAGATTCAAAAAGAAACATTGGCAACAGATTTTATATTTTTCACTTCACTAAAATGATAAAATTAGCTGAAATTGATCATCTTTTAAAGGTACAAATGCTGATAAATATCTAAATTTTGTAAGTTACTGGCTGCTTCTATGAGAAAAAAAGAAAAAGAAAAAAGCAACAGTAAATGGTTTAAATGCCTCAGAAACTCATAAAGAAGAAAGGAAAGGATGAGAAGTCTTCTTTCAGAAAAAGAGAAACAAGCTGGGGTTGCCATAAACTCTAGAAAATCAAAGTGGAATAAAAGAAGGTGGATAGCATAATTGAATCTATGGAGAGCACATCTTTCCCACCATGTAGCCAGCACACCTCAGCCCACCTCAGAGAATAGACTGGGGCTTCAGAGGCCCCTTTCAGTGAAGGTCCAGCAAACGGCAACAGTACACTGTTCTTTGCCCCCACCTCCAAGTAAGACCACAAGGATATTCTGCAAATATCCTTGCAAAGAGACAGTAAGTGAATACACATGAATATTGGGAACCAGTCCTCTGCAGTAATTGCCCAGTTGCTGTGGCTACATTATTTCATTATGTTGCTGCTAAATAGCTCAAGTGAGTCTTTGCCAGGTTCTCAAAATAATGAAATTAATTAAAAAAAAAAAAAAAAAAAAAAAAAGCACCAACAAAACAAAATAAACCCTCAACACTTAGCAGGTGCCAAAGCATTTTTTTTCTCTTTTATAAAAGGCAAATAAGGCTATTTTACAATCAGAACCACCTTCTGTTTCTTGGATTTTGCAGAAATGTTCTCCAAAAAGCACGCAGGAATTTCAGCCATTTCTTATCAGTAATGGAGCTCACTAAATCATTCAAACATCTGTTTTAAAAACATCCTACACCATATTGTGTATTTCAATGAAAGTATTAAGAAATCAGTTACAGCTGGATATCTAAGACACTGTAAAGCTAAGGAAAAGCTTATGAGAAGACAGAACTGGCTGCAGCTAAATGCCATAGCTAACTTTTCCAAAACAGCTGGACATTTTTTTTTTGACACACTCTCTACTAGATACAGAGGTACAGCATTCCCAGTATTTAGAAACTGAATATAGTTCTGATAAGTATCAAAGGATTCTTAAGTATATTTCACTCTAATAGGCATTACTGTTGAAAGACTTTACATTCTATGTGACTGCAGCTAAAATAAACTACTTGATTGTTTTCTCCTCACTAAGCAAGGGTTCAAATATTATTCTCATGCCTAGACTTCATACATTACCAACAATTTTCACTGAATGTTTCAGGTTGGAAGGGACTTCTGGAGTTCATCTGGTCAAACTCCCCAGCTCAAGAAGGGCCACCTAGAGCCCATGAAAAAAAGATTAAAAATATGATATAGAGGGTGAAAACATAAAAAAAAAAAAAATGAAAGAACCAAAACTAGGTATAATCTACGTAGAATAAAGGCAAAGGTGACTAGCTAGTAACAGCTTACAGTGCAGCTCCATAAACGGATGACATAAAGACAGATGGCGTCAATTGCTTTCATGGAGTAGTTCAGTTGGAAGGGAACTTCAAGGTCAAGTCCAACTGGCTGACCACTTCAGGGCTAAACAGAAGTTAAAGCATATTATTGAAGGCATTGTCCAAATCGTCTTGAAAACTGACAGGGACACGGCATCAGCCACCTAAATATGAAGCCAGTTTCAGTGTCTGACCAACCTCATGGTACAGAAATTTTTCGTTATGCCCAGTCTGAACCTCCCCTGGTGCAGATCTGTGCCATTAATACCCCTCCTATCATTGCCCAGCCCTCTACTTTGTCAAGATCTCTCTGCAAAGCCTCTCTGCAAACCCTCTGACGTAGTCAACGGCTCCTCCCAATTTAATATCATCTGCAAACTTACTCAGTACACTTTTATGTCCTACATCTAAGTCATTTATGAAAACCTTAAAGAGAACTGGCCATAAAATGGAGCCCCATGGAGCCCCACTAATGACTGGCCACCAGCCTGATGTAGCCCCATTCACTATAACCCTTTGAGCTAGGAACTTACCTAGTTGAGTCCTGGGAACCATCATTCCTCATACATTTGATTCCAGGACTCCTCCAAGGCCCTCAATAGGAGGCATATAATGAGACAACTCCCAAACAGAAGTCATGTAGTCCATTGTCCTGTCCCTGGACAAAATCAATTCTACCTAAATCATTCCTGACAATAATTTATTTATCCTGTTTTTAAAAACTTCAGTGACAGAGATTTCACATCTTCCCCAAGCAATCTATTTCAGTGCTCAACCATTCTTACCAATATAAACATTTTCTGTTTCTTACACTAAACCTCCCACATTGCTGTTTCTGCCCATTCATTTTCCTCATTCCAAGTCCACTGTGAACCATTTATTTCCAACCTTTTTGCTTCAATATTTTCCATTGTTAAGAGTATCACATCTCCCACCTTTTTTTTCCTCTCTAGACTAAAAGTGTAAAACTAATGGTTATTTCTCAGTGTTTTGGGGTTTTATTGTTGTTGTTGTTGTTTTAATGTCCAATTAACATGTGATTCATGCTAATGTGTGTCTTATTAACAATTTTTAGAGACACCCAGGATCCAAAAATATTTTAAGAGAATAATTTACATATTTGAATGGGTATTAATATATGTTTATATATATGTATATTTAAAGATTCATTTGATCTTCTAATGCTAACATAAAATGGTCCCTATGACTCGTATCAAAACAGCTGCCAGCATTATACAAATGAAAACATGGTTTATTGATGCTAATGGCATCAAAGGCCCTATTTTGAATTCTTCATTTTTCCTGAAGAATTATGAGTCATTGTTTCATAGCAGGAGACAGACAGGGATGCAATCTCACCAAAGTCACATAATCAATTTGTCACTAAAACAGCTTAGCATTGAATAAAGCTATAATAAATTGGTATTAACATATATATAAACACATATAGGGGTGCTAAAGCATGAAATAGATCACAGAGAAAATCTGAGCCTATAATTCAGTTCAGTTGTAGCATAAAACTCAAGCTACAAGATCTTGATACAACACCTTTAAATGGCCATTAGACAGCTTGAACTTAACTTTCTTCAGCCTAGAGGATCCAGATCACCATGTTGTAGACATACCTGAGTACGTAAGATCTACCAAGTAGAATCACTATAACTTAGTGATTCTCCTTGGTAGGTCTCTGGTATAGGTCTCAGTTATCTTGAAGGCTTATCATTCTTTTAGTGAAAACTGCATTATATTCCTACTTCAAATTGCTTTCAGTTTCATTATCAAAAACCCCCAGGTATAACAGCACTGTATCTTATTTAAAATATGTCTTTCTATGGTGTTGCATTATTTAATGTCTATAAAATGTCCTATTCTACCTGAAGGAAGAAAGCTGTTAAATAAACCTAGCCTGAATGTACATTAATGTTATATGCATGTGTACAGATGTATATGTGATGTGCTTGCATATGAGCTGTGTTAAATCTACAGGGATAAAAACAGACCACCTGTAAGTTAAATCAAGTAAACACAATTTTTGGAGCTTACTCTCAGATATAAAGTTGTTTTGCTCTACTTTATCAAACCCAAGTGGAAAGAATGCTTTCTCATTACAGAACCATATTTAAAGAAGGGAAAATCAGCCTGGATGTTGCTGTCCTACAATACCCTTCATCTTGAAAGCCTGGAGATTTTTGTGGCCCCCTAAGATTGGGCAACTGCTGTACTACAAGTTGGTTGAATGTATCAGGGATGTTTTGTGGAATTCATCATTTGACAAATACTTGAGATTATGTGTGTCTACTGAGATCAAATGGCAGAAAGCTTCAGACATGCACCACACTAAAAACTCAAAGTTTTCTTCTTTGCCAACATCACCTCAAAGCTTCATGACAGCATCTAGTTTCAGTTTGATTGTCCCCAAAGACAAAAGGTTAGAGCTAAGCAAGGGTCAGACTAGTGAGAGAAAGAGGATGAGAGGGAAGGGATGAAGCTGGTTTATTTTCTCTTGAGGAGCAGATAGATTCATTAATGCCAAAACCTTCTCCTTTCTGAAACCCCTATAACTTCAACATATTTCTAACAGTGGAAAAAGGATGGTTATTAACCTTATTGGAGGACTAAGGAGAATCTTCACCCTTTACTGGATGTGGAGGGAAACTTAGTTACCAGAGATAAGGAAAAAGCTGAGGTGCTTAATGCCTTCTTTCACTCGGTCTATAGCAGCAAAACCAGTTGTTCTCTGGATGCCCAGTCCCTGAGCTAGTAGAAGGGGATGACGAGCAGATTGTGGCCCCCATAATCTACACAGAAATGGTTGGCAACCTGCTACAGCATTTGGATGTACGCAAGTCGATGGGGCCAGATGGCATCCACCCGAGGGTATTGAGAGAACTAGCGAAAGAGCTGGCTAAGCAACTTACCATCATTTATCGGCAGTCCTGGCTATCAGGGGAGGTCCCACTCGACTGGCAGCTAGCAAAGGTGACGCCCATCTACAAGAAGGGCCAGAAGGTAGACCCAGGGAACTATAGGGCTGTCAGTTTGACCTCAGTGCCAGGGAAGCTCCTGGAGCAGATTATCTTGAGCGCCATCATGTGGCACTTGCAGCGCAAACAGGTGATCAGGCCGAGTTAGCATGAGTTTATGAAGGGCAGGTCCTGCTTGATGAACCTCATCTCCTTCTATGACAAGGTGACATGCTTAGTGGATGAGGGAAAGGCTGTGGATGTGGTCTACCTCGACTTCAGCAAGGCTTTTGACACCATTTCCCACAGCATTCTCCTCAGGAAACTGGCTGCTCATGGCTTGGACTGGCGCACGCTTCGTTGGGTTAAGAGCTGACTGGATGGCCGTGCCCAGAGAGCTGAGGTGAATGGAGTCAAATCCAGTTGGAGGCTGGTCACTAGTGGAGTCCCCCAGGGCTCGGTACTGGGGCCAGTCCTCTTTAACATCTTTATCAATGATCTGGATGAGGGCATTGAGTGCACCCTCAGTAAGTTTGCAGACGACACCAAGTTAGGTGCATGTGTCAATCTGCTCGAGGGTAGAAAGGCTCTGCAGGAGGATCTGGATAGGCTGGACCAATGGGCCGAGGCCAACTGTATGAAGTTCAACAAAACCAAATGCCGGGTCCTGCACCTGGGGCACAACAACCCCAAGCAGAGCTACAGGCTGGGAGATGAGTGGTTGGAAAGCTGCCTGACAGAGAAGGACCTGGGGGTATTGGTTGATAGTCGGCTGAATATGAGCCAGCAGTGTGCTCAGGCAGCCAGGAAGGCCAACAGCATCCTGCTTGTATAAGAAACAGCGTGGCCAGCAGGTCCAGGGAAGTGATTGTCTCCCTGTACTCAGCTCTGGTGAGGCCGCACCTCGAGTACTGTGTTCAGTTTTGGGCCCCTCTCTACAAGAAGGACATCGAGGTGCTTGAGCAAGTCCAGAGAAGGGCGACGAAGCTGGTGAAGGGTCTGGAGAACAAGTCTTATGAGGAGCGGCTGAGGGAGCTGGGACTATTTAGCCTGGAGAAGAGGAGGCTCAGGGGCGACCTTATCGCACTCTACAGGTACCTCAAGGGAGGCTGTAGCGAGGTGGGGGTTGGTCTGTTCTCCCACGTGCCTGGTGACAGGATGAGGGGGAATGGGCTTAAGTTGTTCCAGGGGAGTTTTAGGTTGGATCTTAGGAAAAACTTCTTTACTGAAAGGGTTGTTAGTCTCTGGAATAGGCTGCCCCAGGAAGTGGTTGAGTCACCATCCTTGGAGGTCTTTAAAAGATGTAGATGTAGATCTTAGGGAAATGGTTTAGTGGAGGACTTGTTAGCATTAGGCCAGAGGTTGGACTTGGTGATCTTAGAGGTCTACTTCCAACCTTGACTATTCTGTGATTCTATGATTTTCAAATCTCTGGCACAAGTTAAGTAAACAGTTGTGCCATGGCTGTTATCTTACTCAGAATGGAAAGTGTTGTAAGCTATTACCTACTTTGCCTGTGCTCAGAGCTACTCTTGGCAGTTGAAGTTCATACAGTGTTGCTGTTCATTTCAGTAAATAGCTAACTGATACAGGGATCTTAGCTATGTTCCACTTCAAATAAAAGAAAATTGCCTGCCCTATGAAAACTTCAAAGTCTAAGAAAAAAAACAGGTAAGTTACTTACCAAGGTTGTAAGGTTTCAAGCTTGAAAAGAAACTCAGAAGTCATCAGACACATCCTTTCCTATATAATTGTTATAAAACCTTGTTCATATTTGAGGTACACCTTTGGAACACAAGCTGTTTGATTCCATCTCCCCTAGTCCACTTATAAACAGCACTCCTAAGCCCTCTTAGGTCTTGTTGTACTGGGTTACAAGACATGTTGGTATAGTCATTTAAGCATTTTGCTGTTTCTGCTGAAGTACTTCCCTCAGTGAATCCTACCATCCTATTTGTCATACGTACAGCTTATGCTGTGATCAGTTTACATATGCTAGTCTACCTCCTTCTCCATTGCCTGAACTTGTGTAAAGAAAACACCTGTAAGATATGATTCTCCACAGTTAAAAAACATGGACAGACTGCCCTTGAGCACCATTCAAAGATATAATATAAACAAATGGGAAGTTACCTTCTCCTATATATTTGTGTGTGTGTCTCTCTGTGTGTGTAACTTTATCATAGAATCATTAAGATTGGAAAAGACCCCCAGGATCATCTGGTCCAACCATCCCCCTATCACCAATATCACTCACTAAACCATGTCCCTAAGTACCATGTTCAACCTTTTCTTAAACACCCCCAGGGACGCCTACTCCACCACCTCCCTGGGCAACCTGTTCCAATGCCTAAACTCTTTTTCTGAGAAAAAAATTCTCCTAATTTCCACACTGAAATAAATAAATAAACCTGTAATGAAGTTCCAGTTATATCAGCTCTAGCATACCCACCCTTTCCAGTTTTGACTTTGCCATCTAAACTTCCTAGTGACTCTTTATATGCTGGTGTACTACGAAGACTAAAGCCACACTCATTTAATAGGTGTGCACACAGATGAGACACATGGAGGCACTATGGCCATGGTGAGAAATATTAGCAGCAATATGCATTCATAACAAGAACACAAAACATTCGAGGTCTCTAGCTTAATTTCTAAAGGCTTCACCTAATAGCAAAAACATCTAGAGCAGAAAATCTTCTAGTAGCTCTCCCAGAACTGACATCCTTCTGTCTCTTCTCGAAAGAGGGGAATTAAAGGCAGTCCATGTCAGCAAAGATTTTGAAGAGGCCAAAAGCTACCTAAGCAAATTTTCCTAAAGAAACTGAGATGCTTAAATATTACAGAATTTGAATTCAAACTATCTTTCTATTACCTTTTGAAAAATCATACCTATTATCAGTCTACCCAAAGCTGTAGAGCAAGGAAATACCTGCACTTGTTTCTTAAGTTATGCCTCAATTGTAAACTATTTTTAACATGGCAAAAAGAGGCACTGCTGTTAAATTCACCCACTGTCTTTCCAGTGAATTCTCTCACTTTTGTAAGGGAGCAGGTCTGAGTCCCACTGACACAGTAAAGATGTGCCACTTTAAGATGGCCCACAAGCCACATCTTTCCCACTCCCTTTAGATGACGTTGCCTCCAGTCTCACAGAGTCTATACACTATCTCAGGAACAAGTATTTGTAAGCATGCAGATTTTTTTAAAGATTAGGCAAGATAAGTGGCTGCAAGACACCAATGAAAACTCACTGGTTCTCTGTTTTTATGACTCATGGTGCTGTCTCATCACCAAAGGACAAGGTCCTTAGACTAAAGCCCAAGGGACCTCCTAGGAGCTGCTTCCAGTCTACACTAACTGCAGACTGAACATGTGCTTTGTTCACCCTTTAAAGTTAAATAGATACAAGACAGGGTTTCCTGGAAACAACACACCTTCTCAGCACTGCTCAAGCTCCTTTTTCTTGCTAGAAATAAACAAAGAGGCTCCGTAAAGAGCTGTAGCACACTGTGACTAAGGAAAATTTGTTCACTTCAAATGGAAGAAATGATTTCCTGGGGTGGACACCAAGTGCTCTCATTTGTTCTATGCCTTGGACCAAAACACTAACTGCGCTTAGATTTGAACAGTTTTATAGGAGTAACCGACTTTCAAAATAACTCCTTTATTAAGATAAGCTAAACCCTGAGAAGGAGTTATTTTAAACTCTTTGTCCAGAGAGGCAAAATCGTTTGAGACTAGACCATGCTTCTGAGAAGGTGCCTGCTAGAGCTGATTAAACCTCATTCATTTATTCAGCAAAAGGTAGGTTAGGCTAGAGGGAGGAAATAACACCTTTGTGCCACAAGTGAAGAGAGGAAGGAAACCATGGACTCATCCTTGGATGAAGCCAACCTGCTCTCCCAGCCTGGGAAAAACTAGCTGGAAACCTGTTCTCTTCTGGCTGCAGACCACTTGCTTAATACCCAGCATCACACAGAGAGGATCTTCTGGAGTGCAGGAACTTCGGTTGTGTCACATTACGGGAAGGGACATTTGACACCAGTACTTGTCTAGCACAGCAAATCATAAAATCAATCATACACTTCCAGGCACACAGAGTAACTGATATCTAATTTCCATTGAGATGCTGACTCTTTGTTTTCTCTTCAAAAGCTAAATTAATTCAGGAGAGACACTTCAAACATACCAAAGAGCTCCCTAATTTGCTTCTGGGCTTCTCTTAGCTCAGCAGCTTCAGATTTGCAAGAACCAACAGTCATTCATCTTCCAGACCCAGAGAGAACATCTTTCCTCCTGTCCCTCTTGAAGTCTGGCCCCTCTTAACACCTGGCCTTTCTTCAAGCTCTCAGCCACCACTCTATCATATTAGGAATGAAAACTCCTTACCAGGGCTCCCCCAGATCACAATGGTCAAACAAGACCTTCTGATCATGTTCAGTCACTCCAAGGGAAGAACCTCTGCCACTTGGGACTTTGCCGGATTCAGAGATCAGCAGCCAATACTGTGTAAATGAGTCAATTTCCTCTCTTTCCCTGGCTACATTCTGAAACAAAGAGGAAAAAAAAAAAAAAAAAAAAAAAAGATAAAAAAAATAAGAAAGAAGAAAGAAGTAGATTGGGTTTACATGCCAAGGCACTGGCAGTGAGGGGCTTCTTTGCAAGGAGAAGCTGGGCCTGCCCTGTGCTGGACACAGCTGGTTCCAGTCAGCTCCAAGAGACACAGCTGAGCCCAGCAGCGATGCTGGTGGCAGCTCTAGGAAAATATATTTAGGAAAGAGCAAAATATAAGAGATTTTTTAAAAAATAGGCAAGATGTGAGAAACATCCCTGCAGACACCAGAGAAGGAGGACAACAAGGAAGGGAATGAGGATGAGGACAGAAGCATGTGCTACAGGCAGAGATTCCCCTGAAACCTGTGGAGAATCTACACTGGAGCAGGTATTCTGCATCACGTTTCAAAGACTGTGTATGCAGAGAGATCATAGTAAATTCTGAGCAGCCACTTCTTTTGATAGAGTTCAGTGTTTTGTATTGGTCAATAGTATTCATTAAGATCAGCTCTAGTTCAACATAAAGCAGTCAAAGTGTCAGTCTGAACAATAACAAACATGGATAATATAAAGATGGCTTAAGCATGTGTGACATAGAGCCCCCTATTAATTAATGTGACTTAGAGCCCCCCTATTAATTTCACTGAACTTCACCCTTCTATGTTTATATCCATTACTCTAAAGACTATATAATCAGTGAAAAAATAAAAAATAAAAAAATCCTTATAAGACATGATTTATTTCATCTTAAATCAATGTCTGAAGCAGGTCAAATGAACGATCCCTAAAAGCACCTGTTTCTCTCCACTGACTTAAAATAAAGCCTGTTTCAGAAGAAGTGAAATTTACATCATACATATCTAAATGAGATGAGGTCAGTCTCATCTCTACTGACTACTTGGTCTTTTCTGTGTCGTTTTATCAATACTTTTAACACATACATAATGCAATACATTTGCGATCCCTAGCACAACCCACACAAATAAGATGTGGACCACATAAAAGATGTGGTCCACTAAAATATTTTGCACACACACAAAAAACCCACATCCTTTATTCATTTGACATACAAACAAATAGTGGCCTGTGATGAAGCTCTTCACATCTATTGAGGCACCTAGTAAAGTAGGATAGCAAAATACAAAAGTTTTCAACAGCAATAAGGAAAAACAAATTCATAACTTGTACAAGGACTGCAAAACCCTAGTTAGGCACCACAGAAATACAGGGCATAAACTTCAGAGACCATGCCAGAATTGAAATCAAGTAATCAGTCAGTCCTAAGGTAATTAAGGGACTTCACTCCATAGCTTTTGAAAAGTGATTGAGCTGAGTCATAATATGATTTTAGTGGTTTTGGTATGTTATGTTCCATAGCTCAGTAAATACTCAGGAAATACTCACATGCACTGCCTGTGGCCGACAAGCACAGGGAACAGCCATTCCCAGTCACCGTGGGCAGCCCCTGCCCCTGCCCGGGGCTCTCCCTGCCTCAGGCCAAGGCTGTCAGTCCCACCTCTCCCTGGTGGCCAGGAGGCACCAGTCCACAGCGAGCCACTGCCAGCCTGCTGCCTGCTATGACATAGGCACTGCATCCCTGGGGTTGGTACCCAGAGATAACATTTTTGATGTTTTATCTTGATGTCAGTGTCCTTGTAGAAAGCAGCAAATCCCTTCAGCTGAGTGGCTGAGGACAGGCGTTCACCATGGTCTGGTCAGGTCTCTGCGTGAGCCTCCAGTTCTAGAAGATGAAGAAGGAACAGCCACCAACTGTCCTACAAGGGACAACCCCTGCCTCCCTGAATGGGCTCAGCCCTCCACATCCTTGTCCTCCTCCCCACCTCAGCCCTTGCTCACCTGCTCCTTGCCTCCATCCTGGGTGGCTGTGTCAACTGTGACATGGGCCACAGCCAACATTCTGCTGTTGTAACACAGCCACCACATCACCAGGGCAGGTGCCAGGGGTACTAAATACATATTTTAATCCCAATTGAAATACCAAGAAGTTCACAATTCTAAAGTGAGACTCTGAAAAATATTCTGGTTTCCTTTTGCACTTCAGCACTAGAGATGAACTTTTATACTGCTTGATACACCATTTCATCTCATGCTAAAACTTTATGAATGGATATTGAATAGCTCATAACAGAATTCCTATCTTTTAGTAAACCCTGAAAACATAATGACTGCCATACAGGCAGTCATTGCACAGAATGAATAACATTCAGTTAAATGTCAAAATTTTGTTGTTCAGTATGCAGCCTGACCAGCTGGATATTGGATGGCACTCTTGACTTGATCCAAAAGTAGTGTACATGTTTTCCTCTCTCACATTCCTGTGATGATTGTCAGAATAATTTAACTTCATAGACAGACTTTTTAACACCCTTCCAATTAAGCCAGTACTGTTTTTAGTCCCAGAGACAGATGGAGAGTGGTGTCTCATGAGACCCCACCTGGAGTATTGCAGTCAGCTCTGGGGCCCTCAGCACAAGAAGGACACAGAAGTACAAGAATGAGTCCAGAGGAGGGACACAAGGATGATCAAGGGCCAGAGCACCTGTCCGATAAAGAAAGGCTGAAGGAGTTGGGGTTGTTCAGCCTGGAGAAGGCCCCAATGAGACCATGTAACAATCTTCCAATACCAAAAGGGGGGCTACAGGAAAGCTGGGGAGGTACTCTGTCAGGGATCGTAGTGATAGAAAAAGAGGTAATGGCTTTAAACTAAAAGAGGGTAGAATTAGATTAGAGGAGGGGGAAAAATTCTTTACTCAGGGGGTGGTGAGGCACTGGCACAAGCTGCCCAGAGAAGCTGTGGATGCCCCATCCCTGGAAGTGTTCAAGGCCAGGCTGGATGGGGCTTTGAGCAACTTGGTCTGTTGGGAGGTATCCCTGCCCATGGCAGGGGAGTTGGAATTACATGCTCTTGAAGATCCCTACCAGACAAAACCATTCTGTGATTCTATGATTCTATGGCATCTTTAGTCACAGAAATTTAGAAGTGTCTGCAAATTTGGGGTGCCCCACCTGAGAATCTGAAGTTTTGGTTTTGCAGGTCTCCTAGAATTATACAGTATTTATCATTTGTACTGGCTGTTTTTTTTTTTTTTAATATTGTATATCAAAAAAATCCTTAAGGGTGATATTTGTCTTCTTTTGCCATGGACAATTACATTACTGATACATTTATAGAGATGCTTGTCAGATATGTAGACAATTGAGTAAGTAGAGAGTGATCAGTACTTCTACAGTGGATGACCCCTTCAGTTAAGATGTATCACACCATTAAATGTTCCTATTTCTCTCCATTTTCTGTATCAGGAATTTAATGTAATCTGTTCCAAAAGAGAAGATACCTCTTTAGCATCACAGTCTGGTGGCTAGTGCAGCTTCTCAGGAAGTTGATGAAGTTCTGTTCCCTCACTGCATGAACTTTTCCACTTCCCAAAGACTTAATCCTGCACATTAATGTTTCACACAGTCACACAAGAGGGGGAAGTTGTGGGTGTCACCAGGGCTATTTATGAAGTCTGCATGAGACATTTATTGGGTAATGCATACAAACAGCAGCCTTAAAAGATTTTTTAATTTAATTTTATTTTTTTTTTTTTTAGTTTATCATTTTGTATTCTACCCCAACATGATTCTGACTCCTAAACAGTAAAAATACATAATTACCATCTTTATAGCTCCCCTGGGTTCTTGTATCATGATGTAACACCCTTTGTTAGGATAAAATCTGAGCAGGAAGGGAACATGTCAGGACTTCAATATGAACAGATTTCCTGTGTGCTTTATTCTAAAATTCTGTGCTTTCTCTGCTTTAATCTGTGCTTTCACACAGCAGCAAGGTGAATGCAAAGGTCAACAAAAATAAGCAATAAATTGCTTCTCAGGCTTTCCAAACCTACTGTTTTCCCCTTATCAAGCCCTTGCCTTAAGATAACTTTCCAGGAACCTGTTCCAGGTTTTTGAAGCCAGATTCCACACACACATTTAACAGCAAATCTGAGATGCATGTCAGTGTTTGCTAACTAGTGTCTTCAGTTGAAGAAATTTTCAGACTATTGTATTATGACCAGTTTTCAAACAACACCATTTAGGTTATCCAAATCCAAGTTTCTTATATTCTCTTATATGCCAAGAAAGCATTCTCCTCCCTGCCCCCTACAGTATTTATAATACATTATTCCCCAGAGACCAATCAAGCTCCTTCCCTTTACATGGCATAAAGTATGCTATTGTGCATGGTATAAACCTTATCTATTGCCACCTTTCCCATGTATGTTGGCAGAGAGGTCCTTGCAGAGCTTTCTTCCCTGCTGCTTGGCATCTGTTCCTTTGCACAGGAACATCAGGCTAGTAGTCGTGGAGTGTAGCCTCTATAGTACAGAGTCTTATCCCAAACAGCTTTTAAGCTAAATACAAAAGACATTATGAGATGGTGTATGGGAAATAATATATCACTCCCAGTTTACAGAAGTTCACTTTTTTTATGGCTGACTAATTGGATGCATTTTGGCATGGATCACAAAAAGTTCTTGCACTTCCCAATCCTTTTCCCCCCTTCTCTAACATATGCACACACACACAAACACACACACACCTCCCCAGATTTTCTGAAGATACTAGGCTGAAATTAGTACCAAACCCTTCAGGAAAAACACCATGTTGTAGGAGGTTGAAAAGAAGTGTGAAACCCATGGGGTGCTAAAGCCCTCTGGGGTAAGCCACTTCCTAACATTTCCAATTAAGATCTTACCATTTAATTAATATACAATATTAGGAGCACAAAATAGCTCCTCTCTTCACCACCACTACAAACACCTTGTGATCACTTACTTGCTATTCATCTAACGTAAGACACCAGAAATGATGAGAAGGAACAGAGCTAAGGGGAATACATAGATGGGCATCAAGCAAGAAAAAAAGCGATGAAGGTAATGTGTAAAACAAATGAGATATTAGGGTGATTCCTTTTTTATACCTTTGTACCCTTTAGAGGCATTTCCTTCTTTGTGGAACAATAAAACATTCCATAAAAAAGCTTCTAACAATAGATATAATTAATAATTTGTATTTTCCTACTATCTTGCTGCCTATTATTCACTATTCCACACTATTCTCTAGTGTGCTGGCATAACACTGCAGGGCAGATGTATATAGGCAATCAAAGAGACTGCATTTTCCCTCTATTCACTAAACTCTTCTGGGATACTTACATTTTCTTTCATTCAGTTTCTCATTTTTTCCTGACAGGTTCTGATTTATTAAGGGAAATAACAAGACAGCACGATGCTAATTCATTGCATTAGTAAGTGTCATCCAAATTTCATTTCTTTTTGTCTAGCAATTAATCTGTGCTACTGAACTACTTCTCCTGCAAGTTTTTCTCCTGTCTTTAATCTAATTAGTGTTCTGAAAGGGAACTACTAAATACCAAAATAAATATCTGATTGACACCAAGTGTTACATTCCTGTGTCCAAGTTTCCAGTAGAGAATAAAACCTGATGTTGCTGCTTCTACTGTGTTACCTGACACTGTGGAAAGCCATGCTTCTGTAAAGTGACTGTGAAGTTCTAACAATCAGAATTCTCCAGTCATCCTTCTTTTTTGTTATGTAAATATCTCTATAGATGTCATGATCTCTTTTTCATATGTTTACTCATTTCAACAATATTTCCATTTTCATATGTTGTGTAGAAATCAGCTTAATGGTTACAAAGACTGGAAGAGGAAGGAAGACTTTTCTGTGATGCTTATTTCCAGTTATCCATAGCAAACTCTTTGCTCAATAACACTGTAAAGAATGTAAGTGAGGAGGATTAGATGGGAAGGAGAGCCAAGAAGGTCACTGAATAATTCTGGCATCGTATATTACAATGGATTTTTTTATTATTATTATTTTTTATATGTAATCAGTTCTGTTTTGCTGTGGAGATAAAATGGTTTTGCCTTTTGATCTGTATTATTGCCTGAGCATGCATAAATGACCACAGAGCCATACTTCTTTTGTTTTACTCTAATATTTCATTTGAGAGTAATCTCTTTGTTAGTTTTTCCATGTTATGAAAAATCTCCCCAGAAAGTTTGTAATGGATGTTGGTTTTATTGTGTTAGTTAGTTGTTTAGAATTTGACTATTTCATTAGTCATACATCTTGATAGAGCATTATCACTGATTTTTGATGTAAGCAGTTCCACCTGACACAATACCAAAGCTAAGAAAACCATGCCACTCCAGAAATCATTTACTGAAATCAAAGTGGTTTCACTTTGGGGGATACATTCCTCCTAACTAAGTAATGACATCTTTGTACAGATGCTCTGAAAGGCAACTTCCCAGAAAATAAAGCAAAACAGAGGTCAGTTTTCTTAGCTATACAAAGAGTTAAGCTTACAGTGGGTGTTGTGGTTTAACCTGGCAGGCAGCTAAGCCTCACACAGCCAGCCATTCACTCACTCTCCAGTGGGACTGGGGAGAGAATTAAAAATGTTAGAAGTCTGAGAATATGTGGGTTGAGATAAAGACACTTCAACAAGAAAGAAAAACAAAACTAAACTAAATTACACAAACAAACAAACAAACAAACAAGTGATGCACAATGTAACTGCTGGCTGACAGCCAATGAATGCCCAATGAAAGTCTCCAATGAATGGAGACTCCAAGGAATGGAGACTTTCCAAGGGGGGAAATGGGGAGGAGGAGTGTGGGAGGGTGGAATCAGATATCTTTAAGGTCTTTCCAACCCAAACCTTTCTATGATTTTATGGTAGGGAGTATCTCTTTGTTCAGCTGTTCTGGCAGTGTCCCCTCCCAGCTCCTTGTGCACCCCCAGGTACCTCACTGGCAGGGCAGCACCAGGAGGTGAACAGTCCTCGTCTCTGTGTGAGCGCTGCTCTGCAACAACTAAAATATTGATGTTTTATCAATATTATTTTAATCAAAAATCCACAACACAGCACCATACCAGCTATTAGGAAGAGAAATAACTATCCCAGTCAAAACAAGGACACAGAGACTCAAATCAGCTGATGAAAACAGCCACCATGCACAGACCTTACTCAGCGGTATTATCTCTCTGCCATCTCACAGTTGGATCTGGTGTCCATCACAGCACTAATTGGTTTTATGTTTTCACTGTACTTACTACAAGCACTCTCTCTTTCATTAACAGTTCTTCTAACTCAACAGTCACATAGTTTTTGGTCATATATACAAGAGGAAAGCATCTCATATATTTTACAAATCTTGCCACTGTATTTCAGGACATTAAATTTAGAGCTTATCTGCACTTTTTTCTGGATACAGTTGTGCAATGCAAAGTATGATGAGTCAGTGCTAACTCTGCCTATCTATCCAGAGACCCATTTAGAAATTTTAGTACAGAATTGTACATAATGTATTCTAGTTTCCTCTCAATAGATATAAATGTCACCGCTGCCATGTCTGGAATGGATTTAGTCTTGACAGTCCTAGAGCAACCATTTCTAGAGAAAGCCTATGCTTTCTCAACTTGATTAAGCTAGGAGTTCCTTTGTTCATCTCAGTGTGAATGTTGATCTGGCAGATGTGGGAGGTTTTGAGGGCATCCAATCTAAACTGAGGTTCACACTTCAGCCATGTTTTATGAGAGAAATTTGAGTGAGACATTCAAGTTCAGGAGACGTTTCAAGATTCTAAGCCCCTTTCTTCAATATAGAGAAGGTTTCCTAAATCCATGGGAAAGCGTATAGTTTAAAGCATATTCCTCTTCAGGCACTATCATATTCTGATCAAGTTCCTGATCAGACATGAGCTTTTGTGGATCCCTTTCTTTTCCACCAATCATGTCTGAGTATTGATCTTCAATGGAGATCAAAAAAATACATGGAAGTATGAACCTGGGAACTAAAATTCATAACTACTGGAGCAACAGTAGTTATGAATAAATAGACATTGGTTCATAGGTATTTACAGTTTCCCTCAATCATTTCTCACTTCTGCTCCACAGGTAGCAACCAACCTTTTCTTTCATACTGTCTGTTTTTCTCACCAGTATAAATTGCATCCGTATCAATGGTTTCCAGCTGGAGTTTAGCTTGATACTTGCTGTCCTTCTCCTAGAGAAGGGCCTTATCTTCAGAAAGGTTGTCTATTCTTACACATATATGTGTGTAGGTCTTCAGTCTCCTTTTGCTAAAGAATTGAAGAAATGGTTATACTAGTTTACTCAGGAGTGTTTCCATGTCTCGGTTCTCAGTGTGATTCTCATTTTCAAAGTGACCCCATATAACAGTGCATTTTGGTCTCTGTGGAGTTCTGGTTTCTGCACAAAGAGAAACTGTGTGGTGCAGACAGGAATCCTACATGCTCTGGATGCTCTGTGGATTCAACCTGAGTATAACTTGAATTTGTCACCCTTGAGTTTGTACACTGGTATAAAATTGTTTTCTGTTTTGTTCTTGAATCATTTCCTAATAAGCCCAGGGTTTGATCTGTTGGTTGATTTTTGTTTGCTTGTTTGTTTCTTTGTTTTGCCAACTGCCAAGTATTAAGCACATTTTTTTTCATGGATCTATCTATCATAACTTTATGTCTCACTTTATGTCTCACTATGTAGCATTAATGGTCACCTCAGCGCCCTACATTCTATACTGAAAGCTGAGAGTCTTTCTCCTTAAACACATCACTTGACATTTATCTACATTGAATTTCATCTTTCATTTTATTGCCCAGTCACTCAGTCTCATAATATCCTTATGTAGTTCTTCATACTGAGCTCCTGTCTTTCTAACTTTGAATAACTTCATATCATCAGCAGACTTTATCACCTTGGAGCTCACTCTCTTTTCCAGCTCATTTATGAATATGCTATCCAGAAAACAGATGTGCACTATTTAGAGAAGAGCTGCTAGTGAAAGGCACTGTGAGCCCTTTGCCACTTTAGTAAAAAAAGCATCCTCCTGAGGCATTTGAGGTAGAAGTGCCAGTCAAATGCTAGTGGATGAAGGACTTTGCAAGGCTTCATTTGGATGTTCCCTATACAGACAGGTGCAGTGGGCTGCAAAGGCCCAGGCAAGAGAAAGGGTCTCCATCCAACACAGACACTTCACAAGGGGTAAGGAAGCACTAATTCCTGGATAATGTGGAAGGGGGTTCTCAATATTATGTCTACATAAAGATTTCTTTAAATTCTGTGCCCATAATTTGTTAGGGTTAGGAAGGACTGGCCACTACTCTAGAGGACAAAGTCATATGCATTACCACCTTGTTCCAGGTGTATGAAAACAAATTTATCCATCCTTTGAACTGTTTTCATTTGGGATTAGCTGGGGGTTGGTTATCCTGCTACCCCATTGCTTCAAATCAAATAATACAAACTAAAAGGCAAACAACATATATTATACTAAAATTGAGTTATTATTGGATGGAATTATTTTAAAAGGTTATCTTTCTTTTCATTATTGAGATGAAATTTCTCTGGAAAAAAAAAAAAAATCAGTCATGAAGGTAATAAAACAACTAAATGTGTAATTCCAAAGCAGTGCTTCAGGAGCAGACTGGGTAAAGGTAAACTTTGTCTGTGTAAGCAGGGCAGTGGCAAATAAAATGGTTATGGGAGTAACTGTCAAAACAAATGTCTAAAGGAAACAATTCCATTGGTAAGAAAATATATTGCTAAAATGGACATTAACAGAAAAAAAAAAAATGATAATTATACTGTACTTACAGGCTCTCAGAAGTGGCAAGGTATTTGCAGCTGTTTATGTCTGTTTGTTTGAACTGCAAAGTCTTCTTCTCACAGTAGCATGTAACTCTTAACCCATTTCAGTGACCTACCTGAGAGATGGTTTCACATTAATATGAGCCTTCATGCCATAATTTTAAGGTCTAAGAAAATCTTCCTCCGCAGTGTTCACTGTCAGGCATACTCCAACTCAGAAATACCTTGGGCATAACTGGGAAACAATAATTTTCATCATCTGATCAGATGGTGAAATACAATCATTTCTGAAGAACTAGATATGAAGGACTGTAATTAATTGGAAGGATTAATTGAAGGACTGTCTTAATTGACTTATCTAAACAGCAAATGAGAAATTCATCTCCCACTTTTTTTTTTTTCCAATATTTCATGGACAAAATAATCTTCTTCTTGCTGGTTGAGTTTAAAACCAACAGCTGGACCTGACCTTAGAGATCTTTTACAATGTCTATGATTCTAATATCTCTCTCATCTAATCTGATTTGAAAGACTTGTTTCACATAACTACCTAATTCTTGCATTTATAACTATTTGGTGCAATGTCATAATGTTGATTAGTCCATTACCTCTTGTCTTGTATGAAGTATATCTCCTGAGAAAACTTTTATCCTGAGGGATTTTGATATTTTTCTTAATATAACTGTAATATTATGTGTATGTTTTTCTTTGATCTTCAGAATGTCACTGAAAAAGTGCCATTTGGGATTGCATTGATTAGTTTTAATCAAGGAGACATCATTAAATATCATACATCTAGCATAAACGATTATTTTACCCTTTGACTAGTTTATGCAGGTCATGAATAATGAATAATGTGGCACTAAAAAATAATTATGACACCAAAGGTAATGTATTTACTACACAGACCTCTGACTACATCTTTCATTAGTACCTGCAACATCACTTCAGATCTTAATTTTCCTCTTGTATTTTAAAAGTATCTACTGTCCTAGGTCATCACCAGAGCTGTCCTTTTGTTCCTACAAAGCAATTATGAACATGATTAAAACTGTGTGCTTAATGTTTCAGGGCATCCAAGGGCTTTTACATGTATTACAGTATTACATTTCAATGATTCCATTTAGAGGCAGGTTTAAGTGTTGCCACATCACAGTCTTTATTCCCATTTGAAATAATGTCTTCCTAGAGCTAGAAGTTCAGTGGAGGTAAACCAGCATAGCTCTCCATTTTTCAGTGCAAAATTTATATATATATATATATTTGTTTTTTTTTTCCCAATTTGACATTTTTTTTTTTTTTTTTTTTTTTTACTGTTAAAGCTTAGTAAGTTCATATAGCAAAATAGATCCCATTTAGGAATTAATTCTCTAACAGTTATCAACAACTGGGGTAAAAAAAAAAAAAAAAAAACAAAAAAAAAAAAAAAAACATGTGCCTAAAGCAGTTTCTTTACTGTTTGTAATAGGAAGTCCACTCAACTAAATTCCACACTACATTTGAAGAGGATGTTGCTTTCCTGGAAAAAATGTACAATTACATGTTTTTTCTGATATTTTAAGAATTTTTCTAGTGTCCATTTTTTTTTTATTTTCTAACACTAAAGTGGCATCTGTGAACTTTGTACCTTTTGTTCCACCCTGTACACCTTTTCCCAGCTTCTTTTGAACAATGGTTCACAAAGCCAATGGTACAGAGACCACTGGACATTAATTATGCTTTGGCTGTCAGCTCTTGATCAAATGATCAAATGCTTAGCTTTCAAATACTCTTTTTTCTACTTGTTCTATGTATTACAGTCTAGCTAGGATATGATTCAGTAATGTTATAGTCAAACAAAGACTTTTTTCTTTCTTCTTTGGATGTGGATACTTCTCAATTTTTATTCTGTTTTCTAGTGAATCCAACAGTTTAAATAGACATTTTTAAGTGCATGTCTTGGTCCTCTTTAGTCATTTTGATTTTTGATTTAAGGAAGAGAAAGAGGATTTCTATGAAACGTATATAAAACTAATCAAAAGAAGCAATTTGTTCAATCAATATAAGATTGATTTACTTATTCTTTTTTATTTATTTATTTATTTTCAGGACTGTGTACTCAAATTACCACAAAACAGTGTGTTGTAATGTATTGAGAACTTCTGTCTGTTATTCCCAACAATAAAAATGAGATCCATAATACATATAATAATTACCTTCCATAGGAACATACTGGTGTTTAAAGAAAATTCTCAAGCTCAGTGTGTATCTATAAAGAGAATTGCATGTAAATTGCATGTGATTTGTTAGGAAGTGATTCAAGTGGATATTATGGCAACTAAGAATTTTCAGGATTTTTAATTTTTATAATGAAGCCCAATTAGAGAAAGTAATTTTCTTCTTTTACACTGCTTAAGAAATTAATAGCTATGTTTTGCTCCAGAACCTGTGCTGTGGAATGGTGTCTCAGGGAAGCACTGGCCATGGATTCAATTTTCTACAGATAGTTATCTGGTACCATTTGAAACGCCTTTGGTATACTGCTAGGTCTTCAGATGCTACTGCAGAAGTGCACAGATCGTCTGCAAATACTGGGCAATACCCACAAGCACCAATGGATTCTTTAGAACATATAAAATCTTATATACATGTAATAACTGAACCATGTTCTAAGTAATTCCAAAACTGGTGTGACATGCAGGGCAGCTTCTGCAACACAGCTGCTGTCTTGCCATGCTGTTAAGAGCAGAGAACCTCACACCTCTTCTTCAAATTTGTCCAGCCTTAATAGCCCTGTCTACTTCCAGGCACGTTGAAGAGATGCTTCCTTGATTACTCTGTTAGTGGGGTATGTTGCAGCTTTGGGAACTGAAGGATTGCACAGAATGCTCCATCACATGTATTGGGCAGTGGGGAAAATGCTGTCACAGCTAGTGATTGAAATTAGCAAGAGAGCAAACTAGATAGATAAATGTGATGATACTGAAAAAATAAGACAGTTAAATAGATGGTAACATGTTAACAATATTTTAGTTTTAAAATATCGTAAAACATATCATTGGACTTAGACATTTAGGTGTCTTTGGTGTACATCTTTTTTTAATTATTTTGTAATAGATATTGGCTAAGCATAAAGATTACATATATGCAAAGTACTGTGCATCACCTTATTATTTGTTCATGAACTTAGAAAAGGGAGCTTTTTTCTCCTCACTAGGAGAAAGTCTCTAGGATTTGAAGAGAGAATAGTTAAAATTCTGTATGTGCTCTGTCTTCCCTTTCTGCAGGAGAGACAATGAAGAAATTGTTCTGTAAAACACTGCCCGTTATTTATAAAACTTTTTTTTGTGCCTCCCTTTTGCACTTTACTGGATAACTTTTCCTTTCTTATGAAATCTTTGTCCTCTTGCTTATAGCAGGATAATGCACATTTATTAAAGTAATTACCAAAATGATGACTTTATTTTCTAAGTCCTGTCTTATTTTTGTAGTTTAGAGGGAATGGGTTTCTGATGGATTATGGAGCTTGTGCTCTTAAATTGCTATTGAAATACAGCTAAAATTCATTATGACCTACATTATGACCTGCATTCAATATATTTCAGGGGGAAAGATTAACAGTATTATGTGGGTAGGAACCACCTAGGAGCAGCCATTATTCCACTTGCAAACTCTGCCATAGCAGGAGTGGCTACCTTATTCCTCAGAGCTTTCTGATCAAGTCCTGTTTCCCATTTATCTAGGAGGGATTAGACAGACCTCTGTACTGGTTTGGGCTGGGAAAGAGTAACTTTTCTTCATATGATTAAAACAGTGTTGAAAACACAGTGCTGTTTTAGTTCCTGCTGAACAGTGCTTACAGAGCACGACTCCCTTCTCTGTTCCTCACACTGCCCTCACAGCAAGGTACCTGGAGGTGTACAGGGAGCTGGGAGGGGACACAGCCAGGAGCTGACCCAGACTAACAAAGGGCTACTCCATGTCATATCACATTGTGCTCAGCATTGATCACATACCTTAAGACAGGAGAGGCAGAAGGGGTATTGGTGAAGGGAATGGGACAGAGGTTTTCAAATCACTAGTGGTCTCTCCCTGTCCCTTGGCTCCTGTACCTACACCTGATGGGCGCAGGAGAGAATGCAAAAATGACTCCCAATGTCCAGATCCATGTCTTTACTACCCTGTTGAGTGCCCCAGTGACTTCAACAGTTAGTCATGGTTTTACATATACCCTCGGCCCATGTGTCTCTTGTTCAAAAGCAGGGTTTTACCAAGCAGCAGCAATTAATTGCCTGTCTCTAACTGCCTGGATTAAGACACTCTCCCAGTAGTTCAGGGATGTGGGCTTTAACTGTGAGGAGCCCAAATCTCTCAGGCATGCTCTTAAACCTCTTATTGAACAGAGTCTCCTAGGGATTCATGCTGTATCTACACTGCAATTTATGATGTGATCTGATGCCTTGGCAATTTTCCCAGTTTAGGCTCCAGAAACAACCTATCTGCAATTGTACTGCACTCTGCATGTACTTGCTTTTCTGTGCTCATCTGCAGTCTTTACTATTCATATACTCACTAGCCAAGATGTGCAGCCCAGTTTGTGAATTATAAATAAAGATGAAAGACAGTAGGGAGGTGTGTTGAGTTTCTGCTTTTGGAGGAAACAATCCCTAAAGTAAAGGTATGTATCCAGGTCTTAAATTTCCCACTTAGTGTTCTTAATGCCCTCTCCCCTACCATTCTTTCTTCTTTTTTTTTTCCAGTTTCCAATTGAAGATGGATGCTTTAGGGTTTAAAATAAAGCTCAAGACATTTTTCAGATTCAGTGTCTCATTAGTTTTACCATAGACCAGGTATGCTGTAACAAAGTGCCACAGAAGAGCTTTCATTGGTAAAGTAATAATAATTGCCTAAGAACATAGGCATGGAAAAGTTTGTAAGCAATGGCAACACTTTTTATTATATCCAAACTGTCTAGCTGGAAAAGTAGGAAAGATGATGAAGGGCCTTTACATATAAACTTCTACAACTATATGGTTTTCCAGCATTACAGAATATCTGCCTGTCTTGAATGGATATGTAATGAGAAAACAAAGGTTACTTGGATAATGAGAGGCAAGTTACTACAGACCAGGAGTTGATGTTAGTTCAGTAATATGTAAGAATACTTTTTACAAACTACATTTGACTTTTCTTTGGCTACACAGAAAGTTTTAAAATCTGCAGTATAAAATTCTCTTATGTGTCTTGTAGAATTTATGCTACTATAAATGCAATTTAGCATTCAGTGATAAGACACTTTGCAGCTGAGGTAATTTGTTATAAATCTGTTATAAAGCTACAGATAAAAAATATTTTAGTATCTTTCTCATTTCTATTTTTCTGCAAATGACATGGATTTTCCCATCTCTAACTTTTACAGTGTCTTCCTGATGTAATCCATTAAGCAGAGCTAGCAGCTGCAAAGAACATCTCCATATTCCTGAAAAATAAAAATTACCAAATAATTAGACAAAAGACTGAAAAATACCCATAGACAACTAACAAGTTGCAATAAACTCTAGCAGCAAAATGAGCTTTGGAAAAATCACACTTATAACTTCTGAACTATGTTTGTCACTATACATCATTTGTCTTGACTTCTAGGAGACCATCCATATACTGAATCTCAGGGACCGCACAAGATACAATAACATTAAATAGCACATTTCGGGGGGCTTTAAATAATGTACAGGCAACTTTTTAAGAAACTGCTGAAGGTAGAGGACTAGAATTTAAATCTGATGTGTATTTAATCCAGCTCTTCTACTGATGTGTTTTATCATCCATTTAATACCTTTGAGCCAGTATGTACCGGTCTTTAAAGTGAAGTCTGTCTAACCACAGGCTGTCTAATTCACAAGACTCTGAAAACTTCGTAAATAACATTTGTAAAGTAGCTTCCTATTACATGTGCTTGAAAGGTGAATGCAACTTGATTAAGAAATGTACTAGAGCACAAAGCTGAGAACTGGTGCCCAAGTAGCTCTAAAAATTTGTCTGTCGTGCTATATGTGTATTTGAAGTTTATAAGCACTTGCTTATATACTGCCCAAGACTGGGACAGTGATGGTTGTTTTAAGTATGGTAAACTCATTTCCAAAGAACCACAGTCATGCTAAACTATATAGAAGGAAGGAGTAAAAAAAAAACCAAAAAAACAAAAAAAAAACCAACAACAACAAAAAACAAACAACAAAAAAAAACTCAACTTCAGGAACAGCAATTAATTTTCAGTTCTTACATTGTTCTTTTAATTATACATCTCCTTTGAAACTCAATCTGAGCTACTTGTAAACGGAAATACTTTCTAAATGACTTGTTCCAACCACTAAATTTTTGATTCTGTTTCAGTGCAGAAGCTTGGGCTAACTGATCTTCTGCAGTCCTTTTACACTATTTTTGACATCTATCCTATTTTCAAAGAATTGCCACTTCAGTTTTGCATACTAATTGCAGATGAATTGATTTGTGAACAGATGCAACCATCTTTGACTCAAAACACAGACAAATTCACCAGCCTTTCAAATCTTGAATAGAAAATGAAACACACCATAAATCTCTTCATGGAAAATACTGTACAAGTTATGCTGGGAGAAAGAAATAACATTTATGCTAAGTGTGTCTTACAGAGCTTGCAATGATAGCCTGTGCAAGTGGGAAAAAGGTTGAGATGACACTGTGAATTAAGCCTAAATGTAAAGGTAGATCACGCTGCTGCTCTGTGACTTTTATCAGTGAAGAACACCATAGGTCAAAATTTTGAAGAAATCGTCATGATGGGAGAAGTTCACACTTTGGTGTTTATTAATGGATTTCATTATGAATATGTAGGCATATGTATATATTTAATAATCTTTGCTCCAATTCAAACTCCTTCACTCTTCAGAAATTAGTAAAAGCAGATGTAAATGTGATCCCAGAGTCTCTGAAACCAGATATCAATTCACTGTAACTAAAACTGGAACACGCTGCAGATCTCATAACTTCCAGTCTTATTGCTAGACTATTAGGCACCAGCTCTCATTATGTAATTCATTTCACTTTGCATTATATGTACCAATCAGTAAAAAGAGATTAAGAATGTTTTTGACTAAGAGTATTTTGCACATATATATACTAAAAATTACCAGAGGAAAGAATCACACTATGATTAGGATTCGTTTTTTTCTAAAGCTCCAGGCATAGCAGATAAAAGGCTGTAGCTGTAGAATGTGCAGCTATGCAAGTATGAAAGATTTATTTTACACCACAATAGTTCTTACGTCTCATTTACACAATGAATGCAATCTCCTCAGCATACTGCCTCACCCATCTCCTAGAAGGAAATATAAGTAAGAAATAATTTAACGTAGAGATATTTTCTTGTTCCCATCGCTCTATGGGAATATACTGAGTATTTCAAATTCTTTTAGTTTGGATTTCATTTAAAGTGTGGCTGTTTTAACACTGGATACTTATTGTTCACAAATCATCCAGTGCTTTATATTTGCTCCTGAATATTTAGCTTCATTAGATTTTGTGGCAATAAGTTGCACAGGTAGCCCACTTTCCTGTATACTCTTTTCAGTATCATTTTAATTATTTACATACGTGCAGCTATGCTTGCTCTGCCATCTTTGAAAGTACAGAAAAGTTGGAGTCAAACTCAAAATTCTCTGCAGAGCATGAGATTAGACATCTGCAGACTGGGGACAGAATAAATAATACACAAGAGGATTATATTCTTCTCCTGTACATAATAATGCTGCACGCATGAGAGATTAAGCAGTTTATTAATGTAATCTGAAGTCTGAAGAGCTTCAAGAGATAGCTCAACCTGGTATAATATTCTATTCCTCTTTTATGATGAACAGACTGTCCTCTCTGATGCAATGCTGCCAACCTGCCCCTTCTGTATTTTTTTCTTACACCCAGACTAATTTTTATGTATCTCATGCCCTTTGGGACTAAATCTGCTTAGTAGTACTTAGAAGCCAAGTTTCTAGGTGTCTTTGAAATAATAGAGAAGAGAAAGCCAGATAGATTGTCCAGGGTTCTATTTACCTTGTATCTATTTTAAAAGAACATTAAATCAAGGATTTAAAACACCCCTGTTAATTACCACTTGCTGTAGTTAATTATAGGACAAGATGGCAAAATAGCCTACTGAGTCATTTGAATAGACCTTGCAAAGATTGGATCTTCTGTGATGTTATGTCCTGAATTCCAAGTTGAACATTCAATATAGATTCAAATCCATAATCTGCATTAGTTAAACACTACAGCCTTTAGGTTCAGGACTAAGACCTACATAGTTAGAATAATATTTTTTTTGTCTTCTAAGAACTTTGTGAACGCTAGTTACCATTTATAACACTTTTCGAATATACATAGTTACCTAGTCTAAACAACAGTGCCTATTACTAAACCTGAGCTACATGGTCACAGCAATGTCCTGACATGGTCATACACTCTGGTGACCTGGCTCCAAGACTTTCCTTGTCCTTATAAGCAACCAGAATGAAGACCGACTAAAAATTGTACCTTCAGTTGTAAATGGTAAATCAGTCCCTTCTAGGAAGAATGGTAGGCTTTCTTTCACACACCATAAAAGTCCCATGAAGTCACTGCAAAGGCAGGCAAAAAAAATATGAAAATGGTGAGGCACATGCTGATGGGGTGGATCTGCTGTCACTGCAGATTAGGGTGCCTTTGGGTGCACCTTACAGTGGAAAAGGTATTAGAGATTTTCTTACTGTGTGAAGCAGCTGGCTTGCCCAAAACCTGTCCCTCGCATCACTCCCTGGGGTGAATCACATGGTCAGCTAGCAAATCTGGGTTCAAATCATCACTGCTTTCAAAAAATAGTACACAAAAAGCCTGTGGTTTCCAGATCAACTTCTGTAAAATGACGGCAGGTTATAATTAATAAAGTCTAACAGAGGTGTTACGGAGATGAACATATTTTGAAATGGTGAGCTGCTCAGATACTATTTTAAATAGAGACCGTAAGTGTATGTTACTGATTGTAATTATGTAAGTTTCACATAGTATATTATGTAGAATACAATAAGACATTTTTATTTTTAGTATTAATAGAAAAAATAAAAGTAGGCAGTTACTATGTATTATTTTAAAACATATGTGTATGATCCAAGAGAAAATATAACAATTCTGAATTACATCCAAGTGGTGTCATCTCCAAAGAATTCAAGTAATAATGCTTCTAGTTGATAGAGTCGGATCTTCATCTTCTATCTATATTCTCTCCAGTACTTACAACCCTGAAGACATAGTCACCAAAATCATAATTTAGATTATAAAAGGAACATAACAAACCATCTTTTTTTCCATTAATTTGGACAGCTGGGGTCCAGCTGGGTTCATCCATGAGGGTTTCTCAATATGCAAATAGATTAGGTCTTAGAGTCACAAAAGATGAATCACTGATGATTTCATGAACTGAAGACAGGAGGGGACAGCTGCAAGGTCTTCATTAAGCAGGTGATGGGCATCTGGCTGATCAGATAATAAATACACAAAAGCAAAGTTTACAAGGTCGCCTTTAGGAAATGTTTCATCTATCAATGCTAACCTTACACAAGGGCCTTTTACTAATCACATTCATTCCACTGACTGAATTGGCTACACATATTTGGCTAAGGGAGTGGTAGTGGCCTGTGCTTAATGTGGTTGCCCTACTAATCCAAGGACTAATGATAGCCTGATAGACTACTGAAATGAGGACAAAAAAAAAAAAAAAAAAAAAAAAAAAATTTGGTTCAGATGGGATTTGGATTAAAGGCCAACAAAATATATACTAAAGATATTGATTATATATATGAGCTTGTCTTGACCCTTAATTGCAACTGAATTTTATATTTATTCTTTAGATCACTGATGATATTTCATTGTAAGACACAGAAGAACAATTACTTTTCTTCTATGATGTCTTTTAGAGCAGAACTCATTTTGCAGCAGATGACACATAAAGAAAAAGCTGGACTGTAGAAAGGCAATCAGATATATCCACAACACAGGAATTTTCATTTGTCTAGAGACAGCTTTTGTCCTTTAATCTAAAAGAAGTGATATACATTATGACCTTTATAATGAAGATGAAAACAAAACAATCCCCAATATAAAACCAAGCTGAATTTCAATCACATTAAAACTCATTATAAATTATCTCTTTTTCATGTTTTACAGAAATCAAAAAGCTTCATGAGAAAGATTTATGAGAACATGATGATGGTAGTTTTTGATTCTGAATCACTATATTTTCTTCAATGAATCAAGTATAGAGTGAAAAATACTAAGTAAAATACAAAACAACCAAACAACAACAACAATAACAACAACAAAAAACTAACAAGGCACTAAAAATAAGTTCACCAAAGTAGTAAATGGTAGTAAATCTATCAAAACTTTATATGTAATTTTATTAAGTAGATGAGTATACCTTGCAAAGACTGACTTAACCAAAAATAGTTAAGAGAAAATGCCAGAAAAGCCAAGCACAGAGATCTCAGTATTTGGAAAGTTTGCCCTTTGTACCTTTTTCACTGTAAGCATGACAGATGAAGGACCAATACTCAAAGGCTAAGAATACTGCCTCTCAGCACAAAAAGAGCAAAGGGATGACAAGGATGAGAAAGATGACAGCACTTGGATAAAAGCCAGTCATATATAGATATCAGCACAGAATAATAGAAGAGACTGGCAGACATCCCAAATCAATTAAGGAAGATTATTACAGCATAGGCCAATATATTTGCCCTCAGAATACCTAAGATGTGAATAACAAAGTTTAAGAATAGCTGAAAAAAAATGGAAGAAAATATGAATTTGTGGAGGTAGGATGAAAATAAAGGCAACATGAATTATAAATCAAAGGAAGGTACAAATGCATTGTGATTTCCCTGACTCATTTGACACATCTCTATAATCTACCCAGGGTCTCAAATCACTCAAATCACTGATTATAGGCTGTACTTGTGAGTAACTCAGCAGGTGTGAAATACATTGAGTTACCTTATTGTGCAACCAGGGAGACTGTCACTTGAGAGTTAGTACTCATGAAAAGCTACAAATTAGTGTAATTTCACAACAGTTTAATCTACTTAAACTGTGAGATGTTTTTACCAAACCAGACATATCTAGCAATATGGACTTCCATTTTTACATGAATAATGTTTAATGGAGAGTAAACAAAAACTACAAACAAACTCCTGTTCACAAATAAATTCTGGGTGTAAATAAGCATAAGGACATTTTCACCACTCCTTCAGGGAGAGAAAAAAATCATCATTCTGGATATCTTAAAACACAGGATGAAGTTAAAATAATGCATAAGTGCTGTGCATGATAGTTAAACATACATTAATAATCAGTTACTTGGGCTACAGTTGATAATTACTTACTTGGGCTGCCCATGATGGCTGACAATCACATTGGGACTGTATCTAAAAATAGACATCAATTGACAGAAAGTAAAGCTATTAAAACCATTTACTGTTTAACTTTTACGAACAACAAACTAACATTTGTGATTCAGTTCTTTGAACCTTAGCTCCTTCCACAGCAGTTATGGACTGAATTCCAAGCTAAGGAGGAATATCTTCCTTGTATTTGATTTTTTTTCTTCATGGTTCTCAAATATCTAACGTAAGAGCAATGCTTCTCATTTTTCACCTGAATCTCTGTTTACACTGTTTAAGTGTAGCATACTTATAAGGGAATTGTCAAACAGAGATTGTCCCTTACACTTCATTTGCTTTTTCTTCTGTGCTCTCTTAACAGAATTTAGAAGCATACATTATTACTCCTTCTGCAGAGAGTTATTATCCTTGCTTTGTATATTAAAGAACTAAGAAAATATAATACAAAAATGGCCAGACAGTAAATTATAGATTGGCTACCTGTTTCACAGTCACAGAGATAGGTTATCTGAACTGATTTCCTTATTTCCTTTTCCTGAATATATTTGATGATGAACATAAAATAGGGTCTCTTTCTTCTGCAAATACATTAGAAGGCAGAGTGTGTGCATGCAAGTGCATACAATAAATTATTCTAACAAAGAATAAATAACCTGTACTGCATAGATAGGTAAAAGTATCATCTGTAAGAATACAGTCAAGATAAGTGCATAATTTCCAATACAAAATCTTGCACAAACACCACTGTTTTCAGTTATTTAAATTTATTCACTTTTGAAACAGTGAGGTTTGATCAAAAAACAGTTTGAATGCTTTCATAAAATCTTCTGTAAATCTTTTATATCTCTTTTTATCCAAAAAAGAAACCTGACCATTTTGCCCTCTACAAATTGTTCTTTTCAAATTTCAGTGACTCAGCTGATTTTGTTCCAGATTGGTTTACTTTGATGACTGACTGAAGACCAGTGCAGCTAATTGCATTGTCTTGAAGTTTTAGGCAAGGATATTTCTTTCTTAGGTAAGTTAACTTACCTGTGTCTTTATTGGAGTTTTTGCTTGGTGCCTAAGTTTTGCACTAACACAACTATCTGTGTGTAGTAGTCATTCTTTGGAGGACTTTGAAATCTTTTCTGCCATGCAGATTTGCATTGGGTAAATTCAGATGACATTGCTAAATACAATTAATTTTCCATCTCCACTGACATTTGATATAGGGCAACTGACAGCATAGCCATACAAATATGAGCTCTCTCCAAAACATCTTTCTAACACATTGAGTAATCCCAAAGTACATATTTAAAAGTGGTGGAGTGGGGGGAACAGCAGTAATGCAAATATGTCTAATTATGCACTGAATTGGTCAGTGTTAATGCAGAGACTAAAAAGTTCATGGTCTACTTCTCTCCCTTCCCAAGTAAAGCTGCAATTACACTACATATGCAATTGTAATGCCTGGACTGTGGCTGAAGGCAATGTGCTTTTCTGAAAATCAGGTTTCCAAAATAAGTAGACATTTTTTGAAATAAAGGTCTTAATCAGTTTTCTGGCATCCTGCAGTAAACTAAATCAAGTCAGCCTTAGATTTCATGTCTCCAAAGCCCATTTCCAATATGTTAGATGTTAATGTCTTGCCTAGGAAGGTCACCACATTCTCATACACTGTTCAGTGGGTTTGTAATGGCTCGTAAGGAGCTCACACAATTCCCCCCTGCTTAATGTAAGTTTCCACTGCGATACAACCAGAGTGAGCCTCTAATGCATGGTCCTGCTGACCTCCACCATCTGGGGCAGCTTTAGAGCAAGTGAAGTGCAGAGGAAAGTAAGTTAGGAAGAAAAGGCAACAATAGCTAATGCTTGGTGAGATTGTAAGACTCCTTGTTGCTCATACAATATCTCCCAAGACATTTACACCAGAAGGGTGTAAATGGAAGTATGAAAGGTGCCATTTACACCAGAAGGGTGTAAATGGAAGTATGAAAGGTGCCTTGTAAGTTTAAGCTGTGTCTGAGGAACCATTAATGAAGAGGTACAGCCACCTCCTGCTAGAGCCCACAGTCCCTCTGTTGTGGCTGAGATTTTTTTTTAAGTGACAACATTGCACAAGCAATTTTAAGTGCCTAGTTAAGGTCCTTTTCAACAATTTTGTAACACCTGCACAGAAAGTCATTGACCTACATGCAAGGGCACGGTACAGCCTTACTGGGAAGAATCAGAGAGAAAAAATTGTCAGACGTTTTAGCCTAATGAGTTAAACGCTGAATTGGGCTGCCATTTGTTACCTGATAATTTTGTGCCATTTGATATTGGACAAATAATTCAACCACAGTTTTCCCTGTCCCTACAGCTTGGATGTTAGCAAACACCTAACAAGCTTCCACAGAAAGGCTCCTATAATTTGGCTATTTTTGTAAAAAAAAATTTGAAAATGTCATATGCTTATTAACTCTGAAGGAGTTAATGCTGAGCAAAGGACTTGAGCAGACACATGCACAGGCTTACAGGGCTGCCATACAAGCTCTGCTGCCTTCCACTGGACTTAGGGAGGCTGGAAGTTTCTCAGGAAGAGCTGGTAAAACTATTATTAATTTGCTCTCCTTTCTTGCTATAGGACTCTCTTTTCAAATTTTAACTATTTGAATGGAAATGCAACATTCCAAGTGTCTGCCTCAGGCTGATGTCTTTCCATTCCCAGAGAATAACTATTATACTGTTATTGCTATGCCAAGCTTTCAAAAGGCATTCTGTGCAACCTTAATTTTGTCCCTTGTGTGTATCTATTATGAAGTCATTCAATAAATAACTTGATCAGAGACTATTTTTTTCTTAAAGAATATGCTTCATTCAGTGCCCAAAATTTAAGTCATCAATGAATGCAGGGTTCACCTGGCCTACCTTCAGACATTTGCAGCCCTGATGCCTGCACATGAACTCATCACATTGGGTTTCCCTTGCTGTCACTAAGAAACAAAACAGATTCTGACAGGGGTCAACTCAGCTTATTCTTATATAGACATCTCAGACACATGAATCCCATTCAAAACTGTTAAATTTTTCTGTGCAACAGACATATCTGTAGTTAGACACAATTTTTTATTTGGCAGAATACACACCAGGCATTTAACTTGGATGCTATAACGTTTAGTGAAATACGGTATCATCCCCTATCCCAAATTGCATTGGGGTGCTGAAAGAATAAGGTATTTTCCACTAGTTTTAGATACTAAGATTTATAAACCTTAGCATTATTATATAGTGCTACACATATTCAGGAAACAAATTTTGTTACTTTCAAGTATAACTATGCATGCTCTGCACTTCTTCGTCAGACCCTACTGTCTCCAGCTGGGCATCCAGAAAATGAGAAACACAGCAATAGAGACCAGCTGTGAGAAGTCTGGTTTACGTCATCTGTGAGGCAACACAAGCAGACGGGTGTAGAAACCCTTTCACAGCACACAATTGTGTTTAGTTTTCTCTTCCATCACCTTCCTACACCACTCACTTCGTAAGTTTCAACTCTGAAATAGGTGAAGTAAATGTCCTACAGATTATCTCCATTTTACTGTAAAATCATAACTCAACTCCCTCCCTTATGTGTACTAAATCCTCTGGAAAAGGTAGTTTGCACATCAAAAATTAAAGAATCTAACCTACATATGCAAAAGGAGCCTGAATCTTAATTCAGAAAACATTTTGTTTCTGAAATTTGCTGATTGCTTTGATTGTTCAGGCTGGAATTAATCTGCTTAAGGAAACTTGTGTTTCCTTAAATTAGACATTTAAGTCTGCATTAATCATGCATAGTCATCTTACAAATGGGGGGAAAAGGTGTCCTGGGGCAAGAGGAACTCAACACACCTGAAGATAAATATGAAAATGTTATGTTAGATGAAGCACCCTCTGGTGGCACCTGTTTCTCTCACAGGCTACAAAGGGAGCCAACATCAGATTTAGCCTTCCGAGTTTTGTTCATCCTTTTAAGTTTTTTCTAAGTCTATGTTTAGAAATGATACTATGCTTGTTAAAATATCACACCAGTACATTAAAAGGCCCACAGTGACTTCAGGTGTGCACAAAGCTTTCTCTTGTTTGTCTCCCTTGAATGCATGTTTTTATCTATGTCTATACCTATCTTATAGACCTCTGGAGATGCCTTGGTATTTAATTTAGAAAGTACTTCTGAATGAAAATAGAACTAGATAAATGACAAAATATATTTTACTCTATGTGCTACTTCCTAGGAATACACTGAATTTATATGCTCTGTTGGGCTCTCTCCCGGGAGACTGATTTAGTCTAATGATAGTGCAAGGTCATTAGCACAGTATCAGCATAAATTCTGTTTAACCAATGCCAGGTGGTTAACTAGTTTATGTTAATGTGTTGTGTGCATAAAGCTGTGAACTCACCTCCTTCTTATGACAATGTGCTTTGAAGAAAGATTTGGGTAGCCTGAAAGTGTTTTCACTAATTTGGAACCAGAGGTAAGTCATTCTCACTGCTGTACCTAAGACAATGAGATACATACTCTTGTGCATTGTCATCTAAAGTTGATTGAAATTATTTTTTTCTTAACAAGATGATTTATAAACTGTGTATATTAAAAGTAAGAAATTAAGATATGCTTAGTTTGCTTTTTCCGGAACTTACAAATCAAGTCCATTTGAAACTCTGTTCTCTTTTCCATTGTCTTCTATTGTATATGTCTTCTATTTTCAGCATGATGCAAAATTCATTCCCCTGAAAAAAGTGAACTGTAATCATAGAGTACATTTTAGGATGTAAGCACTGGGAGGCAGAGTTCTGAACCTCAGTTTTGCATTTCTGACCCTTAGGTCTAGCTTTGTCCTTTTAAAAGTCTCTAGTTATTGATTGTGAAATAACTAAAAAGACCTCACCTTGCTGTATCTGAAATATGAGCACCACAAAAGGAAGTACCATAAGTTTGCTTTCCAAGCACAAAACCACACACAGGACTAAGATAGTCAGCAATGGAAAAGTGATTCTCCATCGTGCATTAAACATTTCTTAGTGCAAGCCAGAAATTTCCCTATTCATGAAATGATGTGGAAAATTCTTGAGTTGGAAAGAACAGAAAAAACTAAGGCTGAGGGTTTGGGACAATCAGATTTAGTAAGCATCTCCATTGCACACAGACAACCAAACCTCAAAGAGGAATGAAATTACCCATCAAGGAAAGAAAAGGGAAAAAAAAAAAAGTGCAGAGTCATAGCTCAGTGGTTTTGAAACTCTGCCGACAAAATGAGTAAGTAAAACTAAGAACAAAGAATGAAAGACAAGCTGTAATTCAGGAGGACGTAACTCAGGAGGATGAGGAAGAGTTTTACATAACTACAAGGTTCAATCTTTACCAAATCCTGAAATTCTTATGATCTATTCTTATAGATCATAATTCTTATGATGGCTTGTATAGGACACACATCCTATGATGATTCCTCAGGACTTCAGCTCTCAGGAAACTGAGAGGGAATCTTTAATCAACAAAGGAAAACATTTGATCTCTGACATATCTTCGCAACTGAGCACGTAATGCAAAGAAGCTTATGTTTTGTCTTTGTGAAGCCAAGACACAAATTACTGCTCTGAGGGTTCGGCACTGAGGTGCATTTTAGTCTCTATAACATTGTTTAGTAGGTGAGTCCTAATTATTCATAAAATAACAATTTACAAGATTTGAGTGTTCCCAGATATGCTGAAACTGTGCTGGAGAAGGAAAATGTTCAAGTCAAGTTCACTTCTCTCTTTCCTGTCCCAGAGGTTAGAAAGCAGAAGAGACCAGAATTAAATGTCTGATCAAAATAACAGTCTGAGCATATTTTTATCTGTTTCACTATATCTGGACAGTTTATTTTGTAACTAATAGCTACAATGTTCAGACAGAAAACATGATTTAGCACAAGAAATTTCAGTCTGAAACCTCTGATCCCCGAGGTCTTAGTCTGCCAGTAATAAAACATTCTTAGAATTTCTATAAAATTCTAGGTGACAATTTTCTAACTCAAATCATATCCAGGACAAAGAAAATCAGTTTGACCTCATTTTGACAGATGCAAACAAATTGGTCACAGAAGTAACAAGGGTGATTAGGTAGAACTGACTGTGGCTTGAGGACAGCTGTTTTGCTGAGTACAGAGCAGTAGGTTCATATTACTTGTATCCAAATATTTTAAGAGGCCAAGCTGAGGATCCTTGTAGACCCTTATTGCTCATACACAGTACAGGATCCAGAGTAAAACAAAACAAAATTAAATTAAATTAGTTATTAAACGCTTGAATTACTTAACAATGATGGTGAGGAATTATCTGTCTCAATATATTGTAAACTGAGTTTCTTTCTATTTTAAAATCAAAATTTGATTTTTTTTTTTTTCTAAAAGATATAAAACTGGCTTTTGAGAAATTGATGCAGGTTAGAAAAATGCTTTGACTTATTTATGCAAGAAGTCAGACTACATCATCTCAGAAGGGTCTCTTCTATTCTTAAAATCTATGAACCTGGGAACTGGGATAGGGAACTGGGATACAGAAGAAATATAGTCTTTTTTGATGGTATTATTTTCTTATTAAGAAATACTTAAAGTGTAACCCATTGTTTTTAAACATGAATTTAAATTTAACTGGTTGCTCCACTGCTATCAAATGAGAAAAAAAAAAAAATCTATTTAACCTCATGAGGGCAACATTTCATCTTTCACTGTGATTCATAAGCATTTTTTGGAAGTATGACCATGAGTGTTGCATGTCCTGTCTCTCTGTACCACTGGGAGAGTCTGAGCGATATAGCAGTTTCTTTAAATGTAACGAATGAACACGTTCAATTTCTGACATCCCTTCCCCTTCCCTCCCTACCTGTGTGTATCTGCCAGTTGTGCAATTTTGTCTCTTAACACTTGCAGTGGGGAACTAGCCAAAAGTTGCATTTGGCAGCAAAAATCATTTAAGAGTTGGGAAGGGAAGCAGGCATACAGAGAAAGAGAAGAGGACACAACATCCTGCAGCAGTGCAGGCACAAGAGGGAAAAGTGAAATAAAGTTTAAATCAAAGCTGCAAGCAGCTGTTATGAAAAATGAGAGAAACAAGTGAGCCACAGCTGGCTGCTGGAGGAGGACAAACAGCAGCATCAGTTGCAGGTCTGTGGCCCAGCTCTAATGTCCAGAGTGTTTTAATGAGCTGCCATCAATCAATGCTAAGTTCCTAGTGTGTAGCTGGTGGTACCAGGCAGCTCTGCTTGGGCTGGTGTTTGATAATCTCCACACCTAAGGTGTTCAGTTTCATAGCAGGTTTTCTCTGTACACTGCTGAACTGCTGCCTATAGCTCAGATAGTAAATCTGGGCCACTCATTGCCAATCTGTGCCGCACTCCTCTTGGTGTCCTGCACCAGGTGGGCTACTGTGATTGTCTTATCAACACATCACTTTGCACTATTTGCTATTTGTACCCATATAATGGGTTTGGTCCAATTTTCTCTTGAATTCTTTTGGTCTGTCGTCATAGTTACATTCATTTGCTCAGACTTGCTTTCAGCAATTGTGAGGTTTTAATTTTATTTTTCTCAATCCTACTCTACACACCTCTGCTCTTGCTCAAGTCTTTTATAGATTATAAATAAGGGGATGGGATCTCTGCCATCACTTGTTGCCTTCCCCTAACAGACATCATAGGGCTGTTCTGAATTAATTCCTGGAGTTAAATAGTTCTAGTTGTCATTTTACAATAACTGCAGAACCAACTACAAATTTCATCTGTTTTGCAGTATGGTACACATGAACACGCTTTTCTCTGTTACTTTCACAGGCCTTTTAGAAGTGACCAATAGACCCCAAGAGTTCCTAACTACAGCTTGAAACCACATGTCTGGGTTTCAGAAAACATTAAGTTTTTACTTTCATATTTTCAATGAAGAAGAATATGCAACTCTGATAGTTCCATGGTTTGCAAAGTATGCCTGTTATTTCTAATCTTAATTTGTCTGTCTCCAGATTTCACCATGATAAGTCATTGTCCACTAGACACAATAGCTTCCTGGAATCAATATCCTACCTCCATGGAGGCAGCTTCAGGCTGTGAGCCCTCTGATTTTCTCCTTGGCAAGCTAAATGGTTCACAATCTTTAATTTTTTCCCTGAACTGTATGTTTTTCACCCTCTAACCAACCCTGTGACTTTCTTTTTCATGTTTTTTTTTTTTTTTTTTTGTTTTTTTGTTTTGTTTTTTCTGTTTATCATGGTCCTTTTTCAGACAGAATTCACAGAAACTTGAGCAGTCAAATAGAAGTGGAAGAAAGCATAATGCTCTTACTCTAACTGGTATTTCCTGGTTAAATAAATATCCAAGGATCCTAGTGAGCGCTATTGCACAAAGATCTTGGATTTTGGTACTTATTCACCATATTGCCAATGCCTTAAGATGTGCATACAGTACATCTGTGCATGAACAAACTGAGTGATACAGGAGCATCTGCCAGCCAGCAAGTAATAACAGTGAGGGCTGCAGCCCATTGACTTCCTTGATAATCTATACCCATAATCATTCCTGCATCAGTGATTTCCAGGGTTAAATACTTTATCCAGTAGCTATAAATGTATTTATTCCCTATGCTCTCTCTGTAGTCAGTGGAGAGAAATTGTAACTACTAGAAAACAATTCATTCCAGCACAGCACAGCTGCCTAAAACTGATGGGCTAAACTGTTTTCTGATGGCACCTGCTTCTCCCTATGGACAAGATCTTAAGTGACTGGCCTACACCAGGCACTTGTGGAAGACTGAAATGAGGTCAGATAGATGCCATGGACACTGGGTAGCCCTGCTATTGGCTATTTTAAGATATAAGCTATGCCAGTGCTTGCTCAACTTTGCAGTACTACCCTGTATCTACACATCTATTTCCATATAACACCATTGGTATAAACCAGACTTTTACTCCCTCAATAATTTTGTCATTTGCAAATGTCATGAGTAATGATTGCATTTTTCCCAGGTCATTGTTGAAAATACAAATCAATTCAGAACCAAAAATTATCCTAAGTGGGACCCTCTTGCAAAGAATCCATTTAATAGTGTTTCCCTTTTATTAACATTTTAAAATCTGTAATTTAATGAATTTTCGAAACATTTAGTAAGCATGACTTTCATTTCATATGACTTATATTGTGTGGTACCAAGTCAAATGCCTTATAAAGGCTGTAATTTGATGCTATTATGTTTGTCAACCAGATTTCCAAGATAACATGATAAGATATAAGTTGATTAGCATTAATTGTATTATTTTCCTATTAATTTGTATTAATTGAACCTCATATCAACTGTTACACTATTTTGCCAGGATCTCAGTTAGGATGACAGATTTGTAATTATCTAAATCAACACACTTACACATCCATATGTCCTTTTTTGCGGTGACCTTGAGCTACTGCTGGCCTTCATATAGAAATCTTTATAGAATGCTTTAAATTCTCCCAACCCCCTAGACTAGAGTTTAGCCAATGTATTAGAATGTTCCCAGAAAGTGAAGATCCAGTGATCTGCTCATAAAACTGTCCAAGTATAATCCAAATTTCTAATCCTTTGACATGGAGTTCTCTGATGCTTCTTTTTAAAGGTAATTTTTTTTTTTTTTTTTTTTTGGTATGGTTTTGTGCTCTTTAAGGTGAATCGAGAAGCTGTAGCAACAGTCATTGTAGTTCAGGCTTTTTTAGAAAGGTCTACCAATGCATGTCAGCCTTGCTGCTCAGTCCCACAATCTTGCTTTACACCTGTATATTGAATGGGAAAAAAAAAAAAAAAAAAAAAAAAAAAAAAAAGTT
>CM021731.1:191891799-192005173 GCA_011075105.1 Heteronetta atricapilla
CCCCCCGCCCCCCGAGCCTCCTGCAGCAGCTGGGGTGCTTCGAGCCACCCCTGCCCAACCCGAGGAGGGGACCGGGGGGCGCCCCGGAGGGGGCCGGCCCCCTCTCACCATCCTTCCCCTCACCCCTTCTCCCCGGGCCGGGAGCGTGGGGAGGGCCCGGGCACGGCTCCCGCCCGCCTCCCTTCCCTCCCGGCCGCCTTCCCCACACCCCCGGGCCGCCCCCGACCCCAGCGGCAGCTGCAGCCGGGCTGGGCCGAGCCGAGCGGAGCCGAGCCGAGCCGAGCAGGGGCGCTGCGAGGCTCCGGCTGCAGGGGAGCGCGGCTGCGGCAGCCCCCGCCTGCGGCCCGGGAGGGGGCGGCGGGTCCCCGCCGGGGGATCTCCGCCTCACCTTGCCGCCTCGGGACGGCCCCAGAAAGGCAGCAGAAAAAAAAGTTGAGAGCGGAGGAAGTTTTAGGAGCAGCTCGGAGAGTAACTCGGGAGCTCCGACTGCTATTTCGGGCTCCGTTTTAATTTTTTATTTCATTTTTTTTTTGCACCTCAAGCAACCCGCAACAGCAACAAACAAAAAGTGCAGGGGGTGGGGGACAGATAAATTGCGAGAGGCAAGCGTCGGGTTTCTTTGCAGAGCCGCGGTCCCGTGCCCAGCAGATCCCAATGCAACTGCTCATCCTCCTCCTCCTCTACGCCGTCGTCTGTGCGAACTTTTGCAGCCGTCAGGGCACCACCGCCCCTGCCCAGAGCGGATCTATAAAAGCCTTGCGGTCCTCCAACATCAGGCGAGATGGTAAGTGTCCCTCTGCTTTCTTTATTCCCCGAAGGGCTCGGTTCGCTGGCGGCGTCCCGAGGGCTACCGCTCCCTTCCCCCGGGGGTCGGTCGGGGGTCGGGAGGTCCCGTCCCCGGGGTCTTGCCGGGCTCGTCCCGGGAGTGTGTGGCCAGGGGGCGGGAGGGAGGCTGCGGCTCTGCCCGGTGTAGGCTCCGCAGGGCTCTCCCAAACTTCTCGGGCAACTCCGAGGAGATTTGCAGGGAGCCGGCGGCGCCCATCGCGTCCCCTCCACACGGTGCGGGGTGCCCGGGTCTATGAGTGTCCTGCCTCGTCAGGGTGGGGGGGGGGGGGGGTCTCCCGTGGCCCCCCTGTCCCTCTGAGGAGCCTGGTGTCCCTCTGAGGAGCCCCATCTTCCTCTGAGGAGCCCCGTGGCCCTCTGAGGAGCCCAATATCCCTCTGAGGAACCCTGTGACCCCCAAGGAGCTCCAGGGTGGGGCACCGCCATTGCCTGAGTGGAGGTCAGTGGGAGCTCAGCCACTGTTTTGGGGTCCTCTCATGGGGCCCGGCCAAAGCGCTGTCTGCCGGCAGCCTGCTTTGAGCCTGGCTGAGGACAGCCAAGGCTGGAGGGCTTGGGACCATGGCTGGCTGCTTTCTGGGGTCTGTCAGGCAGTGCCCAGTGAGGATGGGTTCCCTTCCTTGTGCCAGCCACATAGTTAGCAGAGGTGGGATGTCCACCAATGGTGAACACCAGGAAGGGTGGATGGGGACTTGGAGACACTGCCTGTGTGGTAGGAGCAGTGGTCTCAGCCTTCAAACACCGGCATGTTGCCTGCTGCGAGCCACCAGTGGAGGACAGCCTCGGCCTTGTCAGCGAAGGTATTGCCAAGCTGTGGGCTCATGGTGGATGGCTGTGGAGGCTGCATAGAAGTAGCACAACTGGAGTTTACCTTTAGAAACCACTTGCTCATGATAAAGGATAAAGAAAAGCAAGGCTTTGGATTGGGGAAGGGGGGTGAACCTCTGGTCTGGTGAGCCCACTGTGTTCCAGCTTCATGTGAGAGGGCCTGCTCTTGCATGTTGCCCTATACCTTGCAGAGGGAAATGCAAGATGTTCTCCTGAAGAGTAACAGTTCGGTCTTCAAGTTAATGTTTTACAGTTGCTAGAATTTATATCTTTTATAAACCCTTTTTAAAAACCCACTCACTTGAGACATTTCCAAGATTGTACTCTGCATTTGCCAGTGTTTATTTTTCAGTGTGTATACAGTTCCTGTAATGGGTATACAGTTGATTTAGGGAGATGTTTTTGATTCAGCTTTGGAGCCATATTGAACTTAGTAATCTTTTGTATACCTTCCCTTGTCAGTGCATGGAGGCATAGGAAAGGTGAGGAGACTTTTTCTCTAGAATTGAGATGGCAAATCTGGAAACAAGACAAAATTGCAGTTACTTTGGTTTGGAAATCAAATTTAATCTAATACAAAATGTATGTGTTTGCAATAAAAGCCTACATCCGGTATTTCTGTTTCATCATTTAAAACTGTTGTGTATTTTATCAAGATTCATGACTTGTTAGCCTGCCATCTTAAATGTCTCAGAAGAGCTGAGACTGTCTCTGAACTAAACTAAGCAATCTTCCTTCCAGGTCAAACTCCAAACAAGCTTTCTGATGGAAAACTGCAGTGATTTACTTAAAACTTAAAATGTGGGTTACTCTGATCTTCTCTGTAGAGTCAATGGAGAAATCTGTAACCCCCAATATGAATAAAGTTTTCAGGTTATTGGCAGTGTGATGGGTGTTCTACTCCAAAGAGGAAAACTTCGTGTAATGAAGTAACTTCTTGGACCTATCATGGGAATTGCTCTTTTCCTAGATATGATCATTTAACTTTGTGATTAAGTTTTGCACCTTTAAATCAGACTTTGACACCTTGTAGTGATTAAACGTGATGGGTTTCAGGTGGGCTGGCAGCGGGCCATTTGAAAATGGGAGAACTGTATGAAACTACACACTACTTTTGATTGACCTTCAGTGTGCTGTATGGTAGCCATGTATGGATGTAGCAAAGTAACCCATGCAGAGGTCAGATACTTCTGCAGTCCTTTAGTGGATGTGATCCATGTAAGGTTACCATGCAGGTAACAGAACTTTAGGAAGACCACATGAACACCTCCAGCCCACCGCAATGCTGCCTTGCTCTCTCCTGGCACTTGGGAATCTTGATTTTTCTCTGCAAAGAACAGCATGTTCTGGTGTGGCCAGTGGAGCTGGGCATCTTCTTACAACATCTAAAGCAAGTCAGTTGCCGATAGGCCTGATTTTACTCAAGTGAATCAAACTGTTGCTTGAGTTTGTTGACTGAGTTCTATATTTGTGCAGCCAAAGGTTACGAGCTATATTCCAAATATTGCATGCATGTGACGAGCTCACAAGCAAAGTGTTTAGACCATACTTGGCTGTATGCCACTAAAAGTATTTCTGTCTTTTATAATTTTTAGTGTCTTATTTTGATCTGAAGTGCTGATACAGAATTGCATTAAAGACATGTGTGTTGCATTGCCGAGTGAGACAGACAATATTTTTTGCATTGTAAATATTTGCAGATCTGACAATACAGAATAGGATCTAAGATCACACAATACAGTGGGGGTAATATGTTCCAACAATCTCTCTCAAAATGCACAGCAGGAATAAAAATTAATTTAATATGTTCTGGGTTGATGATCATGATTATCATGTCGTGGAATTAAGAGAGATACTGAAGAGGAAGTCAGATCTGTTCATCTCTTTATATATATATATATGTTATATCTTGGCAAGTCCAAGACCACCTGCACATTTTATTAAAAAAGAAAACAATCCTTTGGATTCCAGTTTTCTGTTACCACCAAGGAGGATAAACTAGGGATAACTGAATACACAGAGCTTTAATATGGATCCTTGGTCTTCTTTCTGGCCAAAATAAACCTTTTTTTTTTTTTTGTGTGCAAGATTCCAGATTGTCTTTCTTCTTTTAGGCTGAAAGAAGTTGGCCTATTTGTAGTTGCACTCACTTAAGACTAGGAATTGCTCTAGGAAGAAGTCTATAGATGAAGGGCAATGCATATAAAATCAGTCCTATTTAATGATTGCCAAACCTAATCAGACTGTATTTCCTGCTGAAGATATTAAGAGTATAAATTGCTTACAAGACATCCTCTTGTCATCCTGCAAGGACAGACGTTGATGATTCAGCTCTGTCCAGCATAGCACTAATCAATAATTTAAAGTGTCCTAGAGATGCCAAAAACATTTATAGCATATGTAATGGTATTTATTTAAAGTCTTTATTAATTATCTGTTAAGCACTTTGAAACTCATCAGAATTACACACAGAAGGCTTCGAGATGATTCCATTTGCCTCAGTTTCCCTATTTGCATTATTCAGGTAGTGCTGCCTAATGACAAGAAGTTGGATATTTTTTTATGTGTTCTTCTGAACACATAAACAGATGAAAAGTGGAGATGAAAAGTGCTAAATACTATTTACTGTATGCTAACTGAAACATCAGTTTGTTGTTATCTGTTATGAACAAACATCTGTATGAATGCTCAATCTATGCCTAATCTGTGTACTCAGACTAAGCATCACTATGCATATTTTAAACTTTAAAATCCAAAGCTTAAATAAAAAGCATAGACATAGCAAAGAACATAGCATAGTGGCAGATTGATGCCATGGCTTCTGGTTGTTTACATACTGAAACAGTGTCTCCTGAAGTGGCTTTCAAAATGTGACATCAAACAACTTGAGATAGATTTCTGGGGTCATGTGTTTCTCATTTTGAGAAAAAAATTAGGAGCTTCCAAGTCTTAGTTTGGTTGTACACCAAAGACATACAAAGAGGAATTGTACTCCAACATTCGGAAGAAATGGCAACAGCTTTTGTCTGTCCAAGATGACACGTGCCATTAATTCTACCCTCCACTTTCCTGTGTTGGTCTATGCGTAAGCACACAGAACAGTATTTGATAATTTGGTCTATGTTTTCTCACCAGATGAGCATTAACTATCTGCCCTTGGGAGAAAACAGGACTGAATCTTCTTTCATACCACTTAAGAATGGCTGTTGTATCGCTATTGGTATAGGAACGTTGGAATGCATTTATGGAGTTTGTCTGTAGTATAGAACATACAAAATATTGTATACATGTTTTTTTGTTCTTTTTTTAAAGGACTGTGATAACATAAAACTGTGTCAACTGCAAAATAATTAAAATAAATTTCAGGCTTCATCAGATTACAAAAAGTAATTTACCGTTAGTAATGCAATTTAGTCTGTGATTGTTTGACTTTGATATTTCTTATCTGTATAATTAACTGTTTGGACTGAAGTAACAAAGGATATTACATGAGAAGTGCAACCCTGACTCAGTGGCAAGCACTAAGGAGTTCTCCAAAGGTGCTTTGAAACATGTTCTATTGAGTAGATATATATCACACAGTAGAAGTTGCTTTACTTATAAACACTCCAGCCAGTCTCCCAGCAGTTCTTGTTTCTTTTTGATACATTTATTTGTATGGGACTTAATTAGGCCAGCTAATTATTACAGGACTTGCAGAGAAAACTTGATAATTGTATTACTTTGGTTATTAGAAATGTAACACTGCTGAAAATTGTAAAATAATGTTGTTTTTTAACTGTGATCCCACAGAGTTATGTTTTATAAAGCACGTAGGATTAGGCATAAGTAGGAAACTCATGGGGAATCGTTAGTGCGGTAACATTTGTCATGTGCTTAAACAGAAGATCCATATAAATCCATTAAAGACACAGGGCTACATCCTGCATGATTCTATGGTAACAAAGCTTGGATAGTTTATACGAAAGTGCGACTGTGTTCGGTTAAACAAATGTGTGACTGTGTCCAGTTAAACTAACTGTGTCTTATGATGAAGGATGAAGAGCATTTACTCTTGTATTTGCAGTATCTGTCAAATATTCTTTTAATATATATATATAAGTAATATATATATATTATATAATATATATAAATAATATAATATATAATAATATATATAAATACAATGCTTATGTATTATAGGTGTATTATGTATATGCACACACATAATATATATTGTCTTTTGAATACTGTACAGTATAGCATATATGCATGTATGTAATACATAAGTCAGAGGACACAGGGAAATCAGAATAAGCATGCAATATAATTGGTTACAAAATTAGCATTAGAAATTTAAGGACAGTGTACCCAGAATTTATTTATTTTTTTAGAATACTAAAAAAAATCCAGTTTTAATGTAACTGTAAAAAAATCCTGGTTGAACAATGACAGATAGACAGATATTTGAGCTAAACCATTCCATGTAGTTAAGATCCTCTTTATGTGCGGTCATTAGCTATATAATTCATGGAATATGAGTTGAAACTTAAAGGTGTTTGTCAGATGTCCAGGCTGCAGGTGGAAGTTCTGAAGTTTTCTACAAGCCGTTAAACTTTTTATTAAGTAAAAAGGAATTTATAGGGAAAGGGATGATTGAAGACAGAAATTCTTTCAACAAAATAATATACATACTCACTGCATTACATTTCTGGCACTCCTTCCTTAGACAAGATACAAATATTACATAAAAAGAACAGATCTACAAAATATGTATTATTTGTACAGCAAGAAACCCCTTTAGGAATGCCAAATCAGAAGGACAGGGAATGGCTTTCATTTTAAAACTCTAATACTAGTACATTTTCAAAAGTCAATGTTTTATGCTCCAAAGTTTTCATCCTGATAGTCTTCCTTATATTACAATATATCTGCAGCAAATTATAAGCAGACCTCTTCAACAGCAAATAAAATATATTACAGGACAGACTTTGAACACAAGCAAAGTAGCTGCCTGAGATATCAGAGTCCAAAAGGCCTCAAAACGTCCAGGTCCTTGTTGCCTCCAGACTAATAGTGATGACCTCCACAGGTCCCTACAGCCTCAGCAGTTCTGTGGGTCTGTAATGGCACCTACTACTGCTGACAGAGGACTGAGGACGGGTGGAATGCATTCTCACCCAGAAGTAGCAGCTGCTTTCCCCATCTCTTCCATCCCTCTCTCGCTTTTCCCCACTCTCACCCTTTCTCCCATGCACAGCAGCAGCAAGAGCATGAAATCTGGTTCTCCCACAGCTCTGAGTCCAGCTGCATCCCTTCCTCTTGCCCTTGTCCTCTATTATTTGTATAGCAATATTTGATTTTGCCTTCCCAGATAAGAAACCTTGACTTAACTGTCAGTGTTCATAGCATGTTCTCAGCCCTTGAGTAGTCTGCTTCTGCCCATGCTGGCTTTGTGGACCTGCAGAGATTTGCCACTTAAAATAAACTAAATGGGTCCTAAGATATACCGTGAAGGCTCTCTGTTGGCATTCTCTGTAGTAAGAATTTGTCTACTAAAGCAGAAAAATTTAGCAGTACTCCTAGTTTGTTGATTCAAGTTGTATCCAAGGATTGCCTCCCCAAAACTGCTGATTATATTATATTTAAGAGGTTGATTACATTATACCACGTTTAGGATAAAGGATGCCACTTATATCATTGCTTCTGGTGAAGATCTCTCGTCTAAAATATGGGAGTGGGTTAGGTTACTTGGCAGCTTATTTCAAATCAATCTCCTGTTTACAAAGCTAAGGAAGCGTCCTGTTTACAGTGTCAAACTGGATAGATGCTCTTTTGGGAGCGTGGGTTTGGCTCTAATATTTTTGGTAGTGAATAAATCCTACATGATCTCAAGCTTCCTATTGTACTTGAGTAATCTTCAGTTTCATGCTTCCTTTTTGATCTGTGTCCCACGCTGTGAAGGCCAACATCCCTTATTTCTGCTTTGGCAGTCAGAGCTCTGTGTATTTGGGGATGGTGCAGGAGGACACACTTTTACCTTCTGTACAAACTTCCTGCCGATGTATTTTAGCCCTGTTGTGCATTGGGAGTTGGTGTTGTTAAACTCTATAAAATATTTATTAAAACACCAGGTCCATGAAGAAGTTGAAAAATAGCAGACTTGAACTTCATTGGGCTGAAATCAATGACAGAATTTCCATCAGCTCTTACTGTAGCAGGGTCTGGCTCACATGAGTTAAAGCAGGATAAAGGAAGGAGCTCAGGAATTCAACAAAGAGCCTCTCATTGTGTAGGTAAATTTTACAATACTGACAATTAAGATATTTAATTAATGTCCACACACTGAAAGATACAAACAAAAAAACATTTGCACTCACAGAGGTGAGGAAGCAACTGATGTAATTACAGATTGCGTAGCAAACGTGTCCTGCTGGTTTGCTATTTTTTCTCCTGTACTGACAATCTTACGTGTCACCCACAGGATATCCTACAAGAGACTTGATCTGCAGTACATTTCTAAATAAGACCTTAAGGAAACCTGTCAGTATTGCACAGTGTCTTGCCTTTTAAAAAGGCTCAAAATGTAGCATGCGTGGGTTTTTGTTATTGTTTTTTCTTGGATCAGTTGCAGAAGATTTTTCTCATAGTTGAATGTGTTTCTAATCTGATGTGACTCACAATAAAAGTGGATTGAGAATAAAGCAGCAACCCAGACTAGTAAGAGAGAAGGAATAAAAATAGGTACACAGTATGTTGATTACCAGATGTACTGTGGAATTTGGAAACTGTTCATGTACCCTTGTGGCCTTAATTTTTCAACCAGGAATTTGCTTGAAAGATAAATACTTCGCTTCAACAAATGAGTGACAGCAGTGTTGCATGAAAATGGCAAGTAGATGGTAATAATGCCGTTATATTCTTTGTGGAAATGGACAAACACAGCTTCTTAATCACAATGCCTCAGCAGGGGATAAGCACTGATAGGAATGATTTCACTAACATCAAGATGTCAGTAAAAGGGTTTAAAACCTCATCACAGAAGCCTATGGAGAATTTGCTTCTTTGAAATCAATAGAAAGTCCCAGTGTTACTGTACTCTGGTTTCTTTCCTAGATCAGGCTGTATGCCTGTTCCCTTGCTGTTCACATTTCTGTCTTGAGTTGCTCATAAAGAACACCAAGTCATCTTTATGCTGAGGTCAGCACAGGCGATGTGGGTTTGCCTTGTTCCTGTCCATATATTGTGACCTGGGGTCCCTAGATCCCTGTGCCTGCATGTGTAATAGTAGTTCTGGTAGCACGCTGTATTGTCATAAGAAGGAGAAGGATGTGTTCCTTCCATCCTTGGAACAGCAGAGAACAGTTCTTGCCTGCATAGTTTTTGGTTTTGTTTGTAATTAGAACTTGCCACCCCGTAGAGCTTTATGACATAACATACATTTTTCACCAGTTCCCATCATTCATTAGATCCTGGAAAGTGGGAGCCACAGCTCCCTTCTTCTAAGCGAGAGGTAAAATTCTCACATCATGTAGTAGTTATCTGTCTGCTCCTATTCTATGTCTGATCTCCTTTACATAAGTAGCACTTAGAAACCTATGAACCTTCAAAAACAGTTCTTTGACATTTTCTGTTCATTGCATTCAAAGGGCATGGCACCTCTGAGAACTGGGTGCTGGAGGGAAGCCTTGTTCCAACCCCACCTTGCAGCACCCTTGAATGATGTCTTGTGTCTGTCCTTGGACCCACACAGCAGAGCCAGGTTTTGCTGTTGCATCCCTCTTGCCATGCATACAGCCTGCCTCCCAACAGACTCTAAGAGAGAGGGGTGATTCCCTCAGCTGCACAGCAATACAGTAACAATAACCATCCCAGGAAATAAACTTCCTCACACCACAGGAGAACATCATGGCATACTTCAGTGCAGATCTGGGGACTAACCACAGCGGCAAGCACAGAAGGATGTGAAGTAGAACAGCATGGCTGTTCAGCCTGCTCTTTTCCTGATAACAGCGTACATACTAGACTTTCACATGAAGTGAAGACCCATCACTGGGCAACGGTCATGCATTTCACACCATTTTTGCCACTGTCAGTAACACTATGGCTAATATTTCATGCTTCGCTGTAAGGGTTGAACCCAAGCTGGTTGGAGAGGCAGGAGGATCAGACAGAGCATTCATCACACATGGGCAAGGACTGGAGAGCCTTACCAGGGTGCAGCACTCCTTAAAATGCCATGGCCTTGATGCCTCTGCTATCCCGCCTCCTGTCCATTTTCATCCTCAGAGTTTCACCAGGCTCAGAACTGTGTGATGGACTGAGTGAGAATCCATGGGTAGCCATTTTGGAGAACAGAGAACCATGAGAAACAGCCATGTTGTGGCATGCATAAAACCAAAATATCTTGGTTTCACATGCATGCCTGAAAGTAACTGGCATGGAGCAGGGGAAAAAACAAACAAACAAACAAAAAAAACCACTCTGCCCTCCAAACAAAATCCAAAACAAAATAGGGAAAGCTGCAATCTTGCTTTTTTTGTTTCTGTGCATGTTCCCCTTGGGTTTGGTTTTATCTAGTACATAAGGAAATAGAGGAGGGCCATGAAAAAGAAATAAAAATGGTTTGATATGTTGGTTTAATTAATTAATTTTGAAAAATGATTTTAAAAGCTTTTCTTATCAAAACATGCAGGGTATTTTTAAGGCTTGCAGGTGCTGCCTTTTATTTTTTGTGCAAGGATCCTGTCTAAGGATTTGTCTGCACAGCCTACAGCAGTGCTGTTTCCTGATTCTACTGTTATTTTCTGTGCTATCACTGACTATTGCAGGACTTCAAGTCAAGTCTTGTCAGGTAGATTACTTTTCAACTTACCGTAGGCAAGCCATTAGTCAAAATATTGACAGTAAAAAAGTGTCTCCTATTTCTCTTATCAGAAGAGAGACAGAATATTTTTCCATATATGCTTTTGCAATGAAGTAATTACAAATTTAAGTACATGTCACTGGAGTTTTGACAGTGTATTTCTGGCACTTCATTTTCAAAGAGGCCTTCAACATGATTGGCCAAAACAGAACAGAAATACCCAGAGCTGCCTTGTTTCTTTCTAAAGATGACAGCCAGCCTGGTAACCTAATGGGTCTTCTGTTTCTCTTCTCTTCACATGGGTAGGAGAGAACCATTTCCTGCGCTAATTTGTTCTAAATCAATATCCTTTCCAGAATAACACAATCACAGAATAGTTGAAGTTGGAAGTTGACCTCTGGAGGCGATCTGGTCCAACCCCTGCTCAAGGAAGGGCACCCAGAGCAGGGAGAAAACCCCACAGCCTCTCTGGACAGTCTATGCCAGGGCTCCGCCACCCGCACAGCACAGATGTGCTGCCTGGTGCTCAGAGGGAGCCTCCTGGGTGCCCGGTTGCGCCCACTGCTTCCTGTCCTGGCACTGGGCACCACTGAGCAGAACTAGGCTCCATTCTCTTAGTACCCTATGTTCAAACCCCCCTGATAATATTCTATATTGGATTACCATGGCAAAGTTTTGATAGCGAGGGGCTGCAGGGGTGGCCCCTGTGAGCAGAGCCCAGGAGCTGCCCTATGTCAGATCAGAGCCAGCTCCAGACGACTCCAAAAGGGACCTGCTGCTGGCCAGAGCTGAGCCATGGGTGACGCTGGGTGGGCCTCTGGGAGAGCAGATTGAAGAAAGGGAAAATCTGCTGTGCTACAGCAGCTGGGAGAGAGGGGTGAGAGCTGAGAGAGAAGCAGCCCTGCAGCCCCCAAGGGCAGTGCAGCAGGAGGGCAGGAGGTGCTCCAGGCACGCAGCACAAGTTCCCCTGCGGCCCGTGGAGAGGCCCCTGGTGGAGCAGGCTGTCCCCCTGCAGCCCATGGGTCCCCCATGGAGCAGATCTCCACGCTGCAGCCCGTGGAGGAGCCCCCGGTGGAGCAGGTGGATGTGGCCTGGAGGAGGCTGCGGCCCATGGAGAGCCCCCGCAGGAGCAGGCCCCGGGCCGGAGCTGCAGCCCGTGGAGAGGAGCCCACGCAGGAGCAGGGGGTCTGGGGGGAGCTGCCGCCCGTGGGGGACCCGTGCTGGAGCAGTTTGCTCCTGGGGGATGGACCCCGTGGTACGGAGCCGTGTGGGAGCAGTTCCTGAAGAGCTGCAGCCTGTGGGCAGCCCCCGCAGGCTCAGTTCGGGAAGGACGGCATCCCGTGGGAGGGACCCCACGGGCAGCAGGGGCAGAGAGGCACAGAGAAGGAGCAGCAGAGACGGAGGGTCACGGACTGACTGCAGCCCCCATTCCCCATTCCTCTGTGCCCTCAGGGGCAGGAGGTAGAAGAGGTGGAGGAGGATGGGTGGGGGGAAGGGGATTTTTAGTATACTTGTAGTTCTCAATGCTCTAGTCTTTTAGAAGTAAGCAATAAATTACATTAATCTTCTTGTGATGAGTGAGTTTCTCCCATGACAGTAAATTTGTGAGCCATCTCCCTGAATTTATCTTGACTCTTGAGCCCTTTTTCATCATATTTTCTCCCACTATTGCTTTGACAATGGGGAGTGAGAGAATGGTTGTGGAATTTAGCTGCCCATCAGGGAGAAACCACCACAGATCGCCCTGAGCCTCCTCTTTTCCAGGGTGAACAGTTTTTATTTTACTTTTATTTTGGCTAAAATGCAACCCTGTACTTAAGAGAAGAACCAGCATGAACTCCATGGTATTATCACTATTTTCTTAGTTTGATGTTTTTGCCAGTTTAAAACTTGTTAAAACTGCAAGATAAAATAGAAGACCTGAGCATGTGAATCCCAGCTGTTCTGTACATTGACTCGGGCTGAACACGTTACCAATAAATCAGCATCTTGCATGGGTTTCCAGAAGGTGTGAGTAGGCCTGCTGAAAAAGCTGTGCAGAAGAAAACCAAGGAGCTCTCACCTAGGGACTGAGCTAATCTTTTATAAGAAAGATACATGGCATTCTTATAAAGCCACACCTGAGATATGCTGGGCTTGCTTCTCATGGTTACTAGTAAGGAGTTCTCACCTGCAATAATTGCTCAATGATATCGCATGGAGTGCTCATTTTTTTCCTGTACATAAGTGCCATTTCTGTTAAGAAGTTGGTAAATTTTTATTTTTCACTGCTGACATCTGAAGCCCAGAAAAAGAGAATTTCTTCAGTTCTAGAAGCTGAAGATTTCTATTACCTGTCCAAGATTACCAGATTTACCATATTGAAAACAGAGCACAACCCTTGCAAATCTTTAGCTGAATATTTGCCCTTATAATAATGCAAAGGAAAGCAACCAGAATAAAAGGGGAAAAACAAAACAAAATAAAAAAACCTTAGCAACATTTTCATTTCAGTTCTTGCCAAGACAAAAACCAGTGCAAGAATGACAAGTACCGTTAATCTCAAACATTTTGAAAATGAAATCAGAAGTCACATTAGGTGAGAAGCACAATTGATGGCAGCCTTGTTAAAGAAGAAATGGGATAGTATGTTAAGGGTACTCTCTACCCATTATTGTACTACCTCATCCATGTCTTGCTGACAGACATGGAAGGGCATCCCCTTGTTCCAGCCTGTGCTGGATGGCGTTCCTCCCACTTCTTCCTCCCCTCTGCCTGAAGAACTGAACCACAGCTTAGCCCTGTGTCAGCAAACAGTCTAATACATCAACACATTTGACTTTCTGCAGTTCCTCCAAGGAGTAGTGCAGCTTTTGTTACAAGAAACAGATGTATGTTTGGTCTCTGTATTCCTCACTGAGTAGTGTGGGAGAGTCAGCCCACATGAGCCTTATGTGAGGCACATCATTTTTGCCATTTCATGTCCATGTGTATCATTTGCACTTCCCATGGATGATTGACTCTGGGTGTAGATCATCACCTGTCACCACCTTACTTCCAAGACCTAGAATAATGCAATTCTAAATATTGTGTGATTGTGCTCAACTTGTACAAAAATATTTTACTATAATTGTGACCTATTGTTACGATAAGTGTGATTTCAGCTGCTGTTCACCTTCCGCTAATAATGAGTAAATAAAATGCTAATCTATTTTACAGCTTTTCTGTTGCAAAAGTTCAGGTATTCAGATAGCTTAATTAGCATCTGATTTGAGCATTACAATGAGTCATTGCTCTAATCTGACAGCTTTTAGACATCTTTGCTGAGAGGAATCTAACTGTGATGAAGCTGTTAATGGCATTGTAATTTGAGGAAGGTCCATGCATCCAATATTAACAGGTATTTCTAGATTAATCTGCTAAGAATTTGTATTTGACACATAGTAATTAAGAGAAGGAACAGAACTGGTTAAATCATGTATAAAACGATTATGACTTTTTTCCTTTGTGGTTGGCAGAGGAGAAAGGAATATTAAAGAAAACATAAGAAGCGGTGTCTTTATGTTTGCTTTTCTCCAACTCTGGTAGCTGGAGACCATTCTGTATGCAAAGAAACATATGGTTCAGGAATCTTGAGAGAAAACAGTTTCTAGTATTGTGTCTCAAAAATCCATCAGGATCATTCAATCACCACTGAGGCAGCTGCTGATACCATCTAATTTTAAGCAAATAAATTATGAGTTACTCTTCTATGTGATGTATTACCCTCTGGTGGTGACTGCCTCTCCCTGGGATTATTCTGGCAACCTCCAAACTAAAACATAATGAATACACCTCAGACAGCCTCAGTTGTCCTCCCTTGGAGAAATTCTCTGCCACAAGCATGGTTTGGCCTACCATCCATGTTGCCAGTGATAGGGGTGTTAAGTGGAGGATCTAGAGCTTCTTCAAAGAGATTTCTGGTGTCCCAGACTTTCAAGGATTTAGTTTTGGGATCTTACTGTATTTTGTCACTTTCTCCCCCATCCTGTTTTTCTAAGAGAGAATGAATGGTGTTTCCTGGCCTGTATGTGTGTGTGTAGCAGCTTATCTACAGAAAGGCACTAAAATACCTTGCAGAATTACTTGGTTCTAGTGTAAATACTCTGTGTTTCCATAGAGCATTCTAAATATAATATACAGCCTGTATGCTGTAAGATTTATGTTTCATTCCTTGAGCTCTTTCTGGAATAATAATTTTATATTTTTTTTTTCTATTGACTTCTGTTTTGAAAAGAAAAAATAAAGCTGTTATGGACTAAATGACATCATCAGCCAGTGAAAAGGTTCCTGTGTCACTATAGTTAGATTTCTCTCAAAGAAGTGCAAAACACCACATACTGATTTAGTTCCACTATCCACTACTAATATGCATGGGAAATAAGCAGATGCTCATCTCTGGGTACCTAACTCCAAATTCCAGTGCCCAAATGCTACATTTTTTTTTTGTTTGTTTGTTTACAGGCCCTACATCCTTCTGTACAAACTGTGCAAGACTTTTTATAGTTCTGATAGACAGAGAAAAGCAGGTCACACTTCTCTGCTTCTAGAGTTTTGGAGCTGTCTAGACATAAAACTTTTATACTGCAGTAATAAATGTGTTGTTCTCAGCCATAATCATGTTTTATATTTCAATGAAAAGCTTTTTAAACCTGCATTGTTTTGAAGAATTGATGTCATATGATCTTGATAAAATTAATAGCATTGTGAAGGTCTATTTGCTTTTTGTATTGTTTACATCTGTTACACTGAAAATGAATGCTGGTGGGGCTGCTATGCTCTGGAGACTATTTTGTACAAATTTTATAAAATCTGCAAATTTCTCCTTATGATTAGTTTTTGAGGAAGTTTTTCCTTAAATGTAGAGCTCAATCATGTGATAAAAAAAATGTTAATCAAAAATGCATGCTTTCTAGTTTGGGAAATAAATGCATTTAAAATCATGACAGCTTATTTGAAGAAGTGAGCAAACTGTAATACACTAAAAGTTATAATATGTGGTATTGGATTACTAAAAATTTTACTACTTGAAATACTGCTGTTTCCTTATGTATGGTGTTGAAAAACTATGTTTATCTTTTTGGGCTAACTCAAGTTTTGCAGCCATATCACAGTAGGATATACTTCATTAATTACCTGTATTTCCTATATTTACAGTGGATTGAATTCTGGTGTTAGTATTTTTTAAAAATCTGAGGCTTAAATTACTGCTAAACAGAAATTTTGCTTCCATTATTCTTGGTTTCAATTTCCCTGGCAAGTACTGAATGATGATGATGATGATGATGGTGATTATTATTATTATTATTATTTTGTCTTGGTAAGTTCACTCAAAATGAAATAATAAGTTTGAGGTTAAAAAACCAAAAAACAACAAACAAACAAACAAACAAAAAACACCAACAGAAAAGCTCACTTTCTCTTTCAGTCCATAAATAAAAAACAAGAATTACTGACTGTAAGATTTTTAAGTGTACAAAGTCAGCATTGCAGAGAAAAACACTCAAAATGCAGATAGGGACATTACCTGCACAGATGCTTTCAAAAAGATGTTAATTTGCAATTCATTTTATTTGGGGGCCCATGAATCATTTTGGAAATATGGCCACTGTTGTGTGAATAAGAGTAGTGGGAGTTCATTAATAGGCTGTATTTCCTTTATTTACTAAATCAGACTTGAATGCAAAACATGTTACAGTACTTCTTCTGACACTTTCAACACAATCAAGGTAATTTTATATAACTAAGAGCTATTTAAAATGCTGGGATTTGCACATTTTAATTGAATACTGATTTCTATCCAAATGCAGTTTGATGCAAATCACAGTCAAAACAATCATTTTCATTATTAAAAATATGTTCTCTGACATCTTAAAAATCATAAAATTCAGAATGCACAACAAATATATAGACAAATTAGTTCTAAATATTATTAGACATAGCTCATCTTCTTAGAGAGCTGAAATAATTACCAGATCTTGTGCTAAGTTAAATTTAATTGCAGACATATTTCCTTAATGTCTGTATCTTTAAACATTCTTTTAAAACAAGCAAGCCTAAAAAGTAAAAAGGAAAACTCAGATTAAAATTAAAGATACAAAGCTAGGTCTCCTAGCTTCAAATCCCAGCTGAAATCTGAGATGTGAATCAGTCCATTTTTCCAACCCCACAGTAGACCAGAAACATGTAGTGCAGACATTCAGTCAGTTTAACATGTAGTGCAGACATTCAGTCAGTTTATCTCAAGTTCTGGCTGCAGGCCTTTACAAAAGTGTGTGTGTGTGTGTGTGTGTGTGTGTCTGTGTGTCTGTGTGTGTGTCTGTGTGTGTCTGTGTGTGTCTGTGTGTGTGTCTGTGTGTGTGTCTGTGTGTGTGTCTGTGTCTGTGTGTGTGTGTGTGTGTGTGTGTGTGTCTGTGTGTGTGTCTGTGTCTGTGTGTGTGTGTGTGTGTGTGTGTGTGTGTCTGTGTGTGTGTCTGTGTGTGTATCTGTGTGTCTGTGTGTGTCTGTGTGTCTGTGTGTGTCTGTGTGTCTGTGTCTGTGTGTGTGTCTGTGTGTGTCTGTGTCTGTGTGTCTGTGTGTTGGCCTTGTGTTTAAGGTATTTTTACACGTTTACATTTAGATTCATTCTGCCTTACTGTGTGCATCAGTAAGGCAGGAATATAACTGACAGAGAAAAAAGTTAATCTTACCAAACTTAGGTTGTCTGAAAAATTGGGCATCTTGTTAAGCTTCCCTTGTAATTGAGGGGGCGAGAAAAGCTTCTGCAGGGAACCATTCATCCCATTGGGTTTAGATGTCCATCTTCAGGCAGGATGAATTACCTTCTTCATGCACATTCTTTTATCACACAGTACAGAGCAAGTCTAGGCAACTAGGTCATAGCAAGCTCAGAGAAGAAACTGAAAATATGCCTGTCTTTATCACACTCCAAGAAATGTGAGGCATTCTTGATCTGTTCAAAATGTTGCATCTTTAGGATAAGATTAAAGATTTCTTCAGTAATGAACAATGGCATTATACTGGTTATTTCTGATGAGCAATTGATATCAATACATCACTCTAGGAGTGTGAGCTTCAAGGAGTACCTTCACTACCACTGCTTTTGTGATAAAATGTGGAGGGCTGGCACTGCTGTTGGAATAAGAGCAGGTTTAAGATTAGATTTTCCTTCCCTTTCTTCAAGATCACAGGCATTTATTAAATAGACTTAGAAAATACATATTTGCACAAGATCTCATGTTAGCAATTTTTTATGTGTACAAAGGCCAACTGAGATTAGTATTTATCACCACTGCCAGCTGGGTTAGACCTCATAATGGCATTAGGCTCTGACTCATGGAGGATGAATTTGTCAGAGGTTTCTGGCAGGAGGTGAAATCACTGCTTGCAAGGAAACAACTCTCACTGATGCCTGGTTGCAGGTACAGCTGTGAAAGTCAAGCCAGAGGTTGCTGCAGAGTTGTAAGTACTGGGGGGATTGTTGGGGGGAGGGGGAGATATGAATGCTGACTCCCAAACAGTCAAGATCATCATTAATCTTCTTCTAGTAGCATCCCTATGAACATAACTTTCATTATGGGCTAGCTCTATGAACAAACAAATACAAACATGAATCTACACTTTTTTGAGCCCTTTACTTCCTAAATCTTTACGGCTGTGTTTATTTCATGCTGCTTGACTGAAGCTTCTTCCCTGTTTCTCTCTCTTCTCTCCGTCCCTCATCCTGACCAAACCCACTGGGAACAAAATACTGCCTCAGAGACCTGTGCCTGCTGATTTTTTCCCTGGACCTGCAACAACCCAGCTGCTAACAGCTCAGGGTTTCTTCACAGAATGTAGTACTAAAAGCATGCAGAGGAGGAGGTGGGCAGAACAAAGCCCTCTCGTTTGTTTTTTGTTTGTATGTTTGTTTGTTTTCAGATGCTTAAAAACTTTCAAAAACAATTTCTGGGCAGCAGTTGTTATTGGCTTGATGCAAAAGGAAGAGAGACTTGTTAAACACCCAAATAAAAACTCTGTTCAATAAGAGAACTGATGAACTTTGTTCATCATTTCCCAGGGAATGTAGAAAACGAGAGGTTAGGTATCAGCTTAGGTAACGGCATGGAGAGAAGTCATAACACAGGTAAAGCCCTCATGGTGGAGGTGGGTGATATAAGGTCATAAGGACACAAAAGACACTTCTGAGGATGTGAAATTGTAGCACACGTGGTCATTGACTTCTACATGTGTTCCAGTACCTTGAACTGTGGAATGCGAGGCATTTGAGGGCTTTCTACCACTCACATGCTATGAGATACCATTTCCCCTTCTTGACTGACAGCTCTAAAAGTAAGGAAAAAATGAGTAATCCCACACATATTTAGTATTTGTTTTAAAATGTATTTCATTGTTCAAAATAAACCTAAGTGCAGATATAAAATGTCTAAATCTTATTGTGTTAAGGCTTAAACTTTATTTAATATATTGAGTTCAAATAAAATGTAATTCTTTGAACAGCAGAAGTAATGCAACCTGATCTCTTTGGGCTTTGTACCTCCTTGGTAGGCTGTTCTGTGAAATATGAGGTGTATTTGAAACTTTTCACAGTCTTAAAGCATATAGTAACCTTCTCCCTCTGATTCCCTTTTCCTGGAGAGGTATTAATATAGTCTCTCTTCTCTTTTTCCTGCCTATCCTCAGAAAAGTAACAGAAATGTAATACCTTTGAGGCTTTTATCCTCAGTTTAGCCAACAGGTTCGGTGGTTTTTAGGAAACCTCACAAACAGGAATATAGGCATAGATCAAATTCACAGCACTGATGTTACTGAGTGCTTAAGTATTAAAAAAAAATAGATTTTGTGTACACCTAGACATCCAGTTATGGAAGCACTACAACATGAAATCTGGTCTCAGCACTCATCCCAGTAGAGTGCATGGTAAAGCTATCAGCAACTTCAATAGGGATAGAGCATTGAGAGCTTTCAGAAATCCCCATCCAGTAATGTTTTTATTTCTCAGAGTTATAGGTATTTCAGATAGCATAATTTAAACCCACAAAAGAAGAAAGGAAGAGACATAGGAAGAAGGGTATTCTTGAAAATTGTAGTAGTCAAGATAAATTAATGAAAGGAGGAGTCCAGAATGATTACGTGCCACTAAGAATGGAGATATGGTGTGTATATCTAAACTTTGCCAGTAAAGGCAGTTAATGTGCAATCCCCATCTTAAGGTAGAACATGCATTAACACCTATCATAGACTACAGGCAGCATGGGAGAAGGAGAGAGATAAATCACATTTTGGAAATCAGACTAAGACATATCTCTGTGGGGACACCATGAGACTCTAAGGTTTGTTCAGTATTGTGCAACAGCTCTGAATCCAGAACAGTTGTGACCAGAAACTTTTTATTTTCTGGACATCCAGATGCTGTTTCTGGTTCATGTGCAGTATATTTACAACAAAATAGAACATTGTGGATTGTCGTGCTCCATTTCATCCTCTTCCAGATAAAGATGCCAACCAATTCTTATTTAGCCCTTGACGTTTTTTTCCTTCCAACTATTGGTGTTAATAACACATTTATGAGGTTGGACTTTTGTCCCAACGGATGCATCATAGTTTAAATTGTATAATTATAAACCAGTTGTCTTGTCAAAGTTAGCTTGGAAAGCTTTAGGCTGAGATACACCAAAAATCCAAATGTAAGGAAATGCAGACATGTCCAATAGAAAATTTGTCTTGTTGCTTTGCCTTACACCTGTGAGACATCTTTTATTTGAATATACAAGCTGTACCCCCCCTGCCCCCCAAAAAAAAGACATGAAAAATCTAGCAAATAGATATGCAGAAGTAAGATGATGTATAAATAACATTGTACAGAAAAGCTGAGATGGATTTTTTTTTTCTTTGGCCCTCTTTGGGAATGGATGATTGTACCCAATTATCTGAAAAACAGTGTTTCTGTGGAGGTCTTTTAATAATTTATTTGCACAGTAAATTCACTTGTGCAAATTCCAGTGATAGGTCTGATTCAGAATATTTCTGAAGGGTATTTGATCGCATCTAATGTGAGACAAATGGTTTAATAAGTTTTGAACAATACTAAGACACTCCTGGATTTGACCATATACCCTAGAAGATAATGAATGACCTTGCTACCATTGTGCAGAACTTGTCCCTGAACGAAATTGAATAGAAACTATCATTAAATCAGCTGCATTTTTCTAAGGCTGTGAATCCAAATAGATTTAAAAAAAAAAAAATCAAAAATAACTTTTCTTTTGTTATCTAGTATTAGAAAAACCTCATAAATTTTGTTGTTTTAAGCCATGGTCTGTGGCTTGGCACAAGTACTATCATGAAAAAGAATAGCAGGCTGATCGGAACGAATGATTTGGTCTGTTCCAGCAGTTCTTAACAGGACATATAAACCAACAGGCTGAATAATTTCTTCTTGGTTCTTACTGAGTTTAGATTAAACAGCAAAGCAAAGGCAGATGTGTAGAATATGTAGGAGATAATGATTTGGACAAGCAGTGACCATTTCTCCTCTGCTCTGATTATTATCTATTGATCCACTGAAAAGTAGCACTTTGATATAGAATCACAGAATCATAGAATCATAGAATCATAGAATATCCTGAGTTGGAATGGACCCTTAAGGATCATCAAGTCCAACTCTTGACACCGCACAGGTCTACCCAAAAGTTCAGACCATGAACTTTTTATATTAGATATAATCTAATCTAAAGGTCTCAGCCTCAATCTTCTGGTTTGAATACCAGTCCACTGTGGGAAAGGTTTCTTTAAAAAAAGGAATTGAAGATAATGATAGCACTTTGTTTCTTAATTTTGGTCTGCATCTTTAAAGCATGTAATAATAATAATAATAATTAAAAAATAAAATAAAAAAGCTGAGGTCCTCATTTCTCTTGCATCTGTGTATCTTTTCCCTTGATGTCTTCATTAGGTTCACAACAACTGTTAGATGGCTTTCTTGCCCTCCTTACTTAACTTGATCTTGAAAAATGCTGAGAACTGTGGCTTAGGAACAGCAGCAAATGTAAATGGATATTTAATGCTTTGAGCAGATCACTGTAGTCAGTGATCTTAACATTTCTCAACTGTGTTCCCTCTAAGCTGGCATCCACTTCCAAGGGTTTTGTTGCCTACTTGACTGGAGTCTTGTCAGCTTGACTATCTTTCCCTCTCCTTTTTCATTCTTCAGCTAAATAATTATCCTTATTCATAAACCTATCCATTTCTGACTTTCATTTCCCTGTCTGGCTGCTTTCTAGACTTCAGTAGGGGTAGGTAGTGCCTCATGCTACCCACAGTTGTTCTTTCACTTATCACGCCTTTTTGTTTTATGTTGCATTCTCCTAAAGCAGCACTTTTCCTGAGGCCAGAATCTTTCTCTGTTAACATAGCTGTAGCCATCTTCCTGATAGGCAGTATTCCTAGCATAATTCACAGCTCTTAACTTTTCATACAAAATCCTTTGCTAAAATTCACAGATTTTATTTGCTGTAGAATATGTGCTGGCACCTCATGTCTGTTCTTTTCTTAGCTTGCACACTGCACTTGGAAGGGCTGCCTCAGTCCAAGTCCCCATACACAGGTCAAGTGAGCTGCATCTTAAAAACAGAATATTCTGTACTGCTTCTGGTCCTACTGTCTGTACTAAAGCTGCTTAGCAACCTTGTTATAATTCCGACCATGGTCTGGCTGTGCCAAGTTTATGTCTGTTTGCTCCCAGATAAACTCTGTCCTCTAGCTTGGGTGGTTTTCTCCTCTTGGAATGGACTTCTAGGTATATTTATAGAAAATGATCATCTTACATATTGACAAACTGACCCTTGCTAATAGGAAGTTGTTCCTAGTCATTTTATTTGTTTTCCAGTCCCTTCTGCAATGCAGAACTTGCATTCTTGTCTACAGTTTAGCATTATAATGCTGTGCCAGCAAAATTAGTGGTTGAAAACTATTAGGAGAAATAAATTAGATTTTGGATTTCTAAGCTATTAGAATGCTTTTCTGAGTGACACTAAGTTGTTTTGTGAGCAGTGGACCAACAAGGCTTGGTTTTGTAATGTTTTTAATCTTTATGGTGAAAACTAGTATGGATTCCCTGATGCCTGATGAGGTTGCTCCAGTTCTGCAGCCTTTTTTTGAGTGGTGTCATTAACAGAGTCTTCTGGGTGCCTTCCTGTTTTTTTTTTGTTTGTTTGTTTGTTTTTTTTTTCTTTTGTTTTGTTTGTTTTTTCTTATCATGTAGAAATACAGTATCTTAAAACTTCTCCTCCTGTCTCAGATTGGTTCCAATTAGCTAGAATGCTAAAAATCCAGTAGTAGGAATTGACAAGCAAACATGTAGCCTTGGCACATCCACAAAGGAACCAGCTTTAAAATTCCATTTGCCCGTAAATGTGCTGACTCAATCAATATAAGATCCCTTTGTATATTTAATGTTACTATGGATCTTTCAAGCATATTGTAATTATTAAGTAATAGTTCACCAAGCAAAAGTCTCATATGTTCGAAAACATTAAGAAAGTTTTACTAAAAATAAGGAAATATGTACATACAGTTTAAAAGACAGTTTCATGCTTGCATAAAGGAATAGATCTCTCTGTTCCTTGCGGTCTTTTGCAGAAAGTGGAGATGTTAATATTCTTAAATATCAGGCTTATACAACCCATTGAGGTGGTTAAATGTCAGAGCTGGAAAAGATGAGCGCTACAGCTTTGAATCTCTTGGATTTTATGTTAGCTTAAGTGGAAGAAAGTGGGCAAGAACATTTACACTACCAGAATTTTCCATCAGCTTGTGTCCTTCCTTCCAGCACCCATTTCTGAAGTTTTTATGAGCCTTATTTTAGGCCTTGAATCAAGGCAACACTTAAGCACATACTTCCATCCCATCAGCTTCAATAGTATTGAGCTCATGTTTACTTACTGACCCAGAAATAGATGTTTTCTTTTTTTGTTGTTGTTGTTGTTTTCTTTTTGCAAACATTTACACAATATGGATATGATAAATGTTAACGTTAAATAAACTGCTTGGTTTGACTTGCTGATTTCTTACCTAAAAGAAGAATTGAGTTACATTCAGTTTAGCATAATACATGGATTTTTATTTTTTTGTGTCCACGCAGGTATATTGTAAATTAGGGCCTGATCCCAAAAGTTATATGAACCAGTTGCCTGTAGGTCAAAACCTGTTTCCAAGATACACTGTCAAATCTTCATACTTGCAAGATCACAGTGTGCACTGCTGTGTGCTAGCAACTGGAGTTTAGAAGGCTCTCAGCAAAAATTTCATGTCACTGCACAATGAAATGTGACCAATATTTTAATTTCTTCAGAATAACTTAATGTGTTTGTTATTATTAAACTTTGTTCTTGTTTTCTGTTGAGAAGTGTATTATGATCTAAGAATGAGCGTGGCTGCAATTAAAAATAAAAAACATGACTACTTTTTTATGTTGGAAAGACTTTCAGAATTCTTCCTTTTACACTGAAGCCATCTACATCATTATCATTATTTCCATTGTGACTGCTGATGACTGTGTGCATGTTAAGTTGAAAGACTTGCTTCACCATCACTCTTAACTCTAAACAAAGGGTCCATTTTTGAGTCTTCAGGACCTTGCTCTTGCTTCAAGCCACTGTAACTTGAGTGATTTCAGTAGAACTAGGATGCTATAAAGGACTGGATTGATGGATTAGGCTGGTAATGTTTACACTGGCAGTTCAAATAATGATACTGTGGTGGACTTACCGTATTGTTATAAACACAGGTTTATTTATCCCAGGGTAGTTATTCTGCAAGAGGATTTCCTACAGAACACGAAAGCAAGTTTTTAGAGCAGAAGAAACTGCTAGTTTAGCATCCTCCATTAAACAGACTATAGTATTTCACCAAATGAGTATCTCATTGCAGTAATATATTTCTAAGTTTATTTTTTTTTCATTACTTAAGAACACTATTTTAAGACTTTAAATTGCTAGAATCCACTGTTAAGTTATTCTACTGGTTCAGAGTTTAATTTGATTTCATATTTTCAGTCTGAATTTGTCTAGACTTGCCCTTGAACTGTAACAGCTTGTTGTGTCATAAATATAAATATTTGTGGTAATGGCAGTGGGAATAGAAGATGAGTACTGGCTAAAAAATATGTGAATTTGCTCTTGTGTGAAAGACAACTCCCAGCTTTTTAAGGCAATAAGTCAAACTTCTTTATGTTGGTTTTATACAGTTTTGTCACCTATGTGACTAACCAGAACTCAGGTTTTTCAAGATAAAATTGCACTAAATTAGTAAACTTTAAAACATGATGTAACATGGAATCAAATGCAAAATGTGCAGTATATCCTAGGATGATTTCCAGACTCAGAGCATTTTATCTGCCAGTGAGAAGCATGATCATAACACAGCTGCTTTGCCAGAAGTGCATACTTTGCTTTATATCTTGGACCCTCCAGAGAATGTTGTCATTACATGCAAAGTTTCTCCCCTCTCACCCTACTGGGTCTGATAATACTGAATTAGCTCTTCTCCGGATAGTTAAGTGGGACCTATTTCTCCCACCTTCCACCTGGTGAGGTCTGTTGTATTCCCTCCAACTTCTACTTCCCTCTGCCTTTCTTACTGCTGAAGACAATCTTGCATAAAACTTGAGAAGCGTGGACCCTTGGGACTGACACCTGTGAGTCTCCAGAAACCCATAAACAATTGTAGGACAACAGCAGATATGTTTAAGCCATGAGCTCTGGAAGATGTGATTTTGTGTGGAAAGCCTGGTGTTGGTTTCTTGTTTGTTTTTATTTTGGTTTTGTTTTGTTTTGTTTGTTTGGTTGGTTTTTTTTTGGTTGGTTGGTTTGATTTTTATATTTTTAATATATTTTTTATTTTTATTTTTCATCCTACCATGCATCCCAAGTTTGGGGTGTATCTGCATACAACATCTTTCTCTCCAGTGTGGTCATCCTTCAAATTTGGTGTGGCTTCCTGAGTCATGTTTAGCTCCATGTTGAACCACTTTGTGAGCTATTAACTCTTACTTAACAGAAGCTGGGGTTGTGGTAGAGTATAGGATGTTGTTCTCGGAAAAAAAAAAAAAAAAAAAAAAAAAAAAAAAAAAAAAAGCTCATTAAAAGCTCATTGTGAACTTAACTGGAGATTGTATTAGAGTATTAATGTTTTAGGAGGTGTTTTAAAGAAATTAAAGATCAAAATAGTACTCCAGAAATCTTAAGACTTCTGTAGATTCTGGAAAAAGTGAATTTTAATCTGTTATTTGATAAAATAAAATAAAATAAAATAAAATAAAATAAAATAAAATAAAATAAAATAAAAAGAGTAGATTGTGGAGGTGGCAAACTTTCTGCTGGGAGAATATTTCCAGTATTGCCTAACATGCTAGTGACTTCAGCAGCGAAGTCTCTGTGTACAATGTTAAGTATTATGCTGGAAAATGCTAACATATGTTGTCAATTAGTGATTACAGGGAAAATGCTGATGAAACCATGAGACAGAAAGGATGAAAAATAGAAAGTGATATTGTCTTGTTTACAGGGAGTTTCAGTGGTATGCAGACTTGCAGAGGGTTCAAAGGCGCATGCTCAGATATTCCCCGAAACCGCCTTACAGCTACTTCTTTGCCCTCATTGCAGAACATCCCACTGAAGTGGAACAGAGTTGGTGGCATCTTCAGATTTATCCCATTTTGTGATTGTAAAGCTGGCCGTCCCTTCATAGGCAATGAGCAATGACTGGCTCATCCTGAGATGGCTTTACCCCACCTTAAGAATGATCTTTTTTTCTTATTTTTTTTTTTAATTTCCTTAAGAATGATCTTAAGGAAAGGTGATATTAATCCCCTCTGCTCTCCTTGGCTTTCAGATGATCCAACTCTTCTGTGTGTACCTTGATGATAAATACTTGTCCTGATTTACCATAACTGGGATCATTTTCTTCAGAAAAATGTTGGCAAGATAGTAAAATGGTAAATGAAGAGTGTCCTGCTGCCACACACCCCTGTAATATTTAGTCACTCAGTGACTGCCCGCTGCAGAATGGTATGGGAAAGCAGCATATTTGACCCTAGATCTCACCCTAAAAATCAGACTGGTATAACATGGTAATTTTCAGTTAGGGGATTTCCTTGATCTATAGCCTGTCTTCTTTCTTCTTTTCTATATTTTATTTCCCCTGCTCCCGGGGGAAAAGATGTTTGTTTACATTACTTTTTCTGCTTTGTTTCTGTCTCTTTGTAAATTGGTATGCTAGGTCATACAGTCCTCTGAAGAGCTTGTAGCATGTGGTAAAAGTTGCACAACTGTGTGCAAAAATGGCTGAGATGGAGGAGAGCACAGAAAAACTGAAAGCCAATTTTGTGATTGGAAGCCAAAGCGGAGATGCCAATTTTTTTTTCTTTTTCTTTGGTGTCTTGTTGATAGAATTTTATATACCTAATAAATGTCAGAAAAGCCTGTGAAAGGACAGAGTAGAGGATGCATGAGAAATGAAAAATAAATGGGAATCCAAAACATTTACTGAGAACTTGCCTGTTCACAGAAAGTAAATTTGCCTTTCCTTGTAATTTAGCAGAAGTGAGTCCAGTGCCTTACCAGTGCACAGCACAGGTTAGAGAAAACAATGTGTAATAGTAAAAAGTAAAAGTGGGTTTATGTGGTGGTAACACAGATTGGAAAGGGAATGAAGAAACTCACGTAGGTGTGATCATGGGTGACCTCACAGTTTTTTCTTTTCCTTTAAAAGTTTTACCTCAAGGTTGAATAATCTGGCTACTTCTCAAATAGATGACAAATTTGTATGACAGTAGACAAGAATATGAGAGGGGGATTGCAAGGTTTTTTTTTTCTCATTGAATTTGTTGCACTTCTTACCCAAGTTTAGAGGACTGGAGCACCTATTGTACAAGGACAGGCTGAGAGAGCTGGGCCTGTTTAGCCTGGAAAAGAGGAGACTGAAGGAAAGCCTCATCAGTGTATATAAAAATCCAAGGGTGTTGAGAGGATGGAGCCGGTCTTTCAGTTGTGCCAAGTGACAGGAAGAGAAGCAACAGGCACAAACTGAAGCACAGGAGGCTCAGGCTCAATACGAGGGGGCTCTTCTTTACTGTGAGGGTGACAGAGCACTGGAACGGGTTGTCCAGAGAGGTTGTGGAGTCTTCTTCTCTGGAGATATTCAAAACCCTCCTGGATGCCATCATGTACAATGTGCTCTAAGGGGTTTGGCAGGGGGGTTGGGCTAGATGAAATTCAGAGGTCCCTTCCAACCCTTCCCATGCTGTGATTCTAAGTTAAAACAAAAGTGAATCTGTCTCAAACAAATACTATTATTCCTTCTTGTGTTATACCCTAATATTAAACATTCTGCATATGTCATATGTAATACAGAAGAGATTTTGGAACTATTTTGAGAGAGTCTGAAGAAGTTTGGTGTTATTTTTATGCCTTCCTACTTACAAAAACAAAAGCAGTAAGCTGAAGGAGTAATGGGGGGACACAAAATGCCATAACCTATTTTCAGTAATCCATTAATGTCATTTAATTAATCAGATGCATCAGTTGAGATATATTTGCTGTCTCGTTCACTTGTGTTTTAATGTTGTCATGTAGATCACAGAATCACACAGAATTTCAAGGTTGGAAGAGACCTCAAGATCATCGAGTCCAACCTCTGACCTAACACTAATAGTCCTCCACTAAACCATATTGTTAAGCTCTGCATTTAAACGTCTTTTAAAGACCTCCAGGGATGGTGACTCCACCACTTCCCTGGGCAGCCCGTTCCAATGTCTTAACAACCCTTTCGGTAAAGAAGTTCTTCCTAACATCCAACCTAAAACTCCCCTGGTGTAACTTTAGCCCATTCCCCCTCATCCTGTCACCAGGCACGTGGGAGAACAGACCAACCCCCACCTTGCTACAGCCTCCTTTAAGGTACCTGTAGAGTGTAATAAGGTTGCCCCTGAGCCTCCTTTTCTCCAGGCTGAACAATCCCAGCTCCCTCAGCTGCTCCTCGTAGGACTTGTTCTCCAGACCCCTCACCAGCTTCATAGACCTTCTCTGGACTTGCTCAAGCACCTCGATGTCCTTCTTGTAGCAAGGGGCCCAAAACTGAACACAGTACTCGAGGTGTGGCCTCACCAGAGCTGAGTACAGGGGGACAATCACCTCCCTAGCTCTGTTGGTCACACTGTTTCTTATATAGGCCAGGATGCTGTTGGCCTTCTTGGCCACCTGAGCACACTGCTGGCTCATATTCAGCCGACTATCAACCAATACTCCCAGGTCCTTCTCTGCCTGGCAGCTCTCCAACCACTCATCTCCCAGCCTGTAGCTCTGATTGGGGTTGTTGTGCCCCAGGTGGAGAACCCAGCACTTGGTCTTGTTGAATGAACTTCATGCAGCTGACCTCAGCCCATCGGTCCAGCCTATCCAGATCCTCCTGCAGAGCCTTTCTACCCTCAAGGAGATCGACACACGCACCTAACTTGGTGTCATCTGCAAACTTACTGAGGGTGCACTCAATGCCCTCGTCCAGATCATCAATGAAGATATTAAAGAGGACCGGCCCCAGCACCGAGCCCTGGGGAACGCCACTAGTGACTGGCCTCCAACTGGATTTGACTCCATTCACCACGACTCTTTGGGCCCAGCTATCCAGCCAGTTTCTAACCCAACGAAGCGTGCGCCAGTCCAAGCCATGAGCAGCCAGTTTCCTGAGGAGAATGCTGTGGGAAACGGTGTCAAAAGCCTTGCTGAAGTCAAGGTAGACCACATCCACAGCCTTTCCCTCATCCACCAAGTGCGTCACTTTGTCAAAGAAGGAGATCAGGTTCGTCAAGCAGGACCTGTCTTTCATAAACCCATGCTGACTGGGCCTGATCGCCTGCTTGCCCTGCAAGTGCCGCATGATGATTCTCAAGATAATCTGCTCCATGAGCTTCCCTGGCACTGAGGTCAAACTGACAGGCCTGTAGTTCCCCGGGTCTGTCCTCCGGCCCTTCTTGTAGATGGGCGTCACGTTTGCTAGCTGCCAGTCAACTGGGACCTCCCCCGATAGCCAGGACTGCTGATAAATGATGGAAAGTGGCTTGGCCAGCTCCTCTGCCAGTTCTCTCAGTACCCTTGGGTGGATCCCATCCAGCCCCATCGACTTGCGCATATCCAAGTGCCGTAGCAGGTCGCCAACCATTTCTTCGTGGATAGTGAGGGCCACATTTTGCTCTCCATCCCCTTCCGCCAGCTTAGGGTACTGGGTATCCAGAGAACAACCGGTATTGCCGCTAAAGACTGAGGCAAAGAAGGCATTAAGCACCTCAGCCTTTTCCTTATCTTTTGTAACTAAGTTTCCCCCCACATCTAGTAAAGGATAGAGATTTTCCTTAGTCCTCCGTTTTGCACTGATGTATTTGTAAAAAGATTTTTTGTTGTCTTTAACGACAGTTAAACGGCAGATACTGAAATACAAGATAGGAGTGAAGCAATGGACAAACCAAATGCCAACTTCACTAATCAGAGGGCTGTATGGTCACCAACTGCATGAGATCAACAAGAGCAAGAACCAGATTCTGAACCTGGGAAGGAGTAACCCTGGATATACATACAGACTGGGGCATGAGAGGCTAGAAAGCAGCTCGCAGAAAGGGATCTGGGGGGTTTTGTTGACAGCAAGTTGAAAATGAGCCAGCAGTGTGCCCTGGCAGCCAAAAGGGCCAACCTGGGGTGCATCAGGCACAGCACTGCTAACTGGACAACGGAAGGAATTGTCCCACTCTGCTCTGCGCTGGTGGGGCCTCACCTCAAGTACTGTGTGCAGTTTTGGGCACCGCAATAAAAGGACGTAAAACTGTGAGAGAGTGTCCAGTGGAGGGCTACAAAGATGATAAAGAGTCTAGAGGACAAGATGTATGAGGAGTGGGTGAGGTCCCTTGGTTTGTTGAGCCCAGAGCAGAGCAGGCCGAGGGGAGGCCTCAAGGCGGCCTGCAGCTCCCTCACGAGAGGAGCGGAGAGGGGCAGGTGCTGAGCTCTGCTCTCTGGGGACAGCAACAGGAGCCAAGGGAATGGCATGGAACTGGAACAAGGGAGGGTCAGACTAGGTGTTAGGGTGTTCTGCACCCGAGGGTTGTCAGGCGCTTGGACAGGCCCCCCCAGAGAAGTGGTCATGACATTGAGCCTGCTGGAGTTCAACAAGCATATGGACAGTGCTCTCAGACATACAGTCTGATTTTTGTGTGGTCTTGTGTGGATCCAGGAGTTGAACTCGATAGTCCTTGTGGGTTCCTTCCAACTCAGCATATTCTATGACTTTATGATTCAACATCACTCTCTTTTTTTTGTTGTTGTTGTTACAAATTTATACAAAAGCAGATCTTACAAATTCTATGGATGTCTTGGGAAAAAAAAAAAAAAAAAAAAAAAAAAGTTCTATTTTCTGTATTCTTATGCAATATAAATAGATTGGACTAAATTATGACTCATAGTAAATACATTCATGACCCTTTTCATTGATAAACCAGAAAACAATGTAGTAAAAACTAAGCAAATAAACTCAAATGCTTCTTTCTTGAGAGCCTGTGATGAAAATTAAGAATAACTTCAGCTCTGCATCTTCAGTAACTGGAACTTTTTCTGACATAACAGCATCATGCTGTTATGTTTTTGTCCTTTTTCCATGTGGCCTTCCATTTAGAGGTGTCTGTTTTAGCTGCTGGACTAGTACCACTTTCCAGATAGTGATGACAATAGCAAGTGGCAGCATTCAGCAGAAGGTCCCTGAGGCTGGGAGGCAATGAGCTGGGGAGGGAGAAACAGCCCCTGCTACAGCTTGGGTCCCATTCCACAGTAAACAAGGCAGTGCTGGGTGTGCATAGTGGAGCTCCTTTGCATGTAGTTGCATGGCAGATGTAAGATAGACCTATCTGTTGGCTGCTTGAGATGCCAGCTACAGTCAGCATCATGGCTGAGAGGTTTCCTGCTAGATGGAGAATTTGCCCCTCCACTGTGTTTCCTGAAGTCTAATATTTTTGTATTAGGAAATTCACTGAAGGTAGGTTTGGTTTAAAATATTCAGGTTCATTAAATGGCTTCTGCAGCATCACTTGTTCTGTGAGTAATGTACTTGCCTTTTGACATCATTCAGTGACACTGCAGCCATTCAATTCTCTTTTTTTTTTTTTCCTTTTGCATAAAAGAGGGGAGAGTTTCAGTGCCTCAGGGATGAATGTGAACATTTCTCTGTCTTATCCTTATTGATTTCCTGTTATAACTTGTAGCATAATAGTGATAATAGCCCGAGTGCACTGTTTTTCTCAACAATAAAGCATGTGATAAACTACTGGTCCTTTTGTGTCTTAATTTGCCCTGTTGGCAGCCACATTAAGGCTTTTTACATAGCCTAGTGATAGTTTTATTACTTGATTCAATTAGAACAGTAGACTAGCTGAATGAAGGATAGAGGTGCAAATGTAGTTCAAATCTGATGCACAGAAAATCTAGTGTCCCGAGCTGTACATTGATTTTTACACACACAGCATCAGCTTTGGGTCAGTGTGGAATAGTGCTTGGTCATTCCAGCCCTTGTGACTGTAAAGAAAACCCCAATTTAGACATACATAGCTTCAGGTGGCTTACCCCATCTAGAGAGTCCAATTATCCTTGACGCAAGGACTTCATTCACATATACCTAATGTAATTTTGGACTAGCTTGATCATCATGCCACTTGCAGGAGCATAAAGCTCAGGACAGGCAAGGAAGCTTGCCCAAGCAATTTTGGTAGCTACTGCATCCTAAGCTTTACGCTGCTGCACTTGTACTATTACAGCAGAATAGCTGTTTTCAAAAAAAAAAAAAGTAACGGTTTCCATGAGCTGCCATTGCTGCAGACTGTAGGATAATGTTCATGTCCTTCAGCCTGAGATGAGATACATCTGGTAGATACTGCATATGTAATACCTCATCTCTGAGAGTTTGTGACACCTGGCTTTTATCCATGTGAACTTAATATCATGTCTTTGAAGCTTGTACAACGTAAAAGCTGAGTAGAATTGGCTATATCATCTGTTATTCCATCTCGCCCTCAAGGATGTACTGCTTTAATATGTTATATTAATAGAGATTCTTTTTTTTTTTTTTAAAAAAAAAAAAGAAGGTTGCTATGATAGAGGTTGTAACAGCTACATCTTTGTACAGATTTCTAAAGAAATAGGGTGTGGAAGAAACAATTTTCTTCTGGGTTTACAAGGCAGACAAATTGGTTATATCCAGCATATTCCTTGTTTAAAACATATATAGAAACATATATAACATTAGCTTATTAGTAATCTCACAGTGCTTGTAAGGTGGTGGCTACAGAAAGAGAACTGAGGCCAAATGCCTTGTCCAGGATCATAAAGGGAGTCAGTGCTTGATCCAAGTAGTTCCTGGCTTTCATGTGCAGTCTCCTGCATATACACAGGTTATTTTCAGTTGTGCACAGATTGCAGCAACCCAAGGGTCGGACCAAAAAATATAAAAATCAGAGCAAATCTAGAGACATTTTCTCTGCTACACTCTTCCAACTTTCAGTAATCAATACTACAGAGACTTGCTGAGCATCCAAAACATATTTTATAGCTTGTGATGAACCCATCCTCTGCAAATATCTACTACTTTTTTGAAATCATTTGAACTTTTAACTCATTCCATATTCTATAATAGTGAGCTCTACAAGGTAATTACATACTATATAAAAACTATTTCATTTTGCCCTCTTTAAGCATGCCTCATGTATTACACAGTATCTTATTTTCTGTACTGGAACAGGACTTCTATTCTTGTCCCTGTGCAGAGGACGGCAGAGAGCAAGGCTTGGGTGTTTGGCTGTGCTCACGCATGTGGTTACCCTCCTTATGTTTCGTGAGCCAAGCAGCACACAACTGGAGTGACTGGCCTCGATACTGGAGACTTCCTGGCTATAGGAAAGTAAAGTAATACAATCCTTCTGATTTTAATGTCAACCCAACCATTTCTTGGCCTGCTTTCCTTTGGCAGAAAAAGTTCTGAGTGGCACTTTTCCTGACTTTCTGGAAAGAGACTGTACTCAATGAAGTGTCTGACCTTCCCCACTACCTCTGTGTTATAAACACACTATACCCTTTTCAGCCTAGGAATGGAAAAGCATTTAATCCTAAAAGCATGAGGCAGTTATTTCAGTTAGTTTTAATTAAATGCCTTAAACCTTCTTACTCCTGCTAATTAAAAAAGAGAAAATTAAAGTCACATATAAACAATCTTTAATACAAAACCAATTGTATTTTTTATGGTGGATAGTAGTAGTACACAAGATGAGGATTAATATCTGTTGAGATCTGAATGGTTTCTATTGTTTCTTTTTAATACCAGATTACTTTGTGTGTGTATCTGTTACTGTGTTTTAATGCTAGATGGGTTGCTTTCCTTTAGCTTCTGTGAGAAAAAAGCTCGGGGAGGAGGCTGAGTCCTTTGGTTAACCCCAGGCTGTGACTTCAGTGCATTCCATGGAGTGGTCCTTGTGTGGTGATGAATCCTTGGACCTGGGAAGGGAACCTGCAAGTGCAGCAGCATTGTCTATGCAGGACAGCTTCTCTTCAGTCTTCCCAGCATTGCTCTGAGTTATTCTGACGTCTTTTCCTTCTTGTTCACTCTCTAGGCAGATTTCCCTTTTGTTTGAGAGTGATATTTTCCTGATCCCTCTTGATTGCTTGCTGGGTGGCCTTCCCCCACACCTTCCAACAGTAGCTGTACACAGCAGAAAGTCTGTGCAGCTCAGCTAATGTTTTTCAATAAAAGAATTCCCTTTTTCCTTCTCCTTACAGAAATAGGAGGGGATGTGAGAGGTGCTTCATCTCTTTACCATGCCAGGCAGCTAGCCAGCCATTCTGTGTGTCACCTTCTGAAAGGACCTAACAGTGGAGGGAAAAATGTCGTCTTGAGACCTTTCAAATCTTTTTGGACTACCACTAGCAGACAAGAATCTCAAATAGATTCTATCTGGCATAAAAAAAATAAAAATAAAAATCTTTTACTAGAAAATAATAAGAAAAAAAAAAACTTGTCATACTCGGAACATATTCTACACTAAGAAGCTGCATACCTGTTGTATTTTATATGTGATAGGTCAAAATGCTAATAGAAACTTTAGCACTGTCTAATAAATCCCATGGCTTTTTAGAGTAATTCCTCTTGAACTCCTAACTTTTCTATAAATCTTGAACATAGGACACCTGTTCAGGAGGGCTGCTGTTACAGGCTGGCTTACTTTCTAGTGTTTATATCCCGCTTCACTAACTTTCAACAGTGGTATCTCATTGCATCTCTCCCAGTGACTTTTTCCCCACACCACAGATTAAATCCTGCTTTAAGATGATGGTCCTTACTGAAAATAATACATGATCTTATCCCAGGATGGAGCTTGGCCTCAGGAGACGTGATTTTGTCAAGCCCCCAGTCAGGAGGAGCCGCTGAGGCGTTCGGCAGGGATGGCTCCACACCCACGAACACCAGCGGTACAGGCTCTGGAATGTTGTTTGTATCTGCAAAACTTTTTGTGCTTAAGATACACAGGGCCACCCTGGAAGAAGCAGGCAAGATAAACAGGACAGCTGATTCCTGCCTTGTCTGGGGAAGCCAAGATGCTTCAGTAGCTCCTGTTTCCCCACTGAGGAGATCACAAGAGTGGTGAGCAATGCCTTGCCCAGTTTTGGGGTTGTGACTGTTTGTCTGTGCAGGCAGAAAGAGAGAGGTGGCCATGGAGGCTGGGTGTGGTGGATACCTGTTGCCTCTCCACCTTAGAAGCTGTGGTGGATGGGTGCTCAGGGAGCAATGGTATGCATTGCCTCCTCCACTCTGCCAGTCAGGAACAAGCAGACTCTCACTGTAATCTTATGCTGGGAAGTAAAGCCTTTTGCTTTACTTTTTTTTTTTTTTTTTTTTTTTTTTAATGAAACAGTGAAACACAAGTTTTTTAAGCAGATAAGGCCCTAAAAAATTTCCATTTTAAAGCACAGGAGCTTTGCTTGAGCATTTGTGTCTTACCACTGGTGGCAGTATCTCTTGCTGGTGTTGCTTTTCCTGCAGTACCAAAGGGGTAGGGATTTTCTTGAGCAGACCAGTCAAGTAGGGTAGACCCACTGCTTGTCACAACTGTATTTTTTTATCTTGTGATTGAAGAGTTTTTAACATGACCAAACTTTATGTCTTGAAGTTTTTATGAAGTGGCATCTTTGAAGAAAATTGCTTTGAGTGTCTCCAGACTTTGAGTCACTAAAGAGAGTGGCCCTGTACTCCAGTGAGGAAACCTGCCAGTCCTTCCTTTGCAGCACAACGTGCAGAGAAACGTTGGTGTAGAGAATGAAATGTGACCCTGTTTGAGGATACACACCCCGGAGGCTGCTAGCTACATCGCTGCATTCAAAGCTTCCCCAGTGATGGTACTTTATCTCTCTTGTGCAGTAATACAGCAGAGCTAAAAAATGACTGCATAACTGAATGTCAGGTGAATCTTTTTTTTTTCTTTCTTCTGGATACAAATTAAGCAACATGAATTTGTCTTCTCAGACTAATAAAGGACCTGTGATATTTAAATTTACTGCTTGAAGAGTTTTAACAGAAAGCAAATATAGCAGTAGCCTGATCTCTAGAAGAGGAATCCTTCACAGTGACTTTGCTCATTTTCTTTTTTACCTACATGGGTTTATTTTTTCTTAGTCATAGAAATCATTTACAGACTTTATTCTGCTTCTAAGAGAGCATTGAAGCAGTCCAGAATGCCTCCTCCTGCCTCTTTTTTTTCCTGTTGATTTTAATGCTAACTTTTCAGTCAATTTCATTTAAGTACATGACATTTTCTGTAGTCAAAAGTGCTGTCCAAACCTGAACTCATTCACTTTTCCTGAATGGCTGCAAGGGAGGTAGGGAAACATTGTTCCCATTACTTTAAACTGGAAAATCAAGGTAAAAAGTTTCCTGGTTAAAATGCAGGTCGTAGAAAGCCTGTGACTTTGTTAAGAGCTTAAGTCAGCAGCAGAACAGCGCTTTGACATCAGAATTACTACATTCATGTCTTGAGCTCAAGATTTAAACAGATGACTTTTGTCTCACACTTTACAATTGCTAAATGTGCTCCTTGTGTGTGTGCAGTGCCATTCTGTGTCCTCTGACTCTTTCCAGACTCTTTAGGTCAAATGCAGCTTGATCTGCGGTCTCTGCACCACATCTCCCTGCTTGAGGACAGAGGAGTGATGCTTCAGGGTGGCACTGCCGCTGCCCTCTGTTCTTTACAGGGCACCATCCCCAGCAGCAGTTTTGATCTGTGAGAAAGACTTCCCCTACCATAAGCTGTCCAGTGGCAGCTTGTGGTTAGCATCTCTTGGGTGATCTAGAAACTCCACATTTGTTCAGATTCTGGATCTATGCATTTTCATAAAATAAAATAATAAAAAAAAATAAAATATATAAAAAAAAAAAAATACAACTCTCCCTGGTTAATAATTATTTCCCACTGGTTTAAGTCCCAACTTGCATGGGGACAAAACATCAGACTAACTGAAAAATGTTCAAAAGCAACATTCTTAAAATGTTGTTAAAGAGTCAGAACTCCCTTATATATGTGAAATATATTTTGCCTTTAGATATTTTTTCTGCAAGCTTCATCATTTAAAACAGCGATTAATTAAACAAAAGAACTTTGTCAGTAATTAATGACTTGATCCGTTTATTTCTGATAACTGTCTTCAAGGCTGTAGAACTGCAGTGCTCATTCTCTCACCCTGTGTTTTTATTCACAAGATGAAATTAGAAAGCAAGCTGTCTGAAGTTTTTTTTCTTTCTTTTTTTTTTTTTTCCTGAACTTGTAGTTGGCTTCAGCTTGGAATGAATTATTCAGTGAACCAAAAATATTTAAATAAACTGTCAAGAAAGATACATTATCTCTGTATTTGCAGAAGAGACTAGTGCTGTCAGAATCTGTTTTCGCACTCTTTATTGCAGGTGCTTAACCACTGTCTTCCATTTAACTTGTTACTAATAAACCACTTTAGTTATTCGACTTGTTTTAAAACTTTGACAAGCATGTTCTGTTTCAATTATTCATTATAAGTAAAATGGCATTAATATTTTATGTTTTAATATATACCACTGTTTTCAATTTAATTTTTAAAAAGTTTATTACAGACAGATGCATACAAGTGCAATAACCTAATTTAAACAAATAATGTTTGACTTCTATTTGGTGTTTTTTTTAATCAATTCTCACCTACCTGTAGGTGGCCAAGAGGCATCCTGGAGAGCTGAGGTCCATAAGATTATAGTTCTTAAACCAAAGAGAGCTGAAGTTTATGAAAAGACATGAGATCTATAAGCACCCCTTGAGATGACTATGAAATTTTTCTCAGTGACTCTTTTTTCATTTAGGTCTTGTCTTCACTGTAGTCTTTCCTAGGAAGAGTCTGAGGGGCAATATATAGAAATGAGGTGTTCTTGGCTGTCTGCCCCAAGCAAGTCCATGATACCGTCTCCTACTTATTTTGCAATACCCACAAACAGCTTCAACCAACCTTTGAGCGTCTTTTAAATTGTTATGTTTCAAGAATTCTGTTGCAACCCTAGTTCATATTTTCCTGTGGCACATCAAAACTACTTCTCAGATGCCTCCTATGTGTAATCTACAAAGCACTCAGCAGCAAGGTACCCTTTCAAAGTGGTTTTCTATCCTTTCTCCTTCATGGACATGGAAGAGGGAGTTTCTGTCTTGTGTTCTACAGCCTGGATTTTGCCAAGTCTTCTGCCATTTCTTCCTCTTTTACTTCCTTTTCTACTGTGTTGCATTCTTTCCTTCACAATTTGTTGCTGAGGATCCCACACACCAGGAATGGATGAGTTGTCAGAGTCACTGCAAAACAGCTGAGCTGGGAAAACAAGAGTTGAGTAAGTTTGACGGATTGAGCAAGTGTTTAATGAGGATCAAGGAAGCAGAGGAGAGGGGCTATAAGGAGCTCCTAAAGTACTGCATTTCCCCTCTGGCTCTCATCTCATCACTTTGCTTCATACAAAAGAGCTGAAGCCAGCTGCCTTACAGCATTTGAGCACAGCAAGTTACAGCAGCTGATTCTCATCACTGACACAGGGATAAGTGCCATAAACAAGGTCTAGTGGGGCAATGAGAGCAATTCCCTGGCACAAAACTGACACAGGCCAAGAATTCTGTAGCTTTGTCATATTGCCACCGCAGATCCCATCATAAAATTGAGTGTGCAAGGTTGCATTCACTGTTGGACTGATAGAGGAATTGATGAGCTCAGCTGAAGCCACAGGTTGCCCTAAACTGATGCAGACCATTTTTAGTTTAGCTTTGTTTCACTAGCTGTTTTGGTCCTTGCAGTTGTCTTGAAGTTTAGGGAAGAAGATACATGAAAAATGATACACTTACAAGGGAATTTACACCATCCAACTCGGTTCACCATTGCATAATGCATCCTATTCTAAGATGCACAGAGAATGAACTCCTTTCCAGGGGAGCCTGTCTTTTCTGGTTACAGAAAAAATCTTGAGGTGGCATGTGTAGACAGGATAACTCTGGTTTAGATCACAACACTTGAATGAACACTACCTAGGGTAATCTAACATCTTTTTATTCTTTATTTTTTATTTCCTGCTTCTTTGGTGGGGAGTATAAAGAAAATTCTCTGCGTGGCTTTGAACTGCTACCTACCTTGAACTCAAAGTGGGAGGAGAGGGCAGGAGTGGTCTGTTCCCCTCAGTTAAAATTTTGGGTCAATGTAGTTATGTGACACAAACTATCCAGTTTAGTCTTTCTGACAAGAAAGCTTCGGCAACCAAATAAATGGCAGCTTCACCTTCTTTTGCTGGATTCTGTTACTTAAAAATCCTGAATATTTGCAAGAAGATACATTCCTCTCTATCATTATGTTGATTTCCTTGTGGCTTTTCTTGTTGAGAGACCGTATTGATGATCTTTCTGTTTCCAAGCCTATGAGGAATCAGTGGCCAAAATATGTCTCAAATCTGTTCAGCTGCAAAACTTCTGTCTTCCTCCTCCCATTTGCTGTGAAAGCTCCAGCCTTTCCACCTTTGTCAGTATCTGAGACATCATGCCTGTTGCTGAGGTCTGTGCTGGAGCCTGTGCCAGACCCAAACCTCACGGGGGCTGGCAGCTTCTCCTGTGACACACGGAGCCAAGCTCTGCCTCCAGACTGAAGCCCAGTGAGACCAAGAATAAGGAGACATCAGCTGAAGGGCAGGGGGTGAATTTCCTTTGGCCTGCAGAAGGCTTATTTTGAATTTTTTAAAGCAGCATACCCCTTGTATATTTCAGTCCCTCGATGATACTAGATCGCTGCAGTGAATGAAGCTATGGAAGTGGCCAGAGTTACGAGCAGCCTGTCAAAAGGAAAAGAGTATCAAGTTGTGGTACTTAGCCAAAATGCGTTAGGCACAGATTTTAAAAAGCCCTCTTGTCTGCTAAGCCCTTATGCAAGATGAAAGTAGGGGTGACCACAAGGTCAGGCACCAGACTGGAGGTTCACTCCAGCTGAGAGGCAGCAATTACAGCCTGACCATAGTTAGAAAGGACTGCCAGACCATTTGAAAGCTCTATGAACAACCATGGTTTGTTCTCAGAAAAATATATGTTATGACTCTTGTTTATTTTTCATTATGTTCATGAAGTGAGAGAGTCTTCACATCTCAGTTAGTAGTTGGAACAAACAGAGTGTCTTTGGTTTTTCTTGTTTAAATATATATAGCTTAATATGTGTATACCCAGATATAAGAAAGTGGTGCAAGGCATTTTCCAGTCCTCTAATAACTTGATCACAGGGCTCTCACAGTCTGAGTTGGCTAGAATAGTTGTCCCTATCAAATAGGCCTCTTCTTTAGCATTTGGGGTCAAGTAAGTGATCTTTATTCATATGAACAACTACAGTGAGCAGCCTTACTGATATCATATGAATTAAAGTTATTTAGGAATAGAGGAAGCTGCAGGAATATATTAGTATCATTTAATTCCATTACCTACAACACAGAAAGATTGGTGTTGGGTCAATCAGTTTGTTGTTCACATTTTTTTTCACATTTTTTTTCACATTTAAAGTTAGGAGAGGAAACAGATCGCAGAGAGGAAACACAGTAAAGCTGTTTTGGATTAGCAGGAAATGATGGAACTTGCTCAAGAGGTAAGGGCTGGTTTTGAGGACTATGTACACCCTTTTTATTGGTGGTTGTTGTAACCACTCTGCTCCATGGCTTTCCTTACACAGTTATTGAACTGTTCCTGAACCATCCGTGTTTCTAAGAAGTCCAAGCTGCAAGTGTTCCTATATGGCTAGTCCATTCCCATGGAAGGGTGTCCCAGTGACCACCCTGGGACATCCACCACCCAGCCCTACCTGTCTGTAATGTTTCAGCGTTCCTTTGTAACAAGTTCTAGATCTCTTTCCTCACCGGGCTGGGATACATCCAGTTCTGGAGATTTTAGTTAAGCATCTAGCCTAGAGAAAGCTTCTATAAACTTCATCCACCATCAATGGAAACATCTCTGCAAGACAGTTCTTCCAGTCCTACAGGAGGTATCTCTGGTAAGTGGTATTGACCACCCACTGGGTATTTCTGGTGCTCAGGTAGCAACGCAGGAAGCTTCAATGTGATGCTTAATTTCTTATGATTAAAGCAGGGCCATGATTCTATTTAAAATGGAAAGGATAAAGATCTAGGTATGAGATTATGGGTGTATGTGTTTTAGAGCAATGAATTAGATGCTTCTTTGCACTGTTAGAGGACGAAACACTGTCATATTTCAAAGCTTCTGGTTCCAGACGTAGAAAAACAGGTTTCCATTGGGTTTCATCAAGTGCTAAGCAAATTTATGTTAAACATTTTTTTCCTTCCTGTTTTTAACCCTGGTAATTTCCAAGTGGTTTTATTTGTAAAATAGTCACTTAATATGGAAAGTAAAATGTTATCATTAAGTTTGGTTTGCTTCAAGATTTTTTTCTCCCATTTTTACATAGGAAATACATGTAAGTGCATTGCTATTTTAGTAGTAAAAGTTAATGTTTCTTTAATGGTTAGCTATGCTCAAGAAATTGCACCTACTGTGCTAAACTGTTCTTCTGAAGCAAAATCCCATTGTATAGTAGTACCTAATTTGTGGAACTTACACATTTAGAAAGCATTATTTACATGGTACTTTATTAATATAAATATTTCCCATTTAATTGGAAAAAAATGCATTAACTTGCTTTTATCATGAGGAAGAGAGGAGTTACAGATTGAAATTTTACGTTTATCTTCTTTCGAAGGCAAACCTGTATTAGATATAAGGTAGTAAAAATTGACTCTGTTACTGAAGTCTGAAATTGTATAACCACATGTAAAAACCTGTGTTAGATAATATCTAGCTAATACGAGAGATTTTCAAAGGCATCATGATTGTACAAAAATTCTAAATGTTTGAAATATTTGAAGTATCTACATTATATTATAGCGGAACTAACTTACATATTATAACTGAGACTCTGCCAATGTCTCTGCTGCAGGAGTGTTCTGTTTTACATTCTCAAACACGTGCCAGACTTCAACCACAGTACATTTTTCTTTTATCCTTAACATATAACCATGCTATTCAAATATGTGGATAATTTTTAAAAATGAGCTAGCTTTTGCCATAGCTTTTTGGAGTTGAGACAAATACCCATCTTAGTCAGCATTCAGGCAGTTGTCTGTAACTAACTAATGTGAGAAGTTACTGTTCTTTTCTAGTGTAGATTCAGTAATGATTAGGCTAAAGATGCCAGACATTCACTGGAAATCAAAATATGGCTCCATATTAATTGCTTATGGGTTCTTTCTCTTTCCTCATCAAAAAAGTCAGGAGACTTGCATTCCTGATATGAGGAATGTTAATATAATTTTCATGTTAAACGTATAATTACAGGGCTATCAGGCCTGTACTAGTTCTGTAATAACAGTTTGCTGTAGGTCTTACGTAGATGGCAAATGAAGCCCAGAGTAGGTTTGAAGGTGGTAAATAACTAGTATGAATGAGAAGAGTGGAAGAGAAGAGGGTGATCACTGCCAGGAAAAGAACATGTTAAAACCCTGCTTTTCCTACAACTTCCATTGCAATCCTTACTGGTCTTACATTCTTTCTGCATTTCAGTTCTACTACGTAAGATGTTAATAATATCCAGTATTTTTGAGATTGTTGGAGGATTTTCTTCTTTCAAGAGTATGCAACAATGCCATGTGAATCAGTAACATCCCTCTTTTGCACAGACCTGAATCTTTTCTTCCAGTAATACTCCCTTGCCTTACTGGAGTTTTGCGACCATACGTGTGTTAAAGATTTTACAGTACTGTGGTTGTGTTGGGCACAGGAATGTAATGGATATGTCTTTAAACAGACCTGCCATGACTGGAATTTCAGGCCAGGATGTTCTTATTCAGTTGTTTTTCTCTTATGGAATATCTTCCTGCACAGATAACATTATAAAATGCATTAAATACATAATTTGGTATTGAGCTTTTCAGTGGATTTGGAAATGGTGGGATTTCATCCTCTGAAGAAATTGAGTCCTGCTGGGTTATGCAGCAAGTATCTTGGAGGTGGTAATAACACTGGGTTATCATTCTTTTGTTTTTTCTTACTCTTTATTTAGAAGGATTTTGCATAGATCAACCTACTCTGATTTTTTTTTTTCCTGAATATCCATAGTCAGTATTTAAAAAGCCCCTCCAATCCATCCACCAACATGTTTTCTTTCTTCTGCAGCAGGATCATAGCATAAAAAAGCCCACGTTGGAAGGAGCCTTAGAGATCATCTGGATGATCTTTGATTAAACTGGTGAGAATATGGGGCGTTGCTGAAACAAAGGCAGGTTGAGCTAGCATTCTCAGACCATTCTCCGTTCCATTACCCAGCCATTTAGAAAAAATCATCATAAATAAATTTTGTAGGTTTGACTTAGTAGCAAATGTCATCCAGTTTAGTTTATAGAAAGCTTCAGAAGTAATTTCTGAGCTGTTCTTTTTTGTTGTTGTTGATGTTGTTTTATTTTTTGTTTTGTTTGTTTGTTTTTGTTTTTTTTTGTTTGTTTGTTGTTTTTTTTTCTTGCCAAAATATCTGCTAATACCACAAAAATCCAATTCTTTATTAGGCCTCTATGGTTTGCTTGATACTAGATCTTCTAAAGAGAAGATTGAGACTTACTTTCCTGTAGTTTTATGTAATGACCTAACTAAAACTATCCTGTCCAGGAACTATACTGAAAAAAAATACTGTTTGGGGTCAAGAGTAAATGCACATTTTAGGTTGAGATAATCTCACTGCATTACCTGTGTTATATTGTTCCTGTTTAATGAAATGCATCACAACAGGTCCAGACGAGGTTTATGCCATCAAAGCAACTTGACAGATATATTTATCTACAAGCCTTTGGTGTAGACTAAGTAAACTGTAGCAGAAGGTCATGCAATTCAGAAGCTCTAAGTTGGGTTTCTGTCTGAAACTTGAGAGCAGATGAAACAGTTCAAGCAAGCAGAAGCATTCCAGTGTTGTAGTTTGTCATGTCATTGATCTTAGTTTAGTTGGTAATTGCTTTTAATGCACTGAAGATTTCCTTATTTTCTTCTTCAGTCTCATATAATGTTCAATATTACAGTGTTTGTCACCCAGAATTTCACTTACATTCTTGTGGGGCATCATAGTTGAGCAACATATTGAACTAGTATATCATTTCCTCATTGAGGATATTTTTTAGAAGGTGAAGTTGTTATATGAAAGAAGATAATTCAGTTTTCTCTGAACACAATCACAAAATATTTAGCAATTTTTAAAGTGTCTTGAAACCAATAGATAATATTGCTTTTATTTCAGAAGAAGCTTTTGCAATCTTAAAGGGACAATGCCAGTCTACTTTTCATTAAGGCGATTCTTCTTTACTGTTGGTAGCAATATACATTTAAATCCTAAAATAATGTGGTTTGTATTTGGTTTTATTCTGCAAATCTACTGAGATATATCAGAATGAAAGAATCAAAGAAAGGATCAGTCCCCAGTCACAGGTCCATTCTCTGGTTCCTGTGCAGAAAAATAATGCTGCTGTGGTCATGTTTCTGATACAACAGAGATAAGGTTAATAGGGTTCAAAATTTCTCCATAAGAAAAAGTGAAAGCTATTTTGTTGAAGTGTGTGAAACAAGTTGACATGAAAATATACCTGGGTTTTATTAGACCTCCTCAACTTCAAATATACCTACAAAAAGACATGCTAGTTTTACTATTGCAAGAGGGTGTTTCTGCCCTCTGATTTGTATACTACATGACACATCTGAGGGAGTTACACGCTCTTGAAATGTGAATGGCTTGGTCTTTGTTATGTGTGTATGTATTGAGGGTGGAGGTAATGCAATTGCAGGTTGACCTTTGAATATAGCAGCCATAGCAATTGCTGCTATAATAATCACCCTCCTTTCAATTCCCTGAGAGAATTGAAATTACAGTTCTACAGATTGCTTCTAATTTTATGCATGAGCTTATTTTGATCCATCTATCACTGAGGTGCATGTTGTCTCTTTAATGTGGCTATTAAACAGCCAGTAGCATGCACACTGTATTTGCTGGTGTATAGTGCTGGTGTATAGTGCTGACTGACCAGATGAAGCCATCGTCACATGGGCTTCCTTCCATCTTCCAAAAGAGTTGCTCTTCTCCTCTGACCATGACAAAAGTTGGTGGTGAATGCTGCTGCTTTTCCCCGTGGGGATGAGTGGTGGCCCTTCCCCAGGTGCTGGCCAGATACAGAGTGGAGCTGCCCTCTGTAAGGACTGATCCCTGCCACTTTCTTATAGCCACTGTGGTGACCTGAAATGAATTAGCTCTTGGTGACATGATGTGGTTCTGGGTTGCTCAAAGGCAGGACTGTACATACCTTCATGGGCACTGGTGTCATTCAGAACAATTTCTGACCTGTTGCATTTTTGGTTTGTTTGTGTTGGGTTTGGTTTTATGTTTGGAGTAAGAAGAGAGATGGTGCTGGTTGCTTATGGTCACAAGAGAAGGCAGTGTCCCTCTTTGAAAGTTATTCAAGAGATACCTTATTGTGTAATTAAGTTTAGTGTCTTTGGACCTTGCCTTAGTCAATAAACTTGTCTCCTCCTGAGGTGTATGACCTAATTGAGCCAAACCTTGAGCTCTTTGCAAAGTTCTTATTCAAGTAGTAGATCCATGGCCTTTCTGTGAACATTTTGCCTGAGTGAAATTTTGTTAAAACAGTGTAATGGCTCTAGGAAGGATGAAAGCGACAGTAGGCAGGCACAGGGATTCACAAAGCTCAAGAAAGCAAAAGGGCTTAGAGCTGTGCTGCGACTGTGACTAAGCTGTATGGAAATGTGAAGACAGAATCGTTAATGTGGTGGAGCCAGGAAACGGAAAGCTGTGAGCAGATTTTTAGATGGTCAGAGACGGGGTCAGAGAGTCAGTCATGAGAGAGGACTTCCAGCAGAAGTTAGTACTGGGATAGAAAAAGGTAATAAATATTTTGTAAGATTGAAAAGATTGAAAACAACAGGATTGATGCTACATCACGCTCAATTATCCTGTGCTTCACCTTAGAAGCTTCAGCTTGAATGATTATGGGCACCGTATTATCTTTTTGCTCCTAGAATTGATCCCAATGGATCCAGGAAATAGCATGCTAGGAGGATAAAATGGAGAAAGTTTGCATTGCTTCCTGTGCATGTTGCCAGTTTAAATACAAATGCCAGCAGTTAATCAATTTTCACAGATTGTTGTTTTAAATTTCAAGTTGTTATTCTTCTCATGGCGTTCTGCTTTCTCTATATCCACTGTAGGACTCTTGAGTTCAGAAGTATAGAATTGGCCTTTGTTTCCCTGTCATGAAGTGACTGTGTTTGCAACAAAGATATTGGCATTTTTAAGAGGAATCCCTGGGAACAGATCTTGCTGCACCAAAAATAAATAAATAAATAAATAAATAAATAAAAGAGATGGTGTACAGTGGTCAGAAATCCTGACTGAAATTTGGCTGCAGTGACTTTTCTGGTAAAACTTGATGGATTACCACAAACCCAAGTCTGAGGCTTTGGATTTCATTTCCATCACTGCCATTGAACGTGCTGTTCCTCACATATAAAGTCAGTATCATGACACTTTCCCATCATTGTACAGTACTGCAGGGGTCAGTGGAAGGAAGGTCCAAACTAAATCTGGGTACTTAGTTTATTAACTATTGTTTTATTAAGAATTGTTTTATTGCTGGCTTATCGTAAGAAAGAAAGAGTGGGGAGGTTTTCCAGCTGTTTTCAGACACCTCCTGAGTGGACTCTCCCCTTTCTGACAGCTGAGGCCACATCACCCTTTCTGTCATACCGTTTGTCCCCTGAAATAAAACAGCTAGCCACAAAGTGCTCAACTTCTTTAGTGTGTGGCATTAATTCCCCATCTGTCCAGCATCTTGCAGTTGCTAGAGATGTGTAATTTCCCTGCAGGGTAGAATATACTTGCTGCAGCTGTGGATCCTAGGGGATTAGTGATGCTAATATGGGGCCACTAGCTGGCGAGGATATTCACATCTCAGGCAGGCCTTTTGGTTTGTTATCAGAAATGCACATTCTTTGAAGTGACTTTTCTGATATAGCTTGTCTTCATTTATATTGTTCTAAGTTACAGTCCCTTGAAGTTTTTCAAGCAGCTCTTTATCATTGTGGAAATATATCTCCAATTGAGAAGAGCAGATGGGCAACTCACTTCAGACTCGATAGGGAATTAGGTTTGTGAGCATGTCTTATAAGCAAGCCAGATTTAGGGTCTGGAGTTTGCCCTTGATTTTGAAACAATATTATACATTTTCCCTGCCTAGCAGCAGTGAAGCTAGCACAGTAGTTTCTATATGTGTGCAGTTATGGTAGAGTGAGTGCATCAAATCTGTGCATCAGATACATTTCCCTCTAACTGCAAATGTCTAACATGTTCTCTCTTGGGTCAGCCAAGTCACAAACCACTTTTTAATATAGATCCTGACACTGTCTCTTCTGTCTCATATTGCATATATTTATGCACATAGAGATATTTGCATATATATGTGAAAAAATTCATCACAATTTTGCATAGAAAAGCAACAAAATAAAGTAAAATTAACCTGTAAAAATTAACAGGAGGCTGCCTGTAAAAGCACTGACAGTCTATCTGTAGACAATGAGCTAATGCGTCTTCTTCCAGTTTGTAGAATTCTTCCTGTTTATAGTATTCCCTTAAAGTGATGCTTAAATGATATCATGTGTCAAAGTACTTGAGGAAGGAACGTGCAGATTTGGGAGAGGTTTGCCAGATTGGTAGCTCCATCCATGCAGTCTCACTAAATGCATGCTGGCACTGCAGGGTGGCTGCAGCTGTGCAGGTGTCAGAGCATCTGTGCATTGCACCTGGGCAGAGGGACAGCATGCTCATAGCCAGAAGGGGAAGGTGGTGAATGTAGTAGTGTAGGATGGCGGCATTGGGAACAGGATATGCACTTGTGCAGAGTGATCTTAGCAGCTCGATTCTTTCTGCAGTATTCCAGAGGTCCCCCCATCCGTCCACCTTAAAGAACACCCACTCATCTAACACCACCTGCCTACCTTCACCCTCCCTACACAAGCAGCTGCCTTCCCCACCACCCCAGGGCAGCAGCAGCTTGCTCCCACTTTTTCCCTAGGTAGCCATCTCTCCCCCCCAGCAGCTGCAGCTCACCCCCTCCTTCTTCTCCTTCCCAGCCCTTCCTCCCACCCCCCCCTCAGGAGCAGCAGCCTCCTTCCATCTGCTCCTTGGAGCCAGCCAGCATGGCCCCTAGGCCTGCGAGCCGGCACTGGAGGAGGTGTTTGGCTGCTCAGACAGCCATTCTTTGTGCTGCCCAGGAAAAAGGCAGCCGGCTGAATGGAGGCACTGGAGATGACTTGCTGGCTGCCAATTGGGCCATGCTGTTTAGCACATTCCAGCTATGAATAGTGTAAAATGATATACCAGCAGTACAGATGTGGGTTGCTCACTGGCACTTTGCTTTCCAACATTCCTGGTACATGCCGCATGCACATTGCTCTTTTATTTATTTTTTTTCTTTGATTAAAAAATGCTGCACAAGGGATAGCTGTTTTGTGTTGTGTAGAGATATCATTAATCCTCTGCACTGGCCAAAGAACAGCGGTTATGGTACAACTTCCATGCAGTTTGAAATGCACAGTAAAGCATGCCTGTAAAGGCATCCACGACTGTACTGACTGTGCATATGTGCAAGCATGTATGTATTTTTTGCTGTGCTCCTGAAATACCATATACATTATAGGAAGAAAAGTATCAGGATACTATGAAAAACGGACTCATGAAGTCACAGACTCACTGAACAGCTGAGTTAGGATCTACATGTCTGTAGATCATTTTGTCCACCCCCTCTGTTCAAATCATGGCCACCTACAGCCAGTTACCAAAGGACACATCCAATCAGATTTTGAATATCCCTAAGAATGGAAACTCCACAACCTCTGGGGGAATCTTGTTCCATCTCTTGACCATCCTTAAGGGTAATAAATAAATAATTATTTAAATTAATTCCCGTGTATTTCAGCTTGTGCCCATTGGACACAAGTATTGGTTGTGAATATAATTGTTCAGGCATAAACTGTTAAAGCTGGGATTGGGATAAAGTCTGATCCTATCTAGATTCCTCAGAGTTTGGACAGCAAAAGGGACTCCATTCTGAACCTCATGACTCAATGTGAGGGTCTCCCTGATGCTTTTAGTCTGACCCTGTCCTCTATGCAGTAAATAATCAAGTGACTGCCATCACAAATCTGGTTAATGTCACAGTTACCATTAGAGCTTTGTTAAATCACTGTCTCATTCACAATTAAGCACTGTTAAATCACTATTTTCATCTACAAATATATTGCTGCTTCTCTCTTACAAGTGAAGTGCATAATTTCTTTTGCAACATCAGTTCTTCCTTGTTGATGAATATCAGGTCCAGCAAAGCTGTAACAGGACCAGCAGAGCTGTACACAATTTAAAAACTCTCAGTAGCAGGAGTTTTAAGGCTTACCCGTGAAATAAGTTGAACTTTCTTGAGCTACTGATACATTTGATTTATTGCATTCACTTTTTTGTGTCTTGAATGAAAGTTCACAACACCATTCCCTGCAAATCATGGTCCAGGAGATTTATACAGTGGAGCGTTCTGCTGTTGTAGATGGCATGAAATGCATGAACACTCTTCTGATCCACTAAGTGTTATCATACAATTCTATGCTGTGGCACCTGCAATAGCACACTATAGTTACTCCTTGCCAAAAGGAGTGGACATTGTGTGGAGTCAGTGGGACTTTGAATGCATTGCATGGAAGTACCATTCTTTCTGAAAAGAGTTTTTAAAAATATGCCAAAATTAAGGATGTTATAAAAATCATATTTTAATTCCCTCATGTTGCAAGGAGGTTAGGTTGAGTCGGTTGACATTTGCATGTGTCTGCCACATTGATCTCATTCTGACCTGTTAGCTGTACAAGTATGGGCATATGTCTTCCTGAAATCTCGCCTTGGGAAGAGACATTAGTACAGAAATGTCTGAAATTTCACATCTGATGTTGCTTTTACCAGGTTTAGTTGCATTTTCCTTCCTAGAACTGTGTTCTTTCTCAAGGACAAGTCAGTGTTTGGCTCTTAGCTCTAACAGAAAATGCCAGTGGTGATATAATCAGTTCCTTACTGTCAGTGTGTCAATTCTCAGTTGGCTAGCGCAGCAATAGATTAAAAACTTAAGTGGGTGGAAAAACAGCTTTAATTAATTAAGACGGTTCATAATTACTTCTAATGTTACTGTTCTCTGGGGACATAGATAGTCACCCATGAATATACTGCATTCATATTTTTTTAAAGAGTAATTTCTCCAAAAGGGAAATATATATATATATATTTATTAAAAGTTAACCAGTAACAGACTATTTAGATTTTTCCATCTATTTCTTTTATTACAAGTGGGAGTTGTTAGCAAGGCTCATAAATGATGGGTTACACTAAATGACATAACCCTGCCCATTTCTGCATCTGCTTCAACCCATGGACAACAGTTGGTTTCCTTTGGTGTAACTGGGAACAATATTTGCCCCAGGATATGTACAGGTAATATTTTTTATTATTATTATTGATAAGTAGCTGTGTGGGCTTTACTGTACAACACTAAACATTTGTGTTATTTGGTATCATCCCTTTCCCCAAGAGCATTTTTATGACTATTCAAGCTTTTGACGACAATCTTTTTACATGATTGAATTCACTTTCTGCCTCTAGAGGCTACAAATACTAAAAAATCTGATATCTCTTAGAAAATTAAGCTTCAGCATTCATTTTTAGTATCTCTTTCTAGATCTCTGACACTCCCTCTGGTGAGTAGTTGCCAGGAATGCTTTTTGTGGGTATTTATAGCACTATTTCTTTTGTAAACTAAATCTTTTTTGATAGACTTTGACTTTTGGTCTCGTTTTTATTCCATATCTCTTTGTGGGTAGTATAAGACCTCTGACATGCAGTAATCCACTGGAATGAGAGAAGGTTCAGTTTACTGCAGGTTTATACAAGTTTGAGGGCTATATGCAAGTTTGGGATATAATGCAAAGTCCTTTTTTGAGTGTCATAATTTTTCAGTTCTTCCAGATCTTTTGTAATGTATTCTGGTGACTCTTGGCTTCAGAATATATTGATCATATATATCTATCCTGACTAAGCAAAAAATATGGGTGAAAATGAAGATTAAGTGCATGAAATATTGACAAAGTGTCAGAGGGGATGTTTCTTTAAGCTTTGTATATACATCATAAATCTCAAAACAGGAGTTAAAAGAACTGACTGACTACTCATCTATCTATATATAACCCCTTGCATCAAGATCCAGAACACTGGGTTGCTTCGTGTAAGTTAACCAAGGCTGGCCACTAAGAGAGTTCAACGTTGTTTTTTTAAGTTGTGTTGTCCTTTTGTTGATCTTACTTATGTTGTGTACGTCATGACTGATGTAACGTTGCAAATGTGGGCAATTTCCCAGCACTAATTACTTTGAAATGACTTTGTGTCCTTGTCTTGAAGAAAAAAGGAAGACAGTTAGATACGGCTCATGTGTCATGCCTAAGGACCACTGTCCATCCATCCTACTGACCAAGACTGTATCCCCCTCTTACTCAAAAGTAATTGCATGCTTTTCTTTCTTTCTTACAAGAAAATCTCAGCAAACATTACACAACTGCAAATTTAACTTCTTTCAATGTCCTAAGCTTTAGTCAAAGCAGTGACTTCCCAGAGTTAATAGTGTTTATCCTCACAGTTATATGCAACTTTAAGCTCTGGGAAGTCTCTGCAGCTGAAAGCCTCCTCCCATTCATCCTGATTTTTTATTTATTTTTATTTTATTTTTTCATCCTGATTATTATTATTATTATTATTTTATTGTTTGTTTTGCCCTTGACCTCAACATGAGGATATCTAGGCCAAAAAATACTGTTTTATATGGTAACTTGGTAAATAACACTACTCAATAACCTTAATAACCTAAGAGCTGAAGGAAGTAAGGTGTTTTTTTTTTTTTCCTTTGGTTGATTCATGTTGTTTTTCAACCCTCTTTCTCTATTTCATTATCCTCCCTTCTTCATTTCTGAACTTGTGATAGTTGAAATAAATATGCAAAGAAGCCCTCATTGCTAATGCTGCTGACATTGCAGCTCTCTTAGTAATACCTGTGGTACCTTTCAAGCAGCTACGATATTCAGCACGCTGTACTGTGCAGTGTGTTATGATAGCTACCCTGCTATCAATACCGAGATAGCTAATTTAAAGATAGCTCAAATATGTTCTCTTGAGCTCTAGCAACTGGAGTGTTGAATGTGAATAAGTACTCTGATTACACAGTGAATAAGTATTCTATATAATATATGGGATATACCCAACAAGATAATGGAAAAATAGAAAAGGAAGACTGGTTTTCTCCGTTTGTAGGTATTCAGTTTGACTGCAGGAAATGAAAAAGGTGAGGAAAATTATGGGAGGGAAGAGGCAGGGCATCATTGTGATAAGGATCACAGTGTTTGTTTCTTCTTGTGATAAAGTAGCATTAAAATTCTGAGCAGCACGGTAGTGTGCTCACGGTTGATGCATTCCAGAAGTAAGCAAATGCAATTCAACAGTGCATACATTTGTTAGCAGATCTTGCAGTTGGGAAGGAAGGGGAGAGTCCACATTAAAGCTGCTAGCATTTGAACACTGACTTCAGATTTCAGAATAGCATATTGTCTTGCAGTTATTTCTTTTAGAGTTGATCCAGTGAACTTTCCTCCACTTTTGCAGTCCCACATCTGCTTTGTTAGACAGCTGTAACTGGTTTAGAGTCATTGTCATAAAAAAGAAACCTTTTTTCTTTCAAAGCAATCCATAGCTTGGCAGGGAATAAAATGGCCACTTCAGCACTAGTGACAGAGAAATCTGCCTTTAATTGACAGAAATAGCTTTCTCTAGACTCTTGTTTAGTCACAATATCTGGGAATATGTATGCCCTGAAATACCCTGGGGGTTAGCATGTAGCATACAAATGCAGTTTACTTTTATAGTTGCTGTGTACTTTCTGTATACTTTTTCTTTTCCTTTCTGTGTTTCTCTCTGAATTCTCCTTCCTCTTCTGTTGTAACACGTCATTCAGATTCATGCGTTGCTGTGCTGCAGTGCTGTGCTGCAATATCTCTCTCTCTCCTTTATCTTTTGCAATAAAACACCTACTTTTTTGTTGTTGTTATTGTTTGTTCATTTGTTGGTTGTTTTTTTTTAGTTTCTATGGTGGTATTTTTTCCAGGAACGTTGGCTCCTATTATGAACCAAAGAAATTTCAGAGGCTCAGATTTGACCTGAAAATCTTCATGTCTACTGAAATAACTTGGGAGAAAAATGTAATTTGATGAGCTAGAACATAAAAACACAGCACAAACTCTGTATGCTCCTTCCTTACTCACAAATCAATGCAGAAAACAGGCAAAACACATTTCACCATTTTTTGTCATGCATAGTGAAATATTTTCCAAATCTCTAGGTCATTCTGCAGACTCAGCCTTTAATAAGGGACAGTGTGGAGTTGCCTCTGGGCAGTGAAGATAGTAGGTTACTGCATCTTCCTCTGCAACCATTCTGTCTTCTGCAAGTTCACATCAAACCATTGAACAGAGAATTTACAAGCCATAAAACTACATTATTCAGTTATGAAGTAACAGCCTCATCACCATGACTTCAGCAAGTGCTCATAAAAGCAGAGTCAGATTTATAAGCAGAGGAATTGCCAGCTATGTCTAACATGTGGCTTGTAGTGACAGACTTGCCAGTTTACATCAACCAATAAAGTAAAATTCCGGTTAGATATATTGCAAATGACCTTTCTTTACAAAGATTAGTTGGATTAAAAACAGTCAAGTATTTCATCCGGAGCACTTGGCTTATGGAGAAAGCATTGTCTGCTTGGATGTGGTTTTCATCATTGCAAGTGAACTTTCAGATTCTTTGTTGTTTTCCCAAAAGACATTGTGATGCAGAAAGCTGTTATCTTTTCATGTCACAGCAAAACCGAGTTTGGTCACTATCCCATGGGTATTTTATCATTAAAAATAAACAAATTTTCCTGAAATAAAATTGCATGTTTCTTGAGTCAGGTGATTATAAATATTGAACTCAACTTTTAGTCAGAGTTTCTAAGGAGAAGCAATAACTTTTATTAGAGCAACTAATGTTCTTGAGGAAAAAAAGAAAAAAAAAAAGAAAAAAAAAGAAAAAGGAAAGCTTTGGGCACATTAAACTTTTTTCAGGTGAAAAATGCAAGTCAGTTCAAAAAAAAAATCGTGTTGGAAATTAGTCCATCTCAGAGAATTGGTTACTGTTTGAGTGTGACTAGTGCTAAGACGGCATGTTGATGAGGGGCTGAGCACATACAGAGTGGAGTGCAGGCTACCTGTAGCAGCAAAGCCAGTTTTCATTTTCCCACCCTTACTGTTCATTTCTACTCCTCTTTATCACACTGCAGATTTTCCCATGCAACTGGTGGCACAGTGCTGGGAGGAAAACCAATGACAAGACAGAGTCTGGAGGAAAAAGAAAAAAAGGAATTCTAAAAACTCCTTTTAAGGCCTTCAGGGCCTTAGGCACTAACTCAACTTTAGCTTGAGATACTAATTTGTAAATCTCATCAAAAACGTTATCCTCTTTGGATACTGCTTCAGCTCAACACCTAAGTGGTATGTTCACACTTAGGGTAAAATGGAAGACAAAAAGATTTATGTTGGTTGGCCTGGGGAAGGGCTTGTGGTACGTTGCATTGCTTTTCTCTTAATTGTTCTCCTTAGTTTTTGGAACACGGAGTCCATGTTTTCCTTTTCCTATTCCTTCAGGAGCTCACCAGTTCTACATGACCTTTCAAAACTTATTGCCAGTGGCTCAGAAAGTTCATTTATTCCCTTCACACTTGAGGCTGCATTTCATAGCATGTATTAGTGGCCTGCAAAATATTAACGAAGAAACTAAGCCATTCTTTTCCTTACAGGAATATGAAAAAGGGTGAAAGTTGCTGATACTCCATATATCGTATACAACTATACATAGCTGTAGAGTAATCACTCTGATTATTTTGAATATTTTAAGAATTGCTGTGAGGCAAAAAATGGTTAGTGGAGTCCGGAGCCTGTTATTATGAATGAACTGTAATAAAGATGTTGCAAGGTCCTTCACGCTACTTCAGAATAGCTGTTGCCTATTAACCATGCAATGACCCTCTAGTATTGCAGAAGCTTTTCAAAGGCATTTAAAAATTATTAAAAGATTAGTCATTTAAAGATCATTTAGAAGGCGTTTAAAGTCATCTGTGTGACCCCGGAGATCTTGTGATATTCATGACTGCCGATGTGGACATTTCAGTATTTTACAGATTAGTCCTGTATTGTTTCAATAGTCATGAAAATACTGTACCTGTAATGTAAAACAGTGACACTCCATGTTGATATTAGTGTAATTCCAGTCATTGCATTCAGTTACATAAAATCCTGTAGCTCATAGAACAGTAGGACATTGTCTCTTTTTTTTGCTCACATGGTGACCTAGTGACATGAGCCAGCAGCAGTTTAAACAGAGACTGTATCTACTTCTGTTTGCTGTGATTGCCCATCTTTTCTTTCTCTGCTACTTGCAATTATTTGTCACAAAATTAAGAAAACATAAATACATCTGTTTTTGTTTTCTAAGAATGTTGCTCAAAGTCTGATTCCAAACCATTGTGAGAATCATATAATCTGGAGCATAAAATTATAGCCGACAAGGTTACAAGTGAGAATATTTCCAAGAAAAACACTCAAAACCTAATGAACTTAGCAAAGTTAATAGTTCCTGACATTAGTATTTGGCTGAAGGTCACAATGAAATGATTCTAGTTTGAGAGATGCCTTCTGTTTTATTGAATGCCTGGTGTGGTGCAGGCATGTTGATTCTGCCAGCACATTTGTGTGCTTCTAAGAATTTATTTCCATAGAGCATTGCAGTGTGGAAGTGATGCTGAATTATGTTTCAAAGTTGAGATGTGGAACATAAAAAGGGGAATGGAAGTAATTCTTCATAAAGCAACATCAGAAGCGTAAGCCATGAGACAGGGCAGTGCTCTGTACTTCTCGGAAGCATATGGAAGTGGTCTGAGTATTTGTTTTGCACTTCTCTTCATGGATGCAGGGAAAACCTAACACAAACAGTCTCTTCTCCTAACTACTTCTACCCTTCCTTTACACAAATGACTTTTGAATGGTGATCTCATAGAGATGCTTAAAGACATAAAATAATGATACAAAAAAGAAAGAAAAAAACAACCGTGTGAAAACTTAAGGCAGAAGTCGGTGACCTGCATTAATAATAATAATAATAATAATAATAATAATAATAATGTTGAGTCAGAAACATTCTTACCAATTTTTGTTTAAGAAAGGATGACAAAATTGTTTGTAACCCTCTTATTTTTTTGATATTATCATTTGGTGGTTGCAAATTAGTACTCTGGGCTTTATGATTATTAGTCATCGATTAGGATTCATTAGGATTGTACCCTTCTATAGATATCATAGCACTCTGGCGAAGAGCAGAATAAATATATAAGGATGTCATTGTTGCAGAATGGGCCTGTGGCAGGCACAGGGTCTGCATTTGCTGTGGTGGAAGCAAAAGGTTGTTGCATTTTGTACAAATTGCTAAATGCAGATGGGAATGGGCCCTGCTTGTTTTGAGTACAGTGAAGGATAATGACACATGCTATTAAAAAATGAAATTGTTAAATGCTGATAGACTTTCAAGTTTGCTGGAGCAGACTGGTGTGGGCTTAGGTGCATCCTGTCCTTTGAGATGCTTGTGAGCTTACTGCAGGGAAAGCTGCAGGGACCACCCGCAGACCTCTCTAACCCTCTTCCCAAGAAACTCAGCTCAGTCATTGCAACTGGGAGCTCAAATTCCTGTTTCCCCTATCCAAAATTCCAGTTTAAACACATATTTCATTAAATTCAAGCAATTGGTTTTCTTTTTTTTTTTTTTTTCAAATGCTTGCTGCATTTATTTTTGTTAGCCTCTTAAAGCATTTATCAAATCCAAAATATGGTATAAGTTTTCTATTGATTTTATCATAGCTTCCATTTCAAATAAGACAATTCTTACTTACTTCTTTCTGTTAAAATTGCTTGGAAGTCAGTTTTATGCTGGCACATCAGAAAATGAGACCAGTTATACTTCAGAACAACACTTCAAAGATTTTATTGATTTTTTTTTTTTTTTTCCAGAGGAATGTTTCATCAAGTACTAGCAGTGAAGTTCTTCCTTCAACACTTCTGGTGATATATAGTACTTTAAAAAGGCAAAATGTTGTCTTCTTAAACGATTGACCTTCTAAGGAAAAGGCATCAGTGACTGAAGAGTTTTGAATATATAGAATAAGTTGAAACTTAAGTAGATTAGTTAGTAATGCAGATTTTTCCTCTTATGGTATATAGATCTATATACTTGCAAGAAGCAAAATGTGCGGGTAGTTTTCAGTTAAATATATCTTCTTTGAAACTATTGTGTCATCACCTTCTCTTTGTGTGTGCATTTGTGTGCATGTGTGTGAATGCATGTACATTTTAATCAGAAATCTGAATGTCATAATGTGGTAAGCATTTCAGTTTGGTCTTTTTAAAAACAGCTTATCAAGTAATATATTTTGAGATATTATCTTTTCAGTTGTAATGTGTATTTTTACACAAGATTAAACTCAAGAATACATGGAAAGTCTTATGTGTTTATGAACAGAGAGCAGGGTGAGAGGGAACAAGGACATTTGAGGGGTAAGCACGGTGTTGGATGAGATAAGGGTTTCATTGCTAGTCTTTCAGGATCTGGCTGTATTATGAGAGACGCAGTGGCATAGCACAGTTATGCACATTCCCAGAGGAGTGCTGATAAACCTCGTAACGCCATCGTAGAGGATGTACATGGTAGAGGTGGTTCAGAAACATTTATAGTGCTTTTAAATAACTTCATAGGATTATTAATCATATCCATATGCCTCTAAAGCTAGACTCAATTCTTCACTGTGTCCTGGAGCTTATCCTTGTAATTCTGTGTATGGATTGAGAAATCCCATGTTGATCACTGTGCTCCTGGGGAGGAGCCCGAGGCAGCCAACTCCCAGCACACCCCAGCTCCTGCAAGGGTGCCGTCCTCCTTCAGGGCCTGCTGGCACTACAAGAACCCTGTGGTGGGACAGGTCTGGGGAGGAAGGGTTGCCTCAGCTCAGCTCCACTCAGTCCCATTGAGCATAACATCTCCTATGAAGACTTCATTCATTTCCTTCTCTCTCTCTAGCTCTTATTTATGACTCTACTACACTTTAACAGCTTGGGATCAGTTTTTGAGAGTTGGATATCTACCCTAAAATATATTGTTTTAATTATTTTGTTTGTAGAAATGGTGAGGAATATTTGGGGTATTTCTGAAAATAAAACTGTTGAAGAATATGGTTTTTTTTTGTTTGCTTTTTTTTTTTAATCATGATAACTGTGGTGACTTTGCTTGACTAGATATAACTCCTCCATACTTTGCTGGAGATCTGAAATTTGTCAGGGGATGGTTGGTCCTAGGGATGTGAGGCTGTATACTTGTCTGAGTGAAAAGCTGTGTGTTTGCAGCAGTACGGATCATGTCCTAGTTAAGGCTGAAGAGGGTTTTCTCTGTGGTTGCACCAGACCAGGTGTGTTTCCATGGACCAGACTGAGAAGCCTTGGGCATGTACTTCCCTTGACACCCCTGCAGACCCAGTGGAGTAGCGGATCACTGATCGGTGTAAGGGCGGTATCACAGCCACCAGTGTGTACCAGCAGGACAGTGCTGCTCCAGAGAGGGCCCTGCCCTCTGCTCCTCTATCTCAAAGCAGTGGGTGATGTGCAGCCACATGATGGGTATCTCATCTCCAGCAAGACGCAGGGGCTGAGACATGCAACCAGCCATTGCTGGCCACTGCAGTGTGTAGGCTCTAAGTTTCACTCCTCACAAATTCCTGACTCCTGAACTGTAATACTGGAGCAGAAATGTGGTCTTCAAAACCCAGAATACCCAAACTGGCAGTGTGTAGTTGGAAATCAAACTGCTGCCATTAAATCCAGCAGTGGTCACTCACGGCGGGTTTCCTCTTTTTGCATGTGCCCAGTTTGAGTCTGCCTCTGATCCGTGTAAGTGCTTGCTGACTTTATCTGAAGCTGCTAGCTGTGCTTTGAGTGTATAAAATACTGCTGCTACAAAAACAAAATGCTGGATTGCTGCTTTGTGCCTGGACCCTGTCCATTCTGCATGCTGAACAGTGTGGGGAGACACAGCATGTGACCACATAATTTTTGGCACTCGGGAAGAAAGGGAGCAGGAGTGAGGTTTGATGGGCATCTCCACACTGATGCTTTGTAGGTCTTCACAGCTCAACTTAGCAGCTCATGCTGTTCTTTCCACAGGGTATGTGTGTGTATCTGTAAGGTGGATAAATATATACATACCTACTTATGTCCATGAGTTTCTGTGCATCAGGCGAGATGTGCTGTGATCTTTGTGGGGATGGGGGAGCCTTGGCTGTGTGTGCTTCGTGTCACCTGCAGCTGACATTGTGCCGGTGCTCATGGGAGGGAGCACAGCCCTTCTTTCTCCCCCTCACTCCATAGCTGCCTCCCACCAGCACCTGCTCTGAGCAGGGTAAGAGCATTGCACTCACAGGGCTGGTAGTCACCTCCCAAGATATATCTTGACATGTCCTACACTGCCCAGGACACAAATGGACACTTGAGGGCAAGGTAACTGATACACATCCCTGGAGAAATGTTAGATGAAGTAGGCACTTTGTCTCATGAAATCGAAATGTATGCAGACAGCATTTCTTCTTACATAAAGGGTGGTCACGTGAAGCAGGGACTGGCAGTCACATTTATCCTTATTAAAAAGTGGACAAAGAGCCAAGGCTTGTTGTGGTCCCACAGCAGCACCAAATGGTGGCAGGGGAAAAGAAAATCAAGTCTTACTCTTTTTAACCTTTTTATTCGTCTTAAGCTGTGTTTGGCTGAGGATAGCTAGGGTAAGGAATAAAGGATACAGAAATACCTGCAAAATCCAAGCTTGTGCTAAGAGCTCAGAACAAGCAGTCAAACCTTCTGGTTTTTGAAAAAGAGGCAGAAACAACACATTCTTAGCAAATCTGCTAAAGTTGTCAGTTCTGTCAAGTCTTGCAGTCCGTAACAGCTAGTGTCAAGTCTATTGGAGGCACAGGAGTACTGTGTCTCTGATTTTGAGTTAGCCTAGTGCAAAAAATGTAGTCTTGTCCAGAAGAAAAAGAATAGTGAATCTATTTTTTTTTTACTTGCACAATTAGGAGGGACCAAAGTATTCCCAGGCTAATTTAGCTCTCCACCTCTCACTAAAACTTAATACAAACCATTCACTTCAAGTCATGTATGAGAAACCATCGTTATTCCAGAGTGGGTAACATGTTGGCCACAGGAAGCTGCTCTATTTCTCCTTAAATCTGACTTGCTCTTGTTATAGAGGTGACGCTAAATTACAGAAGCTAGTTAAAACATTTGGCAGCAATCCACAAGATCCTTAGAGCCTTCTCAATGACAGCAGGTGCTGTTCCCACGTTGACCGAGGTGCCTGGCTGTGGTGAGGGGCACTTCACGTAGGAATGTGCTGCAGGTCTTTGAGCCTTCCCAAGACCTCAATGGAACAGAGCAGATGGTCCCCGGGGTCCCTGAGAGGAGCTGGAGAAACCAGCATCCCTGTTCCCTCACCTGCTTCCTCCTGCTCAAACATTACTGCATTACTGTACCAAACAATGGGCATCCGAAAGTGAGAAAATTCAGCTGGTCCAGCCAGGAGATAAGCATCGTCATTAATCATGAATCCACTGAATGTAAATAGAGCCTATGTGACAGGTTTTTGCAAGATACCTTACTTTAAAACAGTTAAAATGAAAGACCTGAGCCTGTTCAGCATGTTCATATCCCAGACCTGAATTTGTTAAGGTTACATTCCCCAAAGAAGACTCAGTCTTGTCCTCCACCACAAGTATGGTCAGGGATCATCTTTGTCCTGAGTGCTGTATGAAAAAGAAGATGTAGTTACCCCAAGCAGCTGGAATCCAACACAAGCAATGGTAGTCTCAAACAAATTAGCGTAATGAGCAGATGGACTGACCTGGCCATTGTAAAGTTGTCATAGGTATTATGTGCAGGAGTGTAAGAAAGTATAAACAAGCTGAAAATATAGACAGGCTGTATTTTGTTTTCCTCAGTCTAAAGCTGCACAGTGAGTGCAGTGAGTCTCGCACTTGTTTGGCAGGTCAAAGTGAGCTGCAGCAGAGACTGTGGTTGGACCTGTGTTGTGTTTTGTGTTAGTGTGTTTTGGCTGGGTGCCTCATGCTCTCTGCTGACGGTAATGCTCCTTCCTCTCCATGTGCTTGTGCCTGCCCACAGAGGCTTACATGCATAATTATAAGGACATTACCTGCTTGCTGGAGCAGCAACAGATGCTGAAATACCTTTGCTTGGTCTCTTGCACAAATTACTGGTGTTATCACTGACATAAGTGACAGGCATATCGAGGCAGCCAGATGGATCTGGGAGGTTTGCCTCTCCCATCCCCTTCTAGAGAAAGGTGGAATCCTGACTGTGATAGCCCCCGATCATTAAATAGGCCAAATATGTCCATATTCAGGGTTTATGTCAACTCTGCAACTCAGTCTTGAATAAAGGAAAGCACACAAACAGGGAATTTCGGACTCTTGTCCCTGAAAACCACGAGCATGGCCTTTTAAAATAAATCATTGCCATATGTTTGGTTTTAAGGCACCTCAAAAGGACTTACATGAGTGATAAAATGTAAAGACCTTTTTATTAGAGTTCTACCTTTGGAACAAAACAAGGCTTCTGCAAAGGTGATATCTCCCCTTAAAGTCAGAAAACTGAATCCCCTTCCTTGGGGCATTTCTTGCCTTGGAAGAAAAACTTTTTATCGCGTTTCACATTTGAATATTTTTTAAAGGTGCTATTGTTTGCTGACTATAGTATAGCAGAGCTCTAGGACTTGAAGCCAACACACTCTTCAGTTCCACTATTGAGTCTTGTTTGTTTTGTGTGTTTGTGTGGACATAGATGTGCAGAACCTCATACTTTCATCAAGACAGCTTTGTCAGATTAGCATCCTGACCTGGGCTCTGGACTTCCGGGCCCAGAGCAAATCAAGTGATTTCTGAGTGAAATAGTGCCATCATCCCTTTGTCCATCACAAGCAGAGCTACAAGCATTCCTTAACACACATACATACTGCAATTACAATACAGCCCATTACTTTATTTTTTGACAACTGAGTATGCACAACCTTATCTCTGCTAAGACAGATAATTCTGGAAGGCAAAGGAGCAAATTTTGCATATATTATTTATGCTTGTTAGAAAACAAAGTGAATGTGGTGAAACTTTGGTCCTTCCAGGCACTTAGTAACTTCAGAGATGTCAGTGGAGGCACCAAGAGCAATAGAGAGACTTCAAATCCCTTTTGGAAATGACAGGAAGTCTCTTTACCTCAATCTCAATCTGAGGATATATTAAGTCCTATGAATAGCTGCCTCCCAAGCTCAAAAATATTGTTTATTGAATATGAACTTACAGAGACTTCTACTTAAAATAAAAATCTTTTTAATGCATTATTCCTGACTAAGTGTGATCTGAACATCTTCAGAATCTCAAGGACCAAGAGCGGTTTTCTGCGTCTTACATTATGAAGCTAAGGTACTGCTGCAAATGAAAAAATCTGCATTTTTTTTGAAATCTTCTTTTCAAGGACTAGAGAAAACTATCTCCCTTATAATTGAACTGTATGCCACTGTAAAACAATTAAAAATGTGTTTTTTTTTTTTTCTGAGAAAAATACAAAACAGAACAAAATAACTTATAATAGTCACAGACATCCTTATTGTATGTCTGCTGCTACTACTTCTGTTTTAAAACATTCATTGGATTGCACAAACCTTTACAATTCTGCCACTAAACTGGGAAATAGACTATTATTTCTAATCTTCATTTCTTTACCTAATATTGGAATTGCCTTGTTATGTTATGTTGATCCTTCCATTTCTCTAAGTATAGGTACCCTTTGAAGGGCACATTAAAACTACCGATGACAGCAAGATTAGATAATATTGTGTTAGTGACTGTTTCTTCTACACATATCAACCTTTCCATCAACTGAATGAACACTGACAAACATGCTTTCCAATGCTTAGGATTCCAAGTAGAATAAATTGATATAATTGCTCATCTGTTTTTCTGCTTTTTGGCCATGCATGTACTTTCAAAGCAGAGTGTGGGAAACATGGTTGGGACCTATAATATTGATCATTTTGCTACGTAATTTCTGGGAAAACATGGAGCTAGAAATTAATGCAGCTGGGAACTCCTTTCTCTGCACTCATTTTCCATTCAGTATTTTGTTGATATAAAGAGATTCCCAGTTTAAATATCATATATGGTCTGTAAGATCTGGTTATGTCCTATTCAGCCAACAAGAGCTACTACAAGATGCTACAAGAGCCTCCCCTGCCAATCTTTCTCAAAGAGCTGCTTTACCACAGCATTTGGAGAATTAAATTAATGCCTGAATCCAGTGAAGAAATCATGCCATCACTTTTTGATAGCATTTTAATTAGTTTTGCTCATTATCCCTGGAAATATCTAGAAGAAATCTCATTCATGAACATATACTCTATATTGCTGCTAAAGTCAAACTGGGAGAAATTCCTATGTTTACTTATTATTATTTCCCTATAAGAAACAAAAGTGCCCTATCTCTTTTTCATATATTGATATCCGCTAGCACAAATATATTCACACACACATGCATATACACATTTTATCAGTTGTATCCTGATCTCTGATCTTCACATTTAAGGTCTAAAAAAGGCTGATTTGGGTGTTATCTATTTCCCACATCTCCCCAAACCCTCTTCTTACGATACTCAGTCTGAAACCATGAAACCAAAAGTGGCACTGGCCTTGGAAAATGGTCAGCATGAGCTCTTGCCCTGTCAGAAAGTCAGGTGCTTGCTGTTCTTACCAGGTTATTCTCCCTGTTCTGCCACTGTGTTACTGCACGATCTTGAACATGCCACTTAGACACTGCAGTACTAAAACGCTGGGTTCTGTTTGCTGGTCTGCATGCCACTGCCAAATACTGTGGAGTATGGTTTATAGAATCCTAGAATCCTATAATCATTTAGGTTGGAAGGACCTCCAAGATCATAAAGTCGAACTGTTAAACTAGCACTGCCAGGTCTACCACTAAACTATGTCCCTAAGCACCACATCTACACATCTTTTGAATCCCTCCAGGAATGGTGACTCAACCACTTCCCTGGGCAGCATGCTCCAATGCTGCACAACCTTTCAGTGAAGAAATTTTTCCCAGTATCCAAACTAAACCTTCCCTGGCACAACCTGAGGCCATTTCCTCTTGTCCTGTCGCTTGTTGACTGGGAGAAGAGATCAACCCCCAACCCTGATACAACCGCCTTTGAGGTACGTGTAGAGAGTGATAAGGTCTCCCCTGAGCCTCCTTTTCTCTAGGCTAAAAACAAAAAACAGCTCCCTCAGCTGCTCCTCATAAGATTTGTTCTCCAGACCCTTCAACAGCTTTGTTGCCCTTCTTTGGACATGCTCCAGCACCTCAATACCCTTCTTGTAGTGAGAGGCCCAAAACTGAACACAGTACTCGAGGTGCGGCCTCACCAGAGCTGAGTACAAAGGGATAATCACTTCCCATGTCCTGCTAACCAGTCTATTTCTGATACAAACCAGGAAGCTCTTGGCCCTCTTGGCCACCTGAGCATGTTGCTGGCTCACATTTGACCTGGCTGTTGGCCAATATCCCCAGGTCCCTTTCCTCTGGAAAGCTTTCCAGCCACTCTTCTCCCAGCCTGCAACATTGCATTGGATTGTTGTGCCCCAACAACAGTTGCAGGACCTGGCACTTACCCTTGTTGAACCTCATACAATTGGCCTTGGCCCATTGGTCCAGCCTAACCAGAAAAAGGTTGTAAGGGGAAAGGCAGAGGTAACAGAATATCTCAGTATATAGTAGCTAAGAAGTTGAGCAAGCAAGATAGAGACAGTTGGAAAGCAATCTTCATTCATTCTGCTGTTCACAGAACTGCTAATCTAACTTGTTTTGTCTTTGGGATATAGCTGCTTTCCTGCCACAAGTTATAATGGATGTACATGATGCTTCCTTCTGGTTTTATCATCTGTGAACTATTTGTCCGACAATAACATATTTGTTGATTCTTGGATACATATCAAGATTTCTTACTTTTCTCTGACACTTTTTTGATGACATTGTGAGTATGACTACTTGATGATCATGGATTTAAACATGGATTTGTATTTGCTTTCATTAGGTTATTGATTGGGTAGTTAAATGCTTTCTGTTATCTCAAAAATGCTTTGAAATTTTTGCATTAATGTTTTGAAAAGAGGGGATCCCAACTTTTACTTCTTTTTCTCAAGCCATTTTATCCATCTTCAGCCATAGTCTTTTCAAATGAGGATAGTCCTGAATCCTCGCAAGACCCTTCTGGGTGTTACTGTCATGTGCATTCGTACCTTTAAGAACAAACAAAAGAAATGAACAGTAGAATAGAGTAGTTGAGTTGAAAGGGACCTTCAAAGGACATCATCAAGTCCAACTGGCTGACCACTTCATCAGGGCTAACCAAAAGTTAAAGCATAATAACGAGGGCATTTTCCAAATGCCTCTTGAACACTGATTGCATATGGCATACACCACTTCTCTATGAACCCTGTTCCAGTGTCTGACCACCCTCATGGTAAAGAAATTTTTCCTCATGCCCAGTCTGAATCTTCCCTGGAGCAGCTCCATGCCGTTCCCTTGTGTTCTACCATTGGTCCCAGGGAGAAGAGACGGGCACCTTCCTTGGCTCTTCCCTCCTCAGGGAGCTGCAGGGAACAGTGAGCCTGCCTCACAGCCTCCTCTTCTCCATACTGCTCAACCCAAGGGTTTTCAGCCTCTCCGCATAACAACTCTTTTCACAGTGTTATTCACCAGCTATTGCATCAGTGATAAAAAACATGGGTAAGCAACTTTGTTACAAGTTGTAAGCTATAAGGCCAGCTGTGGCCTAAGTTTCTTTTTGCTCCTAGATGGTTTGTTACAGAAATTCTTTACCTTTGGGAAATTATTTTAGTACTTCATACAGAGCTGGTTGATTGTTACAAAAAAAAAAAAAAAAATCAATTTCAAGCACATTTTTTACCCTTTCATTCTGGAAATTTAGTAGTATGCAAAGGCTTTGCTGAAGCAAACCCTGTAGGAAAAAGTGCATTCAGTTTTTTGATCTTGAGATCCCGGTCCCCAAGTCAATAATGAGTCTCTTTTTCTAACACAGTTACAATGTCCAGATGTGAAAGGTTGTTAATGATATTGCAGTAGAACATGATTGTTATCAGACAAATGCTTTAAATTTGAATGCAATCACAGATACAAATACACATCAACAGCAAATATTTGCTGGTGCATGGAGTTAAGACAAAAATAATATTGCCCATGGTTTCTCCTGAGCAGAAGCATACAAGTTCAGCATAAAACATCACATCCTGAAGAGTGGCAAGTAATTCCTCTTTGATTCTATGTAATGCTTACAACACATCAGTAACTTTTGGTAATATTACTTCCTGTATTTTTGTCTATATTTTAGGAAAAAAGAAAACAAACAAACAAGCAAAACCACCACCAGCAACAAAAAACAAACAAACAAACAAAAATAAGGCTTTGGACTTTTTTTAAGGAAAAGCAATTTAAGAGATTAATACATATTTTAGCAACCACTTTCTAGTAATAAACCCTCCAAAATAATGAAAAATAAGGTAAAGTATAAATGATTGATGATTAATGCTGGGGAGGGGGTGTTGTTACTTTATGGGTTTTATGAAAAGACCTATTAAAACCACATACAACTTTATAAATAACAATTGAGTCTTTATAGTCAAGTTAAGATGCCACTTTGGAAAAAAGAAAAGCTTTAGCATTTCCCCCCTCCCTTTCTCCAGCTACTTTTGTGCTCATTTTGACATAGGTACAGCCACATTCTTCAACCAATTTCTTTCAAATGAATCAAAGTAAAAAGTTGATTCTATACTTGGTGACTCCAATTCTGGAATATTCATTTTTTTCAACATTTAAGCTGCTACCTCTGAATGGACAAAGATTATTGAACAATAGTAAGGTAATACAAAGAAATTTTCAATCTCTCAGGGTATTTAAAATAACAGCTTTCTTTTGCCTTTAAAGATAAATAGTTTTGGTGAGAAGTGTTCAACTCCTTTGATGTTTAAATATTAGATGTTATAGCTCTTCCAGACAACATTAAACAGAAATGATATCTCGGTTCAAATCAAAATAGTTGGAAAACTTTTCTCACTAATGTGTTTGCCAGCTGAAGGACCTTGTGCACATCTGCCTGATTGTCACACTAAAACACTTAGTGCAGAGAATATGGGGTGTATGTTGCTTGCAGCTTAAATATGCTTCATAGTCAAGGACTTGGTTTTCTATTTTGTATTTTTTGTCATCATGTTTGGATCTTATAAAAAAGACCCAAATGGAGTCTTTGTATTGACTTCAGTAGCATTTGAACTGGGAACATAGGAGTCTGAAAAACACAGTTATTTTGCTAAGGAGTTGTTTTCCTTGATTTCTTTGACCAAATATTGATTTTGCTCCCCTGTGTTCTCTGAATGCAACTTGGAATTAGTGTCTACTTTTATTAGAAGACAGCTTTAAGATGGGGAACAGTTTATGTCTTTCCCAAGCATCTTTATAGAAAGCAGCATCACAGCTGCAAGAAGAGCTTTGCAATCTGTGTTTGTTAATTACTGCTACAAAATGCTCAGAATAAAGTATTTATGACTGTTGTTTATGGGTTTCCTTAAAATAAATAAATAAATAGATAAATAAAAAGGGGGCCCAGCCCTGACATCTTATTTACACACATACAGAAATCCAGTTAAGTCAGGAGTGTTTTAGCCCTTTTCCATTTTCCCCAAGGTGTTCACTTCCAGGATGCCAGTAGTCTAAATTTTAGTAGTCTTGCCAGTGTCTTTCATCTGTCCTTCTTGCGCTCATGGATCCCTCATAAGAAGTAGTGAGGCCACTAAAAATCCATTTGTGAAATTCACTGAGATGACTCAGCCACAAAGATGACAGACCTGATGAAAATACTTTGTGCACAAAAGCATTTTGATATTTTTAAGCCTTTTCACCTAGTCTAAGTAAAATAATTTACCTTTCTTTGCAAATGTTCTCTGCTATCCTTAGACTGTTAGAGCTGTATCATTTTTCCAGTGGCAAACACTAGTTAAAATTAGAAATGAATGTTCAGTGACTGTTGCTTTTTATATATTCCTGTTCCTTATAGTTTCAGTGATCTGTTTTTCATGCTCCTTCTCCACTTCTTTTCCTATCTTACCTCTTGTCATCATGGCAACTTCTGCTGAAGGGCTTTATGTAATCATATGGTGCCCAGATCAGAAAAGACCTTGAATCTTGAGAAATGCAATTTTCTGCCAACATACATTTTAAGAGCAGCAATGTTATAAAGAGAATATCTTCTGGATATCACTGAAGGTGTCCCCAGGCAATTATGACATGCTCCTTTACCAACCCCAGTGGAAGATCAAAGAAGCTGTTGGCATGGATGTCCTAGATCTTGCAGAAAAGAGTACTTTTTTTTTTTTTTTGGGGGGGGGGTGGGTGGGAAGGAGGTGGGAGGTAGGGGAGGGTATTGTGTATCTATGGTTAAGTTAGGTGCAAAGATGTTGTCTGGACCTTGATATGTTCAAAGAGGTGTAAATGAGAAATGTGTTGTCTATCATCATGACCAGTGATGCAAACAATTTAATAGTTTTCTTCATTTGTAGAAGGAGGGGAGGAAAAGGAAGCAAGATGCACACAGCAGATGATGTGATTGATCAACATGTTACCTAATTTAGCAAATTCCCATCTGTTTATATTGTCTTTCCCAACCATGAATATGAGATGGGGCAGAAGAGAAGCACAGAAACAAAATCCATCATGAATGAAACACTGAAGCCCAATCATGTTACTGCTGAAACTAATGCAACTTCAAAGATAAGATCATGTCCTAAGAGAGAGATGACATGAACATCCACAAATACCATCCTCCCCTAATTCTGTTTGGCAAGAACACTGGGGGCTTTTCTCTCCAGATTTCTGTTTTTCATTTGGAATGTGCCTTAGCCCCTGTGTGTCTTCTGTAATAATCAATTTACTTTTTAATGACAAGCAGGATCTAGAATAAAGGATATAACAAGAGAGCCTTTCATAATAACTAATTGTAACTTGATTGTGGTTTGAGTTTTTTTTTTCAGTTTCTGTCTGCTTCATTTCTTTTATTCATGCTGTCAATGGCAGTGAGGGGGGAAATAAAACATTTTGAGATCCAGCCTATTCTGGTAATTGTATTACTTCCTGTGAAAACATGAACACTTAAAAAAATACTTGTGCTGTGTGCAGATTCTTTGCAATAATAATGTTCTGTCTCAGTTCTTTCTGATGTTTCTATGAAAGAAGTAGCTGAAGTAGCTTTACTTCTGATGGAAGCACTGTTTATAGTTACTTTAATCAATATTTACTTTCAGTAAGAGAGCTTTTTCAAGTAACGGGAGTAAAAATAGTCTTCTATTCATCAGTGTAAATGCATAAGCCTGTACAGAACGATTATAATTTAATCATAGACATGCTTATTAATATATACATATATATATACATATTTATATATATATGCATATATACCAGGAGCATACATGCTTAAATGTATTAGCTGTGTACCCAGATTCTCAAAAATAGTTGTGAATATTTAGTACCTGCATGCATGGAAATTAAAATGATCAATATTTTGACTTTACCACTGTACCTGCTGCTCCATGTTATGCTTCATGAAAAGCTGTTATAAGCTGCTAGAAAATACCTATTACCTCGTCTAAACATGGGATCAGGAATAATTTGTGTTCAGTCAGTCTGTGTCTGGTAACTCTTGGATGTGGACTGTGACAAATTTTGAGGATAAAGCCCTGCAGAAAATAAGATGCTTTCAGGCTCTTGGGCACCTAACAATTGAGGCAAAATTTTAGTAAGAATATGATGCCCAAGTGGCATTTTTAGATCTAGCCACAATTTCTGTGACAAAGAGTACAAGTAATAATAAGTGTATTGATCCTCTTGATAAAAGGATCCAGTGTCCAATTTCTCTGAACTGTAAATTTTGTCTGAATCCTGAGATAACTTAAAATTTCCTCTGTAATATCTGTTCAGTACTTAGTCTCTTAGGACAACAGTTGGTTTCCCATTATATTTGTCAACACCTGGCATAACGGAGCCTTGGTCTTACTCTGCTTTAAGTGTTTATTAACACTACCACTACTACTATGATGATTATAGCAATTTATAGCTCTAACGTGTCTCTTGTCTTTTCCAGAAGCCAAGAAATATCCCTTTGCTTATCTGCTGCTGTTGAATTTGGAGAGTAATACTACCTTTGGTGTCCTTCCACTAACCTTAGATATTTATGGTAATGTCAAATGCTTTGACAGCCTTTGCTGCTTGCTCCTTTATTATCAGAGAGAAAAAACAATCTGCAGGCTACTTGGTAATCAGCCGTGCATTATGTTCCCAAGAAAGTCATTCTTAGCAAACTTTATTCCTCTCTAATAGTTGGTCCAGCTTTTGAGTTCTTGTCTTTTTGCTGGAGAGAGCAATTAATACCTACATCCATGTTGTACAGTCTCATTGTTTTTCTATTGAGAAAAGAATCACCATTTATTTATTTGTTTGTTTGTTTGTTTGTTTGTTTTTATTTCTCTCTTCATTATATCTTGTTTCAAGCCTGCATTGGACTTGACTTTGTGTCCTTTAATATCCCTTTTAACAATGTGTTGTAGCCAGTATGCTTTTTTGGAACCAGCTCAACCAAATTCAATTTATTTGAGCTGATCCTTTTGCCCTTGGATTTCTTGACAAATTGTTATAGTACACGAAGATTGATAATTCTGCATCTTGACACAAACAACCTGTACTTAGAAAATGTGAACTCAATACGTATCTAATTGATTCATAGGCCTCATAGGATTCATTAATGACCAGTTAGTATTTCTTTCAGGAATTACTTCTTAAAAGTAGTGTGTTTATGACTATGTGTAAATATTTCAGATTATTCAAGGAGGAAAAAAGGAAACAAACTCAAATATCATACCCAGGAATCTGCTATTGATAAGATTATAGGTGAATTTTGAATTAATGGCCTGAAACTATCTTTGTAACAATGTCTGTAATGAATCATAGAATTGCTTGGGATGGAAGAGACCTTAAAGATCATCTAATTCCAATCCCCCTGGCATGGGCAGGGACACCTCCCACCAGACCAGGTTGCCCAAAGCCCCATCCAGCCTGGCCTTGAATACCTCCAGGGATGGGGCACCTCAGCCTTTCTTCATGGGAGAGGTTCTCCAACCCCTTGATCATCCTCGTGGCCCTCCTCCGGACTTGTTTTAATATGCGATGTTAAAGGGATAACATCAGTTCTAAAAAAATCACAGGTGTTCTAACATCTCAGTAATTCTATGGGGTAGACGTAAAACTCTTAGTTAATCATCTGTATTCTAGTTTGGTATATAGTAGCAGAAACTCTGGTCAAAAGATTTGAGCAAGAAAAGGGAAAAAAAACTGACAGGGATTATATCACCCATGTTGACATGGGCACTGATCACCACATTCTCTTAAAGACGTAGGTTTTTTTTGTTGCTCTACAGTAAGGCAGGGATTTCAAGGTCCTGTTACTGCCTGAAGAGCAGTTGACCTCACCACATGCTCAGTCCCAGGCCTAAAAATGAGGCCAGTTACAGTTTAGTCAGCCAGACAATACAGGTTCACACTGGTCGATGATCTGATGTTTCCTTTAAGTCATACAAGTGTCCCCAGTGCAACTATATGAGACTTCTGAGAGTGCCCTTCTGCCCTTTTTTTTTTTTTTTAAATTATAACCCCACTAAAATGTGAAAAGTAGTGAGTGAAATAAATATATTCGTCTGAATTCAGTTCTAATTGCTAGGCCAAGCAGGCACACTTTGAATTTTTCTGATATCAACATAGCCAATTTAGTTCAATTTATCATGACTTCAGTGTATCACTGTGCTAGGCGTTTATTGTTCCTGCTGTTTCTCAGGTTCTGCATCCTGTTCTTAGAGTTTTCTCTTCCCCCTTTCATCTCTTACTGTGGTTAGATCCTCAGCTAGTGTAAGTAGCTGTGACCGCTGTAAGGATGTTACTGATTTACAAATGTTCTGGTTTCAGATTATCTTGCTGCTTTATGAAAATGGATTTGGTGAATGAGCTTCATCTGTAAATGTCTGATTTAAGTTTATTAGCATCCTAATATGTCTCAGACAAGTATTTTTAAGCATGTTTTCAGTTTATTTTGTAGGAGAATTTTATGTTTATCCTTTCTTTATTACTTAAATGCTGTGTTGAAGAAACAAATTGTCCATTGAGATGGGTTTAGTGTGGCATTTGTTTCTTTCTTGACAGAACATTTCTCTGCATCCATTAAAAAGTGGGAGCAAAAAAATAGAAAAGGAGTTTATTTAAAGCTTTATGTATGGAATAGCCAAGTAAATGTGCATATGGGTAGAGTTGAATTGTCGGGTTGGGGATTATCAGTCCCTTAATTAAAGGGAATGAATCAGAAAGACAACTTGCTGCCTTTACTTTGCAGCTATATATCAGAAAAAATGTACCCCAGTGTTAAACACCCTTGTCAGGCTGTGACCTGTGGGCTCTCTGGAATTTCAAGTTACTTTGGGGGAATGCCATTGCCTTCTGCCAGTGGATGCTAGCACTGACACTGCTGCACCCAAGAGGAAGAGAGGGAGAAAGGGAGAGAGGGAGGGAGAGCCGCCTTCTCCTTGCTGAATATTTGCTGCACAAATCTTGATAATATTTGCTCATGTCACTGTGGATTTGAGAAATACTTAAGGACCTGTAATTCTGGGGGACCATGGATATTGACAGCCCATCCAATAGCATGCTCCATCACATCACTAGCCCATGAGGTTCTCAGGGAGCAAAGCAAGGGATGATGACTCCAAAATGCTGCCCAATGTCTTCTACACTGAAAGAACAAGGGCTGAGTTGGAAAATCTAGTGTATGGAAAGCAAGTGGGGTGAAATATCTTGTTGAAATTCTCACAGTGCTCCTGCAGCTTCCCTGAGCTTATGTCCCCTATGGGTGTAGCCAAGTTCAGCATCTCACCAGTCTTTGCAGCTTCAGCTGCAAGCAGTTAGGAGAGAAAAGGCTGATGTGGAAGGAATCCGTCTTCATAAAAGCAGGGGAGGTTTACAGTGTTGCTAGTCTGTTTTCATAAAAAAAATCACAGGTGAGGTTTTGAAAACTGTTGTTCCAAAAAACAACAACCAGCCAACCAACCACTTTAAATGAATCAAACCAATACACAGGCCAGCAACTCTAAGACAGTTGTATAGAGCTAAATAAAACACTACTTACACTGCTCATAACTGATTTTAGTAACACACAACTGACATCTTACTAAAGATGTCAGTTATTTAATTATAGTTTGTACTAGAAGATTCTCAGGATCATCACCATGGTACTTCCTTAATTACAGCCTAAGCTTCAGCAACAACAACAACAAACAAGAGAACATTTCACCCTGGGGAACCCAAAAATGGTTGTTGCCATTTCATCTTATTGAGTACTCTTAAATGTCTTCTGTAGAGTTGGACTTCTGAAGTCTAAATCAAGAAAGGTTTAAAATTTCGTCTTTTGATGGACAGTTCTCCCATGGAAAAGACTGATAAACTCAGCAGGAATGACTGAAGCACGTTAGAAGTGCAAACAAAACAAAACAAAACAAAATAAAACAAAACAAAACAACAAAAAGCTTTCTACAATTTTTGCAAGCAAATAGAAACTGGAAAAATACATTTTTGACATCATAATTCTAGTAAATCATGTTTTCATATTTGTTCTGCCAAGCTGATTTTTTTTTTTCTCTTTTATGGGTCAAACATGCAAACATTTTTCCTCCTTTGGGCAAAGGTTCAACCTGGCAAGAGTAAAGTGGCTTGTAACTGTTATTTTCCTAGCTTTAAATGCAGCAAAAAGCTTTTACTATTCATTATTTTTTTTTTCTCTGGAAACTGACTAAACTGTAGCTTTATGCAGTAGTATGGTGAATTTATTTTTCTTTTCTTAGTGCAGTAATTTGGGGATGTCTGACTCAAGGTTGCTGAGGCTATTTTAAAAAACGGCATCACAGTGTATTCAGTTCTAGTTACAAGAAGAGATGGACTGATGACATTTTTTTTTGTCTTACTGGACTGTAATCCTAGATGCCTAGAAACATGGAGAACAAATGAAGTCACTTGTTTGGGTAGTCTAAAGGGTGCAAAGGTAAGTTTCTTCGTTGAAAGCATTAGTGTGGAAAAAATGCCTAGGCAATGGTGTGGTATGTCCCTGTCTCCATTCAATAGCTCTGATACAGCATGTTCACAAAATGAAACGATATGAGAATATTGTGTTTATTGGACTTTCTCACCCTTATTGTCACATAAGCTTCTTATCATGCTGCTCTCTAGCCAAACAGCTGCTCGGAGCTGTGTTAAATAGTGAACACACAGCTGTGCCTTTCTAGTAGGCAGGACCCGAACAACTCAGGAACCTGAGTTCATCTAGATGTGCAGTGTCAGTGCTAGCACAGAGCTGGGGTGAGAGGGCAGTGAAATAGCACCCCCTGACATCCTATCATCACAGGCCTTCCCACCCCAGGGCTGCCAATAAACAGCCCACAGGCTGTAAGCATCTCAGGCCTGGCATCTCTATCCACATGCAGCGTCTCACTGCTCCTGGGGACCTGCTCTGGTCATGCCTCAGACAACTACCAGGCTCCTCTTTGATGGCCAGAAGTGTGCATCCCAATGTTGTTTGCTTCTCTGCTTTTTTTTAGTATGCAGTTTAGGTCAACAGCAGTAAGGGATAGCCTGAGATTTCTCTCTTAAATTCTCTGCCCCAACATCAACTGGCATTTCTCGACAAAACTAGTCTTTCAGCAGGGTAGGGGCAAATTGAGTGTTTTGGTTTATTTTTTGTCTGGAAGCTTCAGAGTGAGGGGATGCTAAGGGTGTCTGCTGGTTAAAGTTATGTTGTCTCCGGTGTGTTCTGAAAGCCAGAGGAGTGAAATGCCTTGCTTTGGGTTCCTGCTTGCGAGATCTGGAGACAAAGTTGGCTGAATTTGTCATTGTAACTGTTCAGTTCTTTTTCTGTCAAATGTTTCACTGAACCTGCAGTCAAAGGACAACTTTGAAGCTTGATTTTACCTCCAGCATGATTACACTGTGGACTCCTTTTTTCTGTTTAAAAGAGAGTTCATTGAAGGCCCATGAAAGTGAAGGATTATTTAATTACTTCTTGATTTGCCAACAGTATACTCAACTCTGTTCAGAACATAAAGATATATATTGTCTATTCACACAGAGTCTTAGGGGAGTCTTTAATATGGTTTTCTCCACACAGGTTTCAATGTGTTTTCATCTGCTCATGCAGTATCTTTTGTCGCTCTTAACTTCTTGGCAGAAAACCTAAGCACAGGGAAACGTATTACAGTAGGTTTGAGAACACATGGCAGCAGAAGTTCAAGTTCTGCTCTGATCACTTTTTTTTTTTTTTTTTTTTTTTTCAGATGAAAATGCATGAGGTGAAATTTATTTAATAGGTGAAACAGACAGGAAACCTTTCTCTCAGGAAGAAAACCTCCAAGCATATGTTCATTTTATTGTGTCCTAATTTGCTAGAAAAGAAGAAAGTACTGTTTTGTTGTTGTTGTAGCTTTAATTATTATTATTAATTGTATTTTTCCATCTTGTTTGAGGAACTTCTGGGTAAAGAACAGAACCTGGTTTTATAAGGGCATTGCCCAATTACGTCTTTGCAGTAGAAATCTGGAAAGGCATATGCAATTCTTTGTCCCATCACTGTTTTGCTGAATGTTAATCATTTATCTCTGGACTTTTAGTTCTTCTAGACTTTATCTTGTAAACTGTAAAATTTTCAGAGGAGAAATTCTCCTTCACCTTGTTTCTGTGGCATACAAATATAAAATGTTAATTGAATATCCAGCTGCCACAAAATCAACAGTGAAATTTTCAGGTTCACGTAGATAGAGAGCAGAACCAAAGAGGCACCCCCTGTCAAACAGAGAGCTGCAGAACAGCCATCTGCTGACATGAGAATTGCCTTTACCCTTGTGTGCCTTTTTACTGCTTCCATCAACCCTCCACTGTTGTGCACTGCAATGAAGAAATAGCAAGACAACAAAGCCTTGCTCTAGATGGCTTGATTCATACAGTCAATATCACTAAGTGAAAGTAAATTCCACAGTGGGACATAAAAATGATGTGATTCTCATTGCTTGACATCCTTACCCTCACTTTGGAGCTGGGACTGGCCAGTCAGATATACATGAAGCCCAGTATCACTGGAGCTGAATGCAGGTGGTATGGATGTAGCAGGGACTGCATGGGGCAGCAGTACGACTTGAGCCTGAGTGGTGGCTTAGCTCCACAGCTTCTCAGGAATTTTTGTTTGTTTGTTAGTTTATTTGTTCAAACTTCCCCTCCCCCCCACCCCCCACCCCCTCACCCTCCAAGCCTAGAGGGAATGTTTCAAATCACTTCCTTTTGGTAACCAGCTGTTCTTCCCAGAAAGTAGTCGGGAATCTGGGATATGGAAATGGAAGTTTGAGAGCCAACTCCATTTCTAATTTTGTGACAGAATGTGGCTGTACTGGTGTAAGAGATTTTTGCTACATGTGGCACAGCAGCACCTGAGCTTGTAGATCATGCTAATGCACACCAGTATCATCCTCCCAGCCTCTGATCCCTGTATACTAGTGAAGAATGAGCTCTCCCACCAGGTATTTCTGGCACATGTAGATTCATTCTTTGGTGCAGGACTAAGGAAATCTCTAGTTGATCTTCTGGTGCAAAATCATAATAGTAAAGCAAGGTCACAGCCAAGAATTTTATGAATGTGCCTGGAAACTGTGTTAAATTGCAGTATCTATCCGCCCGACAGCTCTGCAGTGTTCTGATGCCAAACCTTCAGAGAAAATCCTAAGTACTTACAGGAAAGATCCTCTGCACTTAAAGTATTCGGTACTTTCAGTATGTACAACTTAAATCGCTTTCCAGACTGGGGAAGTGTTTCTCAGCACATGGGTTTTATCTAAATGATGGAAAACCTTCCCCAGGGTCTTACTTGTGTTCTGCCTCCATGCTGGGAAAAGACCTCAATGTACACTGTCCTCTTTGCCCCAGTGCTGTGGTTTCCATCATAAGAAAACTCAGGCATGAGGGCTGAAAGGGAGCCATGGTGTACTCTAGTCTAAACTGTTAGAGACCCAGGACAGGGTGCCTTGGAGCCAGAAAGTAAAAAGTTGCTGGCTCCTTCCTTTGTGGCTAAGTCTCAAGTTCTGTTCCCTGCTCCAAGAACTGCTTGTGCATTTTACCTCTAACTATTTTTTGGCAAATGGACAGCCCATCTTGGAAGCATCATCCAGAACCCATCTATCCCTTGGGAGGAGACAGATGTGGTCTGAATTCTCTCAAGCAAATACAAGAAGAGCAACATAAGCTTTCATTTCCTTGCAAAGGTTTGCTGCTAGGCTACTATAGAAAAAGGAAAGGACTACCTACAGTGAGATCTGCCTGTACTGTTCATTTTTTTATTAAAAAAAAAAAAAAAAAAAAAAAAAAAAAAAAAAAGCCCGTCTTAATGAGGGCATCCATGGCTATCAGTCCTGAGAGAGCACAGGTATGTAGAAGTTTAGCAAAAGATAGCTTGTTGCCAAATATGCAACTTCTAGTAGTTAACACCCCATAACCTATCTGATCCTGGTCATGCTCTCCCTGGTTGACTACCTCCCGGGTAGTCTGGCACTGGGCCTAGTGCTCCAGGTCTCATTTCAGGAACCAGGTCCAAAATGGGGCACCTAGCCCAGGGGTCTTCAGTATCTTTATCTTTGTGCAATTATTGATATACTGACCCTAAGAGATGAAAAACATGCCTGTGACAAATTCAGGCCACAGAAAAGATGTCTGCCAGAACACTGTTGCCAGACTTTGCATTTTACAAAGAAACACTACAATTCCTTCCAGAGATTCTGGATCTAGAGTTTCAGTGCTGACATAGAGGGTAAAGAAACTCATATTGCAAGAGAAAATTGCTCTTATTTGTCTTTTGAATCAGCTTATTCTTTTAATTCCTAATGATTTAACATATGACCTTCCACTCAGTAATCTGCTACAATATATTTAGCATGAGAAACCTTTCCCCTTTTGACTGATTTTGTCTTTTCCTTTTATCAATATTTTTATTTCTTTAAGGTAGTTCCACATCTTGTTGAATCTCAGGAGTGTTTGACTGAATTAGTTTCTAAAACAATATCTTAAATCCTCTTTTACAACAAGTCACACCAGATTTTTGATAAAAATAGTCCTTGGTCTTAAACATCTGAAAAATAATGAAAGGAAAATGAAAATTAGTATCTTTTCATTACACCAGAAGAAACTTCTGCACAGGCCTGCTTACCTGAAACTACTGCCTAAACAAGAAAATTTCTCTAGTTCACATTCTCTAGTTCTTCACTTAGCAAAACTATATGAGCCGAAGTCCAGTGTTGATATTCATGCTTAAACGCAGTTGTGTTTATCATGATCTTGTTCAAGGCACTACAGATCTGCTGATCACCCTTAGAACAAGTTTGTTATGTACCAGCCTGTTCATGGAGGTGTCAGCACTCATTGCAAACTTCTGCTTCAGTTATTGGGTTTCCCTTGTGTTCTCTGCAACACCAGGAGAGTAATTTCCTTCTTTATTTTTTTCAAATGATTTCTCAAGGTTTTCTGTATTTTTGTTCTCATGATCACGGGGTTATTTGTATTGGTCCTATTCCACATCATTACAACTACACATTCTTGATTATATGCATTTTCCTTTTTCATACTTAATTATGGAATCTCAGGAGAAAAATGCATTCAGCTGTTGGTGTAAGAGTTGAGCAGGAAGTCCAATCCATTGCAACACAACCACCCATGAAAGAACTGGCAGTTAACAACATTTTTTTATATGTTGGTGTAGCATATGTTGTTTTTCTATAGACACTTTTGCTTTAATTATGGCATTCAGCACGTCCTTTTGTGTAGAATGAAATCTCTATCAAGAGGTCAAATAAAGGCAAGTAATAAAATTGACCGCAGAAAGCAAATGTCTCAGAGTTTGTTATCTCCATAAAAACAAGTAAGGATTTGTTTTTTCAGTGTTCATCTGTAGAGCACAGTTCAAGTCTGAGCAAGGTGCTTACCAAGGGTGACACAGATGAGTCAGTCTTCATCTCATCAAAATCCAGGCAGGCCTGTCCTTCATTTCAGGACTATTTCTTTAGTATCACATTCATAAAGCTGTTATGGTGGTGACTATTCAACAGTACAAATATTATTAAATTAGAATAAAATAATGCTTATTATAGTGAGAAGCACTGTAACAGGCTGTCTCTGTGAATTATGTGCCTGGACTTCCTTATCAATTGCCCACTTAATATTCTCATGAGTGGTCTTTGCTGAGGTTCTGTTAAACAGCAGATTGAATATGTAATTCCAAGACTCATGGGCTTTTCTGCACGGAGACTCACACTGACTACTAACTGTACTATAAAATGGATGATGGCTCTGAATTGAATTTTATACAGTGGTGTGTTGGTTTTTTGTTTGTTTGTTTTGTTTTTCATTCTCTGATACCTTTGGTGCTGGTTCTAACACTGGATAAGTTTGCTTCTTTTAACAACAGCTCAGTTTTTCATGCTTTGATATACCCTATATACATTGTAAAACATATTCTTCTAGCCACAGAGCTCAGGAATTTTGAGGGAACTGGGTGAGTGCATGTCAGATCTGAATCTGGCTGAACACAGCATCTTTTGATATTACTTCAGTGACAGCATTGGTCATGCTTTGGATTTGAACTCTGATGTCTGGAATATCTTACATGTTCCTCATCAAAAGTAAGGGCCTGTTGATAAGAGAAGGAGCAAGTACCTTGAGCTGCTTGTTTGAAGTTCAGAGGCCAGCCTACCTGACCGAGTCTTTCATCATTCCCAGTGGGTTTGGGGCCCACTTATTAACTGCTTGGTAACTGGGTGGCAAGGAATACGAGGTGGTGTTAAAATCCTACTCTCTTATTAGGTTTTGATCCTTGATCTGAATACATCCTAAGGTAATGCTTTGGACTGGATCCCCTGGCCTGATAAGCTCTTACATACGCATTCTTATTCCAAAATGATTGTTTTCCCAGTTTAGTACCACTTAGTGAGCCTAAATTTACAACTTTACACTTTTTTACAACTTTACAACTTACACAGGCTTAAAGTGCTATTCCACTCTCATTTCTGAAATCCCAACCCATTCCCTCCCTTGCTCCACAGACACCCATGCAGGCCCATTCTGTGTTTTTGCAGATATTTTATTGATGACTGTCTATAGGAGCAGAAATGAGCTAGATGTGTGAAGCTTCTGCCCCTGAAATGACAGAGATGTCTAAGACAGGTACTACCATGTATTATTTTCTTTATTAAAGAGAAGAAATGTAATGTTGTGTTGACTATCCAAGATTCATTTTATTGTTTATATTCACTAAAAATATATGCATAATATTTTTAACTAGGTAAATGACCTTACAGTTTTATATCTTCCCTACAAGCTGTGACCAGTTATGAAATACACTATTTCAAACATGAAGTCTGTCATCTTTTTCTCTGATTTACGCAGAACGTTATGGATAACAAATAAAGTTTCTCCTTATTGCAGGAGGGTGGAGGAATAAAAAAAAAAAAAAAAAAAAGCCAATGAATTCTGAACAGGCTGCCATAAATACAGCTTGTTTGGCATGCTTGTCCCCAAGATTAAATGATTTGTGGCCTGGATTCAAAAATGTTTTACTGTTCTGTGCTTCTCACTCAGAGGATTCAGCTATTTAGATCAGGCTAATTTTCAACTGAAGGAACTGAGGAGCTATTATTCTCCCCGAAGGTTATCTCCTTTGTTTAAAAACTGGTGGCAAACTATTGACCACTGTATTTGTTTCAAAGACAGCAGCAGTGGGGGAGGAGAGTTATATCTGGAAAACTCCCACATGCAAACTCCCAAGGTTATTTCCTGAAATAAAACAAATAGTTTCACAAGTGATGAAATGAACTTCACATGGTTTCCAGCAACTTTCTCCCGAGCTGAAACAGAGGATGAGCTCATCAGGTTATGCTCCATGGGATTTAAGAGGGTATACTTCTTGTCATAAAGCATGTCAGAATGTAGTGTCTTCTCAGCCTCTACCACTGTGTCAAAGTTTATTGATGTTGGCCAACTTCTGCAAGTACACGTAAAAGGGAAGAAAGACGGAAGCAAACTTATGCACAGAAAAATGCCTTTATAAGTAAGGCTAAAACTCCAGAAACCTTAGAAAAGTGGGAGTAAATATTCCACATTATTGGTTAGGCCCTTAGACAAGGTCATTCTCTGAATTCTTCTCCTTTCTGAAGCAATTGGCACTTACAGTCTCTCTTTGCTCAATGGATATCCAAGAACAGATGGCAGATTAGCTATTAGCAAGCAGTAATTGCATTTTGGTTTTATTTTGATTTTAAGTGAAGGAACTCATTGTCTGTTGAGCAATGATAATAAAAGCAGACTTCTTTCTGTATCAGGTATGTCAGGACTGGGAGCAGATTCAACAATATCATGTAGATACATTGTGAAAGCTTACTAGGAAATGCAGACATCTAGAACAAATGCAGGATGAAACTGGTGTTTCCAGATCTTGCTGCTCATGCAGCATGACATTAGGAGAGCATGCCATAGCTGGGAAGGAGAATCACTGGATGTGCTGGGCACTCATGCTGGGGACAGTTTTCAGACAAGCCCTGTTTTCAGAGTATTGGGCTGGACTTCCCCCTGTGTATCATGCTCAGCTGATCTCCATGCAGGTGGAGGGAGGCAAACACATCTGAAAATGCATCTTCTATAAGCAATGGGAGCTTCTCTAACCTGGAAGGCTGGACTATAGTGTGGACCAGTAAGTTTAAAATTACTAGTTGGGTAAGAATTAAGGGAATTAAAGATAGGTTAGTCCAGAAAGGTAAAATATAGATAAAGTTGTTTTGCAGTCAGTTCCTCTGCAGGGAATTGCTTTACTGCAGAAAATGTCTCCCAGCTTCCATCTCACACATCTTGCTTATGAAACAGGCTCCCTCCCCTATGTATAAGGATGTCTTTCTAACTCCTGCCATCTAGAATATCCTCCTTGTGGGTATTGCTTAAACAGACTCTGGTTTTTGCCTTATGACTTAACACTTTCTTTTATTCATTGTGAAATGATTTTTTATGCTTTTTAGTAAATGTGACAAGTAGTGTATTACCCACTGTCATCTTTTATTTAGTACCATAAAGCATTAAGGAATACAGTTACTACATGGCATTCAGGACACTGTATAATACTTCATTCTATTGCATTACAGCTTGGGACAGTTCTGTGCCTTGAAAGAGGCACTTTCTTTTCCTTTGTCTACATCTATTTCCAAGTTTGTTTGTTTGTTTTTTTTTTCTGACTTTCCCCATGTCCAGTATCTGATTTCCATGAGTTCCCCCGGTGTATCTGATGAGGACAATGTTTGAAATGCTTGTCTGCTTGGAAAGGTCTTGTTATTTTATTCTCATGTCTTAGCTCCTACAAAAAATACAGGAGTTGCTTACATCTCCTCAAGCTGTTTCCCAGATACTTGACAATTTTTGAGGGGGCAGCCTCCAGAGACTGAATTTGGGTTGACCATGTTCCCATGTCTATTTAAACCAGTTAATTCTGCAAAACTGCACTGAAAATACTATTAGAAAACTGTAGATCCATTCCTGGATGCACTACTTCAGACTGTAAATTAGCACATGGGGACAGAGGTAAGAGGGAATCAAACTGTTTGAAAGCTTTTGAAGAGTCTACTCCAGTGTCAAGTGAAGGCTCTGAGTGGCTTTGCATTTTATCCCTTGTGAAGGACTATAGAAACAGCGTTTGTGTCCATTATTGTCAAACAGATTTTCTTTCTATGTGGAAAAGCCATACCTTCATCCTGTTATATTTTTATTGAGAATTCTCCTCCCATTCTTCCCTCTAGCCTTTCCTTATAATGAATTACTCTATAATTTCTGTATTTACTATGATAGAGTGTTGTGGTTCAACCTGGCTGGCAGCTAAACACCACACAGTCATTCACTCACCCTCCCCCCTCCCTCTCTGGGATGGGGGAGAAAAACAGAAAAGTGAAGCCTGTGAGTTGAGATAAAGACAGTTTATTAAGATAGGAAATAATAATAATAATAATAGTATGTACAAAACAAGTGATGCACAATGCATTGCTCACCACCCGCTGACCGATGCCCAGCCTATCCCCAAGCCCCACCCACCCCGGCTAGCCACCCCTATATATTGTTCAGCATGCTGTCAGATGGTATGGAATACCCCTTTGGCCAGTTTGGGTCAGCTGTCCTGGGTCTGTCCCCTCCCAGCTCTTGCTGCAACCCCAGCCTGCCTACTGGCAGGACAGAGCAAGGAGCTGAAAAGTCCTTGGCTTGGTGTAAACACTGCTCTGTAACAATTAAAACATCAGCATTTTATCAGCTCTCTTCTCGTCCTAATCCAAAACATAGCACCCTACCAGCTACTAGGAAGAAAAATAACTCTGTCCTAACTGAAACCAGGACACAGAGATAAGTCACTGTGCTTTGATTCTATAAGCTTTTAAATGTGCTGCTGTATTTCTCAATTTATCTGTTCAACTTGGATAATGCAGAGCTGCGCCAGGCATTGCTCTGATCAAGTCAGCAGGGGTAGAGCACCCCAATCTGTTGAATTCAGAGTTTTAGTTAAATAAAAAACTGACAGAGCATGTCTCCTTGGGGAACAAGAACATTGGTAACATGCTTTCTCTACTTTTGTGCTGAGTAACATGCACAGACTTTTTGTTTGGAGTACATATACAAGCCCATCTGTGCTCATATCTGGCTGGGAGAGGGAACCTTTCTGTGAGAAATATGAATCACATTGAATCCCCCAATGAAATGGGTGGTTATAGTGGGAAAATTGCCAGAATTTGCTGCCCAAGGGAAAAAAAAATACTCTCAGGTATAGGAGGAATTTGCCATGTTTTAATACAATAACCTTTGTTCTGACTTAGGGAATTGTTGCTTCATTCAAAAGTGCAGAATTTGCTTTCATCAAAACTGCTTTATTTTTATCTATTTTCCTAGACATTTTGGACTCTGTGAATATCCTCTGTCCTCTTGGGCGGGTGTACTGGGTGTTCTCAGAGTCCAAAGTTGTTCAGCATTTCTGAAGGAACTCAGTAGGGTTGGCTGGACATTTTGTTTCATTCCAGATTAGGAAAAAAAAAAAAAAAAAAAAGAGCTTTTTGTTTGTTGGTTGGTTTCTTTTTTTTTTTGGTGTTGTTGTTACAGAAAAAAAAAAAAATACAGAAAACAGACTTGTGTATAGATGCTCCTGATGAAAATTACAACAAAACCGATTTGTGGGTGGTCTTTATTTTCACTGAATTTTCAGTTTCCCAGTGCAAAATCACTTGGTTAAAACAGAACAAAACAAACAAAACTTTTTGAACTATGCAGTCAAGGCTGTATTTGCTTAGAAAGGATGGCTCAGGGTGTGAAAACATTTAATCTTGAATGAAAGCATTTTAAAAAGATGTCACAAATAGATCTTTGGAGATTTTTACAAGAAACACAGACTTTTATCTTCTAAGTTTCAGGTTGTTTGGAAGCAAGAATTATTACCTTGTCAGAAGGGTACAATGAACCATTGACACATATCCACACTGCTTACAGCTTTGTGCAAGGAGGTATTTACAGCCAGGAACCAGTGAAAAGCCACCTGAAAAGTAAATTCACTTACCATAAGTTTGCAATATTTCTCTGGGTTTGTGTTTTCCATGAGTATTTAACTAACAAGCAAAATTTATTTGTTTAGGATTTTTGTTTGTTTGTTTGTTTGGGGGGGTGGATATTCAGTGTATTATTGAGTCTTGATTCTGAAATTATGTAGAGCGGTTTGGGGAGGAGAATTCTTCAATATCCAAAGTCAGGAGAAGGCACTGGTTTTACGTTTAGGCTGCCTGCAAGGGAGGTTGATCAAACCTTCAACACAGAACTGGGGCTGATGTTCAGTTTAAGATCAGGACACCAGAGCTCAGATGTTTACATGAAAGCTAGTGCCACTGTTCCCATTAGCTAACATTTGTTCAATGCAGTTGAGTAACTGAGTATAAGTTACTGAGTATAACCTATCAGAGTATAAATCCCTCTGGCTATGTTGAGGAGGATCTCAGCTTGCTGACACACAGGTGGCTCTGTAAGACAGCACAGCTTCCACAGGACTCTATTTGAGGCTGATAGATGTGTTGCTGGACCTTCCCATCCTCATGGAGACCAGGAAGGAAATCATATGATATCGTAAATGGTGTTAGAAATCTGTGAGTAATTGAGCTGGGCTCAGTTACTCAAGATCTCCACGCATCATATGGAAAGTGTAGATAGCCATTTCACATGTGGAGTCTCAGATTCAAATGTCTTGACTGGAAACTGCATGTTGCCTTGAAGCCATCTGATCTTTGAAATTTCACCACACTAAAATTTTCAATGCACAAAAATCTAGTTGTTTGCCGTTTGTCAGTGCTGGGAGCCAAATCCTGCTATTGGTAACAGCTGGACATGCAAGTGCATGGCACAGCTGAGAGGACATTTTGACTTTTAGGGAGCTGGGTCTTGACGCAGTTCCCATTATCCTTGGAGTTAGGGATTTACAGCAGCTGAGGTTTTACCTCAGTGTAAGCAAACTTTAGGAACAATTGAGTATTTGCTCAGGCAAAGTTGTGAAATTTTCATTAAGTAAGAGCTTTGTTGTTTTTCTTGAAGTTACTCAATATGGTGGTGGGTGAGCCAGCTTCCGATTTCTGTTTTGCCATTGTAAGTGTGGAGTACCTACTTGTATTAATGATCCTTTGACACCAGAAGTATCAAGCCATAAGATGACTGTCAGAATGTGAACTAACACATGCTTCTGAGAGGAAATATTTAAGCACAATAAACAAACTTCCAGTTACTCTTTCCTTGTTATTGCTGCTTTGCTCAGAGGGAATCCCTCCCCAGAGTACCAAATCTGGGGAACAGGGATGCTTGCCTTTTTACTTCGCTCTGTCTTAATTGATTGTTCTAATGTTTGCAACTTTTATTAGGGTTCAAATTCCATTTTAAAACTTAAATGGTGAGAAGGGAGTTATATAATCAATATTGATGTAAAAGTAATGATATATTTATCATGAAATAAAGGCTGTATACAAATGAGTATTGTTCTTATTGTTTAATGGGGGTTGAATTAAGAGAATGTACATTGTGCTTCCTATTTAATAATGAATGCTCCTAGTTCCAACTTTAAAAAGTCTTAAGAAGTCATAGACTTTAAATGCAAATAATTTGTTCTGTTTTATAAATTGTTGTGTTTTTTGCCTTCCTGTAACTGGAACAACATACTAATTTCTACAAGTTGTGACTACTAACAGAGAGCAATCACCTCACAGACTTGTACCGAAAAGAAGAGACCATCAGCGTGGCAGGGAACGGCTGCATCCACAGTCCTCGCTTCCCGAGCAGTTACCCTAGGAACCTCCTGCTGACATGGCGGCTCCACTCCCCAGAGAGCACCAGGATCCAGCTGGCCTTCGATAATCAGTTTGGACTGGAAGAACCTGAAAATGAAATCTGCAGGTGAGTGGCAAGCTGTCTTGTGTGGAAGATTGCAAAGAGCTCCCCAGTATGACCTTCTAGCTTAACGGCGTGGACATTGGCATGAGATCACAAACCAAAACCTTAGTAACCCTGGACCTGCTTCAAGTCCCAGGCTTCCAGGAGTTCTTTCCAACATGCCTTGGGTTTTGAGTTTATCATAAACTGACTTGAAGCCCTAGACTTGAAGCAGTTTTGGCAAGGCTTTAATCCTTCTATAACTTTCCAGGTACAATGCACTTATACACTCAAATCCAGCTACCTAACAGCTCAGGAACTACTTTAACAGGATTTTGTCCTCTGTCAGTTCTGTCATGTTTCAGCCAGGCAAAAAAAATCTTTTTCAGTAGGTGTAAGGCACTGGGAAGAGTGCATGAGTAGGTATGTGTATGTATTGGGGTGTAAGGGACAGATAAAAATGCATTGAAAAATATAATTATGTTCTTCAAATTATTTGTTTATCTTTAATGTTATTCTTCACTGCCACAGTTTCTTTTAAAACCTTTAAATGTAGGCCTGCAAACATCAGTATACTCTGTACAGTAATGTATCTAATAGGGTATACTCTACCGTATTGCAGTTCCTTTGTTTTTTTTCTTTTAAGCCAAAATGACCATAATCGCGGTTGATCTGGCTGATTAACCCAGGTGGATAAACTGCTTTGCAACAGCAGAGCACAAAGCTGACTCTCACCAGCATTCACTAAAATGCTATAATTTTTTGGTTTGTTTATATTTCCTTTGTTCAACTATGTGGTCTGTGAGGGACAGCAGGCTCAAGATTGCCATGTGCTCCAAAAGCCAGATTGCTGTGATGCAGCTTACATCAAAAGCTCAAGTCTCAGCTTCCAGCTCTCTGCCTGATCATGCCGTTATTTGTGCCTTATCTATGCAGAGAACTCAGTTGTTAGGATTTCTGCACACCCAGCCCCTGCTTATCTTATCTTCTTTGTCAATTAATTTGCATTTATAGGACTTGGTAGCTCTGCAGGGTTTTACAGGATGGATTTTTTTTTCTGTGTGTTTTTGCTTTGTTGATTTTCTGCGTTACCAATAGAGATAACCATTTCTGCAGGTTTGTTTTCCATTTAGCAATAAAGGAATGCAGACTGAAGCTGGCTCTCCTCTCCTGCACATTTATTGTTTTGGCAGCTTCTACTCTGCTCGGGTGCTGTTGGTCTGAGATCAGCAGCACAGTAATAAGTTACCTCCTAGCACCTCAAACACTTTTGGAGATTGAAAGTCTAACGCATACAGAGGCGGCCTGTTAATATTTACATAGTGGATAAACTGTGGCTGACCTTAAATCATTGCAACTTTGAAACAGAGGTCTAATGTACCATGGAAAAAGATGGAATATTTTCTTTCAAGAATCATTAAAGGTGGTGGCACAATGAGGGGAAGTCAAGCCATTATTGGAACTCTGGACTTCGACCATCTTGGAAGATGTTCTGCCTGCTTTTCCCAGATAAGCTAATTTAGGATGCAGAGAGAAGTAAAGACCTTCCGTAATCTGTATGTCTATAGAAGCTGGAGAAAAATCACATTCTTTTCAGAAATAGAGCTTTCTCTGGAGTTACTGGAACAGCTTTATTTGCCGAGTATTACTTCCAAAGTGAGGAATTTCTCAGAGAGACAGCTTGTAATGGTTTTAAGCCTGTTCATTTCTGTATGCATAGCTAGATTTTTTGTTAATGCTTTATATGTTTTTCAAAATTAGTTTTTTTCTTCAACTTTAGTCCCTGACAATCCCTCCAGTGCTGCTTTGGAGAGACAGCTAGGCATGTTTTTAATTGAAATAAATGCTGTGAGTAGAGCATGTGCTTGAATGCTGTGTGCATTGGACAAGTAATTCAGGGTCTCTGCACCTTAGGTTCCTTTTGTACTTGCTTTTGACTTTATGATTTTTTCCAGACAGTTCCTACTGTTTTCTTTCAATTTTTCATTAATGCTAATTATAGTAATTTGCATACTATTAAGGCTGAACTGATTGAAATTCATTTAGGCTGAGGAATGAAAAGGTACATTTTAGCAAAGCTGTTTCAGAGGGGGAAATATTTCAGGTTTTGCAGATCTTTCTAGAAGTGCTGTTAGCATTTCCACAGGTAATTGATAAAGGATGATTCTGAAAAGCAATTAAGTTACCCAGCCTCTGAGGCTCTGTGGATGCACAGAAACAACAGAAATTATACCTACTTCCATGGTGTTTGCAGCCAAGCCTTTGCTGTTGAAAGCAGAGAAACTTCCTTAGAAGGGCTTTGCCCCATTTTTGCTAGCAGTTGCTCTGGCTCCTGGCCTTAGGAAGTGGAGGCCAATCAGGGCAATTTTCACAAGGTGTTGTTCAATCTCCTACTGAAAACCACACAACATCTTGGGTTACGAAATGTATTCACTGGATGCTGCTGCAGGAGCCAATCTGTTTGGCACAGGGCCTCAGGGAAGATGGCAGGGCAAGAGGCCAGGTCTGCAGGGCCCTGTGGCAGTAGTTAACACCACAGGCTTTGGGCAACCTAAGTGTCCTTGAGCTGATACCACCTCAAAGCATGGCCCCAGATGTGCCTGCCAGCTCAGCAAAGGGGCTGTTGTGATGCCCGAGGGCAGTGGGGGATGTTCGCATGGGTGGTGGTGGAGTTCTTCTGGGGTACCACATCCATCCCCAACAGACAGCAGGGGCCTGGCCGGAGGATGGTGGAGAGAGCCCATAACAAATTTACCTCAATCCTGAACTAAAGTTTCTAATGTCACAAAAAATGTTTGTTTCAGCAGGGTTTGGGCAGATGTAGTGATTCAGTTATGGTGAATCTGTTATTTTCTGTTCTGTGTAATTTGGGGGTTGTGAATGTAAAAGCAGCAGAGCTGATATTCTCAAGCTGCATCATGCTTGGATTTTTTTCACATGGGCTCTCAGTAGAAAAAGGAAGGTCTGTTATTTACAGAGCTATTCAACTCCCACAAGTGGGGAGAGAGGCAGGCACTTGGTCCACAGACCCGGGGGATGGGGAGCTCTTTGATACCACATTTCTACTAAGAGTCATTTAACAATATTAAACTCCCTCTTTGGAAGGAGCACAGGCTTTGGCAATAAAAGCCTTTCCTGAGTGAAGACCTCCAAGGTTTTAAGGCTTAGCTGTGCTGTGGGGATGGCAGCTTTCCCTCTCTCCCCTTGCCTGCGCTCAGCCTGCCCACCTTGTCATCACCTCTCCCTTGCTGGCTGCAATGTGTGGGGCCTAATTCTGGCTCCACAGATATTGAGGGACTGTTTTTCTCACAGATGCAGTGAAATCAGGACTCTGATCTCTTTCTTATTTTCTCCAGCTCAATAAATGAGCTTAATAAATGACTCAAGCACACGAACAAGCAGGTTGTGACAGCAAACACCATCACCGTATCCTTTTTAGGAAGGTCCTAAAAATCACCTTTCAGCAGCAGGTACTGCCCCATGTGCCCCCAGCATCTTCCTTTTCTCCTGGCTCCTGCCCTAGCACAGCAAACGGGAGCCGGCAGCCATTGCTGCAGAGAGTTCAGGGCCCACCAGCAAGCTCACAAATGCTTGCAGCTGCTCAGCTCAGGCAGCCTGCCTTAAATAATATTTTATCAGATCTCTAAATTATTTATGCACCACTTGAAGCACAATGTGTTTGTTTACTGTGTACCAAGCAGGTCTAAATGCTCCACATTGCTATTGTGACATTGTTTAGAATACTGTCTGCCATGCTCTAGCAGTACCAGAAGTAGCCATTTGAGCACTCAGGGAGTAGCTTGCAGCTTAGTATGTTTCGTGCTAAGTGGGCGTGTACACCATTTGTAATATTTAGCCGGATGTTTTTCAGTGGAGAATGGGGGCCAGTTGTCTGTGCATCTCCAGCTGCACTCCTGTCTATGTGCAGCCACTTTCTGTAACCAGAGCCAGCAAAAATTAATCCTTCAAACTGGTTCCCAGGTATGACTTTGTGGAAGTTGAAGATTTATCGGAGACCAGCACGGTTATACGAGGACGGTGGTGTGGGCACAAGGAAGTACCTCCAAGAATAACATCAAGAACAAATCAGATAAAGATAACCTTCAAATCTGATGACTACTTTGTGGCTAAACCTGGATTCAAGATTTGTTACTCCCTTGTGGTAAGTCATCTCACCATATAACGGATGGAAGACAGATTGTAGTGTAAAAGAGCATCAGTACTTGAAGACCGGGTGGTGTAGCTAACTGTATTAGATCAAAAGACTAATTGACTAGAAGTATTTTCATTTCAGCAACTACATTAATACATCTCAAAGTAGTTTTGACATTCTGTCATTAAATATAAAATAAAGTCAAGTCCAGGCCAAGATTTACACTAATAACATGTTTCAGAAGCACTAACACTTTCTGCACTGAAGCTGCACTGCCAGTGCCTTGACAGATGCTGCAGAAATAGCAAATAAATGGCTGCTCCTTCTTTTATGTTCATTTGAGGTCAAATAAAAATACCTTCAGGGGTTATTGCTGTGATTCTGAGTTAGATGCAGAGCAGTTTATTCTACATGCAGTAAAATTCCACATGCAAGACACAGTGTGCTAATGCTCAGGCTGTATTTTTAACCATGTATAAATATATAAACACACCTGTTTGTATATGCAGTAGCATTACCAGTGTATCATGTACAGTTTCAATAAGATGAAAACATTTTTTTTTTGTCTTTAGAGAACAGGAATGCTTATTACTTTAAGTAGGTTTTGATACAAATATGTATTCCCTGTATTGTCCTGATTAATATTATAATGCTTTTGGTGCAGTGTAGCTCGAAAGAGGCAGATTTTGCAAACACTCAGGAAATGGTAAGCAGTAATTTATTATACTGTCATCATTATATTTTCATATCCATCGCAATTCTTATTTCCTTTTGTTAGTCCACTGTTACTTAACAAGAGTAAGAAAGCTTGAAATAGCAGTAACGTTAATGCTGTAGCAGGACTCACTGTTTGAGTCATTTCACTTCAACCTCTTGGCTTTGCATGCATGTATGCCTATGTATGCTAAAAAGAATCCATAAACAGCGCATTGTCAAAACAAGTATAAAACCATGAAGATTGTGCTTCTTTGCATTTAAATTGGTAGGCTTCTAGTGGAGTAAAGCATTACACTGTGAGTAAATCCTGAGCTCTAATTTACTCTAATTTGAAGGTAATCTTCAAAGACTAAAATTTAGGCAGAACATAGTATGAAAGACCACTGGGCATAAAAAAGACAGTGAAGCAGCCTCTCTTTAGCCTGCTTGTATTTCAGTGCAGCTACAAAAACTCCGATGCTTTAGCAACCTTGATTCCAGACCACGTACAGCTAGTCTGATAGCATTAGACTTTCCAACAGTGAATGTTATCACTCAAAACACAGGACTCTCTAGAAAGCTCAAAAAAAGCTACTCTATTTATCTAATTTCAACACTATAAGTAAACAGTGAATTTTATACTCTAGCAAATCAATTCACAAGAATACTCTCTAAGTGCACTCTCTGAACAAAATACTTTTTACTTTTTTTTTTTTTTTTCTCAGAGAGAACTGCACTGGTGATTAGCAGCATTCATGCATCTCAGTGAGATGGGGGATGATACATACCTAGATAGTTTTCAAATTACAAACTGTCCAACCTAACACTGCGTGATTAATATTCAGCATGTTCAGCCCTTATCCAACAGTCCCCGCAGCCATTCTGAGCTTGGTTCACAGAGATATGCTGAGCACTGCTGACCCCTGAAGGTTGAACTCATTGTGCTTTTGTAGGTGGCAAAGCAGTGAGCATTAACGAAGCATGCAAAACCATATGGTATTTTGTATCAGACAAAATGAAAGACTTTTACACAGCTTTTTTTCTTTCCCTTATAACCTTCTGCTTCTGGGGGCTTACCTGGAAAACTGTGTGCGAGATATGTGTAAACGTTTAACTCCTTTTTTTTTTTTTTCTTATATGTGGAATTGGTATCTGCATGGCATTTATTTATTTGTATACCCAAATCCGGTTGATAATTTTCAAAAAAAAAAAAAAAATGAAGCAGTCAATTTGGAATGTTCACTTGAGTTTATTGATCAGCTGCATCTTCGAAGCTTGATGTCAGAATGACTGTACAAATTTCTCCCTGCTATCCATGTATCCAAACAACATTGCAGCATTGCTCTCTGGTCTTCTTGTTTATGAATCTTCAAGGAAGTCAGTTAAGTTCACTTCATTTGATGCAGATCAAGTTTTTACTTAGTTCAGCACTCTGCATGAGGCACAAATGACGCACCACAGAGCTTAGCAGAGACATACTTCATTATCTTCGTGTACTTGTGTTTTTGCATTAACTTCACATTTCAGTACCATTTAGAGATACAAAAAGTTTGTTTTTTTTTTTTTTTTTTTTTTTTTTTTTTAATAGAATGCATAAATTAGACTTGTATACATGAAAATCACATTTGCCCTTGTAAAACTAGGCATGCAACGTAAGCAACCTATGTAAGATGAAGGGGCTCAGGGTGGTGGGATTAGAATTCAAAGTGGCTCTGGAAGAAAACACTGAAGAGATGCAAGGGTGAACTTAAACAGGACAGTTTTGAAAACGATATGGATATATGGGAGTAATTAACTGCCTAAATATAAGATAAGGGACAATGGGCAAGGGAGCAGAGCTGTGAAGGAAAAACAAAAGAACGACAACAAGAAGTCTGAGCATCTAAACACAGCATTTAGCAGTTTTTGCTTGCCAAGGCCACTTCCCTTCACATTTTCCACTTACTCTACCTCCCTCCACGTCCTCTGCCCCTCTCTGCCTCTGCTGTCTCCTCTCTGGGTCTGAGGGACTAGTAAGGCTGAAAGGGAAACAGCAAGCGTGGTTTTGGAGGGAGGTGAGGAGATCCAACCTGCTGTTGATATTGCTGGTCCTTGATATAGGCTTTCCCAAGTCATACAACTCCCTGGGGGTGGGAGCTCCAGGGCGGAGCTGACTCCAGGAGCTTATTTGGTGAGCTCCACCCATCCCAAGTTGAATGAGTCAGAAGTGTCCAGCCACAACTAGAAGACAGTCATACTCTGTGGTGGTCTTTGAGGGTGCAGAAACAGGTAAGTATGCACAGCTGGCAGCTCACGTCTTGGGATATTTCACAACCAAAGCCTCCAGTTGTAGCTTTGCACTTTGTTGGCATAACCTGAGTATCCACATGAAGAAATGTCTCCCTTGAACATCTTTAAAAATTGTCTTTTCCTTCAAGCTTCACAGACATAAAGCAAAAATGGTCTGGACCAAGCCCAGGATGGCTATTAGGCAGGAAACTCACTTAGTTGCAACTTTGTTTGAAATTCTTCCCTGACATTATTACTTAAAGTGCTTGTTTCTCAAACAAATATATTTCATTTTTCTTCATTGTGTTTCCTTAGAAATATTAGTTTATGGTAACAAGGCACTGAAGTATTCCAATCTTTTTTTTTTCTTTTTTTCTTTTCTATTTTTTTCTCAAACTTGGTATAATTTCTTACTCCAAGGGCATAGTATTTCACAACAAATGCTCTGTGTGAAATAGAGGAAGACAAGTTACTTACACAGCTGCTAACAGGGAGGTAGGCATTGTCAGGAGACAGGGCCCTGGGTTGCACACCTTAAAGGAGGTGATGAGAATTTTCCATATTTTCACAAATGTAAAATTTCATTCCACCATTGGTTTCAGTGCAGTTACCTCAACTGAGGAATCTTGCTTCTAGCAAGTCAGTATTCAGTAATTACTAAGAATACAACATCAATTATTTTGAGATGTAAGAATGTAAATTAAATTACGGTATTACACGTGGAAATAATCTCTGCTTGTTTGAAGTCATTTTATACAATCTCCCTTTTCCTTCTGAAGTGAAATTCTTCCGATGTCCCCTTTCTGAAAGGGAATGTTAACAAGACAGGGCCCCGCATTTTACAAGTACATTAGCAGGGACATTTACTAGAATAATCTAGGAACTCATTCAGCAACATGCTTGAACAGTAAAGGTGAATGTTTTGAATTAAAATTCCCAATTCTGCATCTAATTTCATTTTAATGAGACAACTGGAAAATGTTGGATTCCATTTGCTAATTAGAACCATTATTTTAAATTTGTTGTAAGAGGCGGCATATATTATACTTTCATAACAGTAAATTGCTATTGCCTTACTAATCCTTTTGTTAATCATAAATGAAGTCCATGTTTGGGAACTTTGACTTAAATCATTGTTGGAAACAAGAGCCCCAGGAAAACTTGTAACAGGTATGTGCACAAACATACATAAATACAAAGTTAGAAGGTTAAAAATAATATATTTACATACACATATTTTTGCATATATATATACATACATATGTAAACATGCATATCTGCTTTTATCTTTCTTTTCTTTATAATGTAATTCATTAATAGGAAACATCACATGGCATTAATAACAATCCTTGCTTATTTGGGAATTATAAATCAAAACTGATATACATTTGGTGTTAAACAGAAGAACAGAAGCACAGTTGTCCTGGGATAAATTTAGCATCAAAATGTGTATCAGTGTGTTAGATTCTAAGTAATTTTTGCTTGTTTGTAACAACATTTCTTGAATGAAGAAGCCTTAATAAAATGAATGGTAAGGAGAGAACTTTGGGTTTTAATCCATCATGGACTTTTACAAAGAACTTTCCACTAAACATCCAGGCTATATTTCATCCTTTATGATCAAAGAAGAGCACTGGTCACAGAGTGGGGTAAGACATGACAGGTAAACTAATAAAATGTAATTGTTTTCTCATGGAAAAAAATGTTGACTGATTCAAACACTACACTTAAACTGTTGGATACTTGCCTGTTAAGCTCACAAGAAAATACCGAAAATTCAAAGCACAATCAGACAATTAAAATGTACAGAATTAAAACTGATCGTGATGCTCATGCAAAGACAGTCATTCTGTATTAAGTGACTGGCTCCTCCTTTTTAGCAGATTTGTTTGCATAAATAATGCAGCATCAGGCAGCATTTTTTAAAACATAAATAAGAAAACTTCCTTTTAAGAGTTAATACGATAGCAAAAAGATTCAGTCACCAGATTGACGAGGACCATAAAGGGTGATTGATTCTTTATCACCGTCCACAGGATTGAATCCAGCCCAGAAGGTGCAGGAGCCTTTGCTGCTGTGATTCTGTTTTAGCTTGTCACTTCTTTCACAGAATAGACATTTCATTTCTGTCTCCAAGACAAAATATTCTGCCTGAAAACCTGTATAATATATCCAATGTGACAACAGGTATGATAATGATGCATGAACATCTTCCCTGGTTTTAGATAATCCACAGAAGGAATCCCGGTAAATTGCTAGGGGTACAAAGGAGAGGAATGGGGTGGGGAGGGGGGAATGCTTGGTTAATTGATTGAATGTGAAATAGATCTCACAGTGAAGAAGCCAGAATTTACACATATGGAAGCTTTATCAGTTGTTCTGCTACTCTTTCTCAGATTTAAATTTTGATTTCCTGTCCAAACTAGACAGCTAAAACAAAAAATTATAAATACCATCAATGTGCAAAACTCATAACCATTTATATGAGAAAATATCTATTTTCTTAAGTTCTTTTAGAAAACTGTTTTCTATGCCTTGCTTAAGGCATATCATCCTCATAAAATTAACAGCCAGAGATTCATATTTCAGGACAGAAGTAATTAATTCCTTTCTAATTAGATAAAACTTGCCCCAAATCTTTAAAATTCCTTTAACAATTTTACATCAGTAGAGGATCCTATCTATGTACTTCTTCTTTAATTTGGAAGGTGTTACAGTGTTCTAAAAAGCAGCATAAAATGGGAAATACTAAAAGGAGAGGTTGTGCCTCAGTGCATCTTGAGACATGAACATCTCAGAATAATTTCATATGAGAAGAAGCAACACTTTTCATTTAATGAAGATTCCCAAGTGCCTAGCAAGCCTCAGTCTGCTGCTTAATTCATCTCACAGACCTAACCTGTCCTTCAACAGGGTTTGATGAAGAAAGTAAGCAGTGTGCAGGAACGTTCCAGTTCTCCTAGTACTCAGAGCAGAATAAAAGGTAGTGAAGATTACAAAAGACGCAACACTGGAAGTCAGATAGCTCAAGGAAAAGGATGCTGACATACCTGGGTTGATAAGGCATGTCTGGACAGACACTTTCACAGCAGCATTGTCTGCTCCTGGAGCAGCCAAAGTTCCTAATTAAAAGATTTATTCCAACATTTGCCTCTAGGAAGCACATACAGCCAAGGAGGTAAGTCTGCATAGAGAGAAAAGGCAGCAAAAATGTCTAAAGGCAATGGTCACAGAGGCAGAAGACCCAAACAAGCAGATTCTTGAAAGTTTTAGAACAAATAAAAAATCCAAATGACAGAGAGAGTGTGACTGACAATATCAAACTAAGCAGTTACATCATGAAAGATAAGCAAGAAGAAACCTTCCATCTTTACCAGGAAGATATCCAAGTGTCACTTGCTTATTACAGCAAGATTAAAGCAGTTTTAGTTGGACTGAAGAAGGGAGAATGGAAACACAACAAAGGAATCAAGGGGATTTGTGAAACCAGAAGAGTTGTGGCATGGCTAGGAGAGGAGGACTAAAACATAAACCCAATACAGCATGAAATAGGAATGACTGGGTCTAGAAAGCAAAGCAAAGGTAGGGCAATTCCAGTACATCAGATTTTTTTAGCAAAACCTCTGACTGTGAAGTTTAGAAGCAGTAGGCCTGGATTTGGGGATGTATCAAAGGTGAAAATAGTCAGCCAGAAGCTTGGGTGAGAAATTCAGTTACAGCCAGGGAAATACAAACCTTCTGGCAAGGAAGATACCAAAATGAGAAATGAGGCCCGGCAAGTACACAGAAGTTAGTGGAATGTTTTAGACTTCAACTGATAAGACAATTGTTTTAATCAGAAAACAAAATAGATCTTAGCGTCTGTGTTTTCCCAGCTGCAAGCATGTGTGCCTGGCAGTTTTATTGTTTGAACTGCATGGTGGAGAACTGGTCATTTGTTCTTCTCCGTCTCTGAATTGTTGACAGCTCAGTTAAAATGTGGCTCCCTTGCAGGATGTTGTCATCGATCTGTCTTAACATAACAGCAATCCTGTTGATGTCCAATTCCTGCTGAAAATGCTACATCTTTAATCAAGTAATGTGTTATACACTGTTTGAAAATTCACCAAACTCGTGGCCGTGGTCAAGGACAAGAATATGTAGCACTTTACAACTTCAAAGGATTACACAAACTCATGCATGTTATTTTCAAATCCAGTATCCTGTCCCAAATAATTGACTTTAATAAGACTTTAAAGTCATTACTTTAGGTTTTGAAGAACTGCATTTCCTGTCAGCAGTCCTTAACTGTTTTAAGAATTCCTGAGGAAGTTAGTGACACAAAGAGGAAATTCCTACTTTTCTAAGGTAAGTTAGAGATACAAAGATGAGAACAGAAAAAGACTAACGTGCAGTACAAGATGGTACTATGTTATACAACAACAAAAACAAAACAAAACAAAAAGTTTATTTTTGTGGTAGTTCTCAAAAGCCTTATTCAACATCAACTTGATTTCTTGGAAAATATAGCAGAAACAAATTGAAAGATGTAAATTGCAAGAAGCACACAACCATGTTAGCAGTGAGATTAAACAACTCCATAGAGTGTAAGAATAGAGAATAAGGGAAGCAGTTTGTTGCAGTTGTTGGCAGTGTCTGACACCAACAGAATGGTGGCTTTGTATTTTTCATTAAATGAATGAAGTGAACCTGTTACATAGCTGTGGGCCATGATCTTGCTAGCATACTTGGCCAAGTAAGAACACAGGAAGATTCATGATGGGTTGTCTGTCCCTTCTCAGCCTGCATGTCCATGCTGCTTCCCAGTTCATAATCACTTTATAGCCCTAACATAGCTGTGGAAGTTAAAAACAAAACAAAAACAAACAAACAGTATCAAAGCTAATCTTTTCCTTGCTTTTCAAATGTCAGTTAGGGTCAAGCAATTCCTGTTAAATAAATATATGGAGGAATACAGATACAAATTGACTTCCAGTGAGAGAGAGTTCATGATTTACTGGTCAGTGGCAAAACTGTGCTATTGGACAAGTAGGAAATGAAGCTCATCCCAAAACTTATTGGAAAGATCCTAAATAACTGTTGACAATGAGAGAAATAAATCAATGATTCCTAGCTATCTGTAATACTTGTGAATGAGTGGCAGATTAAAACAAACAAACAAATGTATAAAGGATATTCAAAACATTTATGTACTAAAGCTGTTCTGGGCAAATCAATTAGTTTTCAAAAGGATTTATGGTTCCTGGCTTTCCAGACTTAAAATCTGTCATATTATCTATATCATGTATTGGAAAGGTTTTTCAGGGTGTCCATAAAGCAATATTCTTAACCAACAATAAGCATGTATAGCTAGCAGAAACCTAGGAATGTTCCAGCATTTAAAACTATAAAGCATAAAATGAAAGGGTAAATTTACTGTGCAATGGGAGAGGATAAAGATCATCCTGTTCCCGGTCCTGGCTTCCTGTGTCTGTGTAACCAAACAGAAGATATCAATAGCTTGGACCTGATGTTTCAGCGCTGTAATAGGAACAGACCCATTCCAGTCTCAGTGCAGCTACTATTGGAAGACAGTGAGTCTTCTAGGAAAGACCTTGCTGCTAAAGTCCATTGTAGAGCTGACCATTGGGAGGGCACTACAAGAACAGATGGGAAATATATTAGCAAACTGACATGCCAAGAATACCCTGTCAGTGGACCTCTCTGTTTCTACACTAAGGAGGAGGGTTAAATCCAGTCGTTATCCCACATTTACCCCAAACTACCTCTCAGTATGTATGAACATGAGGTGAGTTTACACTGTCAAACTTTTTTTTAATAGCACTCATTAAGCTGTCCATCACATTAGCTGTTTGGTTGAAAAACAGCACTTGTTGAAGACTTGTGGACATAATGCTGGCTCTGCAAATCCATATTCTGCCCTTTAGCTCTGCTTTAGCAACAGCTGAAGAATGTTAGCATGTGGAATTACAATAATATATTAAGAGCTTACCTTTTATTTTCTTTGGTAACACTATATGAAAGGGTTTTTATAGAAATCTAATTCTAGATGACAAACTTGTAGGGAGAACAGAGATGCCATGTTTGATTCTGTAAAGAGGCTGATTAGGCACTAAGCTTGTGGAGCAACACTGCAAAGAGGTGTTAAGTAACTCCTGGTGCCTTAGTGTGGCAAGGCTTGTCTGTTGTGGCTGCAAGGGGAGAGGAAATGGCCTTTTCTTCCAGACCTTGTTTCCTACCAAGTAGTTAGTCTCTGCTCTGCTTTTGAAGAAAAGGTAAAGGTGCAGTTTAACTTTAGTGTGGGCTGGTTGTGGTGGGAAGTTAGTCTGCTTTTAGGTTTTTCTTCTGACTGAGTTCCAGAGAAAGTGACTGGTGAATTGAAATGTGCTAGACCTCCAACCTACACTGAAGAACCTGTGAAAACCTTCACAGCAAGTGTTGGTTGCAGTTGTCTTTTAAATCAAAACAAGAACTGTGTGTCTTCAGTCTCATAGAGGTGGGTTCCTAGGCTCAACTTCATGTTTTGTATTACACCAATTTTATTTATTCAGCCATGTGTCAACGTTATCTTACAAAGCCTAGCAGTCCAATCCTGCTCTTGTATTGTTCTAGCCCAAGTTTACATTGTAGGGTCTGTTTCAGGCTTAGAACAGTTTACATGTTTTTGTAATTCTTGGCAAGTCCGGGGAAACAATGCATTGTGTATAATGCATGTTTAACTGCTTACAGAATAAATCTTTGCCTTGTTTGTTGTAACAGCTGTAACCACTGGAAAATACTTACAACACTGGATCAAATGATAATTCATTTGTTTTAAGGTTTCCGAGCCTACATTTAGTACGGGCTGGAGGCTTTTTTTATTATTATTATTCAGTATGTGTAATGCAACAAAATATACAATCTGAGAATTTAAAGATATGAAGTCATTCAGCCCATTTTTCTCTAAGGACAAGAATTTTCTGCTTTGTAAGTGTACTGGTTGTTCATCTGGTACCATTTTTAAATATAACAAGCATAGGAGCATACCTCTTGGGAGATTAAACCATAGACTAATAAATCACTGTTAGAAAGTCATTTTTTCTTTCATAACCAGTTTTAATTTCCCCCTTTTTAATGCAGTACCATTGAATGCAATTACATTCCTTCCTAATTTTTTTATAAAGAAGTCTGTTCTCTGTGTTGTGGGTGTCTATCTGCTTTAGATCTTTGTAGAGTGCTTTCATACTTCCTTGTTTATTGCTTAGTCAAGCAATAAAGTCCATACTTAGCTTTTAATCTTTCCTCAAAAATTCAGGCTATGCATTTCCCACAGAGATTTTTTGATGTTCTTTTCAAAAATCCCCCACAGTTTCTCAGCTTTTTATAATGTCTCTGTGGTAGTGAAGGGAACTGAATCTGCAGGATCATGTTACCAGGTCTGTGTAGGAGGATAGTGTCACCTGCCATGATACCGTGCTTATGACAGTGGCTTGGTTACCCTAACACTGGGAGTGTGTCTTTTAATGCGTTTTCCTCTGTCAGCACAGTCTGCCTCTGAGCTCCCAAGTTTCCTAGGTGCCTCATTCCACTTGGCATGTAATTTAGGAAGACACTAGGGTGCATTTTTCCAGGGTGAACTTTCCCCTTGCTGGGTCAGGATAGTATTCATGACTTTTCCGTGCCCTCACAAAGATGGCCATGCCCATTTCTGCCTTGCTGGCAGGCTTGGATGCAGCCTCCTGCCCTCAGGGAGGGCACAAGCCTTACAGCTGTGGCTCTGGGCCAGGCTCCACAGTAGCAGCCTGTCCTGATGCCGCAGACTGCCTTCTCACAGCCTCAGGTTTTCCCACCTGGAACACAGACACAGCGATCCTTTGTGAAATGCCATGAGATTAACTTCTACAAGATGCCACAGAGGCACCTTGGGTTGTTCCTGTTTGTGGTCTGGGAGTCTGTACCAGCTGGGTGGGTTGCATTGCCAAATGGAAATTGGCAAACAAAGGGGTTTGTCAGATACACTGTTTTATCTGGATGTTCATGTTTGTGTGTGTGTGTGTGTGTGCCAGACTTACCTGAGGTACCCTCTAGTTTAAGAAACTGTATGACTGCAAAATGGAGAGCAGCAGTTCCAGATTCCAAACCAGGAAGATGAAAGAGCAAACCTCAGCTTCAGAGCATGACAAGCCACTGAGCTTTTTACTTCTAGCAGCTGGTTTTAATCTGGGAAAAGGCGGGTAGCTATTCTCATCCCTCTCCTCCTTGGAGAGAGCTCTTGTGATCTCTACACTTCCTTTTAACAATTTTTAGTCTTAATCTGACTCTGCAATTTCAGGCACAGGTCATCAGAAAAGGTCCTTTCTCCTTGCTGGAGAAGCCTGTAAGCTTGTAAGCCTGTAAACTTGTAAGCCTGCACTGTTTTTTGCTCAGCACATTGCTTCTAGCTTGAATGACCTTCATGCTCTGCACCATATTTCCAAAGACAGTCATGGCACTGTATAAATCTGATTTGGATTTTTTATGCTTACATCTTTATTAAATTTACAGCTTTCTGTTTTGCTCTGAGTACTTTATAAAGACCACGCATATCTCCATAGTAATACAGATGACAGATATCACAGAGTATTTCTGTGTTTCCCTCACACTTGCATATTTACACTCATCTTTTTTTTGGTTGCAGTGTTCTTGTCACTTTAAACTTGATAGAATACATCTTACAAGAAAATTTGGGCCTAAATGACACTGCTACATAAAATAAACCCCTGCTTGGTGCTGAGCTCTATGCTACTGAATGAAACATCTCCTCAAACCAAGTGCCTAGGTTGTTGTCATAGTTCTTTGTCTACAATCCCCTGTCTGTCTTTCAGCCCATGCATTTCTATCCAAGCTAAACTGACTTTGGACATACATGCCATGCCGAAGATCTATCTTATTTCCTGTCTTTTGTAAGAACATGAAAAATGCTGTTTTGGGTTTATTATTATTATTATTATTTTTTCTTTACTAGTTTGATGACCAGTCAATGCCTAATTAGAGAAAATCTGACCAGTAACTGCACAGGGCCAGATTTTGTAACTCATGTGTACCACTGGAAACAAAAAATATTTTTTTAGATCTGTGGAATTTTTGTATCTTGTTACCAGATCATTTCAGCAGAATCAAATAACATCCAGCTTTTATGTGAACCTTGACAACAGTGTTTGTTTGTTTGTTTGTTTGTTTTCAGTTTAATTTTTTCTGTTTGAGAAATTTTTTAAATACACAGTTTGATGTTTTGTGGAAAGTAAAACTTATTTTCCAGGTCCCCTTCTGTACTTAAGTTGCAGAAGCCTTTTTTTTTTTTTTTACTTCCAATCTTGGCAGCTATATAAATACTTATTTTCAATCAATATTTATACCCTGATGTATTTCTTAGGTGATGTATAGTAAAAAAAAAAAACATTCTGTAATGAAAATTTCCTTCAACTGTAGAAATCAGGCCACGTATTTTCTCATTGCATGTTCTTGACACTGTGCACCATTGAAGTCTACTCATCAGTCATATAATGAAGCATAAATACAAGCTTATGTAGGATCAGACTCTAATAAAGAAGTCTGTATATCCCACATTGTCAGCAAAGTGACGTACTAGTAAATTAAAAATGCTAGGTGTGAGCCAAAGCATAGACACAAGGTTGTTTGCAGTCTCCCATTTTTAGCATGGTCAGTTAGAGAGCTAGCATGTACCCTTGGCTGTTTCCAATGTGCAGTTTGCAGTGGTCACTCTGTTTTGCAGGGTCATTGTTTTATCCTAGGACATGAATCATACCACACCTTACTGATCTCTTTCTCATTTCATGTACTAATGTAGATGTTGTCTACAAGTTTTTACATGGAGATTGGTCTTTTCTTTCATTTTGCCTTCACTGTGAGTGACAGTTCATGGCATCTGTGAGCCATGGGGATCCAGTGTTTGAAGACCCATGGGTAATTTTAAAAGATAATCTTATCTTTGACATAAATACATGTATCTATAAAGAACAAACAAACAAACCCTTAAATGTGGGAGAATGGTCTGAACAGAATAAGGCTGCAAAGCAGGGTAAAACAACAAGCTTTGGGCCACAAATATTTTTCTCGCACTGAGGTCTGGCTGAGAATCTTGAGATGAAAAAACGTTCTGAAGAATCCAGATGCAGCAAGGACAGGTAGTCTGACTGCCCCATGTGGACTGAGCTACATGCTAAAGAAGCTGCTAATGACTGAAATACACTGCTGAAAGCTTTGCTTTCTTTAGAAGTACATAGAAATTGGAAATGCTCTGCAGGTATTGGTATTTACACCAAACAGATATCAATTGCTGTTTTCACAGGTGAGGTAAATTTTTTTCACCTGTCTGGAAATGACATTCTCACATCAAAATGTGCCTCACAGTATATGTCTGAGGTCCTGCCCATTAGGCACACATGATGAAAACAAGGTTTTCATGCTTTTCTTAGGATCGTGATTAGCAGAGTCACATTCTCATTCAGGCCTCCCATCGCCCACCACCACCTTTTCTACACAGGCATTTTATGCAGAAGATGTAGCATTATTCAGTTCTGATGGAAAAAACAAATAAATAAAAACAAAGAGCAGTCAGGACAAATAATATAAGTAAGCAGAAAATAGGACATTCCACTTCTTTATTCCACTTCCTTTAAATTTGTGAATTTATGTCCTTCACAAATATGTGAAAGTAAACACACTGCTTTGCCACCTTAGCAGCAACCTTGTCCACTGGCATTGCTAGCTCAGTGCTGCTTGGGGTACATTTTCCAGGTGCATTAAGAATGCAGAGAATTCCAGGTGCATTAAAAGCAGAGAAAATGTTTGTGATGCTAGCAGGTACCACCTGGAGGTTTGTAAAGATGCTTATCTTCTGGTGGAACAGTGGCTGTTCAGGAGGGTTTGTCATCCTGACAAATAGAAAGGATGTATGGGAGAGCTGTATTAAAACCAGCAATGAAAGCTCAACAGACGATAGTTTTGGTGTTTGGGAAAGACTCATGCTTTCTGAACCACAGATCAAAGTTTTCTGGTGGAGTGTATGAGAGCACTCAGTATTTTTTTCGTGCAAGCCTACATCACTGAAGGAGGTGGAGAGCCCAAAAACCTGGCCTGCTCAGACCAGCACTGCAAGGACATGATGGCATAGGCTTGTACCCCTTAGCGTCTTCAGAGATAGGGTACGAAGCTATCTCCTGCAATTTTCATTAATAGTGATATCACAGAATGGTTAAAACAAATGTGTTGTGCCTGTTATGTGGAGAATATATGTCTTCAGTTTCTAGCAAAGCCACCTGCACCCACAGACCTTACGCTCTTCAGAGCCCCAGAAGTGAGGAAAGGATCTACCTCTGCCCCAGGACCCGTGGGAGGCTGTGATTTGTGTCTCCCTTGGTTCTGGGAGACCCTCCTCCCCATATCCTCAGCAATATCCCTGTGCATGCATGCAAGTAGAAGTTGCTTTGCATGCCATGCCACCACATTGCTTGCAGATTAGTTTCATATTTTTCCCCTTTTTTAAGCAAAGTCTCTTGGCACTAGTTCCTTTCTGAGTCTGTCTGTGCCATCAAATAGAGTTTCTTGTTTGGACCTTTTTTTCCATTTACATTCTTCTAAATGAAAGCTTATTTTTCTTTCCTGCCTCTGCTTCTGACCTCTTCTAGTCCCAGCATATTTCTTTGTATTAAATGGTGTTTAAAACTCCTAATTTATTTTTTTTCAACTTCCAATGTTTTTTATCAGCTTCAATTTCTGTGACATTTTATAGGTCATTAATGTTAAATGGAAATAAACCATTCCCCTTGATTTTTATTGCTTTAAAAATATTTAGCCTATTCTACAGCCATCCTTGGTCTATTTGGTTACACTTGTATTCAGTCTGAACTTAAATAAAAATGTGTCAAACACTAATTGTGAGCTAGTACACACCTTCCTGCTCTGGAGAACATTTCCCAGACTGGATTTTGGTAAAGCAATCCCAAAACTGATAACACCAGTCAGTTCAGTAAGATCATTTACAATGAGGCAAATGTAAGATGTCTTCTTTTTTTTTTCTAGTCTTCAATCATAGTCTTACCTATAGTTGAAGTTCAGAAAAATAGTGCATAAAAGAAATGAGAGATGTGATTATTCCTAAAGTAGTTGTATTTAGCTTGAGCAGCAGTGCCATTTTGTAGGAATAGATTTGGGACAGTCTGCGTAGTTTTATTTTTCTTAAATTAAAAAAAATAATCCACATAAGCAGTATCCCTTGCTGTTTGAAATAAATCAACTGCTTTTGATCCCACCAAAAACGTGGAAAAGCTAAGAGAAACTGGTTCTTGTATTCTTCAGAGATTATTTGTTCTTGCTTGATTATTGTTATCATCTTAGAAACTTTATATAGCAGTCCTTTTTTGTTGTACTAAAAAATGCAATGCCTTCCAGTTAAAGCAGAAGGGTGAACAAATTGTTTTGCTTTGCATTATCTGTGAAGCACAACACATGCTCCTGCTGCATGCTTACTGCAGAATTAAATAGCATCCTCTGGGAGAGAGCTCAAAAACAAATGGATCCTTCACAAAAAATCAATAGGCTGGGATTGCTGCTAGGACAGCTTATGTCCCTTACTGGCACCTTTTTACATTGCGTCCTCAGCTTTGGAATTAAATTTGCTTAGCTCCATTAAATGTTTTCATTATTATTACTGTTCCTTCTGTGTTTCTCCCAAACCTCATGTGAAAATGTGAGTGTGCATGTCAGAGCACTTTGCAGATCCACCTAATATAACAACAGAAAATTTGGAATATTAAAAGAAATAAGGCTGTCTTTGTTAATGATTATTTTCCATTGATGATAGAATGTACTATATATGTACTATATACTGGAATGTTTCTATAAACACAGATAGAAACCAAGTGGGAAGAAGACATAAAATGAATAGTTGTCCCCTAGGAGGTCTTCTGTCAATATTTTTCCTTCTAACCCTAGTACCAGGGCCTCTCAGTACCTTACCTTTTGTTGTGAGTCATGCCAACATTGAGGGCCCACAATAAGCAGCTGTCACCACCTTTAAATTCTGAAGGACTTTTTTGCTCAACGGGACACCGCAGGGCAAGTGAAGTGTCAGGTTTCTCAGTTTTGCTTGGGGCAGATTCACCTATTACCAGACAGGCTGCTTCCAAGAAACCTGCCAGTCAGCATGACAGAAGTTCCCCAGGGTCTTCTCAAGGGCACTGGACTCCAAGCTGGACATTTCTGTCTCCAGGGGTCGCTGCTCCCAGGTTCTTGTCCACCTTGCTGCACAGGGCAAGCTCTTAAAACTGTGCCAGTGTTGTGGCCCAGGGGCACTTAGACACCTACCCTAGGTGAGCAAGGAGACAGATCGCCTTCAGCACCCTCAATTGTCACTGCCAAGAGCTGGGCGTCGCAGACCACCTGCACAAGGCACAAAGAGTCACTGCTCAAAGCAAGTCTCTCTTTCTATATCATATAAATAAATATACAGGAAGCAAAGAGAAGCATTACTGTTAGCTTCATGCACCTGGGTTTTATCCCTAGAGGCAATAAGGTGAAGCAGGCCTCACGGGGAAATGGCAAATGCAGTAAAGGTATAAAACATCAATAGGAGGAGAGTGGCTGGGCCACTGCATGCTCATTAGTCTGACCTAGAAAGCTTACAGGGCACTTGTCACCAGAACAGGTAGTTAAAGGTACAGGAAAATAGTAGAAAAAAAAATGTATCTGTTTATCAAAGGAGCACGTCTGAGGCTTGAAGAATAGTCTGAGAGGAAGGAAGTTCTATTTGGCAAATGCAACCAGACTGCAGAGGAGCACCTCACCTGTGCCACAAAGGAAGCAGTCACTTAGCTGGAGGAGAAGGCAATTAAAAAAAGTGCCACAAGGTAAAGGGGAAGCAGTGTGCTGTAAAGCAAGAGGGGGTCACCCACCAGGGAGATCTTGCTAAATGGAGCTTCTAAAGGGTTGGCCTTATAATCGGTTTTATTTTGGGTTATTCTTAGGGACCAGAGCACAGCCTGTCACAGTAGCAATTTAATGAATTTTGCAGCACCTACAGAGCTGAAGTGCATTGCCCAGGAATGGGAAAGTCAGAACATCAGGGAGGAAAACTGGTTGACCTTGAACACCAGAGAACTGGCTTGCAGTGAAATGCAGACATAAAAAAAAAAAAAAAATAAAAAAATAAAAATAAAAATAAAAAAAGTAACTCGACACTCAGGTAGAGATTTATACTAAAATCATTTGCTGGTAAATGGGGTCTCACTGGTTAGCATAGAGCAGAGAAGAACCTTTCTGTGTGTAATAGTCATAGAAGCACCAAGGAGGCAGTAATTTCACTTTCTGTGTAACTTTTCTGTGTACAGAAAAGTTCTGTATACCACTGTGTACACTTTTCTGGGATACTTTGTACGGTTTCATCCTCATGGTACAGAACGAACACATCTTTCTTGGGCTCAGCTCAGGGAACAGCTACAGGACAGCTGAGGGAAGAGAGAACATTTCTCATTGAGGGCCAAGACAACTTGGCTTGCATAGCGTAATAAAACGAATGCTGAGAGGAGATATAACATCTCTTCAGAAGCACTGCAGGAAGAACACTCAGGAGAAGAAGAAAAGGACAAAGCTGGTGCTTACATAAGCTCAATAAAGATAAATTTAGCTTGGAAACAGCCATACAATCTGAGGAACTAGAAGGAGGAAAGAAAAACTAACTAGGTTCAAAATGGACAATAAGCTGCTTATGATGATGGAGTTGCCTGAAATAATTAACGTTTGGAAGTGACGACTTGACAGATTATTTCAAGCTGTGTGTCCCAGTGTTTAAATTCACAGATAGAATTTGCTATTCTGGTAAAAAAATGAGGCTACAGAGTATTTGGAATGACTGGTGGTTGATTTATATCTTGTTTACAATTGCTTAGCGACAGTATGCGCCAGAGCACCTATTAGCAGACAGAATCCCATGTATTTAGAGATTTAAATACAGGCCTCTATGATAAAAAGAAAAATTGAAGCTAAGGCATGCTTTGCTCAGCTTGATGATGAAGTCCTGTGCCCTTATGGGTGTATGCATCAGATGGGGTGCTCACAGACACTACTTTAATGCTAGATGGCATCTGATTTTTCAAAGACACAGCTATTGTCTCATTTCAACAAGTATTATGTGACCTTCTAGAGAGATCATTTAAATTTCAATGTCTTGGGCACTCTCACACTAGGCACCCAGCAATGCCTGATTCCGAAACAAGGTGAAGGATGAAGACAAGTATTGACCGAACACAACTTTTATTAAATGTATTTTCCTGCTTCAGTTTTACTTTGACTTTAAATGTATCAAACTGCAGTTAACCTAAATCATTATTACAGCCTTACACTTTTGAAATTTTAAGTATCTTGTTCTTCCTGTTCAGTAACTAGTAAATGTGTCAGAACAAATCAAGAGTGATTTTATCTGTCATTTTGCACTAGTGTTAACTTAGTCATAACTGATAAGGCTGTAGCTACACACGTAGTGGCAATTGGGCTGCAGAAACTCAATTTATGTCTTCTGTTAAAGGGCAAGAACCATACTGTCAGATTTGGGATCAGACACTTTGGTGGCTGTCTGACCTTTTGTTACTGACTTTAGAGCAGTGGTGTTGTGCCTTATACAACTACATTAAGAAACAGAAAAAAGTCAGTCTGGTTAAAGTTATTTGTTCATATCTTATTTGTTCCAGTAATAGTTTCCCTTGGTGGTAACATATGATTGTACTTCCAGTTTGACTATTACTGCCTTTGGATTGCAATTACCCAGTTTTGTTAAATGCTTGCATTGCTAGAGAAAAGAGTGTGTTAACCTTGGTAACAGTCTCTTGAACTAACTACAGGTTGTTATCTGGAGAGACCACATTACATTAGCTCTGACCTTGAAAGGCACCGGCCTTCGTGTAGTGTTCTATTGAACAGCATGATTTCCACATTACAAATAATCAGTATTGCATGTTTTCCAAATTCAGCATCTTTTATTTTAAAGCCTAGTCACTAGAACTGTACAGAGTGGTGGTTTGCCCATCACGGTAGATAAGAAATATGCAGCCTCTCAGTTCCTAGTGAGTAGCCTACTGTAGGAAAACAGTTATCTTTCAACATCCTTAGGACAACTGGTAATAAATATCATTCTGGTAGGAAAGTGAAACTTAGCAATGTGATGGATTGAAATTATGGTAAAAGGAAAAGGTATTTCAAAGTGTTCATCTCTATCTTTTTATTTGTCTTAGAAATTGAAATTGGAGTGTACACTGTACACTGCATGGGAAATTATATTGAATCAGTGGAAGTGTACAAACTTGAGTATGTGTCACAGCATTATTTTCAATGCAACCATGACTTTTATTTTGCCTCTTGCCACTGTTACACAGTGTGTTCTGAATTTGTGTCTTTATTTGCTTGAAATACCTGTTGCTTTCTATATAAAATGTAATATCTTAAATGTAGTATCTGTAATTTCAGTGCTCACAGGAAACATTGGTACTAATGCTTATTATAGGAAAAACAAACAAACAAACAAACAAACAAAAACTCATGCCCTTATTATAATTTCTTAGGGTAATTTGATCTACAAACTACAATTGCAAGCTTATCTGCTTATCAGCTACCTGTCTGTACTCAGCTCTGAATGCAATAGATGCATGTTGACCATGGTTCAAAAACAGCTTCCATTGATTTTCTTTTTATTAATTTTAATGTTAGGATAATTTCATCACTTTTTCTTCAATTTGTAATTTACCCTAGGTTTTTCTTACAGATCTTCCACTGTCCCAGTTTTAAGTTCTAGTGGGAAATCACGATTTCCTTTTGTTTCTGCACTGGAACTCTTTGAGCATGCTCCATTTCACCTCAGATTTAGTTTTGCAGAAACTGTTTGCTGGCTCATTACATCTCTTACCCCTATCTATTGTGTAGTTTAAAGATCTGCCATCTAAGTACCACAGTTGAACTGCATATAGGCAGAGCTCAACTTTCAGCATCTTTATGCTCATTTTTCCTTTGTTATGCTCATTTTTCCTTAGTTTCCTTAGTTCCTTAATTTCCTTAAGTAAACAATCTTTTAGCAAGCCTAATCCATTTACCCCTGGGGCCTGCAGATTATGAAAAGCACTTCAGAGAGGAGATTATAGAGATCTGGGGCTGCTTCTTTTCATGGGAGCGACTGCTGCCAGTGTGTTGTGCAGTTACTGCCTACCCCAGGCCTTCTGCCTCATAAGATCTCAAGCACCAAGGTAACAAAAGGCTGGACTACTGTGATAAAGTGTATAAAAAATCAAGAATCACAGAAATGTTATAAAGTTCTTCTTGTCCGTAAGTTGAGGACCAGGCAGAAATTCAGCATGGTTGTGAGGACTCAAGTGTTGCTGGATCTGTGGTGCAGCAAAGTGAGTCATGGACAGCATGCTTTGCAAACTGGCAAGCTTCCCAGACCCAGACTCATCCCTGGCTTCTTCCTTATGTCTCCTTGTTCTCATTGACTCTGCTAAACCCCGTGGCTTAAGCCTTGCAAGTCGTGTGTGGCTGTAGGTCACAAAGCCCTGATCACACAAACCATCTACCTCAGCAGCCAGTGTTGTCTTCACAGGCACATGTATCCTTGGCAGTGGCCATTATGCATCACTTGTGAAAGCTTCTGGTTCAACAAAGTATTCCCTGTGACTCCCTCTCACTTCATGAAGATAATGGTCAGAGATAGGACACAAACAAAATCAGTCTGTGAAGGAGAGAGAGTAGCTTACCTTTGTAACAGAGCCACGAACAATATGTCAGTGTCCATACATATTCAGCTCTGAAGACTGGCTTGCTGTGGTGTAATTTTGGAAGTTGGGGTATGGAAGTCATTTTTCTCCAATAAAAGTAGCTTCTATCGGGAGATGATTGGACGTCCTATGGCTTTGCCTGTAGTTTTGCTGCTTGTAGAGTAAATACATTGCTTTGCTGAAGTCTCATGTAATGTTGTAAAATTATCATGACACATGTACGAGTGAAAGCAGTATTGCCAAGGTGGTGTTGCCAAATTATTGCCACCCTTTTTTTTCCAGTATTCAGTTTAAAAATATGTGGTTGTTTTTTTGTTGTTGCCTTTTATATGTTTTAACTAAAAGTTTTAATGTCATTTTAACTAAAAAGAAAAGCCAAGTGATCATATGGCAATTCCATATACAAGGTAGTATGAATTGAATTGAACTGAATAGATAGCACTGAAAATAGATTTGTCCTTCAGGATCTGTTAGGTGAGGAAGGAGGAGAGGGTTTTGCAGTGATGACAATCACTTTGATATCATTACTTGAAATAGCTGCAAGCAGAAGCCATAGATAATAATAATCTTCAAACTGTAGAGGTTGATAGCTCCAAGAAGCCAAGAATGACTGCAGCTGCCTTAAGTGATGGTGGAACAAAGCCATCTAGTTGTGAATACTTTATGCAGATGAAATATAATCAAAGAGTCAAAATATGCAGTCATCAGGTTTGAGATCCAAGAAGCAGGTGGTACATGTCTATCTCAGGGTTTTGGAGGGCTTCCCTGGCATCAGGCATCTCAAAGAATCATAGACTAAAAAAACTGTTTTGATGCCTACAATTAGAGAACACAAGGGGACCGTCACTTCAAACAGAAAATTATTCCTTGTCTGCAGTCTCCTCCAGGCACTCAATGAGGCAGATTGTTCCTGCTTTAAAATAATGCTTCAATGCCACTATTTTCTGGAAGTGGTAAATGGAAGCTAATGACAGAGAGGAAATGATTTCCAAGTTTTGCAACTGGTAGCTACTACCAGAGGATCCATGAGCTTTTAAAATCCATGTCCATGTACATCAATGCATAGCTTGTCAATAACTGGGCAACCAAATTTGTAGAGAATATGGCTAAGGTAACCCACTGCTCTTGAATTATTTATGACCTGGTCACAGCATTTGTAGATCTGTTTACTCTTTATTAAATTTCTGCAGAAAAAAAATCACAGATAAATTTTTGCTTCTGTATTCCTAGAAGAAATGACCAGTGTAATTATTAACATTTTAATAGCCCTGCAGTTT
>CM021731.1:192005273-192015430 GCA_011075105.1 Heteronetta atricapilla
AAAAAAAAAAAAAAAAAAAAAAAACAAAACTATCAATAGTGAATAAACAGTCTTGTGACTTTTAGGACATTTTAATATTTTTCTATAGCAGATGAAAAACAGTAAAGTACCATGTATATGAAGTTTGTATCTGAAAGCAGCTCTATTGATGATCTCAGATTATGTGATCAATTTTCTCTTTTTTATTCATAAGAAATAATGAACATGTGCATATGTGTATGGTCCAATGTGGTGTTGAGAGCACCAGCTGAGTAGTTAAGTCTTCCATTTTCCCTTTTAAATTGTCAACTTTAAAAGCACATAGCAGAGACTGAGTCAGTGTAAAGTGAGACCAGGCATTGATCCTTCTTCTTTAAACACTTTCATCGTGAATTCTGTTATTAGAAACTAAAATCTTAGTGTGCTGTCACTTCAGTCTGCTTTCTTTATGTGCCCATTCATGCTGATCACTAGCATTTCTCTGCATGTGTGTGTTAAATAAACATTCTCTAATGCTGCCTTTTTCCTTCATTTTTCTTAGTTTAATTATTCCATTTGGAAATAAGTAAATCTGCCGAAAGATTAAAGAAATGGATTATTCATTATTTAAGTAATGATTGCCTGTCACTGGTCAGACAAGTGAGTTGGTATTCAACTGACCACAGGTCAGTATCTACAGTGTTGAAATCTGTATCTATGCTAATCACCCCAGGGCTGCCTTTATAGAAAATGGAAATGAAAAAAGCATTTTTAGGATCCAATTGTTGTCATCCCAAATTAGGCATCTAAAATAGATCGGGTGACTTACAGCCTAAAAATGATAGTCTTGACTGTAATTGAAAGAAGAATGACTAGCTTAGATGTTTGCTTTGTAGATGTCCAAAGGTAGATTAGATAGATCCTATTCCCGTGCTCAAATTAATCATAAAATCCCAGGGCTTTTGTGATATGACACTTCTAATGTGAATATACTGTGGCTGTGGCTGTTGACATAAAGGGCATAATGCCATTCAGTGCTCTGCACAGATGAGCAAGTCCTGCTCAGCACAAGCACCAAAAGCTGTACAGTCATGTAATGACTACATTTCAAATGGATTACATTACCCTGCTTTTCACCATGACATACTAGGGTATGTCCACATTCTTTCCAGAATGTGTCAGTTTGGGAAACAGCATTGCACTCTGATTGTATACATGCAGAGGTGGTTAATACTTGTTAGAAGTTAGGTCCTGTTACGAAGAAAAACATACTACATATTACAAACAATAATAATACCTAGCCTTGTCTCAGCAAGCTTACAAGGAGCTAATTTATAAAGAACAAGAAGGGAGGAACCTGAATACAAGTAGTATTATCCTGTGGAAAGGTTTAGGAATGATACATGGAATCATTTCATGGAATAGGGTTCAAAAAGGTGACAGATGTTGAATGCTGAGACATTTTAGGTTCTGTAGTTAATTCAGGACATTGCCTTAACGGTGATTTTTCCTGTGGGTTTTTCCCCTTAGGATGATTTCCAGCATGCAGCCTCAGAAACCAACTGGGAGTCAGTCACAAGCTCTGTCTCAGTAAGTAGCTTGTTACTATTTTGCCCATTAATAGATTGATAGAATGGCATGAATCCAAATCACTATTATGGTACCTACACAGAGAAGCCATGTATTCACCTTTGGCAGAGGATAAAATAATTGTTTAACAAACTTATGCTTTTTAACCACTGTGTTTTTAAGGAGAAAAGGATCAAAATATGCCACGAGCTGTTGTAACCACAGGAGATAGCCACTAGGAAACATTTCTTGCTTCCAAATTCACCTTGCCAAGATGAAAATACAAGATATAAACTCCTTAGGATTTTCAGTGGTAAAATGTCTTGACCTAAATAAAAGATTGTACTTACAGCAGGCTGGTAGAAAAAGGGATTTAGCTTTTTATTGTTGATATGAGATTTTTTAAGTGTTTGTAATATAACACTGTATCAAAAAGTCTCCATATTCATCAATGAAATGTGACTCAGGAAAAAAAAAAAAAAAAGCCAGTGTACAAATATTTTTCTTTTCATCACACTCAATTTGTGTAATTGGATAAAATTCTGTCCCCTCCTGTATTTCTCAAGTAAATTTGTATTCTGGGTCCACACTGTGGGGAATAGCAAGTTATCATCAGACCTCATACTACGGGCAGTCCTTTTCTGTGCACCATTCTGGCTGCTCAAGACCATGTCACAGATCTTACAGATGCCTCCTTAAACAAATAAGTGCTTAAAGCAGACTTGAGACCAATGAGAACAATGTCTGGAGCATTTGTGGACAAGAGTTTATTAATGGCACCTTTAACCGTAGTATGAGGAGTTCCCAGGGGAGGAACAGTAAATAAAATATGGGTAAATTCTACTGATTAGTGTCCAAGCCAGAAAATGAATAGAGAGAAAATTCTGTGGTGACAAAATTAGTCAAGGCCAATCTGACTTGCATTTACTCTTGAGTTTGCAGCTGACATTTGTCCTTCATGATAAAATGCTATGATAGACTTGAATTAATTGTGCTGAAAGTCCTCAGTAGCAATGTTAGCAGGACTGAGATCTACTGGGTATGCTAAGAAGACTATTTTGCTAAAAGACACAATTTTTTTTTTTCTAACATAGAATTGGAAAAAAATATATATGTGATATAATATATTTTTAAAAAATTTGGTAGACTGATGTTTGAAAATGTAAGCTCAGGGCTCCCTCATCAGGTAGCTATGAATATGAGATCATGTATATGGTAAACACCATGATAATTATCCTCCCTAACATCATAATGTCACAATATGTCAAAAAATAAGCCAGTATTTTTTCATGTTGAAAAAAAAAAAAATTTATCTTCTACATCTCATTTCTGAAAAGCTGTTGATAATGTATTAGAGGCAGGGAAGTTCAGTACCAATATTACAGGTAGAACGCTGATGGCCACCATCATGAAGAAGCCTACAGCCAAACCTGTAGCAGAACTCCAGTCTCTTTGTTTTTGCCATGCCATCAGCAACCCAATTAAAAATAACATCCTCTACTTGATGTGCATTGCACTCACTAGCACTTTTTTATCTTCAGGGAAAATAAGGTGGAGAGGTTGAGTAATTTTTCCCAAAAATATCAAGGCAAAAAGTCTGAAAACATGCAAATTCTTCAAGTGAGAAAGGTTTAGTGATTCTGTTGTGGTTCTGAGGGGGCAGAAGGACAAACTTGGGCCGCTCAGTTGCTGGCAAGATGACATACTGTTCTGCTGATAGTAAATTAGCATGACAGATACGTTTTGTTACTGAAACCCACAGGTAACATTAAGACCCATTTTAGGATCTGGATTACTTGCAATGCTTAGAATTAAAACTTAAGGTGAGCAAATGCTTTTTTCCTTGTCTGAGGTCATATCAGACACAAAACCATGTTTCTTGTTTTCTCAGAAAACTGAAACCAATAGTTCTGCCCTAATCTCAGCATGGCCAACCCATAAATAAATAAATAAATAAATAGATTGTTATTGGGTCAGCTTCCATTATTTGTGAAGTGATATTATGACCAAAAAATAACTGTGATGCACACTGAAAAGCCTGCCAGCTTCACAATACAGATAAAAAATATAAAAGAATGGGGGAAAAGCAATAGAAATTATGGATAAGAGTACTAACATAAAAGGTAGCTTTAAATCTCATGAAATTAAAATGTGCTAAGTGCTTTTAAGAAATGTAGAAGAGGTACATTATATGGAAAATCTTTGCTATTCACCGCTTCTTGCCCTCTATTTGGATGCGATCTCAGAAGCCAGATTACAATGAGCCAAACTCTTCTGCAGCTAGTGTTTCATTCTTGGCAGGACAAAAGAGAGGCAGTTGGGTTGGCAGCTTTGAAGTTACTTTTGGGCCTGTCACATGATGTTGCTGCCAGTAGGTTATCCGAGCTGTTGCAATAATTCCTCTTGATTTGGCTGTCACCGAGAAAAAAGTTAAGCTTTCTTCTGTGTGTGAACTAGGTTGTGAAAATCTCTCAAGTAGGGCCTTTTATACTGAAAGAAAATGGGGAATCCCTGCTGTCTGTGTTAGTTTGACGTGCCCTACAAATTCACAGCCTGACCTGTAGTTCTGTTATGAAAAGCACAGTTGAACACCTGAAAAAAACTCTTGTGTTGTCTGCCATCCTATGTCTGTTAACCCCTCCTTCTTGTTTCAGAAACATAGGCTTTAGTTAAACTGGTTAAAAGGGGGCTGTATCCATGTCACGGGGCGGATTTCCTCTCTGAGCATCACTGGATTGTTAGAGCAGACCTTTTTTTTAGTGCTGCTATTTCTTCAACACCACTGAACTTTTTCCCTCCCTCTCTCACTTTAGAAAGGGAGCCAGGGGCTGGCGTTTCCCAGTTGGGCTGCAGTCACTGGCCAGCCATGAGCTCCCCTTAGCTCTCCTCAATAAACTAGTAGCATTTCAAAGTATTTTTCTTTTGTAACCTCAAAGACTGCATTAGTACACTGCCTGGTGCCCAGCAACAACACTGTCTGTCCCTGCAGCATTGTTTTAGATCACAACACTGTGTTCACTTCACTGGTGTGAGCTTTTCATCTCCTGAGGTTTACGTCTCTTTGTCAGTCTCTACTCTGAGCCACTTAGAAGTCAGGAGAGAAGCTCTGAGGTATGTCGTCCCTTTTAGTGGGTCATGAATTTTTAGAGCCATCTGCACTGTATCTCAGAACTGCATTGTAGAGGCATTACAGGCACAAGTGGGCCCTCAGAAACTTCTTGTGCTGTTGGCAATAAGCAGTAAAGTGCAGCTATGCTTTCTTGACCACGCCATTGTAATGTTTTCAATTTCTTCTCATTCTTGTGTATAATGATTTGGACTGTCCACACTTTCAGCAAATATATGCAGTAAAATATCAAGGATTGTAAATTTTGTGATATATCTAACAGGAAAAGACAAAAAAAATATTACTTTGAAACTATTTTAGCCACCATTGAAGGACACAATCCTGCAAACATGCAAGTAATTTCACTTAGATGAGTCGAGCCTTTCATTGCTACCCAACTGAGTGAAGTTAATCACAAAGATTAATGGTTTAACATATGTATTTACCTGGAAGATCAGGCAAAAAACTATTCCGGGGGGGGGGGGGGGGGGGGGGCATTAATTTTAAATGGCATGTTTCTGCTACATTACTTCAGAGTTAGATTTTCAGATGAGAAGAGGGTTCTTTCATTTTCCAGGGCTTTGCCCCAATGTTTTAACTTAAATCATCATCATCATCCAAACAAAACTCTTGAGTTACATTATGCTTTTTATTGGACAAAAGCAGCTATTTTGATTGTGGTTCTTCAGAAAGTAACAGATCTGCATTAATAGCTTTTTTTCTTGTACATTGTTTACACAGTTATTATGAGGCTTTTTGCTTGGACGAGGAAAAATGTGGTATAGGGATTCTGAATACTGTGATACTAACTAATGGTTATGAAAAATGTTTAAAGTTAGTTCCCATAAAAATGATATCACTACAGTCTTTCTGCAAACTCAAGTTGTGTGACAAATTCAGTGGGAACAAAGTGTGCACAGAAAGTGGTACTTGGCTCTTCCTGCTTAGAAATAATATTCCATATGGTATTGTGATATTGTTGTGAGGATCTGACTTTGTTTGTAATCCCAATATTCATTGCTACATTGCTGAGATCCAAATACCATGCTTTCATTTTTTTAAGTAACTTTTGGTTTTGGTAAAAGGGTGGTAAAATTTACATTCATCAGTATTTCATAACAGGTTTTGTTCTTGGGTATAAAGAGCCATCTTTTCAAACCTTTAACCTAGCCAAATTTGTAGTCCAAACTGACCAAGGAGGGAAAAAGAATCTAGAGAAGTTGCTGTCCCCCTGCTGTGGTTTCTGATCAGCCTCTTTCAGATCTGGCAGAGGTGAGAAGGCACCACTACAGCACTACAAGGCACCTCCATTCTGTGGTCATGGCCATCATAGTGATTTCAAAAGGCATTTCCACAATATCTTTGCACATGTGCAAATCATCATGTCATTTGAGGTCAGCAAAAGCGGGCAACTTAGCAGTAGTGCTACTGCCTCTCCCCATATCTCCTCCTGGATTTCACCAGGAGTTTGTTTGCTTCTTGCAAAATAAAATGCAGGCATAACACAGCCTGACTGAGCAAAGGACTTCAAAAGATGGCCCAAAGTACCTCTTTCAGTCAGTAACAAGACAATAATGTTGTCAATTGTTTTGAGTGTGTTGTGACTTATTTCAAGTACACTGAGATGTATGTCACTCTTAGGGGGTCTCCTATCCCTCTCCATCAGTGACTGACCCTACGCTCACAGCAGAAGCACTGGATCAGACCATTGCTGCATTTGACACAGTGGAGGATCTGCTCAAACACTTTAATCCAGAGTCCTGGCAAGAAGATCTGGAGAATTTGTACACAGACAGTGGCCACCACTATCGAGGCAGAAGCTACCATGACAGGAAGTCCAAAGGTAAGAAAAGACATAATATATGAATTTTACAGGAAAACCAGGCTATTCCTTCACTCCTCACAGAAATGTCTTTAGATCAACAGTAAGATTCTGATGCCTATTTTCCTTTTGGGGCCATAGGACAAGCTATCACCTGTTACAACTAGGAATAAGTCATTTAATCCTTAATCATTTTTCTGACTGAGTAGCATCTCAGCTGAGAAATCGGTATGAAAACTGCCTATCATTATGATAAATCCACAAACACAACCATAGGCCTTTGTGTAAAATGCAGATGGTTCTCAGCTTCACCTTCTTAAATGTTACTTTATGTTTAAGGCATGGGGCTCCTAATTACCTGCACTATCATCCTCTGTTAAATACCCTGCTTTGGGATTGTTCTGCGTTGAGTGAGAAATAATCACTTTTATCACATTGTGTTTAGGAAAGCATCTGGTGCAGACACCTGTATGTGCAGCTGGTTTTTTAGGATGTGAGCATCTCACAGTTTTTCATTATGTTGGCAGCAAACATTACTATGGTTTAACATCTTTGTTAATAATTGAGCAAAGTATGCATTTCTGGGTTATGTTTCTTGTTTTCTTCTGTTAGTTCAAATAATCCACCAAATAGTAGAGCAAAGAGATGGTAAGCTAGGAAAACCATACTGATAAAGAAACGGTATTTAAAGAGTCATTCTCCTAGGTCATTGGTGGGCATAAGTTGGCAGAGGTAGAATGACATTAGCAGTGGTCAATATACATGTGGCCATCCTGTCTTGGAGTGGCTAGTGGAAGAGAGGTGGGCTGTCCCATGCCTTTTGACCTTGGTGCAGGACAATGACCGCGGGACATACATTACATTAGTAGTTACACAGTCAAATCGGGCTGTAGTTTCCAAAATGTGTTGTCTATCTCTGGTTTTTGGTTCAGCACTTAAATCTGTAAAAAGCCCTGAGCACCCATCTAGAGAAAGCTGACCCTCTTTACTTCACTCCATTTTAGCACATCAAAAATTTCAGGCAACCACAACACTCCATCTTTTGTGAAAAGATCACCTGACTGCAACAGCATCAGAGATCAGTTTGATCTCTTTTAGGGGTCTGTGAAACATTAAAAGTATGTATTCTACCCAGGCTGGATTCAGCACTGATAGACATGCATACCAAATAAGTAAAATGACTGTTTTGATATTAATAAAGGTGATTAGAAACCTGGATTTTGTACTGGTTCTGCTCTCCAAATGTCATTTGATCCTCAGAGTATATTTGGCCTTGTACCCCATATGTATACATTACCACATATATAGAATATAGCATTTGATACTTATGCAGGCTGATCACGTAGGCTATAGGCATCAATCTGATTTTCTGTTAGTGCTCAGAAAATTCAAATGTATAAAGGTTTCTTCATTATCATTTTAATGCTTTTGGTTTATTTAGTTAAGATTTTATTCTATCTATTTATTCATTTTTGGTTTTAGCTACAGGAATAAACACCAGGAAAAAAAAAAAAGTTTCACAACAGCTTTTCTTTTGACTTCAAACTAAAGGCCAAATTCCCTAAATATTAGCAGTCCTCTGGACAAAAGTACCTCAACACAGTCAAATCTTTAAAAATTTTCAGTTTAGAATTTGTTTTTAGTCATAAACTTCTGACAAGATTAAAGACTTGTTCTTGGATGATGTCAGGAGTAGGGAATAGCTTTAACAAGTCTTTAAATTAGAAATGCTTGGTGGCTTTAAAAGTCAGACTCTGTGGATCTCTGAGGAATGTTTATAGGCACTCAGATAACCTTGCAGTAAAGAGAGCAGTAGATTATATCATTATTTATTTCAGATATCTGTTTCTGCTTCTACTTGGGTTTTATCCTTTATCCTTAGTTAGAACAGCCATGAAGTAGATTAGAATAATTTGATGTAATTCTGCCTACCTTTCACAATGTTTTCAGAACATGTCATATAAATTATATAAATAAATTGGTAATGATATCACTCCTATCCAACTCTCTGTCCATACCAATTGTGCCAGAAAATTGAGTTTAAAAGGCACTGTTGCTGAATATCTGATATATTCTGATAATTATGAATATTCTGAATATTCTGCTGAATATGCTGAATATTCTGATAACAGAAATATAAATGACATTTAAATGGTATTTTTTTCTTAATTTGGCAATCAATAATTCACAAAGATAAAGATCACAATTAAGGAAACAAGCACAGTGTTTTAGCAAAGCTTAAGTTTACTGAGTCATGAATTAAATGAAGTGGGAAAGCACCTCAAGAGATTGCCTAATCCAACCTTCCTGCTCAAGGCAGGGCTATCTGCAGCAAGTTGCTCAGGATCATGTCCACTTGAGTTTTGAGTATCTCCAAGGATGGAGACTCCACAACCTGTGGCAGTGTCTGACCACCCCTCAGAACAACAACAACAAAAAAGCAGTGTTTGTTTGTTTGTTTGTTTTCAATGTTTAAGTAGATTTTCCTATGTTGCAATTTGTCCAATACCTCTTGTCCTTTCAAAGAAGACTCTGGCTCCATCTTCTTTACTTCATTCATGCTTTTATAGACATTGATAAGACCAGTCCTTCCCTGGCTGAATTCCTCCTGCCACAACCTTAAAGGTGAAGGCTGTGTTGATTAAGTGTATTTTTATATATATGATAACTCTATTCCATCTACAATATCTGATCTCACACCCCTACAACACTGATACAACTGTATTGAGTTAAATGTGTTGCATTCTAATTACACCACTCAGGTGGGATACTGTTATCAGATGTGTCTTGTTAATAACCACATGAAGTTTGAAATTTAATTCTACATATTTTCAGTGAGGTTTTCTGTTAGTCACTGGAGTGACTAACACACTAGTATAGAAGTTAACTATAGAATCACAGTGATAACTAGACTAGAATAAAAAGACAGAAAAGAAAGGGCAAGATACACACTTGCATTTTCAAAATCCTTACGAGAGGCCTTGTATAAGCTATAAACTACAGTGTACACCTTCTACATGAAAATACAACAAGTAGAGGTTGCAAAAAGTTTTGAAGCAGTTTTAACTGTACTCAAAAAGGTTTGCTCATCTCTGATGCATTTTAGAAACTCTGAAAATATGAATATTCAGCCTTAGGCTCATCCTAGACTCTCAGGAAAAAGCAGGTCATACCAAATAAAGCATATCTTTTAAAGTAATTCCTTTTGCTTTGCTGTAATATGTTGCAGCTGACCTCAGTGTCATAGTAATTTGGCTGTTACAAATACAAAACTTCTCCAAAAGGCTATCACTAGCTATTGGGTTATTTTATACTGTTCTTAGTATACACCAGCACATATTAAAAAGAAAATTGCCATACTCTGCAATTGTGTTAAACTTCTAGACAAATAGGTCTCTGTTCTTTTAGGGAATCATAAGGAACATTTAGAAGTGTTTGAAGGAAATTTGTTCATCCAACAGTTTGTGGTTTTTTTTGAAAGCATCAGTGTATCTGCTTGATAATACTAGAAGAGCTCCTCATACATGCTGCTGTAAACAGTTCCAACTATCAGTTAAACATCATTTAACTTTTGCCACATGCTTGTTTGCATTTATCTTTTGTTATTCACTCTGAAGTTTTATATCTCATTAAAAATACTTTAGAAGGAAAAGAAAAAGAAAGAAAGAAAGAAAGAAAGAAAGAAAGAAAGAAAGAAAGAAA
>CM021731.1:192015440-192082120 GCA_011075105.1 Heteronetta atricapilla
AAAGAAAGAAAGAAAGAAAGAAAGAAAGAAAGAAAGAAAGAAAGAAAGAAAGAAAGAAAGAAAGAAGGAAAGAAGACCTCTGCCTCTGAAATGACCTGTGTTTAAAAATCTAGGAAGAAGGAAAAGAGAAATAAAAAGTTCAGTTTCTCATCATAGAATTAGATCCAAATGTCTAGGGGATGTTACATAAAGAAAGGGGTCATCTTTAGAAATAAATGTGGTGTTTTTTTTCATAAATAGACCTAGGAAACAGGAACATCTGTGGATACATTCTGGTAATGAACAAGACTACACATGCCTCTGAGATCATTTTCTTTTTGAGAAACAGTATGCAGGAAACCTTTGGCTATCAGAAGAAATTAATCAGGTGGGACATTCTTGTAATAACATCTGTCTGCAATGACAGCTTTACAAGTTAAATAAATAAACACTTGCTAGCATAGCCAAAATGCTCCCTAGAAGGGGAATAGCAAGGTGAGACCACAGAATGTTGCTGCCATCCACTGCCATACAGGTTCCCAATATCAAGCAAGTAGCACCATGTCCTTAACAATACCTTTTAATTATTACTGTTTACAATGCTCTAGCAAGAAGTTAAACAAAATTTGAACCCAGGAATGTCATTTCTCAAGGGGTTGCAAACAGTGGCCAATAAATTACTGCAGACATCCGCGTACTCTTCCTTGAAAGGTTCTGGGACGGCTGCCAGCAAGTTTCAGTGCACCAGATAGGGAGTGCAGGCATCACAAATGCTGAATGCATGTTCATTCATGGCACATGTGAATATTCAGACTAGATGGAATACCTGCTCAAGTAGCTGCTAATATAAAGTATTCCCTGTGCTTAAAATAACAGTATACTTCCTCTATTCCTCAGTTAGGAAATGTTTTATCTGTTGCATGCAAATGGCACACACTCATTCATTTCATAGTCTTAATTCAGATTAACATCCATATTCTTCCTCCTCTGTGACAAATGAGATTTTCCCTCATGCTTTACATGGCATTATTGTTGGCCACTGCAGTGAAAGCTTTTCTTATTAATCCATTTTTTAAAAAAGCTAGTGAAACTTGAAGCATGTTATTTATCACTGGAATACGCTGTTTAGTTCCATTGATTTCAATGAAGCTATGTCCATTTATGACATTGATGGTTTGGCCTGATTTTGCTACTTGACCTATACTGCAGCTGATAATTGGTTTGCTAGTCTATAATAAGCCTATATATTGTGAACATTGTTTCATGCAGACAGTTACAATCCCACTGAAATTCTGATCTCTCATTCTTCTAAAATAATAGTTGCCGTATCAAGTAGATTCATCTTGGCATTGTGGTTCTGTAGTAAATCCAAATCACAGCATCTTTTCCCTAGTTCCCAGAAGAAAGACTTGGGCAGCTCCCAAAGTTTTCAGGTATATTTAACATAGTGCTTATTGTGATATCATTAAGCATGTGCAGGGGAGCACTGATTACCTTTAACCATATGTGCTTACTAAAAGCCACAGGGTTTGATCAACACTTGGTATGGAGAAAAATTCCATCAGTGTTGACATATTTTGGTAATTTAACCAGAGGAAGATTTAACTGTTTACTGTTTATGTATGGGACTGAATTTTCCAACCTAGGCTCAACCACACCATGACTGCAGTCAACTGCAGCACTGCTCTGAATTTCTTTGACCACTTGTATAATATTTCTGCACTACCTGACACAGCTCTGACACACACAGGAGTACAAATGCTGGGGATAAGGGGTGCAATATATTCATAGGACTCTGAGAAAGTCTATGATGTATAGGAGAAATTTTTTAATGTCAAGATGCAGAATAAAAACAGCAGCACAACCTTTGTTACAAACTGTAAATCACACATGGAGGGGGATGAGAGTCAAACTAGGACTGAGCTTTGGACCCATGCATGGCACACAGTGCTCATACCACACTGCAGTTCCATCACTTGCTGATGCACAAAACATGAGCAGGGGCAAGTAACAAGTGCAGGTCTCTTGCATGCATACATCTCTTTAGCTGCCAAAAAGAGTACAAGTGTTAGAAATTTCAGCAGGATTGGCAGTGATTTGCTTTCCTTTGGCAAGAAGCCCGAGGTGATGTAAATTTCTGAAGGGGAGAATAGTCAGGGAGTTGGGCAGTCTCTGCACCAGTTTCCTGCATAATGTGAGTAAATCCCTTCAATGAGAGTTAGGCGTTTAACGTCTTTGAAGTTCTAAGCCTTATACTCCCTCTGCATACTGATGATGTTTAACGTTGGTCTATCATCAACATAGTCTGCTGATGAATGTCATCCAAAAATCCAGTTCCACACATCCATATTGCCTTCACAACAGACCATAATCAGACTTTTTAAACCATATCTGTCCATATAGTTGATGATGTTGATACTTTTTCAGGAAAAACAGCAAACATATAGACATCTTGGCAGTTTAATATCAGTCATACATTAATAGAACAATTTTGGATACAAAGGCACTCTGTGGATCAGCTCATCCAAAACTCTGCCCAGATCAGGACCAACTTCAAATTTAGAACACTTTACTTAGGGCCTTCTCTAGTTAAGTTATGAATGTTTCCAACTAGAGCAATTCCACAATGTTTTGGATAACTTGTTCCAGTGTTCAATCACCCTTATAGTGATTAGTATTTCTTGAGAGGTCCCTTGCTACAATTTGTGATTTTTGCTTCTTGTCTTTTTGCTGTGCACGTCCAAGAAGAGTCTGCCTCCATTCTCTCTGTAGCTCCTTTTAGACAACTGGAGACAATTATTAGAACCTCCTGTAGTCCTCTCTCCAGACTAAACAAATCCAGTTCCCTCAGCCTCACTGTGGCTGCTGTGGACCAGCTCCTTAACCATCCTGGTCATCCTCCACTATACTCCTAGTTTGTTAATCCTTCCCTTTTGCTGAATGAGGCTCAAAACTGTACTCCAGATACAGCCTCACAAGTGCTGAATGAAGGGGGACATCACCTGACACCTATGTTTCTCCTAATGCAGCTCAGCATGCAGCCTCTATCACTGCAAGAGCAAACAGCTGACTCAAGTTTAGCCTGTTGCCTACCAGGATGCCAAGTCTTCTTCTGCAGTGCTGCTATTTATCCAGTGTGACCCCAATCTGGACTGATGCATGGGATTATTCCAAGTTAGGTCCAGGAATTTTCATTTGTCATCGCTGAACCTCATGTGGTTCTTGTCAATGCATTTCTCTAGCCTGCCAAGGTCTTTCTGAAAGGCAGCCCCACTTCATATGGACAATATTCCACAATTTGATTTCACTGACAAACTTGCTGAGCATTCACACCATTCTGTTCCTCAGGTCATTAGTGAAAATCTTTAGCAGTATTAGTTTTGTCATTAACCCCTGGGAACATCGCTAGCAACCAGCCACCATTTGTACCTGGAATTGCTGGCCACTTTGTGCAAGCTCCCTTATCTTTCCAGTTATCTACCCCATTAGTAGTCCACCTATTCCATTGTATCTCAGCAGTTTGGCTGCAAGGATGCTGTGGATTGCTGTGTCAAAAATAATGATAAGATCAGGGTAGGCAGCATCCACTGCTTCCCCCTTCTCTAGCAAGTCATCTCATCCCAACAGGTTCTCAGATTGGTCACTCACAATTTGCCCTTGGTAAATCTGTGCTGGCAATTTCCAGTCAACCTCTTGTCTTTCATGTGCCTGAATGTTGTCTCCGAAAGGATTTACTCCTTCATTTTAACATGGTTATCCTGACTGGTCTGCAATTGTTCAAATCCTCCTTGCCTTGTAGATGGCCTTGACATACTGTATAGGACTGAGTGAGGTAGATACCATCTCTTACACCTCAGCTTCAGTCTGTAGCTGATGCATGAAAAAAAAGTGTAAAATGTTCAGATATGTAAATGTTACATCCATGTATGAATTTGGAACAGATACAGTATTAATTTTTTTTAAAATCCTAGCAGACTGTCTTTTTAAACAAAATCAGTGACCAGCAACACAGGGTTTGTCTCCTGTCTAATCTTGAAGGCTGTGCTTCTAAACATGACATGGTATTAGCTGCAGTCCCTGATTTCAGTGCTCACCTCTGATTAAGATCAATGTTTAAAGGTAAGCACATGCCTTAGTGCTATAGAAAAATGAGAATGGATTTAAGTGTAGGATTTAAGCGGGAAGAAAGAACAAACATAGTACCCCGAGTATCCAGCTTGCTGCTCCATTACATCTTTTTATGTCTGCCTTGCCTTTAAATTGAATCTCTGATGCAGACATTCTGTAATAATACTTAGAAGTTATTTGCATCCAGTCTACAGAACCTTTTAGTTCTAGTTTAAAATTAAGGACTCCAGTGGTTTCAGTCCTTGATAAGTAAAGCAGCAGCAGCAGGATTTCACACCAATCACACCAAGGCTCGGTTACATTTTAGTCACAGCAGTGAAGAGATGTATGAAACTGACTGTACTGTAAAATCTCATTGTTATATGGATGAGGAAATAGACTGGCTCCAGACAGTAAAACAATCCCAAGACAGGGAAAAAAAAATACATATTGAAGCTTTCAGCAGAGTTATTCAGAGAAAAATGTGTTCTTTTGTTATATTGATTGCAAACTATGCTCTAATGCTAATTAGGCAATAGGAACTGTTCTTGAGTATCAGCAGGATACTACTACAGTACTGTACATGTTGTTTAGAGATGTTGCACACTCACCTTGTCCCACCAAGCATTGGATTTCAGTAGAGCAGAATGTGTTTACCTCCAGATATTTTTTTTGTAAAGGATGGCTTGTGTATCTCTTAAACCTGTTAGTTAATCTTTCCTTCTCTGCTTGCAGTTATTTTCATAATTTCAGCATCACTAAAATAAGACCTTTCCACTATGGAATTTGTCAATTTCAATCTAGACTGATACCTGAGTTGTGATATGCCAAAGTGCACAATTCACATCTTAAATGAAAACTCTGGATATGGGGGTTCTGAGAACTACCAACAAGTCATTATCAGAATTCTATGAATATGAAACTAAGGAGAATTCATGCAGTTGTATTGGCAAATTTCCTGTATATTTTTCAAAAATAGTTCAATATGGAAAAATACACTAAAAATGTGTTGTTGTTGTTGTTGTTTTCCCACTGACTGATTTCAGAATTCCTGAAAAATGCATCTGTTGAAAGCCTTGAGCCCTCATCAAAAACAGCTGAGCTTTTCATATTGCATAAAGCAAGTTATCCTAATTATCTGGTTATTCCCTCCTATGCTTTGAGCAAGTCAACAGCTCTCCACAGTACTGACTCAGCTACAGTTTGAGAGATCCTGCAAAGACTTCTGAAAGTCATCAAAACTAGGCTTTTGAGGGCTAGTGAGTACAGCCTTTCCTCCAGTGAAAGCCCTCTGCCAGGTCACCCTTATCATTTAAATCAAGCGGCTTAAGTAGTGGAACTAATACGTGTGACACTGTTTCTGCAGGAAGGACCCCACCCTGGTCCTTGAAATGCTGATGCAGTCTCTCTCTGCCAGTCCCTTTGCAAAGACTCATTCCTGTGCTGATAACACTGCACTGATAATAGGTATCAGCTCAATGCAGGAATGAGAGCTGTTGAGCCTCAGGGGAAATTTAGTCAGTGACAGAGCACATTTTGTTCTGTCCCCTGGACATCTTTTCCTGGGCAGAGATGCCAGTTCATGTCACCTGGGTATGGGCCCTCTTTAATGACCACATTGTTGCCAGAAGCCTTGTTTCTTGTGTTACCTCAGTGGGAGGCATTGCAATCAAGGGCTGAATTAAAACTTTCTTCTAACTCAGTCTAGAGATGCACCATCGGCATAATGCCATCCATGTCCATGGCCAGCCTGTCCTGGTAGGAGCCTGCTTGAATCAATATGGATTGCTGCAAGTAAGAATGTAGATGGCCTGGGCATTCCCCTCAAGAAATCTAATTAATCTTGAAGGCAGACTAATTTCTGTTCTCTTTTTCCTTTGATTATTTTTCTCTTCATGCCAATCAGTTGAAATAGTAGCCAGATACTGCTTTGCTTTATCAGTCAGCAAAGTTGATGGTCCTGGTGAGAACGTTTAGAGGAATGGGAAGCACTTCCCTGTGAGAAGAATTAGCCTGAGAGGCTTCAGTGAGAAGGGTTGGCTTTGAAGAATGACAGTGGAGAACAAAATATCATCTGTTAAAACAAACAAAAAAAAATCAATATTCCCTGGTCTTCTAAGTCCTGACTGTGGACATTCGGGATGTATTTTTCTCCCGGTGCATGAGTATACCAGCAGTCCCATTGATTTTGTGCTTATATCAGGAGGATGATCTATACCTCTTCTGGAGAGACGCTAGCTCTCTGGACAGAACCACTGAGATTTCATGGCGAGATGTATCACAACTGCTATAAAATCACAATTTATCTGCTAAATTCCTTTTGACTGAGATAACACCTTGCCAGAAAACTGAAGTTGCTATGATTCTGTGTAACAGTACTCATGACATTTATGTACCCTTGCCTCTTGCATATCTGCCATGAACCAATGAGTATCTCAAGGCCAGAATGTAAAGGTGGATAATATTTACAAATCACAGCTTTTTCCACAATTTACTTTGTGACAAGGACTGAGTCACGGACAAAATGAAATGCAGTAGTGCTCCTGACTTTTCTGGAAGTTTTCACATGTTTATAGGCACAAGCATAGGTGAGCTCAGTTCCAGAGATGGTGTTGAGCTATTAAACATGCCTGTAAAATCTGATGTGTTCACAAACACTATACTGTTATCTCAGTTTTCATTTAAACCATGCCTGTTTTCCTGTTGATATACCTGTTAACAACTACTGTCTGGAGTGGGAGGGGATTATTTTTTGTTTTCTCTACCCTCCAGTCATTTTGTTATTTTTATTTGTTCACATTAATTTACCTTCTGATTGTAATTTACTTAGTGATTTATCACTGATTAAAAAATGAGTGATCTGGCAGTGAGAAAGTGTTTCTGATTTTCAGTTTTCTATTTTTTCCTGAAATTTTAAGATTTTAATAAAAGAAAGATGAATTCTTCAGCTTTCAAGCTCCATCAGTTCAAAATGCATTTTAATTTTCTTTCTTGCTCTTAGATTCAATCCAGAGGATCTCACTTCTTAACACAGGTTCTCACGTCTTCCAATTTTGAATGACTTATTAAGACTTTGAACAGGTAGTTGCTGAATAGAAACCTAAAGAAAAGGTGAAAGTAGAAAAGGATGGAAACAGAAATCAGGAAAGTTCTATAGAAATAAAATTAATTGAATTTGTTACTTTTAACTGCATCACAATTGTGGAAAATGGATTTATAGAAGTTTTTTGAGTTCTATTTTAGCTCTGCAAGATAAAGCTAGAAACAGCACTTAAATTCACAGTTGATTGTCTATAAATCATTTTTATGGTTGGCTTTACTACTTGTTTCCATGATACATCTCACAAAGACACCAGGCATTTTAAACGTCAACCAACTACTGGCATTCAACGAAGCTCATTAGCTTTAATTGTATCTATTTGTATGCCTATTATAACAGCACTTAAAAGCTGAAATTAATATTGTTTAGATTGATTTAGGTATCTAAAAGCGAGGTATCTAGACTCTATCCACAAACAATACAGACAGGCAGTTCAGGAAAGCAAGAGCTGTCACCTCTCTTAAAGGCCCTTTTGAGGAAGGAATGAATCCCTCTACAAAGGCATTCTCTAATGGCCACAGGAAGAACCTGGTTTAAAGTGTTTGCCCTTTGTATGCCTACAGTTGGGCAAAAAATGTGCCCAAAATATAACATCATCACAATGAGTAAGGTATAATCGGGGGGGGGGGAAGAGAGTGGTGGAGGTGGAATCTCTCACACAAGGTTTCAGCAGATAGGAGACAGAGCAAATAAAATAATCAGTCTTGAACTTTTAAGCCAATTTTTTATTACAAGCTTTCCCATCACCTTTAGAGTCTGTGTGAGCCCTGCTGTGGGAGTTGGTGTGGGCAGGATGAGAGCTGGGGTGACCACCTGTAATGACTTAAAATTGGTGTGTTTATACTTACCTAGTCAGAAATCACTGCTGTACTTCTTGTATTTTCCAACCAGTGCCACATCACTCAGTGTTGTTGGCCGCCCAGGAAGCAGTATGAACTGGGGTAGGGGGGGATGTCTCAATGTCTCATTCAGTCCCTAGTAATGAAATCTCTTTTGCATTGCAGTTGACCTGGACAGGCTGAATGATGATGTGAAACGTTATAGCTGCACTCCGAGAAACTACTCTGTCAATTTAAGGGAGGAACTGAAGCTGACAAATGTAGTTTTCTTCCCTCGCTGCCTCCTCGTCCAGCGCTGTGGAGGAAATTGTGGCTGTGGGACTTCGAATTGGAAATCCTGCACATGCGTTTCAGGGAAAACAGTGAAAAAATATCATGAGGTATTATTGCTCTTTTTTCGTTTCGTTGGTACTTCTTTTGTTTATTTATTGCTTATGTGAATTCTGAAAGCTTTTCTCAGACCTATATGTGTTGCCATGTTATTTATCATGTTGCGTCTGCAGTGTGAAGATGAGCAAAAATTGCTGATGGTAGTGAAGTAGGATGTTTAAGTGAATGCCCACTGTGATCAGTGTTATTCCTAAAGTGAAGGTTCTGCCTGGGCTTCCAGACAGGTTCAGGTAGCCTGAGGGTGGAACATCCCTTAGTCAGTGTGGCATTGCTCTTGCTGTCCATGCTAGATACCAGCTTGGTGCCTCGCGGAGCAGCTTTCACACCTTATGCTGCAGTAAGCAGCAGTACACAAACAAGCAATGGTTACAAACAACCGTGCAGCAATTTACATTTGGAGGTGGTGAATAAGCAGAGTGGAAAGAGTTTATGTATGGGTTAGGAAGGGGTGTTAACAGGTATTTATGGGTAAGGTAATTTAGAAGTTGGAGGGAACTTCTGCCACCTCTCTACAAGGATACTACAATAGCATCCTAGTGAGCTTGGCTTAAATTGGACTGATATTCCCAAAGAAGGACTAACACAATTATATAGCAGTGAAAATATTATTTTCAGTAACACAGAGATATGTTCCTTGAGGCATTTGACTGTGCTTCCTCTTGGTATACACTATATCTTTTAAACTTATGATCACACTAGGAAATGACAATTAAGTTGCTTGTAAACTCTCTTCCCTTCCAGATTTATTACCCATAGGAAGCAGCTGAATATTTCAGCCTTAGCTTCTTAGCTTTTTTCCCACTCAGCATTTTTTCATGAAAAATTCTGCATGAAAACAAAGTCCATTATATTTATTTGTAATCCATTCAGAACAAGTTTATCTTGTTGGGGCAAACAAGGAAAGAGAATTAAATATAATTTTGTATTATCTCCTCTGAATCAGCATTTTCAAAACCAGACAGGAACAATGTTCACCAAAGTGAAACTTGGTATTATTCTTTCAGTGTCTGAAAGTAGGTAGCTGTATGCCATACTGACTTAAGTTTCTGACACATACCTCTTTTAAGAGCCTTGATTTGCCACTTGGCTTAAGTCTTCAGTGAAAGTGAACTTCATGGACTTTTAATCTGGAGGTAATGTGTGCTCATAATGGCTTTAACTTGGGAGAACCTAAGGCTGAAATAGCAGGAGGCTGCTGAAGGTCAGACTGTTTTCCTCACTGTGAACAATGTGGTTACCCTTTTCCAAGGTAAGAGAGTTTTCTCACAATTAGCTGCAGCATATGGCATACTCTACATCATCTAGGACTAGAGAATAGTTAATATTTTATCTAATTTTAAGCAAGATGTAGGGGATGACCCTGGTAATTACAGAGCAGAAAGCTTTATCTCAGTGGTAGAAAAGTTAATTGGAAAAAAAATAATAGGTATAAAACACCTAGATAACTGTGAGCTGATAAAATGAATTTAGAATGCCTTACATATGAATAAATATTTATACAGCACCATGCCATTGTACAAGAATGCTTTAGCATTTAGCCTTTTAAGGCCTGGCACCTCCTTCAGAGAGCTGATGGTCTACCAGACAAGATCAGTCATGGATTAGATAATTAGCAAAGATGTGGAAGAGATGAACAATTTGCTACATAGGAGTGACTATCTGTGGGTGTCCCTGGTATGGGGATTAAGTGTTATTTCATGTATGATCAGTCCAGAAGGAGCTGAACAATGAGTGGCAAAAATGACAGATAACACAAGAGATAAAGTACTCTAACAGCATAGAAGGCTGCATGGATTTTCAGAAGACCTGTGAAACTACTAATAAATGCAGTTTAGAAAAGCAGCAAGCATTGGTACAAGCAGTCTCAACTATTTATACATATAGCATTGTCTGAGAGAGGGGAGGAAAGAGAAATGAGGAATGGAAACTGGACCAAAGGTCAAGTAGTGAATCACTGTGAAGATCTTCAGGAAAATATTTGTTTATAACTGACAGGGTGGGAAAAAAAGCAAGTGACGGTATTCTGCAGAAGCAGAGGTGAATAGAGAATAGCACACCGAGTATCTACTATGGGCACACATAAATAGGTGGAGTACTTGTATGGATTTTGACTGTTGGTGCTTAGAAGGATACCGGCATGAGCAGAAGAGATATATAGAAAAAAAAGAAAAAAAAAAACTGTCAATAACAGAGGACACGGTGAAAGATACAAAATAGTGAATACTACCTACAGAAATTCAGTCTTCCCAAATAATCTTCACCTTAAAAAAAAGCCAAGTACAGTCAAAGATACTGAAATAGAACTAATTTGAAATGATAAAAAGGAAATTGATATTTTTTTCCTATATGAAATTTCAATACTTAAATATAAGAGTTGGGCATAATTCAAATTCAGAAGGATTCTGAGATAATTAGAAGCAAAATATAAACTAAAGAATCTTGTGTCACATCTGTGTCAGAGCTTAAGCCGACTATTGACAGCAGCTAGAAAAAATGTTTGCAAACAAGTTATCAAGTAGTTATTTTTTATCAGCTGTTTGGGAGCATCTGGTGCTGGAACACTGGAATATCACAACAAGTGGGTACTGGTCAGAACCAAGATGTCACGGCATACAAAATTAATCACTAAATTCAAGAAATTCAATATTAACATTAATACACCACTTCTTATTTATTTCACTGGTCCTTTGTTCTTTGAAAACTGTGTAAATTCAAAGCAGTGTTTCAGCTTTAGCATTTGAATGGCTTTTGTAAATTTAAATTTCAACTTAATCCCTGAGGGATGAATTAACAGCTCACTGAACAGAAATGTAGCCAAGTGGCTGCCATTAAAATGAGTGAAAGTCATGCAGATAAATTCACGTATAACATACTACGTGTATATCCATTACTTTTAGTCCACAATATTTTCCACTTTATTATTATTATTATTGGTAGGTGCAGCTAATCAGTTTTATTCTTTATTCATTTTCAACACTTAACTCTAATTTTATTTAAATGTCTGGCAGTAAAAGTGGGCTTCTCGACATGCCGATTTTAGAACCATGTATCTGCTTTACCCTTTTCGAAGCCAATTTGAAACCCACTAGCTTTAATCAAAAAGCCTTTAGTTGCATGACAAAGGACAGAGTTTCACACTTTAAGAAGTTCCCCAGAGGTGTTAATTTTGTTAAAAATCTCTGCCTTCCGCTCCAGGAGAAGGTCAACCAGATTCAAAGGCAAGTTTCAATTACTTTGATTCAATTGCAAAAGACACCAGAAGTACAAGATAGTGGAGCAAAGGAATCATTTGTAGCAGCTGAAACTGAGTTGTGCAGACACCAGTTTTCTTTTCTTGCCAGGTGAAATTTGCCTAAACACTGTCCTAGAGTTTCATCTGCCAAGTTCCTGGACCCACCAAAGCTGCTCCCCCTACATATGGATAAGTTTGTTCTGAACAGTAAAAAAATGACTAGAAAACACATAACAGTTGTCTGTCATTTCTGAGCTACCCCGTATTCTGCATGAGGAAGACAAGCAGACATTTTCCAGAAGCTTTTCATCTTTGCAGCCAGTGTCTTGCAGTACCAGAGCTGCAGCATGCAGGCAGCTCTGGGGAAACAAATGCCCAGCGTGCGTGTTGAGAGGCTTACAGTCCAGAGAGATTTCAAGGTTATCGTCTTATGCTCATGCTGTTTTTTAGTTCCTATTCAAAGCCTTACACTGTACTCATCACCAAGGTCTCTGAGCACTCCCTCCTAGTATCTCAGGACTAATAGCAATCACATTTCCCCAAGCTGCTACTGCTGCTGCAGTTCCTTGAACAGACTGTATAGCTCTTTCCTATCACGTCCAATTGTAAGAAATAATGCAACAACATGGAAAAAGATAAAATAAGAATGCCTCAGTAAGGGGTATATTTTTCTTTACTGCCCTGGGAAATGCTAATAACCTTGGGGCCTTTTTCATATATATAACTTGGAAGTCTGCCATAACTTTACCACTACTCAGCAATTTCCAGAAATAAAAGGGTTCATAACTTGAGTAAACAGCTAGCTTTTTTTAATGTTTTTATTTTTTTTTTTAAAAAAAACAGAGTCTTGTGATGCTCTTTGGTTTTCCGCAGCTTCTGGGCTTTCTTGAAATGAGAGCTCATGGACAAATACTCATGACTTACCACATAGTGTCACGAACCCTGCAAACTAAACAGGACAAGTGCTGGCAGCATCTCAAAATATCTGTCCCCGACAGCCTACCAGAAGAGATCCTGAGTTATGGTGCAGGGCTCCATGCAAAGACAAAGCAAATCATGGAAATGAATGCAGTGCTCCTTAATCAAATACATCTGACTTGCTAAAGGGGAACTGAAATGAAAGGATGTTTTCCATTGCAGTGCATTTCTTCGGAAGTGCTTGCAGCTGCCCTTTAAGGAGAGAGGGGCTCTGAAGCTGGAGACAACCCAGCCTAGAGAAGCCAGGACTTGGTGCAGCTAGATCTCCAGCTGTGCCAGGAGTGCTTGTACCTCACAGAAATGAGAAATCAGTATCCCCATCTCATTGCTGTAACTGATGAGATGTGAAATGAGTTTCCATGAGGAATAAACACTCTTAAGGTAGCAACCAGAATTTGTCACAGTGTATAAACCTCCACCAACACTATACTCTTCAACACAGCTATAAGGTACATAAGGAAAAATAAAGTGGTGAAACTGATTACATCTCTCTTGCCTACTTACTTTCTCAATGGTAAAGACTGATGCATTTTTCACTGTATATGTTGCTGTGTTTTTGCTTTCACAGGACATACATGCAAATAATTCTCAACCACAAGGTTTAGATTACTGTTAATGTTGCAACTTCCCAGCCACTTGCTGCCCTCAGAGGACCTGCACAGTACTGAGCTTTTACACAACTTGCTGGGGCACAAAAAGAGCTTTAGCCAGACCCAGCACAGTAAAGGGGAAATAAGACAATCAGACCGGGAGGAATGAACAGGAGAGAAAGTAAAGAGATGATATGGGACTTCAGGAAGACAGAAGAATTCTTGCAGTGGAGTTAAATTTAACTAATGCAATTAGGTGTTGTCTGGGCTTTTTTTTCCCTTTCCTTCTTTTCTTTTTCCAGAGGGAAGTGAGAAGAAAACCTTAAGGAGGCACTTGAGAGACCAGACAATAATTCTCATGCTGTCTTTACACAGGGAGACATAAGATAACTAGACAAAGATAATACAACAACAACAACAAAAAAAAAAAACGATTGAGGGATTAAAAGGAGCTAGCATCATCAAACCAATGTTCAAGGATTGTTGATTGGTGTGATTGTTGTATGTCCTGGAGGTGATAGTACATGTACGAATGAGACAAAAAGATTGTTATGGTAATAAAGGCACAGAATTAACCTAACAAGAGTTAATACATAGAAATATTATACAAGAAGCTGCAATGGGATTTGTTTGGAATGCAAATGCAAGGAAACAGAATGAGTCAGAAGTGACTGGTGGATTGCAGGAGGAGCAGTGAGAGCAAAGTAGTGCAGGGAGAAAATAAATGTTGATTTTTGACTAGATTAAAATCAAGGTTCTTGGGATGACATCTCGAAGTTAAGCTAATGAGACAGCTGCGATACAGGTCTGGGCAGACTGAGGCAATTTGGGAACAGGGAACACCTGTATCTGTCAGTGAAAAGCAATAGCTGGAGCCATAATGTTTGACAAGATGATCAAAATTGAGGGTCTTGTTAATGTCAAGTACATAAAAAACATTGTAGCTTTGGTGACTGTTTCAGATGAGTTTTAAGCCAAATATTTTTTCCTGTTTGCTGTGCTAAAGTTGTTTCTGATTCATACCGATCAAAAAAAAAACAAAAAAGCAATTATCCCAACCACATTTAATAATCCCTTAGTTTGAATGCTACCACTGATCAGTAAAAGAACCCTTTTTTATTTTTTCTTGTTCCTGATATCCTATAATTATTCTGGGTAAGAAAGAATACAGCTTTAGGTCTGTTCTTATTTTAGGCTACATTCCTACTCGAATAAAGGTTCTTATACTAAATTATGAACCACGTTCCCATGATGCTTGCTTTCTTATGCTAAGGACATAGTTAAACGATGTGTGACCTTTGGATTAGATAACTTTCAGAAATTGCTGAGTAAGATTTTTCATCTGTATCAGAACTTGGATCTCTTGATGTTTTGCACTTTTGATGTGTCCTCTTTCATGAACCTCAGACAAATGTAATTAGGTTTGCATGCCAGAATTATGGTATTTTTAGATGAGCAAAAGGAGATTAGATAATGCGGCAGAGCTGCAAGTTAAAATACATTCTGCAAAGTACAAATTTCACTATCTAAAATAGCATCCAGAGTTGCTCTCCATCCTCTATTACTGGAATATGCAGCTAACCAATACTTGGCAAACTGTAGTCATGTTGTCAATTATTTGTAGTCTTCTTAGCATAATCAGGAAAAGAAAAAAAAAAAAGAAAAAAAAAAGCTATTTTAAGTGACGCCTCAGATTTTCATTGTTATTTAAACTACCAATCAAGAATTTAACAAATAATATTAGTGAAGTCGGTATTAATAAATACTAATATATAAAGTAAATGATAATAAGTTAAAAATGGATATAAGCAATTCGATACATTTTTCTTGCTGCTGTTAGAAGTGTTGGCTGGGTTCCCTGTTGCTCCTTGTTTTTTATTAGAACAGAAATCACCTATAATGGACTTCTATGGATAAATGTTGCTTGACTTCAAAGGCATATAGTACATGGTTAGGAGGAAGTGGTTTGCCCCATTTGGCTCTACTCATTTAAAATTGAGAGTCCAGCCGCTGGGCTCCTCTCTTGGTCAACAGAGCTAGCCCCACCACCCGCTTCCAGAGACAGGTATTTCAGGTGAAATTTTCTCCAAAATTACCTCTTTGTTGCTGCTTCTACTGGAGAAGTGCTGGGTATGGTTCAGGGTGAATACACCATCTCCACATGGGTCCATTCCCCAGCAGACATCACCTCTCTGCTCTCCTTAGCCCTTGAAGAGGCCCTGTTGTTTCTGACATCAGGTTACAAAGTACTTTTATAGATCTGAGGTTAAAGGGGCCACTGGCCTTGACCTCCCATGCTCCACAGGCCACTGGAGAGCCCCCTGCTGTCCCCAAAGCAAGCCCTAAGCTATATACCTACTAGGAAGGCTGCTGTTTTCTGATGTCCTCGAACTGAGATCAGCAACCACTGAGCTCCTTGGAGAGCCGTCCAAGTGTTGAGGAGGCCTGACTTAAACAGCTGTTCCCTAATTCCAGACTGAGTTTATCTGGCTTCAGATTCCAGGTGCTGTTTGTGGTGATGGCTTTAGTCTCTAGTTGAAAGAATCCTTCACAATCTGAAATCCAAATTTAATGCACAATAAGTTAGCAAGAATTCTGGCAGAGAAAAGTATGTAAGTATTTTCTATTTCCCTCACCACCACCCGAAGGAAAATTAAGCAGTTGCCACAGTCATCTGACCCTGAAACTTCTCAGATGTTCAGTCATACCTACAAAAAATGCTGTCTGGCATAGTGGCATGCTCATGTGGTTATCCACATGTAAAATGTAACAAGGCCCTGATTCTCTTTTTTTTGTATTACCTATAAACACCAAGTCTAGCTCAGGTGTTAAGTCCCATGTATTGCTTTTTTTATTATTATTATTTTTTTTGATTTAATATACTGGTTTAATAGCTTTATGACCATAATTAATTCAGTGTTTGATGAGGGTGATATGGCTGTAGTTACATATTCTTTTTGAGGCAATGATCTGAACAGCTGAGGCACTGCATTTCGATTAGTAGTGACAGACGTTGCTCCTTTAATTTGAAAGCTGCAAACATTTTTTTTTTCTCCCACACAAAATAAAGCTTTTGAACATTCCAGTCCTTCCTTATATCCATATATTTATTTTTTTTTTTTTTTTATGGCAGAAATGCTTCTGATCTCATCAAAAAGGGAGCAATAAAGTGTTCTAAACAAAATTTCTTTGAACTGTTTTCATTAATACAGTAGTTCCTCACCTTTAAGGAACTGACCATGAAATGAATAAACAGCAGCTATTTTCAAAATAAAGGGTTTTCTTTCAACTACTGTGGTCACCAGAAATGGCCTTATTTCCTGACTCTTTTCAATTCTCTGTATTTAGTTGAAACTAAAACTATTAGATAGAAGCTAGACTGAAAGCTTTGAACATCAGTTCTGTGATCAGCTATTAAAGCAGTCCAATTTCAGCCGTTTTCAAATACTTCTTTCCTGTCTTGTCTGAGGAAATGTCTGCCAATTCATTTTTCTACTCTTATCAGCAAAGCCCATATACTGTGCTCATGTTTCTTAATATAAAACACAGGGAAAATCCCCAATCTGTCAGGAGGTCTGTTAGCTTCAATACAGCCCACATCTTTGCTCTCATCCGATTGCATACTTTCATTTGCTCTCAATTGAATAAAGCAGATCTACCTACCTACAATCTTGCAAAGAACCAGTCATCTGAATTTGTCAGGTTTTGATGAAAGTCTTCCTTAAGTAAAGAATTTTATCATAGGTTTGGCTTCAGTAGCTGTACTTCATTTTAAAAGTCTGTTTTCCCTAAAAAAAAAAAAAAAAAAAAAAAAAAAGCATGTTTGAAGATGCAGTCTATTTTGAGCTCTCTAATAATCTCAGTAGCCTGATTAGATTCATTTTCTTTCTGGTTTGGATGACAGTGTGGTACAGTGAATTGTCTGGGATCAGATTTATGGCCTATATTGAGGCAGTCAATGTTCAAAATTCAAATCCATTATATATTTTTATCTTTGTTTCTAATGGTATGTCTCTACATTTCTAAAGGTTTCACAACCGGTTAAAACACCGTATCTGTACATTGCTTAGACACAGTCCTTCCTCTTAGTATTACATAGGTTAAACATGAATTATATCACAAAAGGGAGGATGTTCGGTGTTCCTCTCTTTTGTTACATTCCATGGCCTTCCTACCCTCCAGGCATTACCAGTGGAGAACAAATGGTCTGATCCTGAAGGCTGCTCACCCTTCCCTTCCTCACCAGCTCTCCCAAAAATTCATGGTTAACCTTTGGCAAGTCATTCAGACTTACTTTTTGGGACTTGCTAATTCTATTGAAGCTGCCAATATTTTGTCAATCTGCTATCCAACCCCTTTTTCCTTCTCCTTCCCCAGATCATCTCAATTCTTGTATGATGTTTTGAGGTCAATGTACAGAAAGTACTTGGTACAAAAATGAGGTTATTCCTTGAGTGACAGTATGATCTGTTAATTAGGAGGTCTGTTATTCAGTCTAGAAGATGTGGGTGTTTCAGTGGTTGAGAAACTAATGGGGCTTGAGTGGTCCACTCCCCAGCTGATCAGTGGCTTTGGCAGGTAATAGACAAGATGGACTTCTCTCCACCTTTTGAACAAGCAAGACAAATCTAGATGGTTTAGAAGTGCCTTGGCCAAGCTAGCATGGCTCACAACTGCCTGCCAAGGGGTGAGATGATTGGCTCTAGCATCTTACCAGTGCATGGTTTCTGGAATGGCTTGATTGAGTTCTTTTGGCAACTCAAATGCCACTGGTAGTTCTACTGTTCTGTAGAGACCCTTGAGGAAATAGTTTCACATTCTTCATCCACTGAAGTTTGATAATGATGCATATCTTTCTGTGGAGCATGCTATGAGATTTAGGGAAAAATGCTATAGGAGCATTAAGGTGTTCTTAGTTTTTTACTCAACTTTTGTACTTGATCAAAACTAATACTTGAGTTTTAGGGCAGTAATTTGAAATTACTACCTTTTCTGTTAAACTACCATACGCATTTCAACAACAAACTAATGAAACAGAATAGGGGATTCTCCTCCCTTGACCTGCACCACCATGATAATGGGGATATGAGCTTTTAGACAGATACTCAACCTCCAAGGGTGGACTCACTGAGCATGCCCAAGCAAAATGCCATCCTCCTTGACCTTTGCCAGCCCATGTTTCATATACACACTCAATCACAGAAGATGAGATAGGACTCAATATTATGGGTGTTTTCCACATCTCCACAGCATTTTTATGAAATCATAAATTCATATAATAATTTGGGCTGGAAGACATCTCTGGAGGTCATCTAGTCCAATCTCCCATTCAAAGCAGGGAGAACTTCAAAGTTAGAAATTCTAACTTTGATGAGTTGCTCATCTCTTGTCCTGCCAATTTTGACAATCTCCAAGATTTTCATAACCTCTCAGGGCAACCTGCTCCAGTGTTTAGTCTCATCACTGAGTATTTCTTTCCTTATATTCAAAGAGGATTCCCTTTCTTACAACCTGTGTTTGTTGCCTCTTTTCTATTTTGTTTATAACTTACAGCTCTCTTCTGGGGGTCTTGCAGTTATCTTGTCTAGATAGTTTGGTGAGGTTTATTTTCAGAAGCTTCTTTTACTATATACTTCCCTAATAAATCATTCCCTAGTTCATACAGCTGAAGGGACTCTTTTTTGGGGAGTATAGTGATAGGACAAGGAGGAATGTCTTTAAATTTAAAAAGGGTAGATTTAAATTAGACAATAGAAAGAAATTCTTTACTACGAGGGTGATGAGGCACTGGAACAGGCCGCCCAGAGAAGCTGTGAATCTCCATCCCTAGAAGTGTTCAAGGCCAGGTTGGATTGGGCTTTGAGCAACCTGATCTAGTGGGGGGGTGTCCCTGTCCAAGGCAGGGGGGTGGAAATTAGATGATCTTTAAGATCCTTTCCAACCCAAACCATTCTATGATTCTATGATTCTTGGTTTGTTTGGTTAGTTATTACCTTTCACATTATTTACAGTAAATTCTTAAGAAAAGGTTTAAAGTAAGGCACATATTTTTCAGACAAGCCAACAAGATGCAAACAATGGCTGATGGATTGGGCTCAAAGGTTTATAGTGAATGGAGATACATGAGGCTGGCAGCCAGTCATTCGTAGGGTTCCTCAGGCCTCCATGTTAGTTCTCTTTGTTTTCATAAATGACTTGGATGTAGGACGTGAAGGTGTACTGAGTAAATTTGCAGATGACACTAAATTGGGAAAAGCTGTTGACTCTGTCAAGGGTAGAGAGGCTTTGCAGAGAGATCTTGACAAATTAGAGGGCTGGGCAATCACCAATCAACAACATGCAGTTTATCAAGAGCAAGTGCCAGATTCTGAACCTGGAAAGGTGTAACCCTAGATACACGTACAGGCTGGGGGATGAGAGGCTGGAGAGCAACCCCATGGAAAGGGATCTGGGGGTTTTGGCTGTCAGCAAGTTGAACATGAGCCAGCAGTGTGTCCTGGTAGCCAAAATGGCCAGCTGTACCCTGGGGTGCATCACACACAGCACTGCTAGCTGGGTGAGGGAAGGGATCGTCCTGCTCTGCTCTGTGCTGGTGCAACCTCACCTCAAGTACTGTGTGTAGTTTTGGGTGCAACAATATAAGTACATAAAACCACTAGAGGGTGTCCAAAGGAGTGCTACAAAGATGGTGAAGGGTCCAGAGGGCAATGTTTGAGGAACAGCTGAGGTCCCTTGGTTTGTTCAGCCCAGAGCAGAGCAGGCTGAGAGGAGGCCTCATGGCGGCCTGCAGCTCTGTCAGAGGGGAGTGGAGGGGCAGGTGCTGAGCTCTGCTCTCTGGGAACAGCGACAGGACCCGAGGGAACTGCATGGAACTCGGACAGGGGAGGGTCAGGCTTTGGTATTAGGAAAAGGTTCTGCACCCAGATGGTGGCTGAGAACTGGAACAGGCCCCCCAGTGAACTGGTCATGGCACCGAGCCTGTTAGAGTTCAAGAAGTATTTTCTTCTCAGACATACGGTTTGATTTTTGGGTGGTCCTGTGTGGAGCCAGGGGTTGGACTTGATAATCCATGTGGTTCTCAACTCATGATATTATATTGTTCTGTGATTCTATGAAAAGTCAGATTCTAGAGAAACTCAGTGGTATCTGGGTGAATATTTTGAACAAGCTTCATTCATACCCTTCTGCCTCGAACAGGCATTTCATTTTTGGACCAATTCTAATGATGTATACTTCAGAAATTTTAAAATGTTTTTTAAAATGTTCCTTGTTATTTAGAGCAGAAATATTATACAAGTGAGAGAAGGGACTGAGCAATTCAAATACATATAGGATTGGAAAGACAAGCCAAAGGAAACATGCTTGATAATCAGCATGCGAAGGAGCAGCTCTGGACATGGTTAGGGAACTGCACAATACAAAGATACCTGATGTAGAAAATAATCCAATCTGTCAAAGCTCCAGGACAAACAATACAGGAGTGGGGACACACACACACACACACAAAAAAAAAAAAAAAAAGCTGGAAGTGTAACAAAAATGTGTCACAAATAACAGAAAGTTAATTGGAGCTCCAAGCAGATGAAATATGAGCTCCAAGGTAGAATCCAAGCACCATTCCACTCCAAAAGGGAGAAGCCAATAAACACCAAAACACAGATATATTGCCAAGACAGACTACCTAAGCATAATATTGTGAGTATGCAGGTGTATGTGTCCATGGAAAGGGTGTGTGTGCAGGTTCCAAATGAGGCTGGTCAGCGTGGTATCCTTAGGGCACTAACACTCTCATTCTCTTATTTCTAGCAGAATTTTCTGATTGATGCTTTTCTCTTCATCTTGCCAGGTGCTGAAATTTGTCCCTGAGGCTGGGCATCTTCGAAGGAAAGGCAGAACCAGGAACAACATGGCTTTAGTAGATATACAGTTGGATCACCATGAGCGCTGTGATTGTGTCTGCAGTTCAAGACCACCACGATAAAAGAAAAACAAAAAAAAAGAAAGAAAAGAGAGAGAAACAGAAACAGAGAAAGAGAGAAAGAAAGAGAGAAAGAAATAAAAAAACCCAAGAGCCACTAATTGCAGCTTACCAGGCATTTACTTTTAAGCAGGATTGCTCTGAGGACCTTTATTCACTAATCATTTGAACTTTGCTATTAGCCTGCCTTTGCAATTAGCAAAAATGGTTAAATGATTGCTGTGTTTCAGCATAGACATGCTGATTAGTGCCATGGCAGTTAAACAGGTATATCATAGATTTATATATCAGCATCCAAGAATATAGGGTTATGGTTTTCTATAGCTAGATTCTGAGGGCTGAGATTTCAAAAGCTCACTTACAGTCCCTAGGCACACAATAATGCCCACTGATATTGTGGTAATGAAAGACCATTTGTTGTGTTTCTGCACATTTCTCACTCAGTATTTCCTATACTCAAATTCTGCTGCCATTTCTACCTGCTGAACTCTCCTGATTGGCAATAGGGTTTTGTGGGTATAAATGAAGACAGAATTTGAGCCTGTATGATTGTAAAATGGTTAATCCAGCTCTAAAAATGAACTTCCCAGTGTTCCTTCCCACCACAGTGAGATGCAATGAGGAAAATCCATGACTACATGAAATACAACACTAGCAGAGTCAAATCTCACTGTCTGTACTTGAGCAAACCTTGTGCTGAAATTAGTAAATGCTTTGCATAATCTGGGACACTAGTGCTGGTAGGGGGTACAGAGGCTGGTACTTTTGCCGTGATGACTCATGATGACTCCCACAGGAGCCATCGTCCATGTGCTTCTGCAAGCATGGTGAGATGGGGCTCCCTTCACATCCCCAAGTAAGTCCCTATGGCCCGGGACTGATTCTGATCTCTGCCCACCTGAACTGGACCCCTGCCACTTGCCCTGAGCAAGTTGCCCAGGAAGGGCCCTCTCTATATGAAAAGCAAGACAGAGCTTCCCTAAGTCCCCCCTCTCGCTGTATTTGGGGTGTGCTGTGTCTTCCCAAGCAGGTGATGAAATAGGGCACTTGTTTGTTGAAAATATGTTTTTTTTTGCAGTTGTGTTACTGGGAAACTAAACTGTGTTTGAGATTTAATTATCGTTATTTGTTTTGGGGTTTGTTTGTTTATTTGTTTTAAATATGGATTATTATAACTTTGTCATATATTCATTAATCTTAGTTATCTGAGGCTAGTTGTCTCACTTCAGCTATGTGTATTGCCATGGTTAAACTGTTGACAGGGAATTTCTTTTTGATTGCATTTTGCTGAGGCATATTAGCTCATTAAGCAATGTCTGTCTGTCATGGATAATGTGCATCATTTATTAACTTCCACAAGAATATTAGTAAACACCACCTCGTAATAAAATAAGCACTTTAAAAGCTACAGCATAGCTTCCTATGTCTTTTAAAATATTACAAAAGTGCTCTAGATGAAAGTAAACTAAACTAAAATAAATAAAATAAAATAAAATAAAAAAAATAAAATAAAATCTTTCCAAAATAGCTTTAAAGGCTTTAAAATGCTGCTCCGAAAGTTGTTCAGTGTAAAACACAGGCAGCTTTAGGTCTGTGAAAGAATTGGAGTTCTTACATGAATTTAACAGAGAGAATGGGGTGGCACATTTAATGGCTGAGGTTTTATGTTTAATAGCAGACATAGACTGCATTGATTCATCTTGTTCATGTTGACTCTTGTGTTTCTGCCTCTCTGAAAGAGCAAAGTAGTTTGACAATAGTGTGTCATAATTAGTGAAAACTGGCACGTGCTATAGTATAATATTTAGAGCCTCTAAGGTATGTTTTAGCAATACACAATTTTATGTTTCATAATGTGCAGTAATGTTCAGACTTAGCCTTTCTATCAGCTCAAGTATTTTATAAGTGCTTTTTTATAATTTTAACAAAACTTTACTGAAACATCCCTTAGAAATGTGTTGCTTTTCTTCCTGTACTTTAACATTTAAGATTCAAAATGTGTGGGGTTTTTATTATTATTATTTATATTAATTTTTCCTCTCTGGCTCCAAGATGTCTATTTACAAATGCTCCCAAATGCTGAGCTGGGAGGTGATTCATCAGTTTTCACAGCAATTCATTTTCAAAGAACAGCACTGTAACCAAAGACTGCTGGCTTCATTTCTTATTTCAGGGCTGTTTAAATAAGACTTCATTCTTTTCCTGTCTCTAGCTTTATAACAAGATTGACCCAAACCTTCCATAATTTACAGCTATTTTGGAAATAAATTTGCTTGTCAGACCTTGACAGTACTGATTGTTTTTGAGACGGTGCACTCTCTCTAATGTGCATTCCTGGCTGAATTGTGCCTGAAGTATGCCTGAGCACTGTAGCCTAATAGTATCAGTGGTAGGGAGCATCTGTCCTGTATAACTTTGTGCCTTGAGTGGTCCTTTGATTCCCACTCATCAAGGGAAGATGTGCACCATGCATCCACTGTGCCTGGCATCTCCCGTGCTCCTCTGCTTGCTCACCTGGTCTCCATCCCCACCAGCCCTGTCTTGGTGTTTACACCATCTAATTTTGGAGATCCAGCCTCATCAGAGAGCTTGAGTCGCTTCTACAGGCAGCAAGGAGAGAGATGCTCTTTTGAAGGGTGCCATAGACCCCAGACTGAGATCACTCAGTATGGGAGTTTACTCTCTCTCTTTTGGCTGTGTAGAGAGATTAAAAATCTGATTTGTGCATCTAAAGGACATACACCAAGGCAAATGGTATGAATACTCATTTTAAAGACTGAAGAGCCAATAGTTTTGCTAACTGAATTAGATGCAGGCAGCAGTGGATGCCAGGATACAGGAGGAAAATTCAGATGTAAAAGAGATTGGTGTAACAGGGATTATCCTCTTGCTTAATGTTGGGTTTATTTACTTAAAAAGAGGCTAAACTTTTCACAAAACATAGAATGTTTCTCCTGGGACACTTAGCAATGAATAGAACAACTGACCAGGAGTCACTGCTTCATGCTGCCATCGACCATAAGACAACATGCTCCAGGCCAATGCGGAAGAGTTAAGGATGGGCTTTATGTTGCAGTGAGGGGGAGATAAAAAACATCAACTAAGTAAAACTTCCAAACTCCCTGGCCACAACCTGCAGTGAACCTGGCAAAATCAAATACCAGCATTTTTTTTATTTATAGCAGAAATTGCAGAGATGTTTTTCCACACCTATTTTTTATTCTTTTATCTATGTAATAATTTCTATGTTGTTTACATATTATTTTAATGTAAAAAGCAATGCTATTAAAAAAAAAAAAAAAATCTCATTTTTATTGGTGGAATTGGGCACCCTAAAATATATACATTTTCAAAGCAAATTCAAATACATTCTTAATTTCAAAGCCACTTGCTAACTTTTTATTTAGTTTATTCTTCTGGGATAAAGTCTACTTTCTCAAGTGCAATTTATATATATATATTTTTTGTTATTTCAGTTAAATGCAGCTTTTGTAGCAGTAATTTTTATTTTATGCAGTATGTAATGTGTCTTCATGAAAAAAAATAATAATAAATACTGCTTTTGAAAGAAAAGCGATTTTTTGAGTGATCATTCAAAATTCAGATGAATTAAAAATGAAATTTACTGGAGGACATTTCCACAACAGGACACCATCCACGCTGTCTCTGAGATTTTTAGTAGTTATTCCCAGGAAGAGCATCATGGAAGAACCAAGGTGTGTTTTTAGGATAATCAAATTTAAAACTCACTGCAAAGCAGCAGTAGTTTGACAGAGGCACAGCATTTCTGATAAACATTAGGGTGCTCCCCTGGGCTCAGCACTACTCTCAACCTCCATGGGCTTGGTTTGGTGGCAGCAGAGCTATCCTTGCTTGTCCTGCTGAAGCTCAGCTGCTTAATAGTAAAGTAGGCTCCTACTGGAGTTCTGCATCCCACCCAAACCATGGCTGAGCTGAGCAGCCAGTTCCTGCGTGCAGGGCAGCTGGAGGAAGCTGAAGCACTGGGGAGATGGGGAGATGGTGAATTTGAACATTTTCCCCAACTTTGGCAGAAGCAAATTATGTTATGTTGCTTCTGTCTGGAACATAATTTTCATATCATTGATAACCAGCTTTCAATTTAAGGTTCTCATGTCAAGCTAAAGTATGCATTAAGCCTTCCCTGGATCTTGGACTAAATAAGAACATGAAAATGTTGCCATCCTAATTCTTCACCAGCTTTCCTTCCTGTCTGTCAAGGAGAAATTGGAGATAGCATACAGTCTGGGGACACAGCTTTGCAACCTGTCCTCATGCATGTGCACTTTGTTCTGTATAGTAATGCTACCAACCTGTATGGTGACGACATTTTTTTAAAAATAATATCTAAAAAAAAAAAAAAAAGTCACACAGAAGAGACTTTTCCTAACAAAAGACGCAGTTCTCTGTGTTCAGTAAGCAAGGACATATTTAATGGGTGGAGGAGAATATTTTGCCCATCAGAAATGTTCTGAATATCCTGTATAGGCAACAGCTCAGCTATAGCAAAGTGTGCAAGAATGGCATAAAGCTCCTTCAATCTGGCATTGCTAAGTACCTATAAAGCAATGGCTAGCTAACATTATCAGAATGCCTTTGTGCTCACATGAGTAACAACTTTTATAAATCTGCAACAACAACAACAACAAAAAAGCAGCTCTCCATCTTTTCAGCTGAAACAGCATATGATTGATTCCTGAAGTCATCAGAAACTCACCATTACTTATGTTTTTTAAATAATACATTTTAAAAAATATTTTTCTTCTAATTTTGGGAGATTCTTTCAGTTAATTTTACGATCTGCAACAGCTATAGAAATACTTTCCTTCAAATTCATTTATGATTTCCCTTGCTCTTTACTGGAGTGCATTGCCCCGTCACTCTGCTGATATGTGAATTCAACAGATGTCCAATTTGTTCTTATTCTCCCAGGGATACCAGTGCAGAAGCTAATGAAAATGCAGAAATTAGTATTCTGGTCTCTCATTCTAGAAACTATAACTTTGTTTATTGACTGTCTTGGTCAAATCTGATGAAATATATAATGTTCATAATTTATTTTGTCATTCATTGACAAGCCTTGAAAATCTGCCTTAAGTGTTTAAAGTGTAAAGTAGATTTTGGATTTTTTTTCAAAAACTTCTTCAGTAAATGGAATTTCCAAACCAGCAAATAGTCTGCCATGTATAGTAAGAAGGAAATATTCTAGGTTTTAAACTATCTTCTAAAACTGATTTGATTTCAGACATGGACTGAAATTCATTTATAGATAGGTATACTTTCAAAACTTAATTTATGAAGCCTTATTTTTGAAATTCATTTTCCAATCCTCATTTGTGTATTGCTTATAGAAAGTTCTGTAGCACAGACAAGCTTTCATAAAAAATGGAAGTAGCTAAAATAACAGTGGCTGTATTTGATGCTCCAATTTCAAGCCGACAAAGGATCTCTGCTTCAGTTCAAAGAATTGCAGTTTCAAAACTGGTATGAAGAGAAGAGGCTAAAGACAGCTGGCTACCTTTCAAATATTTTGATGAAAATGGTGGTGACATGACAAAAAGCCCTTAACTTTAATTCATTGTGTTTCTATTAGACAAGTAATAGCAGCAGACAGCTTAGTCTTTCTGGTTTGTGTTTGAGTTTGGAGAGTACCATCTTAAGTAGCTGGTGCACTAAGATGAGCTCTCTGCCTCAGTCTGAAATCAGTTTACTCTCACCGAGATGAAGGTGGTCTGGAGAATCATCCTATATATCTCTACATTTCTGCGAAATATTTCTGTTCATTGTCATAGTAATAGCTTTTTACCTCTTCACTTCAGCACAGGAAAATAGAAAAAGGAAGCAAAGAAAATACAAATCAGTTTGGTTTGGTATTTCCATTCACAACTCATATGGGAAGAAAGAGGAGTCCCTTCCCCAAAACGAAGAACCATTATGTGTTGAAGAATCACAGACTGATTGAGGTGGGGAAAGGCCATCTGGAGATGGATTTGTCCAACCGTCTGCTCAGGAAGGGCCACCTACAGCAGGGCCACCTAACAGCTCAGGTCTTGACTGTCTTCAAGAATGGAGATTCCACTCTTATTACCAGACCATATATATGTAGAACATGAAGGAGGGAGTAGTTTGCTTCTTGAAGTGGGTCCTGAAGACAGAGAGATAAAATCCTGACAAACCATGGACTTTCACTGAGGGCTGTGGCTAATAGAAGAATTTCCCAGACCATGATGGCAAGGTCGTTCTGCCTGCCAAGGCAGTCAGGATTTCGAGCTTCTAGCCCCAGAGGAGACGCTAAAACATACCTGGGCAACCTGTGCCAGTGATCCATCATCGTGGTGGTTTTACTCAGCTGGGCAGATGAGCTCCACCAAAACCACTCTCATTCTCCCATCCTGGAAGGGAAAAATGGGAGAAAATACAATGAAAAGGGCTCAAAGGTTGAGATAAGGATAGGGAGATCACTCAACAATTATTGTCACAGGCAAACAAACTCAGCATAGGGAGATTATTATAATTTAGTGCCTGTCACCAGTTCACTTGAACAAAGAGAAACTGAAAGCAAACCACAAATACCTTCCCCCATCCACCCTCCCCATGAGCGGCACAAGGGAACAGGCAATGGGGGCTGCGGTCAGTCTCTGACGCTTCATCTCTGCTGCTCCTTCAGGGTCCCTCTCTGCCCCTGCTCCACATGGGGCCCTCCCACGGGATGCCGTCCTTCCCGAACTGAGCCTGTGGGGGCTGCCCACAGGCTGCAGCTCTTCAGGAACTGCTCCCACACGGCTCCGTCCCGCGGGGTCCATCCCCCAGGAGCAAACTGCTCCAGCACGGGTCCCCCACGGGCGGCAGCTCCCCCCAGACCCCCTGCTCCTGTGTGGGCTCCTCTCCATGGGCTGCAGCTCCGGCCCGGGGCCTGCTCCTGCAAGGGCTCTCCATGGGCCGCAGCCTCCTCCAGGCCACATCCACCTGCTCCACCGGGGGCTCCTCCACGGGCTGCAGCGTGGAGATCTGCTCCATGGGGGACCCATGGGCTGCAGGGGGGCAGCCTGCTCCACCAGGGGCTTCTCCATGGGCCACATGGAAACTTGTGCTGTGTGCCTGGAGCACCTCCTGCCCTCCTGCTGCACTCACCCTGGGGTGCTGCAGAGCTGCTTATCACTCCTCGTTCTCCCTGCTACTGCAGCACAGCAGGGTTTTTTGTTTTGTTTGTTTTGTTTTGTTTTGTTTTTCCTTTTCTTAAATACACTCTCCCAGAGGTGTATACAACATAATTTATTGGCTCGTCTCTGGCCAACAGCGGGTCCCTTTGGAACCAGCTGAATCTGGCCCTTATCTAACATATGGCAGCTTCTGTATTCTTCTCATGGAGGCCACCCTGCAGCCCCCTGCTACCAAAAACTTGATCTGTAAACCCACTTCAGACACCTGTACAGAAGACAAGTGCTTCCTGATTCAGAGGGAACCTCTTGTGTTCCAGTCTGTGCCCATTGCCTCTTGTCCTGGCATTGGGTATCACTGAAAACAGCCTGGCTAAGTCCTCTATGCACCCTTCGGAGTGTTTACAGACATTGATGAGATCCCCCCTGAGCCTCCTTTTCCCCATGTTGAACAACCCCAGCTCTCCCAGACTCTCCTCACAGAAGTGCCCCTTGATCATCTTTGGACTCCTTCTAGTATGTCCATGACTCTCTTGTACTTGAAGGCTAAAAACTGCACACAGTATTACTGGTGTGGCCTCACCAATTCTGAGTAGAAGGGAAGGATCACGTCCTTTGATCTGCTGGTGATACTATGTCCATGTCTCTCTTGTACTGGAGGAAACAGAAAGGGGAAGAGAATGAAGCCACCGGTGCTGTTTGTGACTGTGTAAGTACCACTTTCTATTCACTTTTCCTATCTGTTTTGTATGCCCTGTTCAGCAACCCTTAGCAGACCGCAGCAAGCTATCGGAGGGGAAGCTTTCATAAATTGTGAAAGGATTGGAGATTGCAGTATCTCACAGCTTCTAGATAGATTTTCTGCTTAAGCCATGGGAAGTCAAAAAAAGTCTGCCTTTAGAGTGTCTGGGCTGCAGCGCAGCCCCCAGAGTACCTACCCAAACACAGACAGCACCTGATGTAAAGGAGGGCTTCATTAAACTGCACCGATGCCCGACAGATGGCATTCATTACAACCTTTACATCGAAATACCAACCCTTGGATTCTGTTGCTAATTTATTTCAAAAGGTCAAGCAAAGATTTGTGTGCCCTCAAGGAATCAATTGTTATATATATGATAAGGAAAATGCAGTTTCAGTATTAAAATAACCCTGCATAGGCAAAATGCTGCAATTTTCCTCATTAAACTATATCTGAACACCAATTACACAACCGATTATTAAATGAAGATAAGCCATATAGACTTCCATGAAAGACTAATTGTTTTTTTCAGTTGAAATGAAAACACTTGGGTCCAAATTAAGATCCTGACAAGAAAATATAAGCAAATTAACTTTTCTGAGAAATGCAGCTAGTGTATACCTGAAATCTTCAGTATTGAACAATGCAGGCTGAGTCAGCAATTTTAATAACTGAAATGAAATTATCCCTTAAAACATCCTTCTACAGCAAGCTAATTCAAGGAACAAATGAAAACTGGTCCTTGCATTTTAGTATCACCACTCATGTGTGGCCAACATCAAGTTCTTTCTACTTTATTTGAATGTATAAGTACTTTTGTCTGACAATAATTTTAACAAGCTAGTAGTATTTTACTAAATATTAAGACTTCTAGTTTTGCCCTTCACAGGTGTGCCCATTGAAAAACAGAGACCAGAGTACTCGCTGCATACAGCAGAGCTCACTTGGATGTGCAATTGTCTGCATTAAAGAATACCATGTTTAAAAAAGTTTGCATATATGCTATGGAAATTTTCTTGACTCTGTCATGCATTTTAAGATGGCAAATTGTGTTTATATTTTGAAATACAGTTTTGTATACTCGTGTAGGACCCTAATGGGTAGTCAAAAACAGCTACATTTTAGCAAAGTGACAACTCACCTATAAACTGTGTGATGCATCTGTTAAGTGAACTACCATTACCATTGAAACCTCCTGCCTTTTCTGCTGAATTATTACCCTCTGAACTACACAGTCTGATACCCTGTGACACTGGCCTACAGGGGCATATACATTGACACTCTACAATCAGCTTGAACAAAAAAAGCTACCTGGCATGCTACCTGTATCAAAATGAAGGCTGACACACAATACACTATAAAACCTAAAGCTAAAATGACTATGTGGGCACAGAATAAAATAGGCAAAAAGATGGTTATAAACAAACACATGTTGGAAATTAATATTAATATTAATGTTAATGTTAATATTAATAATAATTTAAAAAATGCTAAGACCTGTAACATGGAGAAAACTTGCTGCCTGCTCCAAGAAAATCAAATATCAAGGTCACTTGTCAAGTGCTAAGGACCTTATGAACTTCCTTGTGAGTACAGAGCATCTGACATGATACTGAATAACTGAGAAATTTGCTCTACGAAGTGTAGAATACTACCTTGTAGACATGGGTTTTTATCCAGTCTTGGAAAAAAAAAGTCTGAGTAAATTCTTTATCTGTATTTGGTTCCAAGCAGTTGCTCCTTTTCCATTTTATCCAAAATGGAGCAGTGCTCTGATCAAATGCATCTGATTAATATATCTCTGTATGTATAAAAATAACTGTATATGCTTATATGCTGCTCCACCGGGGGCTCCTCCACGGGCTGCAGCGTGGAGATCTGCTCCATGTGGGACCATGGGCTGCAGGGGGACAGCCTGCTCCACCAGGGGCCTCTCCACGGGCCGCAGGGGAACTTGTGCTGCGTGCCTGGAGCACCTCCTGCCCTTTCCCTCCTGCTGCACTCACCCTTGGGGGCTAGAGGGCTGCTTATCACTCCTCACTCTCCCAGCTGTTGCAGCACAGCAGTTTTTTTTTTGTTGTTGTTGTTGTTTTGTTTGTTTGTTTGTTTCCTTTTCTTAAATACACTTTCCAAGAGATGCAAACAACATCACTTATTGGCTTGGCTCTGGCCAGCAGCGGGTCCCTTTGGAACCAGCTGAATCTGGCCCTTACCTTACCTTACATTGGGCAGCTTCTGGAGTCTTCTCAAGGAGGCTACCCTGCAGCCCGCTACCAAAACCTTGCCCCATAAACCCAATACAAGTTACAATTAAAATTATGGATTTGAACTTATAATATTATGTTAAATATAGTTATAAAAGTTAAATAAGGTGTTGTTACACCATGTATAAGACCATAATGTAAAGATACTGGCATGCTTTGTGGATGGGAAGGTAAATTTCAGCAAAAGCATGCTATTCCATTACAAATAAATAATCTTTCTCATTGAAAAAAAAAAAAAAAAAACGATCAACACAATGTTATTTATTCACATTGCCTATTTCAAAGCAGTATTTGCCAACTATACTGGCTGTGATGATTACAGCATCCATTACTTCCTGCTAGAACTTGGAGAAACTAGAAATAAATTATAGATCACTGAAAAATCCTCCCCCCCCTGTCTCTTGGCAAACAATGCTCTCTGTTCTCTTCCCAGTGACCACTGAATGGCAGGATGCAATTTAAGAAAAAAATTGTGAAAACTGTGGAAAAAATACGCTTCCTGTCCATTAATTCTGAACCTTTCAGACAGGCCCAAGCAATGGGCACTTATGAAATACATTTCAACTAATACAGGAAGGTTGAGTTCCAATAAAGGAATTATTAAAAGACAATGTAAATGTGGCTGGGAAACCAACCATGTCTGAACCTTGTTTGGACTTACGAGAAATGGATGTAGTAATGCAGAAGAAACAGTAAGGATTCCTTCTTCCTTTGGGTTGGGTGGCAGAATGATTTATCATGCTTGTAGAGTACTAATTTTCTTCAAGCATGAAGTGTCATATATCATGTTATTTGTGGAATGGATCATTACAATTGTTTCTAGACGTTATCTTATTGCAAAACCCTAGCTCCCAAACTTGGATGGTAAGTCCTAAAAGGCTTTTACATTTGATATGCTGGCCAAATGACAGGGCAAACATCTCTGTGCAATTCAGAACAGCCATGCTTCAGCTAAGCCAAAGTTTTCAGATTGTGCTGAGTATTTATTTGCAGTCATCAATGTGATATCACCACAAGCTAGAAAAACATTCTAAGTCCCTGCATCCAAAAATGAATACAAATCAGGGTTTCACTTTCCTTCATATTCTTTATATGTGGTATTAGTTGGAAAAAAATAATGAAACTTAGACACATTTGTGATATCCTTCCCTCAAATACTCATATTCTGTAGAGGTTTTACTAAAAGAATGGAAATAAAATCTCACCCAAAACCATTTTTCTGAGACGAACAGTTGAATTTCAATCAAAATCATTCCTTACCTGTGGATAGCAGGTGATTTGAAAGCCCTGATTACACTGGCTGTCCCTGCAATGACCTTGCTTGGTCATACCTCATTGGCATTGGCCAGTGCTCACGTGTGCAACGAGTGCCAATAAAAACTGCTGGAAAAGTGTGAACTGAGTAGCACTCAACAAAACTGCAGATATTGCAGCTAGAATGACTGACAATAAGCACTTGCAAGATTTGGGGATTTAAATATATTTTTTTAAATGACATAGGTGGTCTGATTCTGAGTTCTGAAATATAGATATATACGTAAACAGGTTAAGTTGAGATATTTATTTATTTGTAAGCTCTCTAGTCTAGATGATTCCAAATTGTTAGTCACATAAATGGAGACCAGGGACAAAACAAATATTCCAAATCACGTTTGAAAATCTGCATTTTTGTTGACTCCTACCATGTTAATTTACTCAATGTTGGGCCCACTGCAGTGTGTGATGCTGCTCTTCAATGCCTAAGGAAATAACTGAGCAGTATTACAGGGAGGGGATGGGTGATATAAATTTGAGAAAAGATTTTAGTTTGAGGGAACCTGTTGTGCAGTAAGCTTGATGGAACTCTGTAAAGACCAGAAGCTGTGATGATTAACTCCCCATGACGTTTAGGTATCACAGAGGGTAGAACTGATCTTACTAGTTGAAGAATGGGTCAAGTAGCATGCTATAAATTATCCTTTGCCCTCTCCAAAATCTCTCTGCTTCTTACTGTGCTAAAGAAATCCTAGATTACAGAGAAACAAATGCTAGAATTAAAGTGCAAGAAACTGGCATCTTATTTCCAGTGCTGTATTTCTTAGTTTTTCACTGGCAGCATGATAGAGAAGATAACATTTAATTTAGTGCTGCTTTCAAACTGTAAAGGAACTCTGGAGTAATTTTATTTTTGTCTAGTAAACAAAGACAGTTTCTAGAGCCTAAAAACAGTTTATGCTACAGTTTATTTCTCAAAACTTTTTTTTTTTAATTGCATACATTAAGTATCTTAAGTGAGCTTAAAAATGTTATATATACAATATTTTTAAGACAGAAACCAACATAAGCCAAAACAACCACTTGCAAGAACTGTTCCACAGTGAGTAATAAGTAGTATTATACTATTTATATACAGAATATAAAAATCCTCAAGGATCTCAGGTTAAAAAGATTTTGGATTTAAGATATAGATTTAAAGAAACAGCGAAGTGCTGGAGAGGTAGAAGGCTGTAAAAGCTGGAAGCTGAGAAGAAAATCATGTAAGCATGATGCTTACATTCAGAAGTAAATTCTTTGTTACAGATTTGTTAATTTTAACAATTTGATATTTTAGCTAACAAAAGTCAAGTTTATTTTTTCCTGGTTATGGAAGGAAGGAAGGAGGGAAGGAAGGAAGGAAGGAAGGAAGGAAGGAAGGAAGGAAGGAAGGAAGGAAGGGAGGGAGAGAATTGGTTGCTTACAAGGAGAGGAACATATACATCACAAAAAAGGTCCAAAGCCTAAGAAAAGAGATTCATCTGCATGAAACTATAAAATTAAATGGAACTGCAATGGCACAAAATGTGACAATTTTGAACAAGTGTATTAATCCAGGAAGTGCTAAAAAAAAAGAAGTGTTCAGAAAATTATCAGTCTGGCCTTAATACCCTTTTCATAACAGCTTTGCACTCCTGGCAATACTACCTGCAATCAGGAACAATAGCCAGACAAGGCATTAGTGTTATTAATAAAATGTGATCTTTTTTTCTTTTTTGTGTGTTCATAGCAAACCATGTAGGTATTTAAATATGTCATTAAGTGTTACCTGCCACCCCTGCTGTCTGAACTGTAAAGAGTGCCAATTTCTCAGCAAATTTTCTTTGAGTAATGTTGTGCTGCAGTCAGCAAAATATTCTTAAAGTTTTCCAGTCAGGAGAAATATGCTGTGATTTTTACACTGTATTTAAAAGAGATAGAAACCTCAACCACCTTCCTAGTTGCCAAAAGCATACATTACCATTTTGGATTCTGAGTCAGGGCTCTGCAAAACATACCAGAGAAGAAATACAACCTGAGCAACCCACACCAGAGCTCTCTACAGAACCTACACAACTTTACTACACGCAGGAGGGGTGTTTTTTATTGTCAATAAAAACATGATTTCATTAAGGAGCTTTATCATATGCAACATTTCATAAACTATCGTTTTTAAAGTGCACAAATTCACATCGAGATCAATTGGGCGAGGGTCCAAATCCCAGACTAAGGATTCTCTATAAGAAATAAAATATGTAACACCAGAACAGAGTAGTATTTCAAACAGATTATGACTTCTAGTTAGTGTATGTCACTGTCTCATGAAAGATCCTCTTTCCTTGCCAAAGTCCAGAGTCATGGTTCCATAGCCCAAAATGGTCTATGAGTGCTCTCATGACTGTCTGAAGGCTCTTCCATCCTAGAATGATGCTGAGGATTGTAAAGGCAATGCTACCCTGAAGAGAAGGGCATTTTCCAGGGTAGCAGGTCTTAAGTAACAGGAGATCACTTCCCATACTCCCTGATGGAACAAAAGAAAAATAAATAAATAAATAAATAAATAAAGATATTTTAGTTATTTGATGCTGCTAGTGGTATTGTGCTTTATCATTTTTATATGCTGGCAACTCCATTATTCTTCTCAAATGGTACAATGATGCATTGCCATTATATATCTATATAAATCCTACATAAAATTCAGTTTGGTAGAATTATGGGAAATAAAAATATGCAGCTGTTCTAAGAATAAAAAGGCATCTATGTAAATTCTACAACTTTCAATACGGGTATATTTACTGTGATGAAGTCATCCTTGTCCAGCTGAATAGAAGCTATATTCATCTAAATTTTTAAATGGATGCTATATTTTTATTGAGATCTTTCATCTGTTTGTAGGTACTTCCAGACTTCTGATTCTGTTGATCAAAGTTGTTGTTGTTTGCTGTGTTTCTGTTGTTGTTTGTTTTTGTTGTTGTTGTTTTATTATTATTATCCCCTCTCCTGCCATCATTTGCAGTTTCATCTGCAGTTTCAATTACTATTACCTCTCTCTTTATTTATAGTTTGGATAACATCACTGTACATCCTTCTAGGCTGCATTTTGGTAATCTCCTGAGGTTTTCTCTCATCATGTCTATACAGGAGCAGGGTTAGTTCTGATGTCTATACACACTGCCTTTTCCCCTCTCTCCTTCTTACAATTACCAAAATGAAGAACAGATGACCGTGGCACAGGTGGATCATCTACGGCAGGAAAGTGCAAGAACATTAGAAGTTCTACAACAACAGATGAAGTTTACTTGAACTGGGGTCAAGGAAATTGGTAAAAGATAGTTTTCATTCAATGCAGAGCACGAAGAAAGAACAGATATTTTTATATTACATTTAGACATGAAAGTTTGGAAGTTGTACAAACCACAGGATCCCTCTATAGTCAATAAGGGTGAGACTTAGTTGACCAGCTGTAGATACCCAAAACATAAACATCCACAATTAAAGAAATGACAGAAACATCCCATATATAACCATGGGATAGAAACATGTGGCCTGAAGTGGATTTCTACATTTAGTCAAATGAATTATGCCCCCCAAAATCTTACTTCTCTGCATTGATTTAATCAGGAAACTTACTATTTGCATTGTAGACCTCTAAAAAAAGTGAAATTAATTCCATTGTGTCAAATGTGCCTGAGAGGTAGGATGAAGTACCCTCTGGAGAAAGGTGCATGTGGCTGGAGGTAAGTTTCTCTATTCCTATCTTCTTTCATGGATTTCAGTGGTAAGATATGGCTTCTGCCTTAGACATCTATGTTAAGTAACTGACTAGAAATTAGTCTAGAATCTGTCTTTACACAGTGCAAGCCATTTATTTCATAAATAATGACAACAGTTTATCACAAAATTTTAGTTCTTAAGTCCGTATTTAAATTATCAGTTCCTCTGTTATTTCAAAGTTACAGAGTTCTCCAAGCTGCTTCTGTTTTCTGTGGAAAGCTTATTTTCCTAACACTTATGTCCAAACTGTCTTTATTGTGGATTCAAAATTAAGACTTGGCAGTGCTAGGTTAATGGTTGGAATTGATGTTCTTAGAGATCTTTTCCAACCTAAATGATTCTATGATTCTATGATTAAGACAAAAAAAAATACAGTGCCAATGTAATCTGACACAGGTGAACAAGCAAAAAACTCTTGAAAATAAAATAAACTAGATACAGTGGTGAATTCTGTGCAAAACATGGTACCTCACCCAGAGGTCAGTGCTAAGGCATTCTTGTTTAGTGTCTTTATCATTGACTTTCAGGCATAGGAAAAGTAAATCCTTAGTGAATCTGTGAATGACACTAAATTGGAGGTTGAAGGAAGGAAGGAATGGACTGTGTGAGGTACTGTAGTGTTTCCATTCAGAAGGACCCTGAGTGCTTTGGGACTTGGGCCACTAGAAAGCACATGGAGTTCAGTAATAAGAAGTATAAAGTTCTGTCACCAACAGAATAACCCTGTGCACTAGTAAATTTGGCAAGTGACTCTAAGTAGCAGCCATACCTAAAAAGACAGTGAGTTAACATACCTAAAAAGACAGTGGGATAACTTAGGTTGAGCATCATCAGCAAAAGAGAAATGTTGTACACCATATTTACCACTGATGAAGCAACACTAGGAATCCTGTGTTTGGTTTTTCCCTCTCTTAGTTCAAGGAAAAAAAAAAAAAAAAAAGTGACGCTGGAGATTGTCCAATGGAGGACTATTAGGACTGTGAGATACCTAAAGAATGTGTCCCATGGGGAAAGAGACCCCTCAGAAGGGGTAAGCCCAGCTATACATACAAACTGGGAGACAAAAGGCTCAAAAGCAGCCCTGCAGAAAGGGATCTGGGAGTTTTTTTGACAGCAAGCTGAACGTGAGCCAGCAGAGTGCCCTGGCAGCCAAGAGGGCCTACTGTACCCCGGGGTGCATCAGGCACAGCACTGCTGGCTGAGCAAGGGAAGGGATTGTCCCACACTTCTCTGCGTTGGTGCAGCCTTGTCTCAAGTACTGTGTGCAGTTTCGGGTGCCACAGCTTTATAGCTGTCAGAGAGTGTCCAAAGGAGTTCTACAAAGATGGTGAAGGATCTAGAGGGCAAGACGTATGAGCAGTGGCTAGATCCCTCTGTTTGTTGAGCCCAGAGCAGAGCAGGCTGAGGGGAGACCTCATGGCGGCTTGCAGCTCCCTCAGGAGGGGAGTGGAGGGGCAGGCTCTGAGCTCTGCTCTCTGGGGACAGCGACAGGACCCGAGGGAACGGCATGGAGCTGGGACAGGGGAGGGTCAGGCTGGGGGTTAGGGAAAGGTTCTGCACCCAGAGGGTGGTTCAGGCACTAGAACAGGCTTCCCAGGTAGTGGTCAAAGCACCAAGCATTTGGACAATGATGTCAGACATTGTCTGATCTTTAGGTGGTCCTGTGTGGAGCTGGGTGTTGGACTCAATGATCCTTGTGGGTCCCTTAAAAACTCAAGGATATTCTATGATTCTATGAAAGGCCTAGGAAGATAGGCTTGTTTAGTCTGGTGAAGAAGACACTGATGGATAATCTGATAGCTGTCAACAACTACTGGAATGAGTCTGTCAGAGTCAGAAGAGACAAGGGTTACACTTTGTATCTTATGACATTCTGCCTGGACATGAGGAAAATCTGTTCCACTACTACAGCAATGACGCACTTGCATGGGCTGCCCAGAAAAACTGTAAGATCTCCATCTTTGGAAGCTTTCAAGAGTTGGCTCAATAAAGCCATGCAGCCATGACCTAGTGTCAGCAACAGTCCTAATCTGAGCAAGAGATTAGACAAGAAACCTTCAGAACCTCTTCCACACCATCTAAGGGACTCTCTAAGACTTCCACTTAGTACTGATGCATAGGAAAAGCAGCAATGACTGAGGAGTTAATTTTCAGAAGTTCTTAGTTAAGTCATTTCAAAACCCTTTAAAAAAACTTTTAAAATTATGAAATTTTAATTATGAAAATGGCAACTGATTTGTATCCTCTTCCTCTTTTTCTTACTTTCTTCTCTAAAGGACAGATCAATTGATATATGACACATCAGCTATCATCTGTGATGAGACATCACCAGGTAGAGTCTGACTGAAGACTCATATTTAAACCACATTTCTCAGATGCTCGGCAGTATCCTGGACACCTAGTTGAGACTGGTAGATGTGAAATAATGCCTACAGGAAACTACACCCTACTGGGGAGAACTGTGCCTTTCCAGAGTTAGCTTGGACCCAATATTTAGGAGAATGTATGTCACACTGTTAGTTAAATAACTTATTGCAAGTGTGAGAAAGCACAGTGCCAGCATAGTTAAAATAACATTTTGTACAAGCTTTTTTTGTTTAAATGTGTCAGCTGTGACAAACATAATGCCAGCAATAATTTGCTATTACCAATTGAAACATAAAACTATAATATCTCAGTTAAAAAAAATGCAGGGTCTAAGGATAGTTCCTTCAAGTAGTTATCTTAAAAAACAGTTTGGAAAGGATTTTTGAATATCCTGGGGAGAACTACTGCATTTTAACCACTATTTTCCTTTAACCCTGTAATTTGAGTATTCAATACTGACAGCAGTGATTATAAATAACAGTAATTCAAATAAATAATTGGGCACTACCACAAATTTGGGAAGAAGGGAAAGATATTATATTATGTGGGCAGGGTTAGAATTTGTTGGTGTGCAACCCACAAAATTTGAGGGGGAAATCAAACAGCCACAGAAGAAAAACAAAAGATAAATATATCTTTTGCTTTCCAGGTGTTATGTTGAGTGTATATTTCAGCAATTTTAAGTGCTGAAAAACCTGGAGTTACAACAATTAAGACAAAAGGAAAATATATATTAAGAAAGACTCAAATTCTCTATGAATTAGATAAATAGCTGGTATTATGCCCGCACTCTAGAGGGAAAATGAATTCGAGATTTGCCCAAGGCACTGAGGAAATGAGCAATTTAGCTAAGACATGAGTACTGCTGAAATTTTTCATTATTAATTCCATGTTTAAACACCTGTACTGTTTATTCTCATTCTGGTTTTGTTTGTTTGTTTTTCTAAAATTTGAAACATCCGGAGACCCTCAAAGACAAAGATTTAATTTGATCACTGTTTATTATATCCAGAAGGAAGCACAAATGCAGATACAGATACACATATGCATTACTTAGATGTCATTTGTGCTTATTTATCCTTGCTTATTTCCCAGGCTGCTCTGATCTAATTTGGTTCATTTAAACAAAAGAAAATATTCTCACTGACTTCAGAGCTTTGTTTCAACCAGGTTTCAGAGAACAGTTTTTTGTATCAAAGTAATGTAAGCTTCAGTCCTTCAGTCAGCTTCATTGCATGGACTTTAGAATGAGAACCCACATATTGCACAACCCTATGGATGATTCCTGAAGACCTTACAAAGTTTGGGAGATATAAACAAGACAGTGTACAAAGAGAAGAGAGCTCCTCAAATGGGGATACCAGAAATAAAACATCACACTTGAAACAGCAACACAAGCACTTGAACCTGCGTACCAACATCAAAACACTGTTTGCTTTTTAAAACTTTTCTTCAGAACCCCAGAAGTGAAAAGCAGCTGCTAACTTTCAGTGACTTCAGTGACCAAATAGCGACAACACTCCTATCTTTTGGGAATTGAGATTGATTTTCCACAGCTAGCAGTGTGAGGACCTTTAGCCTGAGAGCATACAATGATACTGAGGTTGGAGGATTTGAAGGCAACAACTTTTACAGGGTTAGACTTCTGCTGTGAGGTGTTTACAGCTACCAATTAATGGCAGCCATTTTATGCCCTGAAGTCACCTGCAGTTTAAAAACAGATTAAGCAAAGTGGTCCCCTCAAGCTCATGGGGGCAATTCTCTAAAGTGAAGTCTCAGACTCTAAGGAGTCTGGCAAGAGGCAATACATAAATCAAAGCTAGTAATGAATTACTAGTGCATTTACTGTTGGATCTGAAGTCTTTTCAGGGTACAGCCAAAGGATATGCTGTTCTCTTTGTTCTGAATACTGATGCTTCTTTGAGGAAAGAGGGCTTTTGCAAAGGAGGGATGGAGCTGAATTTGCTGATGGATGGGCTTTCTGGAGGAAGCCCAGATGCATTTTCTTGCTTAAGAATAATTTAGGGTCCCATTTCTCTCTCTCTCTCTTTCTCTCTCTCTCTCTCTCTCTTTTTCTCTTGCTTGCTCTCTCTCTCTTTCTAAGGTCCCACACTGTCTGAAGCAATTATTGCTCTTAGGTAGAGAGCCTTAAATTTACCATGTATCTCCATTTACCCATATATTTTTCAGATTCCAAGTCTGTTCTGCTGTGAAACTAAGCTGTCATTCAGCCAGACAAGAAGATAACAGAAGTCTTACACTGCACTGTACAAACCAATGCAGAGGAAATGCTGGTCATACACAATATAATGAAACACCCAAGAACTCACAGAAGCAGTTTACTCCAGGAACACCCCTGTCTTGAACCATAACCCTTTGGATTTGATATAGAGCAGAGAACATGATTACTGTAATACACCTTGGAAATTTAAACCCATCTTTCTTCCACCTCCTTTCCACCCTTTGCTGCACACCAAGCTCTCTGAAGAGGAGCATTGCCTCACAGCTGATAACAGATGTCAAGACCTTTCTAAATAATTTTAGGTGTTGAAGTCAAGATAGGGGTAAATACCTTCAGGCTTTCTATCATCAGTGTAAAATTCTTTTGAAAGAGAATTGAAAAGTAACATATTGTATTCATGTCACCATAGAATGTAAACCACTATACATTCAGTGATTATGTGACTGAATATAAATGAATAAATGAATTTACATATGAAACATGGCTTCTGTAATTTTGTGAATATGCTCTAACTATGTAACTCTAACTATAATACCTTGAATAATCTCCTGAAGACATTGCACAGTGTGGGACATTTATCCAGAGTGATCAAATGCCCAGTGGAAGCCTTTGAATTCAGAAGTGTTAAAGTGGCACACAAATCCATGTACATATATTTTAAAAATGAGTCTGCCATCTGGAAAAAGATATAAATGGAGAGGCTGATAACTGCTAATTGTTCGAACCACTTAAATAGTGGGAAGTGCTGGGCTGTGTATTTAACGGTTTTGCATTGCGCTAATCTCTGCTGGTAGCAGAGTCAATAAAAGCTCTACATGGAGTCTGAACACAATGTGATTTTCCTAGCCAGATAAATCTTCCCCATCCCCACTATCCTTATTATCCTCCTGACAATGCATCTAACAATTGGAATAAATGTGTAATCGAGACCTATGCTACAGAGTGAATTTGCTCTGAAAACATTATTCAGGAAACAGCCACAAGTAAAGGCTCAAGTTTTGTATGAGTTGCATGCAGTTCTCATTGCTCTGGGGGAAGGGAGTATCATCTAGAAAATAGGAACATGCACCAGTTTGACTTCCAAATGCATTTGTGATTCCAATTCAAAAGCTATAAGAGCTTTCCTGAAGAAAAATGAAATCCAATTGCTAACAGCTGTGGGATTATCTCAGGTGTTTATTGCCTGTGTTCATCCTGATTGAAAACACAGACAACAAAACCTGATCATAGGTATCACTTTGGATGAAAAGTGGAAATGAAATGGCTGAAGAAAGAGGTAAGATAGATTGGATGAAAAATAGCAATTTCCTTGTAATCTTTCCATGTAGGCTGCCAAATCTTGCCCCAAAGGCACTACCAGAGATGATGACTATAAGAATATAAACCAAGAAACACCTTCTTGAATCATTCATCCTCAGCCATCTTCTAAGTTTCTTCTCATATCTATAACAAACTCTGCCTCAAAAACAGATGGGTTTCTCTCCCCAGTTGGAAGAGCTTTGTGAAGTTCTACCAAAGCTTCAATCATTAAATGTCTAGATTTTTTTTTTTTTTTAATTCTGGACTATTTTTATTTATAGCTAATTTATACCAATTTCTTTTCCTGACAACAAAGTCTTAGAGTTCAAATGATTCTTACTATCTTGGAGAGATATCACACCATGAATCTAAAATAGGCCAACATCAGTCCTGTTTTCTTGCAACCTATCTTTAAACCATTATTTAAACGCATTAAAGTTTATTACAAACTAAACTTTTCTATGAATTGCACACGCCAGTAAATATCCTGTTTCAAAGTCCCAACAGAGGAGTCTCTTCTGGACCTGTTGCTTTCAACTGCTATCAAACTCATTTTTAAGCAAGCCAACTGTCTTTTTCTCTTAGTAAGTCTAATACTTTAGGTATGACAATCTATATTCAGGAAGAAAAGGAATATGAAAACAACTTCTGTCACTCTACCAGCCATCAGTGGTAGAGATGTTCATTATTCTCTTCATCTACCTGTCCACAGTGTTCAGCATGGCTGAAATAGGATACAGTGAGAGAAAATGGTCTCCATTTAAGGTAAGGCTAGTTCTTACGGATATCCAAAGTCATATGAGCTTGTCTTTTTCTGTAACTAGAAGTAGAACTAGAAACACATTCAGTGATTTAGTGATGAAATAGTATGTTAGCCTGATCAAACATCTTAGATGCTGGAAATGTGCAGATGACTCACAGCCCTGCCCATCCTTCACCATGTACAGTTAACCCTGTGCTTGGAAAAGACTAACTCATAAATGAAGACATCTGCACCAAAAAGTCCACAGTGCCAGTGGAGAAGAGGTGAAGCTTCAACCGGTCAAGCTGAGAACTGCTCTTAGACTTCTCATTACTCATTAATTCCTGCATCATTGTGTCCACAGTGTTATCCATCTTCAGTTCATTAGCAGATTTTGACACATCCAGATGAGCAGTGATTTTATTTTTATTATTTATTCCCATTTTACTTCCTTGCTAGACAATAGCAAAAATGTCAGCATGAACTTTCCACGCACAGAAAATTATAGCTAGTAGAGATGCAGGTAGTGCGTCTAGCTACATTTGATAACACATCTGCACCAGTCTCATCACTGAGGTCTTCATTCTGGCTTCCTACTATATTTCAAATCACATTCAAGGTCTCTGCTTATTTCAAAGGCATTTAATGGGCTGAAATAAAGAAAACAAAGAAGCAACAAAAATCTGTATACAAGACTTGTGATAAAAGTCAGGATAAAACATTTGTGGTAACTGTGATTTGTTGATACCAGGAGACTATATAACCAGGTTAAAGCTCAGACATGCCTGAGCCTGAACTGTTTTGAAATCTTTCCTGAGACTTGAAATTCTTTTGACTTTCTCCTAAGATAGTGTGGCTGTGTACTCCTCCCTGCCTTCCTCACCCCCTTTCCTCCCCCCAGAATGACCCTTCACCCATAACCCTGCTTGGCCAATAGCCATCAGTGGTGACCATGATGGGTGTGTTTGGTCATGATAACCAAACCGGGCTCCAGGTGGATTTGGGGGAGAATGATTCAAGGGCTAGCTGTTCATGTGCCAAGCAAATTGGGCTGGTATTCACATATGGCTAGTAGTCAGTCATCTCGTCCCATAAACAGGGGAGAGCTCAGAGTCTGATGAGCTCTGCTGTACTGCAGTGAGCTGCATGCCAGGATCTTCCCCTTGAGCAGGGACACCTTTCAAGGTTACTCCTCAAGGTTAATTGCTTACCTGTGACAGAGAGTTGGTAAATGACTAACAGCTGGTTTGTTTAACCTTTGCAAGTATTTTGCTAAGAGTGATGAAACTTTGAAATCTTAACTAAGTGCATAAAAGATTGGTTGTGCATATAATCCTTTAGGCATAAACCAATAAATCTAGCATTGACAAGGTCCAGTTGTATCTAGACTCCTCTGAGTTTCAACAGCAAAAGGGACTCCATTGTGAACTTCATGACTCAATGTGAGGGTCTCTCTGATGCTTTCAGTCTGACCCTTTCCTCTGTGCAGTAAATAATCAAGTGACTGCCATGATGAATCTCATTATTGTCACAGTTACCATTAGAGCTTTGTTAAATCACTGTCTCAGTCATGATTAAGCCCTGTTAAATCTCTGTTTTCATAAATAAATATATTGATGCTTCTCTCTTACAAGTGAAGTGCATCATTACTTGTGTGGCATATATACAAATACAAACAAATCTGCACACTAAAAATATGGACAAAAAGTGTTAAGAATGACTCAGAAAGGAACACAAAACACAGTTATCCCCAAAACACATACTGCAGAAATATCAAAGGTTCGAAGGGTAATCTGGATGATGAGTGATGTGGTACTTTAGGGGACAAATTGCAATTTCTGCCTGCCAGCTGAAGAGTTGCCTGTCCAGAAAACCTGTGTCCAAGTGGGTAACTGATGCTGGGCAGCACAACAGCACCACTGACCATTCAAAATCCCCTGAGAAGAGGTCTGTTTTGTCAGGTTAGTGATCAATGAGGTTTCTGCCTAGAAATAAATAAATACATAAATAAATAAAACCTTTTTTCTACTTCTCCTCAACCTTGAAGATTTGAGGACTTAAGGCTTTATTATTTATTTATTTATCCTGCCCTTAGGGTCACAAAATTGTCCAGGCCATAGCCACAGTCCTAATAGACCTTGGGGTATCCCACAGAAAGGAAAGTCAGATTCCTACAGACAGAGCAGAAAATGTCCGGGGGGGGGGGGGGAACCTGACTGTTGCTTCAGCTTGTATTCAGTGACTTGAACACCAGCTTTTCTCTTCCCCCTTGCTAGAGGAGACTTCTGCACAGTCAGGACAACTACCTGTGTTTAACAGTAGCTGTGAACAATTATTTCTGCTCTACCCTCCTTCCCTTTGCTGTGAAGTCCAGTGAAGTGCTGTGACTGACAACTTGTGTGTTGGGGAGATACAAGACCATTTCAATAGAGGTTTGGGAGTAGCAGTGTACAGGAGACTATGTGAGACTCAAAATACTTTTGAGTCTCTGCAGTTGATGAAGATACCTCCATTACCGTTCTGGCTTTCTGGGATGTCAGCCAGTTATTTCTACAGAGGTAGAAATCCTTGTGGAAAACAGGATTTCTGGTGTAAAACATTTTATAAACTAGGTTTCTCCACTACATATATTGACCAGCCCCACTCTATTTATTTGGTTTTGATTCCTTCAGCTGAATTAATTGCCATGTAGGCAACATGAGTTAAAGATCAAATCTGATCTGCACATCCCTCCTTCCCAGCCTCCTGGCCCCCACATTAATTCCAATGTTTATGTAGGAGGATCCTGTCAATAGCATGGGTCTGCATCAAAGGTCACAGTATTTCAGTGCAGAAGCTGTAATGCTGCACTGCAAGCCATCTCATTTGGTGAAATCACAGTACAATTAATTGCTACATTAAAATAGAATTTGCATAGGGCTACTTATGACATTTCCATTAAAATCACATTAGTTCATCATGATTAACACTCTTTCACTGAACACTGAACAAATTAATCTGTGGATGCTTTGCTATACCTGTGTTCAGAACACAACTTGCAGAAGACAGAGATGCCTTCTTTCCATTATAAAATGACTACTCAGAGCCTGTTTCTAACCAGAGCAGGCTGAAAGTACATGTCAAGACTCTGTGTAAACGAGAATGCAAGAAATTAGTAATTCACAAGAATGGCCAAGTGAGTCAAAACCACACTTACTTTTTCTATGACCAAAATAGCCTTTCCCAAAACAGTAGGGTGAGACGTTTTTTATAGTTTTTAAAAAGTAATTATTTTGGATTTGCTGAAAATCTTATTATTTGGGCCAATGCCAGCAATCAATGCTGAACATGCAAATCCTTCAATTCTTCATCCAATGTTTAGATGTGATCTGTTGTGATAATTTTGGCTAAGCTCTGCATAGTGCAGGTCTTGACTGTGAGGGGAGATGCAAAAAAATAATGTTCTGTGCTGATTTTGGTTCCCACTTCTATTCAGGCGAAACTTCACCAAACTGCTGTGACTTTTCAATATGACAGATAGTGGCTTACCAACTTCATCCACCTGGTCACTCAGTATCCTCAGATACATCTCATAAGATCCCATTAACTATTCTCAGATCAGCATATATCTACCTCTAGTAAAACAGCTGGTTAAGCCTGAACAAAAACTAACCCATCAGCACAAAATCCTCTGCTAGCAACTAGACAGCCCAAAAACCCTTTTCCCCAGTAGAAAATATTTCTTTGATATCATTCATTTGTCCAAATGGTTTTGAAGAAAGCAAACATTGTTTCAGTATTTTTCATTTTGTCTCAGTATTTTTCATTCACTCATAACATACTTATTAAAAAAAAAAAAAAAAAAATCAAGGCTGCTGGTGGGAAAGTGATGTTTCCCAGCTAAATTGCAGTGCTTTCTGTCCAAACCAAAATCCTAAAGATTAGTTAAAAGAAAAAAAAAAAAAAAAATACTACCTAGCCAAAATAAGAAGTAGTACAGATCTGTACAGCTCAACACTGCAGGAAATCAGTAGAGTTAAATACAGAGTAGTTCATCTCTGTATTTTTTGAGTTGCCTTAGTATTTCATCACATATACACTTTGCAGTAGATTTTTGAACTGGTAAGTAGCTGATATCCAGAAGATTAACCTACTGAATATGGACCAAAAATTTAATTACTGTGTTGACATGCTAATGAAAGTAGTTTGAGACAAGATATTCATGGATGCTACAGAAGCCTATTTAAAATAAATAAGTAAATAAATCCCAATGATAACTGTAAAATGCAAAGCAATTTGAAACCTCTGTGTGACGATATTTTGAGATACACTGCTGGGAAAATTGTGCCCAATTTATTTATGGCAGGTAAAAGTAACTTTCACTGTTCCTTTGTATAGAATGAATTTCACCTTCTGTCTTCTTCACTAGGGAAACAAGCATGATATTGGCTTATAAATATCATACGGTTGAAGACACAGTGAAGAGAACAGCACACCACAAACTGTAACCTAAAATTTTCTTGGGAAAAAAAATAAATAAAAAAATTTAGAAAACACCTTAATAAAAGCAGCGTTATGTTCATAGAAGTTATAAATGCAAAGTCAAATGTGAATTCCTCAAACAAAACATCTCTTGAAAAGCAAACAAACAAACAAAAAAAATAAGCTTGGTTATTAATCCAGCTAAGTGATTATCATGTACTCCTCATTTTCCTGTGAAAGATACCTTTTAACTTACAGTTTCCTGTATTCAACTACAACAAGAGGAGAATTTGGGGAGAATTTGAGCTAAATACCTTCAAGGTGACTAAAGAGTAAATAAAATCTTTGTGGTTTGCTGTTGTTTTTTTGATGTTGTTGTTAAATATCAAAATTTTCCTTTCATATAGACCACTTTTAAAGAGACTAAATTTTCTATGCATGATGCTTCAGTTGTTTCATGACGAAATTTAAAAGCGATAGACAAGTTAAATTCCTCCCTGTGATGACAACCTCTTGACTCAGCAGTAAATCCAGAAGCCCACTAGGCAGATATTCTCTCTCTTCTACATTTTCACTGAAACCAGGTATCATAGAATCATTGAATGATTTGGGTTGGAAGTGACCTTAAAGACCATCTAGTACCACCCCCCTGCCATAGGCAGGGACATCTCCCCTCAGACCAGGTTGTTCAAAGCCCAGTTCATCCTGGCCTTGAACACTTCCAGGGATGGGGCATCCACAGCTTCTCTGGGCAACCTGTGCCACCTTATGAGTGAAGATTTTCCTCTTAACAGCTACTTGAAATCTCCCCTCTTTTATTTTAAAACCATTACTCCTTGTCCTATTACTACAGTTCCTCATAGAGTCCCTCCACAACTACCCTGTAGGCCCCCTTTACGTACTGAAAAGTCACAATGAGATCACCCTGGAGCCTTCTCTTCTCCAGGCTGAAATCCCTCAGCCTGTCTTCATAGGAGAGGTTCTCAAGCTCCTTGGTATATATAATGCAGAAGGATGCTTTTCTTTCTTTATATTCTTAGTTTATTTTTCTTATGTAAGTAAATGAGGGTGGTTTCGATATCTATGTCCTTGTGAATTTGCTGAACCTTGGCTGCATTGCTGATTCTCTCTGATCAGTGTGTAGTTTGTGTGAGCTGTTTAAAAGCAGTTTCAGAATTTTAGGGCAAACTCTGAGACCTGTTTTATTTATTCACCATAACAAAAAGCAAATCTACAAAAATCTAAAACCTCATTCACTTCCCATTTATAAATGGCATCTCTACTAATATTTCTGAAGGCATTCTGAGCATTTTTCTCCACTTAAACCTGTTAGATTTCTCCCCCAAGTTATATCAATCATGTGTTACTGTATGGATAGATAGCCAAGCAACGTTCAGACTTCATTTAATCTTACCAAGCAGTACAGTCCTGAATGATGTGGATGGTCCATAAGTGCTTCTGTATAGAAGGTGGGAGAACAGTTGTTCTGAATAGATTTCTAAGGTCAGTCTAAGGGTATTTTTGGTTGAGAGTATTTTATTGGCTAGTCCTTTTATACTCTTAGGTGCTAACAGGCAGCAGTGACATGCCCTAGAGAGGGAAGGCCTCCACTTCTTGGGCTGGAACATATTGCTGGGTACAAAAACGGCGCAAGGCAAAAGCTGAAGGTGCAGCTCAGCTCATTGCCTGGAGAGAACTGCAAACCGTGATTAGTGTGCATGGATCTACATGGGCATTTGAGCATCCATCAGGCTTAAGTGACTTTTCTTCCTATGCACTGACCAGTGGATTTTCTAGTAGGAAAGTCCAGGATAGCTCAAGAAGTGAAGTCAAATTTACAGGGAGATCCTGAATCGCCTGCAGACAGGCAGGGGAGTGTGGTGTGGTCTCTTGTCTTCTTATTAGAGGAGTAGGTCCAGCTCTGGTGCTTTCTACAGTGCTTGCATGCTCATTTATGAAGCAAAACTATTACAATGACAACTATCCAGTGAAATTACCACTTATTTCAAAGGCACAGGTCTGACATTTAAGTGCCAAATGTGACTTTTCCTGAAACTTGCTGGGAAAACAAATGTCTACCTACTATTTGTGTGACTGAAAATATACTCACAGAAAAGGTACTATCATCCTGAAGTATTGTTGCTATATAACTATTGCTGCTGGTTTTTGTTTTAATTGCTGCTAGTTTTTGTTTTGATGCTGCAACAGGCTTATCACATTATTCCCTGTCCCCATGGGATGTGCCATCAGACAAACAGTGCACCAGAGAATTGTCTCACCAACAGCTACACACAGCAGAGTGATATTTTGCAAATAACCAGAGTGAAAGAAATCAATTTGGCTGCTTAATATATTGGCATCCCTGTTAGAAATATGCTTCAGCACTTAAAAAAAAAAATCCCCCAACGTATGTGTGATTACAAAATATGACATGGTATCAGTCTATTCTCCACAGCACAGTGTATTGCCTGACAGCTAATGTGCTTTTCTGCACTGTTATTAGCTGTCTTGCTGCAATGCAGTACGTTACACAGAGTTACTCTGGTGTGCACAACTCTGCCCTGCTCAGCCCTGAATTTGCAGAGTAAATGTTGATTACCTTGAAATGGTGTTAATACGATAAGCCACTAAAAGCCATAACAGCAATCATACAGTTAACAAAAGCTGCGACTGTCAGCCAAATTGCATACAGAGCACAATTATTTGTGCCATTAATTGGAGTATAACATTTCCTCTTGAGATAGCAAAGATTAAAATTTATGTTGATAGATAACTTTAGGGCAGGATTGAAAACAGCAATTTTAAATGCACATGCAAGTCACACCTTCGAGGAGAACTTGCTGGTAAACCTGACAGTTTATCACTGCTGTAATAAGGAGGAACAAAAGTAACATCCATGTAAAACAGCAACATCCTGTGAACTGAAACCCATCCCTGTATTTTCTAGCCAGCTCCTGAGTTATGCTGCTGTCTACCTGCAGATGGTCTGAGCACCTTTTATGTAAAATCAGCAGGGATAATGAGGCATTATTAGACACTCAGCAGGAGCCTCCATCCTTGTTTTTCAGGGGAAAATCTCTACTCAGTGAGCTGATGAGGCATTAGAGTACATTGGCCCAGATCTTCAGAGGTGCTCTGATCACTAACAGATATTGATTTCAACGAGCACAGTGCATCTGGGTACCAAGACACTAAATCACTGTCACTATATAGTCTCTCTGTCTGTAAGGGTCATATACCATAATCTAATGCTGCATCTGATCTTGCCCATCACAGTAGCATCAGTAGCATGAGCCAGGATTTTGTGACTACATAAGCTTTGGCCCCACCAGCTGCTACTGCAAAGCAGCCCCTGACTCTCTGCAAAAGATGAATAAAACCCAAGAATGCCACTATTTGCATTTGCTCAGCCTGCCTTGTTCTTCACCAGCCATGAGTCTGGTGCAAGCTCAGTTGCTGCAATGCAATCTGACATACTGAGATCATAATGGAAACACCACAAGTGAACAAAGCTGAAAAATTAGCCATTAACATATAGCCATGTTGTTCCCAAGCTTCACATGCATGCATAAAGAGATGCAAGCATGCACATAGACACACACAAGCTGCAGCAGTCAGCAGTGCTTAGCAGAATCAGTTCCCATTATTTTGCTGCAGTATGAGGATGGAGAGATTAAACTTGTGTCACTTTTTCTGCCTCATTTTATATTTTTAAAATCTCAAAAGTCCAGCAGACAAAAGCAGAAAATGTGCAGAAAGAAATTACTGAATTTCAGCTCGTGTTCCCCTTTGAAAAAGAAAAACAAACAAACAAACAACAACAACAACATCTATACAAGGACTCTGAGGCTGAAGTATTCTACCATATTTTTGAGAGTGACATTTTGGACCCAAATCCTTGTACTGTAACACAGTAAGACAGGCCATTACTTTAGGTGCTGTAACCTGTATATTGTTCTTCTGCTCAAGTAGCAGATGCCGGGAGGGAAGACAGGCATTGCCCTGCCGGCGCAAAGGAAACATTAGTGACCCACAGCCATGGGATGTGCAAATGCTGGGAAAACAGGGAAAGGCCTGCCAGCAGAGCAGTGCTCTGCAGCAGAATGCTCCTTCCAAAGAATGAAGTGTCAAAAACCTGGAGGTTGGTAAACAATTACCCTAACTTGTAAATATAAGGGTCCGTTTTATATAGTCATGGCTGTAAGTGGATGCTGGACACCTAAGCATTCCCACGTCCAAGCAATGATCAGAGCTCTGCAGTATTCTAAAACTGTATGGTAAGGTCACAAGGTTCATAAAAGACCTCTACCCCACACTTTTTATATCCTTTGCATATCAGAGCCACATGTAGCACCTTCCTGAGGCTGGAAAGACAGTAGTATTTTTTTTTTTTTCTGTGCTGCACTTAAAGCTGGGGTGCCTCTCCCAGATGCCATGTTCTACTCACCAATAAGCCAGTATTACTTACTGGCCCCTCTCTACGGTTGTCTTCAGGAAGATCTATCAATCAGCACCTTCAGCTTCCTTTAGTTCAAGGTTTAGATTGAAGAGCTAAAGTTTCAAGACATGGGTCTGGATTTCTCCAGGCTCTAATTAAATATGGCAAACTACAACAGAGTAATCAAAGAACAAGTCTAAAGGTATTGTTTCAAGTTTGAAAAATAGTGCCTGGTAAAGATAGGGAGCAATACGTGAGTTTCTGTTTGGTGCTTGACAAAGATTTGTTACAGATATGCATCCCAGCTGCCCGCTGGTTCCTACTCTGTTTCCTCTCTCTGTGCAGCTTGTTCGTATTCTCTCTGCACGGACTCTGCTGCTGAAGTAATACATCACAGCTATCCATCTTGCATATTATTAATAGCATTGCCATTTGGGCAGCAAGATACAAGCAGAAATCTGAAATATAAAAAGACCCTCTTCTCTCGAGGAAAAAAGAAACTGAAAATTGGTCATTGTGTATATCTAGTATTTTCAGTCCCAAGAATCTTTCCCAATTGTTCAGTGAAGAGGAAGTTGTCGTGTCTGTACAGCTAGAGTACAGGACAGAAAAAATCTTTGAGAAATGTCAAAGCTGCATAAAGTGCATGACCCAGGAATCACCATCTAGGATTACAGCTTTGTTTCCCATAATTACTGACAATTATTTGCACTGACTCATGTAACAAAAGCAGAACACAGATAAGGAAATTGCCATGACTTAGGGTTTTAATTTGTATACAAAAGACTGGAGTTAAATAGCAATAGCTTTCTCATGATTCAGTGCTAGCCCAGCCCCCTGCAGATGCAGCTCCTCAAATCCTACAGATTTCACTGATAACAGCTCTGTGTTCCTGCTCCTGAAATCCAAGCAATCTCATTCATCTGAACTCCCTGGCTGAGATCACACATCAGTGTCCTCTGAATATCAGGTTTCTGCACTCAGTAAAAATAGTTTAAGAACTTCTTTAATTTATGCCTTGTTTTATATGAGTGAATCTGCATCCTGCTTTATTACTGGCATTCGTGGGCAGATGAAGCCACACCTGACAGTATGGTTTGGCAAATCCTGCAGCCCAGTGGAGGAGGTGAGGTGCCACATCTCCATACACCTAGGTTCAACCAGCAGCGAGGCTGAATGTGTGTCCCCAGCAGGCACAATCACACAGAGCAGATGTGTACACCACATATACATGTATAGATATGGCCAGCACACAGATCTACACAGACAGGTCACACAGCACTCAGTGAACAGAAACAACACTGATGGCTGCATCCTGTCCCTCAAGAGAGAAATAGATCTTAGCTTTGCAAAGAAGAATGGTTGAACGTGTGAATTGGTCATAAAAAAAGTGATAGGCTCCTTAAGGTTTGAGGGACTTAAATTGCTTTGATAAACAGCTAGGCTACTTTTAGAAACTGAAATACATTATTCATAATGTAGCAAATAATTCTGAAAAGTTACTGGTCCAAGATATGTCTAAGTAACACATGAAAAATCACAACTTGATAAGCAATAGAACTAAAAAACAGTTGGTATTAGGAGTCTGTTTAGGTAATGGAACGTTGATAGCTCAGGTCAAAAAATAAGTATTAAATTCCCATACTTTCTCTCTCTTCCCCTGCTCCCCCCCCCCCCCTCCCCCCAAAGCACTTTTATCTTTTGATCCTGGCAGTTTATATAATTAAGCAAATTTGCTTCATCATAATATTTAGGTGGAGAACTGCTACAGGCTCCAAGAAGACTTTCAAATTTTAAGCACACCTTCTCCTCCTGAGTTGTTTCTTGACAGTATTATATTTTTCTTTTAGCTTGCTTACCATTTCTAAAATTAGTTCATGCAGCTTATGGGAAGATCAGCCTTTTACCTTCTGTTATATTCAAAATGTTGCTGTGGGCAAAGAGGAGAGAACACCTTACAAGTGAAGACAAGAATTTCATTGTTAGAAGTGCTTATATTTTAACAGCATAGTAGACTCATTTATTTGCTTAGCAAATATTAGCAACTGATGCTAACAATTTAAAGTAATACAGACAAATGTCAATAAAGTTACATTGTTTATACAGAAAAACTTTCTTAGTACAGCCTTTCCTTTGGAATTATGCTATTTAGAATTACCTTTCTGTAGTTTAAAACAAACAAATAAACAAAACAAACAAACAAACAACAACAACAACAACAATAAAAATGCTTGAGTGTGGTCTGTATGCTTCCTGTCCTGCCCCAAATCATCACTGGAGTTACATTTACATTCAGATCTCACCTTCTCTGCCCTTTTCCCTTTTCTTCTCCCACCTCATTTTCTTAAATGTAATTAAGAAATAAACTTAATCAAAATGTCATGAAACTACTGGATGTACTAGCATTGAAGTAAATTATTAACACATTGCTTGACACTCTGAATAAAACACTTGGGCAAGGCAATGTTCCAGTGCTAGGAGCTTGCATTGCATTGTACAATCTGTAATTGGCAACCATACTTTATACAAGCAAGATATTGGGCTTGGGCCAGGGAGGATAGTAGTCATTGCTTTTATGTATACTTAAATTTTAATATTTTTAAAGTTATATTTAAATTTTAAATTGTAGTTGATCTTAAAATAAAAAGAACAAATTTTCCTTGTCTCTGTAGTTGCAGGCTATCATAATAAAGCCCTACAGCACAGTGTCCTCATTGTTTGCAACAGAAGTAGAAGTTTTCACCCAGATTTTTCATTTGTATTCTAAAAAGTATTTACACTTCTCTCCTTCCATGCTAGAACATTTAAACAGACCTGCACAGGAATAAAATGAGTAACTCAAAAATCTGTTATATCTGGCCACTAGGCTGTACAGTCTTGCCTAAACTGGAAGGTGTCTGGGGCAGGGATTGTTTTGTATAACATCTGTACAGTGGAAAATTTATTCTTGGCTAAATAACGTTACATGGCTGTTATGTACACAGCATCATATGGTACTGTTTTGTACCATGAATTATCAACATGCCAAGGAAGTGGCAGAAATTTATCTTATCAAAGTTTAAGGTCATTTAAAAATTGTTAGGACTTGCCTTCATGTCCTTTTTGTATTAAAGTCACATGTCCTCATCACAAGTTCAATGAAACAGGACTCAGAGGAAGCCATAAAACTTTCTATAAGTGATATGAAATACCGTTCAGTTCTCCAGCAGGTCATATCTCTGTGTCCTTATATTTAGCCTAGAAATGAAGAATGTGTATATTTCATAGAAAAGTGGGAATCATTCCTACAATTTCATGAAGTTTCTGGTTTGAGCTCAGTAAAAATGGGAACTATAGGACCTTTACAATACAATTTTTTATATACTGGTAAATGGTAGTTACTGTACGACTGAATTTCATCCATCTTGCATCTCAGGCAGGGGTATGATTGAGGAGACAATAACACCATGGAGGAGGCAAACTCCTGCCATCTTTTGTATTAATTATGATTTTACACTGAGGTGAAGATTTGTCACTCTGGTTGTGGACAACAACTTTTTTATATAAGGCAATCCACGAACAGAGATTAGAGCAGCCATCTCTACTGATTACCTACCTGATGTATCTATTCTAGTAAAATAAACAGGTGCAGACCTAAACTTGGCTCTGTGACAAGCCAGGGATTGGTCACAAGCATGTTCCCTGGAACAGCGCTGGTTTAGACCCATTAGTCTTCTCCCTGACCATGTTCAGGCACAGTTTGGGACAGCAAGTACCAGGAAGAGTTTCCTGGTGGATGGATGGATAGATGAATGGATAAATGGATAGATGGATGGGTGGGTGGGTGGGTGAGTGGGTGGGTGGATAGGTGGCTGGATGATGCCACCCTGTTCTGGAACTTGGCCATGCAGAGGTGAATCACACGATGTATCTCACCCTCTGGACAAAGAACAGTCACTGACCCACTTCATTCAATAGCATAGACACAGCCAAAGAATTTGTGCCATCTTATTTAACTAAATAACAGCCTCTCATCACCTGACATAGTTGAAGAGCTTGTTTTGTGACTGCAATGCCCAAAAGTATAAATGAATTCCTCGTAGATAGAGTAAGGTTAGACTCACACATGCACCTCCCTTTTCATGCTCCCCTGTACATTTTCTGTCCCTGACATATGTCCAGTATGGTAATGTTACCTCTATTTTCCTTCACCATCGTTCATGCCTGGTTACAAGCAGCCAGAACAGGAGAGTGACAGGAGCAGCCCACCAGTACTGCTGAGACAGCTGCCCTGGCCAGCAGCCCAGCAGCCCAGCAGCATGGCCTGGTTTCACCTTCCCAGAAAGCTGACAAGCTGGGGAATTACTGCATTTGGTCACTTTTTACCAATGACTAATGACTGAAATCACACAGGCAGAATATCCTGAATTACTTTTCCTTGTTTATCTTAAAAATGAACATGCTCGGTGATTCCCATAAAGGATGGGATCACACAGCACATGCATCTGTGTGTTGGGGTGATGTGTGCAATACCAGATTTGTTACAGGGTACTTCAATAGCAAACCACTCTCTATATTCAGATATTGCCCTTTCATTTTTATCAAGACCATTTCCCAATATGAGTCTCTCACCTGGTTACATCTACCCATGTATGTGACCAATCACCATCACACTTGTGGTGCCTCATAATCATTAAAAGACATTCTCTGAAACAGAGAGGCATTGCTATCCATATTTGATAAATGAAGAAAGGAGGTGTAGGGGCTGACACAGGCTACTTGGGATGACCACAGTGAAGATGCAAAGTGACCCAAGTCCTCGGAGTGCCAGTCCATGGCCCTGGCCCTGGGAACTCTTATTCGTTGCTATGTCCACCCATTTGATGGTACAGGTAACAGTGCAGAGTGTAAAACACTACTATCAACATTTTAATTTATATTAAAGCAATGAGCAAAAGCAAGGGAAATTCTTGAACAATGCCTTTTTGGCAAAACCTGTATATGGTAATTTTTTTTTTTTTTTTTTGAAGCTTTACATGCACTTACAAATTCCTTTTGAGAAACTTCTGTTGCTTTGTTCTTGTTAAAGAACAACACTCTTTCTTTCTCCATTGCCTGTCTATGTTTTGAGTTGTCATTGCTCTATTGCCACAACAGTTCTGAAGCACATTCTCTGTTGATTCTGCCTGGATTCAGAAAAGGTTTTAGATACCTGAAGTCAGTGCGGTAGCTTGAGGTGCAAAGCTGGGTACGGTGACCACAAGACTTCAGGGTCAGCATCCACTCAAATCAGCAGGACTCTGTTCACTGACCACAGTGGAACTTAGTTCAAGCTCAGTTTCATGTTAGCTTGCAAAAGACATGAAATATAAGCAGTTATAAGGAAGGGAAATAACTATTTTTTGCTTAAGCTGGTCAGCTCAGAAGCCTCTTGTGTGCATCCATTAGCACACAATGCCACTCCTGCACTAAGGGAGGCCTGTGATTTATGAGACATGGAGCAAACCCATGGGTGAGAAGCAAAGCTTAGAGGCAATTTTATGGCTTTCTGGGTGTCCTGTGAGATTCAGCCAGCTACAGGGGTAGTGCGTGCACTGCAGGCCGCAGAGCTTTGTGGCACAGATCTGTGCCCTGAGTTTGGCTGTGAGGAGGCTTAACAGGCCTGAGATGATGAAGTGAGCTATTGTTTAAAAAGATGTGCCAGGCCCAGACTAGCAAAATGTAAGACAAAGTGGAAGACAGAAAGTGCTGATCTGGTTCAAAGGACTATGAGTGATCAAATGATGACAACTGCTGCTTTGTGTTACTCAGAATGCTACTCATCCATCAGAAACAACTCCAGGTAACGTAATTAACAAGATCTCTTCCTCACGCAGGCTTCTTGCTTTGCTCATGGAAGCGTGAGAGAGAAAAAAAAAAAAAAAAAAAAAAAAGTAGGATTGAAGAAATCTTTAATTTACTCAATTAAAAATTCAAGGTCTGTTGCTTGCATGGCAGGAGGAGCTCACCTTTCAGCTGTGAACACCTGCTGCCCTGCTATGTAAGACACAGCACACAGCAATGCAGCATGGAGTCACCGTGTCCCTGGCGGAACCAGGAGGGGAAGCTGTGGAGACGAGGGAAATGGCGTAGACGGGTTTTGTTACCCAGGGAGGCGGACGGAGGAAACGCAGTGGGAAAAGCAAACGGAACAGGAACGGAAGCAAACAAGCAAACAAAGCTGTGCCCAGAACAAAGGACCAGCTATGAAACAATTTACTGCACCATAAACAAGAAGGGAAAAAAATGCACATGAAATGAGGAAAACATCTGCATCCATCACCCTCACAGCCAGAGAAAGCCCCTTGGTGGTGTTTCACAGGCATGCATCGAGTTTCACTTGGAGGTAGGTAGGCAGTAGCAAGGTGGCAGGACCTCTGCAAAACTTGGCACAGGTTGACATGCAATGGTGCTGGCTTGGGGTTCCACAGCCGTTGTATTTCCCATTTCAATTCACATTTCAAAATGCTACACAGAAAGAAGCATGCTTCATAACACTCCAGGCATCTTGTGGAATTCAGTGATGAGTCATTGGGTTTTGGAAGGAAAAATATGTTTAACTGAGAAGGTAAATGAAAATAACCTAGTCTGGACCATGAAAAAATATATTCATCTTTAGAGAGGGCATGAAGTGTGACTTGGATTTCAGAGTAAAGGAGTCTGAAATGTGAAATCATTTTGTCTCCACAGTTGCAGATGTGGTTATTCTATGTCTGACGAATCTATGTAATATCACAGATAACGAGATAAACATATCTAAAGAATCTAAAACCCTGGTTAAAGACAAGAGGTAATCACTTAATATCTTGGCTGCAAGATATTACCCTAGGAATTGATTATTTTATGCTTAGCACATTCTTCCAAAGTACCTGGATCGTGGCTTCAGCAGAGATTGAGAAGCAGACAGAAAACCCAGCAGACCTGATCTCACTCACCAGCTCCCACACTACTGATTGTTCAACCTCTGGGGTCATCTAGCTTTTTGTCTCTAGTTTCATGGCAGCCAGATATCACTGCAGAACTGAGAGAGAGCTGTTTTGCTGTAAAATCCACCTGAGGTTCAGGAATAGATCTGTAATGTGCAGAGTCATGCACACCACCAAAATTTTGTTTTGTTTTGTTTTGTTTTTCAGAAATCTACCTGCCTATTGTTTTTCAGAGCTTTTTATTTTATTTTTATATACTTTTATTTAAATCTTGATTCCGTTTCTTGCATCATTGTAAATCCCTCTTCTGCCTCAAATGGCACATTTTGCTTCCTGTATCAATCCTAGGAAACCAGACACCTGTCCAACATCAGATATAGATTTCAGGTCTCTCTGGAGTAAAGTTAGATTGTCTAAGCAGCAGTGTAGTCCTTGAGCAACCTGCCCAGCCTAACTTTACAGGATTCTAAACTGACAGCAACATCCATTAGGGACATCCATCAGGCTCGTGCCTGTGCAGTTGTTCAAACCTTCCAAGAAGCGTGGTTCTGCTGAGCTGTTCAAATCACACACCCAGTGCTTCTCCCCACATCTGTATTTGGAACTGAACATTGTCAACGCATTTCTTGTCCTAGCAAAACACAGCCAAGACAAAGCTCTTGGAGCAGGCTAACCACATCTTTTTCAACCCAAGAGCTCAATGGCTTGGGATAATGGTTAGTGGGGCTGTACATCCAGCTTTCCTTCTCTCTGGAAGGAAATATGAGTGCATAAGCAGAAGGAAAACCATGGATTATTCAAATATGCCCCAGCAGGGATGATGAGAAAGGAGGGAGGGCAAAGACCACACATATGTGCCACGCTGACAACAGCCTTTGCGATTCTTTATGGTAAAGGGCTGACTCCAGCAGCTGAAGAGGTTGTATTGACTGGGAATGCCAACTGCAGCTACCTATGCACTACCTTTAAGTGGTAGAGATTGGTGAGGGATCCTCTCCCATTAGCCATATCATGGTTAACTTCCTATTTTCTCTAAAAGTCTACCCTTACATTTCTATATGTTTCCTTGCACTCCACATGCTGTACTGAAGGCAGAGGCATTAATAGCTGGTCATTGTAGCAGCAAAGGTCCTGATTGATTCTGTCAAAGGAAATGCACTAAAAATGATTATGATTTAAACCAAAAGTTTCAAAATCAGGAAAAGGACAACTATGTGTCAGAAGTGCAGGAACCTATACTTCAATGTACTCAAAATATTTTACATTAATTTGGGAGGGGTAGGGGTGCAGGAGAGAAGAAAAAAAAAATGGAAAGAGTAGACTGAATCTCATACTGATATTTTAGGCTGATTTTCCCTGTAGTGAAGTCTACTAGACTATAAAAAAGGTTCCCGAGGGAAATGATGGCAGCTCCATCAATTGGGTAATATAATTGCTACATTTTATGCCTTTGGTAAAGCCTGAGAACCCGTCTCTGAACAGAGTCCAAGCTAGGATATGCCTTTCTAGTGAAAGCAGAATGCTTAATAAAGCTACCAGAATATTTACTTACTTTTTGCAGATTTAATACCTCAAAGTTAAACAAGCATGCCGTATGCTTGTAAACCAAAGCGTCCCTTTTATGTTTTGAACTAGAGCAATTCTGTGGAGTATGGGCAAACTTGTAAAACACTTTCTTTATTTTCACTCCCTTTGCTGTTTTGTCATTCCTCCCTCTGGACCCTCATTTAATTAGGTGTTGGAGTCCTAAGTAAGTCTTTGCTATACTTGCACTTCCCACACCTGGGATCATGGCAGGCAGTGCTCAATACTCAACTTCTGATTTATATGTTCAAGGGGGGACTGAACAAATAATGCTCAGTGGTTGCTCATTTTGATCATACAAGTATTGCTGTCAACATTTGGCACCTGCCTACTTACATGTGCACACAGGAAAACAAACTCAAAAACATTCAGAGATAATCTACAGAGTCATTTCAGTAAATCCCTTGTGGGATTCAATAATAACAGTAAGGCTGATCATACTTAGATCTTACATAGTATATTTCATTGATAGAGCTTAAAGTGTTTTACAAATTAGGTATCAGAAGCTCACATTTAAAAATGGAAAGGGGGGGGCGGGGGGTGGAAGGTTTTAATGGCTATTCTGTGGGATCTTGTGGAAAATGATGCTGGTGCAGAACCAGAATTTATGTTCAGGATCTATTCAATAACATAATCATCAATCTGTAAGAGTCTAGGCTGATTAGCCTCCAGGTGTCTGTAGAAACCTGCTTCTGAATGAGTAGGCCTGTCTCACTGTGTGTTAACATGGAGAGCTAGCTTGTCCCACCTCCACGCTCACACAGAAAACGTGGGGGCACTACTCATAGCTCTAAGACTGGTGTGGTACCACTGTTCTGCTCACCCTCTGGCGATCACAGGGGAATGTACAACTGTCATAACATCAGTCAGACACCTCATATGTAAAGATGACGTAGAACTGTGGAATCATGCAATGGTTTGTGTTGGAAGGGACCTTAAAAATTATCTAATTTCAACCCCTCTGCCATGGAAAGGGACACCGTCCACTAGACCAGGTTGCTCAAAACTCCATGGAGTTTTGCAACTCTTTCAGTATTCCCTTCACTGCATTATACATCCAGAATTTAACTTCTGCTACTGGTACATAGTTTTTCTTGAGGCCAATACCTGGATGAACTGTTGGTTGTGATAGTAACAGTGGTGAAAAAATCATTTGGCTGTGTCTTTGAGTAGTTAGAGGACACTCTTGCTTAGGTCTTGTGAAAGCTTTTATGATTCAAAGTAGGACAGTTCACTAAAGGGCACACTGAGTGCAGTGCTGAGGACCCTGCAGCGTGTCCACAGCCCAGAAGTCCTGGCAAACTGTGTTGTAAGAGGGAAAGCACAAAGGCTTTGAGCAGTGAGTGGCTTGCAAACATGAACACTTTTACTGCCTGGACACTTTACAAACTACAGTTTCTAAACTGAATAAGTATTGAATATTACCAGCAATTGCATGATCATGGGAAACAGATAGTGTTCCTTTTTGTATCCTTCAATTTTTAGGGGAAATCTACTACCTCTTTTTCTAATTAATGCTGTAGCTTCAAGCTACAATTTTGCTCCATCAAAGCTTCTTTGCTTACCACTCCACTGCATGTCTTTATCTAAAGACGCACAAAAAAAAAAAATTATAAACTCTTTTCTCTCTGAGAACTGCAGCTGCTCAGGACGATCAGTTTAATCACAGCTCCTGGTTCTGACTGGATTACTCTGGCTCTACACAGGCACTGTTTTGCTGATGGTCCCCAATTTGCTTTGATTTTGAGTTAATTTGCACAGTTATGACAAAGACAAATAAATGGTTGTGCTTTTTGTCAGCTGCATCTATGCTATGTTATTAATTTGAAGCAATGTAATTTGTGTGCACAAACTATTCTGTTTACTTGTTTTTGTTTACTGTCATGTTAACCCCTAACCAAACACAGAATGTCTTCCTCCATCTTTTACAACACTTGTGTTTCATGCTTTTCTACACATCTGTTCTTTTCCTAAATACATAGAATTCTGAGCACTAGATGGGCCCACTTTGCAGTGCAAGCAGAATTGTTCCTAATGCAATTGTTTTGGCTGCCCAGCCTTAGCTCCATAAAACATAACTAGGTAACTGCATGTATCATAAATTTCCCAACACTGATTATCTTGAAAAAAGGCCTTGATAAATGTCAATCCTTTATAATGTAAGAGGCAACTACATGATATTTTAGAAAGATCTCTTTTTTCCAACAGGGCTTTGGGCAACCCGATCTATTGGAACTAATCTGGGATTAAAATCACAAGGAAAAGAAATGTAAGAAAGTCTAGATGTCAGAAAAGGCTAGGTCCAGCAGCACTATGCAGGCATAGCCTTTGCAGCCATGTAAGCTGGAAGAGCAGTGGAAAAATATAAATGAAAAAAATCAGATTCAGCTAATACACACAGTGCTGAAGTGATTGGCCTACCCTCAGTACACTCACATTTTACAGTTCAGATGAGCTTGGATCAGCAAGTGTTAGCATAAGGAATACTTTGTACTGCTTTTGAATAGTACAGCCCTATTGGAAGGATCACCCTTTGGCCTGTGTTAGTACAGAGCCTGGCACTATTGGGTGTTAATGTGTGGCACATATTCTTTGAAGTTACAGCAGTAACAGCAATTAAAATAGAAATATACTTTAGAATAGACATTATGGGCTTTCTCTGGCAGTGGTGGCAGACTACAATCAGTCCTTTCTACAGACTCTACAAACTAACTTTTTTACAACACACTTTCTCCTGTCCATGTTGCAGGATAGAAGGGAACTACTGCTGTCTGTTTTTCCTCCTACCTACAGCAAAACCAGCAAGAAATTTTATAGTTTTATGTACCTTTCATTAGAAAGAGGTCCTCTGCTTTTCTGTTTTGGTTTGGTTTGGTTTGGTTTGGTTTGGTTTGGTTTTTAAGTGTGCAGAGTTATATCACTTATTTGTAGTCATGTCTAAATTTAGAATCTAATATAAGGTAATTACATAGGACCCCTGATAGAGATAGAAAGAACTTCATCCTCTAAATGAACTATCATCAGGCTTGACTTTGACTCAATTAATGGGTTATGCCATGACACTTGAAGGTCTCCAGAACATCCCCAGATCTATGGGAGTCTGAATGCACAAATTCCTTTCCTGGAAACCAAGTAATTAGGGATGACGAGGGCGGGGCTGGTACATGCCTGATGTTCATTTATCATTGAGCTGAAAGCTGGCTGCAGTGCTCACCTGGGCTCATCATCAGGAAAATGTCTCCAGGTTCAGAGATATAAAATTGCCTTAGACAACTATCTGAAAACATGATGAGTGCAAATTTTTTTTCTTTCTGTGTTGCCTACAGAAGGAGCCCAAAGGTCTGAATTAGACAAAGCCTTAGATTAAAGTTAGACTAAGTGAATTACAGCACAAAAAGTAGTTGCAGTGGTAAAACAGAGCAAGGAAGTGAGACAGAGCCTCACAGACACCAGCATTAAAACCCAGATGTTCTGATTATATTTGTATTTTTAACTGATAGAAAAAAAAAAAAGGAAATAAATAAAAAAAGGGAGAGAAAAAAAAAAGGAAGAAATGGATAACTGGTTATGGTCATGGTGTTCTTCAAGGTCTCTTACCTTGCAAATAATCCAGAAATGCATTCAAGATGTATAACTTTTGTAGAATTACAAGTCTATGTTTATTAATGTACAGATCCCTTATTGCTATGCTGTAGTAGTGTCCTAAGGTGCCTGCTGTTGAAGTGCAGTGGAATACCATGTTTCGATGATCTTGTAAAGTACAGCCAGTTTGTAATTAGCATTATTTATAATAGAATATTCTATGTTTAATAGACTTTCACAGCATTATCCCAAGAAGATTATTTGTCAAACATTACATGGACAGAACTGAAATTTTAAAACACATATAGAAAAATGACTTGCTGGACAATGATTGTAAAGAGGCATTTATTTGTTATATTGTATTGAGTTAATAAGTCATATTATAGAGGGACCTAACCCATTAATATGCCAAACGAGAACAGAATGTGCACAGGTATGCACATGAATTAAACATGCCCAAGGTCTTTTTGTGGCCCTGAGACCAACAAACCTGGATGTGTTCCTAGAGCAACCTCTCAGATCTTCCAAAATCATGTGCCGGTTTCCAGGCAGCCCCTTGGAAATAGTCACTGGGACACATCCAGTAATATTGTGGGAGACAGTAAACTGGCACAAGCTTTTTGCATTTTCATTTAAGCTCCTGTGTACACCAATATTTTTTTTCATCACTGTTGAATTCACAGTCAGCTAGAATGGAAGAAGGGAAGGGGAGAAGTGTCTCCTTTTTTTTTTTTTTTTTTTTTTTTTTTTTGCCTTTCCTGTTATACTAAAGCTACTGGAAGTAGCAAGTCTTGTGGTGTCTTTGCAATAGGCACTTCCCTGTGGTACCTGTGAGGGAGAAGGGAGCAGAGCCATGGCCACACACTCCCCATTTGTGGACTCCTACATGTAGCCTACCTACACTGAAAAATGCCAAAGGCCATTTTAATTGCTACCTGCCCCCTGTCATAGTCTTCTGAGTTAAATCACATCCTGTGTGTTAGTCAGTGTTATATTACCCCTGAGTTAGTGGAGGACTGTGCAAACCCCTGTACAAGACATGGGACATTCTCAGTATCAGTAAGATCTGGTGATGCGAATCTGTTTGAGCCTAGCAACAGGTCAAGTAAAACTGACTTTTTGAGGTACCTGCCTACCCTTGGCTCATAGGAAAACATGTATATGTGCCTAAAAGTCTGCTACAGTGTTGAATGGAAGAGTTATATAGTCTTTATTAAGAAGCAGTCCCTATCTTTCTAATTCTAGTGGGTAGGGAACAAGACTTTCTTTATAAACCACTGCCAGCCCCACTTTGTTCCCTTCTGTTTCAGACTGGAAGGGTGTAGTGCTGGCCTTTACTCCCTGAAGGAAATGTATGTAGGAAATATTTAACATTTTGCAATCACAATAGATTTCCCCTTTATTGTTCAACTTCTGTGAACAAGTTTGGTAGAACTTGAAGATCTAAACCCCCAAATATTTGCTACACAATAGAGGTGATTCACAGTTTCCAGAAGGCTTCAGGAGCTAATGTCTATGTAGACTAATTAATTGATTTCATGAGCTGTTCACAAAAACAAACAAACAAACAACAAAAAAAATCTTTTTTTTTTTTTCTTTTTACCCTTCTCCTCTTATCTCCTTTTAGAGATTTTAAATCAGGCTCCTACATATGGAAGCTTTTCTGATGTCTGTAATTTCAGTGGGATTCAGTGGGATTGTTTTTTCCTGTCTTTAATTACTTCCTCATCAACTCAGTTCTCTATGTTCATAAACCACACCAATAGTATCCTTCAGCATTTTATATTTTTCCCCTGTGAAAAGAAAAAATCTGATCTGATTCTACCCATGCCTGAAAAAGATGGTGGTTTATTTTACCACTGCAAAATGACAACATCTGAATATAAAGACTTATCAAATAGCATTCATACATGGACAAGCAACTGCTGCAAGTATTGGCATTGTTAAAGGAAAGCTGTCAGAGAAAGATCAAATCATAAACCAGGAGAAGCTAAAAATCAAATTAGATGCTGAGCATATTGAACACAAAACCAAGAACTAAAGGGGCCTTCCTTTTTAAGAAACCTGAAATCTCTATTTTTCATATGCTTGAAATGACATGTCATTTAAATATTACACTAATAAATGATTTAATATTATTAATAGATGTTAGCTGCTACAGATCTAAGCTGTACATGTACCAGATGGTTATAAATACATCAGGAACAGGTAATAAACTATGATAATTGGCAACCTACTGACCTGATGAAGTCTATAAGAATTCATTATTTATTGAAATATCTATTAATCATACATTAAACCCTTATACATTAATTTATACATGAAGATTTAATAAAAAGCTTATAAAAATGCCTGCTTTCTTACCCGTGCAGAAATGACTTAGAACATAGCTTGCAATGCTACTGTTTAATGACTTTTACAAAGGAGCAGTGCAATACATGCTATGAGGTGATTTGAAGAGAATGTAACATTAAGGTTTTGCAGAGAAAGCACAATATGATAGTAGTCATGTTGATTTTTCATTAATAAGAGCTACACAGTAAGATCAAAGGGAAAGGGAAGGGAAGGGAAGGGAAGGGAAGGGAAGGGAAGGGAAGGGAA
>CM021731.1:192082130-192192027 GCA_011075105.1 Heteronetta atricapilla
GAAGGGAAGGGAAGGGAAGGGAAGGGAAGGGAAGGGAAGGGAAGGGAGATTTTCTCCTTTACTGATAAATCTATCATCTATTAGAAATAACACAAGATCTGCTTGTCCCATTGTTTCTCAACTCTGTACAAGGAACTTTAAAGCAACAAAAATTCCCAAGGGAAACACAAATAAAATTGTACATTTGGAAGCACTACACAGTCTCCAGCAAGCTACTTCCCTTTATGTGTTTTGATATAAAATTCAACTTTAGAGCCATCATAATGTTTTGTGTTTACTTTATTTTACTCCAGAAGCTCAAAGCCCATTACGAGCAAAACAACCCTTTTCCAGAATGCTGGATAATATCAGCATCACTATTTCACAGGCAGCTGAAGGAAACCAGCACCCAGCTCAGAGACGCTCAGATAGTCAAGACAGGAGGGCCACCCTGGGTATTTATTTTGACCAGTGATTTGGAGCAGTGCTTTGGTAGGTGCCTCAGTGCCCAGTGAGATCAGTAAAGAGGCACAGCCGCTCACTGAGCCTCTCAAGCAGCTCCTGAGGCTCCCATCCAGCCTCAGGACTGCAGGACCTCCTCCTTTGTTCAGATGTGATGCAGATGTCAAAAGGAAGCAGTTTCATCTCACAGCTGATGTTCCGGCTGCATACTACTCCCCTTAATGATATGTCAGCCACAGTTACATCCTGAGGTCCCCAGAAATCACCAGGCATGTTGCTCACAGCCACACAAGAGGGAACAATGTTATATGTCTGCAGATAAACAGATGGTTAACTAGTGTAATTTACAGTTCATCCCCACACCCAGCAGAGTACCAATAAGACAATGCAATTTAAAAATTTGTTTGCATGGCTTAAGCAAAAGCAAATATGCAAGAGCTGTCTAATTAAGCAAGAAGCAAGGGCTGTGCAGATGTTTTCATCCATTCTCATGCCATCAGAAGACTCTGAACAACCCCATCACGGAAACAGGGAGGTCATTTTTTAGTGTTCTTTATAATTACATAACAGATAGCTCTTTGAAAAGAGCCCTTATTAATGAACCACAAATAGACACCTCCCTCAGGGCATGTTAAAACACATTGTACTCACTGTGAATAGGACTCTCGTCAGATGGGATTAAAACAATTTCATATAGACTCATAAAAAAGCTCATAGAATACATGTTTATCATTCAGTCATTAGTATACCAATGCTTATGAAGGATATATTGAGATACCTATAACTGTTAAGTAAGCCTGTATTCTAGACCTGCTCTGTGCAAAGCAATAAGACAGAAACATGCAGCTGAAAGACAGATATAATTAATGTATATATTTTTAATTTTGCCATTTTTGATGGAAATTATTAATATTTTTATATGAAATTTCAGATTAATGCTATTGTATATTATATTTTAAAATGAAAGTATGCTACAGCAGGATACTACAGGCACAGTTTTCTTGGCAGTCCTATGGTTACAGCCTTTACAGATTTTTAGTTCTGCTCTTAGACACATACATGGTGAAATAGCTGAATAAGAGCTTCTGTTGTGGAAAGACCAGTCAGGTATCCAAGTCACATGAAATTTCTTCACCAGTTCTGATTACAATCACCTAATATCCCCTTTCCTGTGTAGCTATACAAGTTTTAAAATGCCACAGATTCTTAGGGCCCAAACATTACCTCCAGTGACCAAAATCAGTTGCTAAATCTCCCTTTTGTGTAGTTATTAGAAAGCAGCTAATAAATCCCATTGAATTGTAAAGGACATTAAGGTCCCTGATATAGTTTAAGAGGTCAGGCTGCTTTTACCTAAATATTAACTAGATATTTCAGACCAGGCAATTGAAATTCACAACATTCTGAAAAAGACTTATCCTTATTTTGGGATACTGAAAAATACCCAAAGACATGATAATGAATAGCTGTCAGCTTTCTCATGCACAAAGGTGATAATGACATTTGCATCTTTTCCTTAACCCCTCTTCCAAACTAAATCCTTCTCACAGCCCTCTTTGTCAATCAAACCTGATCCATTTATCACTCTGAAAGACCAGTGTTAGATGCTGTGCAGGAAGCTTCCCTGTCTCCTGGAGACATTCCTGCTGAGTACTGCTTTGCTTTACCCTAAGCAGTAGGACAGATTCTCCACTGACAATATAAGTTGAAGGACCAATAAGTCATCTAAATAAAAGCCATTTCTTTTTAAAGCAGATATACAGTAGCCTTAGACTTTACTCATACTGAGTGGAGGAAAAAGCTGAGAAAGTGTGGGATAGATCAGTGTAAAGTAAGTTGGGTTGAGAACTGGCTGACTGGCCGAGCTCAGATGATGGTGATTGGCCCTCAGCAAGTGTCCACCCTCAGCAAGTAGGCAAATGATACAAAGTTGGGAGAAGTGGCTGACATGCCAGAAGGCTGTGCTGCAATTCAGCAAGACTGGACAGGCCAGAGAGCTGAGCAGGAAGAAACCAAATTAGGTTTAACAAGAGCACAATTGTAGAGTCCTGCACCTGGGAAGGAAAAACCGGACGTATCAGTATAGGCTGGGGGATGACCTACTGGAGAGGAGCTCTGAGGAGAAGGACCTGGGGTCTTGGTGGATGACAGGTTAACTGTGATCCAGCAGTGTGCCCTTGTGGCCAAGAAGGCAAATGGGATCCTGGCATTCAAAAAAAGGAGCATGGCCAGCAGGTGAAGGGAGGTGATCCTCCCCCTCTACTCTGCACTGGTCAGGCCTCACCTGGAGTACTGTATCCAGTTCTGGGCTCCCCGATACAAAAAAGACAGGGATCTCCTGGAAGGAGTCCAGCAGAGGGCCACAAAGATGGTACGGGACCTGGAGCATCTTCCCTATGAAGAAAGGCTGAGAGACCTGTGTCTGTTCAGCCTGGAGAAAAGAAGACTGAGAAGGGATCTCACCAATGTTTATAAAAACCTGGGGTCTTGGAGACAGAGGGATTTGGCCAACCTCTTTTCAGTGGTCTGTGGGGACAGGACAAGGGTCAATGGCCACAAAATGGAGCACAGGAAGTTCCGCAGCAACATGTGAAAGAACTTCTTCACAGTGAGGATGCTAGAGCATTGGAACAGGCTGCCCAGGGAGGTTATGGAGTCTCCTTCTCTGGAGATATTCAAGATCTGTCTGGACACCTACCTGTGCAATTTGCTCTACAGAACCTGCTTTGGCAGGGGATTTGGACCCAATGATCGTTCGAGGTCCCTTCCAACCCCTACAATTCTGTGATTCTGTGAATTAGCAGCTCTAGTATTTCTGTGATGGAATTTATACTGACTAGATGTCTAGAATAGACCAGCAGATGCACACCAGGCTGCCATTTCCCTCCAACCATTATGAACACACTAGAGAGCCCAGCTCTGCTATAGCAGTTGGTAGTAGTGATATCTACACTGAGGTGAGATGAATTCTCTCTTATACTTCAGTTGGATGATGTAGAAAAGTCCAGGCAGCTCTCCTACAATGAATTGAAGCCTTGCAAGATGGAATTCTGTTGTCTAAGGAAATTCCAGACACCCAGGAGACACTTCCAGTTATGTTCAATGTATGAGCCAGATCCTTTGATCTTCTACCTTTTAACAGATAGCAATGAATCTTCAGTCAAAAGAAGATGAAGAAGGACCAGTATCCTAACACATTTTGGGCAGTGTTGAAAATGTGTAGGAAAATTTTTGTGATCATCACAGACAGACTTGGATAAGTAATTTTTTCTTCCACAGTACCATCACCCTTGATCACAAAATACTTAGGAAGAGGACAAAAATGGGTTAACAGAGGCGGTTCCACATTAAGTGGTCTGGGAAATGTAAGCAAGGCTAAATGTTTCATATGATCCTGTCTTAACTGTTCCAAACACTCTGGCATTTCAAAAGCATGACTTAAGCCTACATATTCTGAGGGATCTCTGAGAAGAAACAAATATGTCTCTGGAGTGTTTGAGACTACATTTGGCTCTTGGGTTTATATGTTTGTAATAATAAAAGCTAAAATTTAATTCATATGCCATCACTTGATTCCATCAGCTGATTCATTTTGCAACAATGCAGATTTCAAACCCTTAGGTATAAACAGCTGAACCACTTTTTCATCTTGGAATAGGAAAGATCATGAACTGAGGCATTTTGGAAAGCATCTAATATGCTTTTAGGTGTTATAAGATCATAAATGTAATGCATAAAACACTGTGAGAGCAGCCAAGTCAGGAAGTATTAAATATATCTTTGGCATGAACCTCTTTACTCTATTCATGTAAACATTATTTTTTGGTGGCCACAACCTCTGCAATGTGAGAACCTGTTTCATTTACTTTGAAGCTGACAGGAAACTTAGTTAATGAAGTAACATCCAACAGCAATTCAAGAACTTTTCATAGACCTTGAGGATACCTCAAAAACTAACCTTTACCTTGTTAACACTATAGAAGGATCTTAACGCAATTAGAAATAAGACACAAATAAACAAAATTCAAATATGTGCTTACAAATTAAACTTTGCTTATATAATAACTTAGTTGTGTCTTGCCAATATTTATGCTGGAAGGAATGTTTAAGAGTATGCTACCCAATTAATGTGTATGAAGCTTACACAATCCCCAAACATATCATCTAGATATATTCTAAGTAGGTCTTCCTTGAAAAACTTCCTGGGATATACAGACTTTACTTACTGATAGTGACTGTGGTGGTTTTACCGTGCTAGCCAGCTGAACACCACAACCGCTCTCTCACTCCCCCTCCTCAGATGAGGAGGGGAAGAAGTAAAGGAAAGAACAACTCATGGGTTGAGGTAAGGATAATTTAATTAAAGAGAAAACAAATATTAAGGAAATATTGTTATTAATTAAACAATTCAATTAAAGGGAAAAAAGGGAAAGGGGAAGAGGGAGGGGAAAAAGGAATAACAACACAAAACAAGTAAAGTCTATGTGGAAGTGCAGAGGAAATAAATTACTCTCTACTTCCCACAAATGAGCGATGTTTGACCACATCCTTGAAGCAGGGCCTCAATGCACGTAGCCAGTGTTCAGGAGGAGGACAGACGTTTTTGCAACGAGAGCCCACCCCTCCCCCCTTCTTCCTTTTTCCACCTTTTATTGCCGAGTGTGACATTGTATGGTATGGAATATCCCTTTGGTTGGTTTGGGTCAGCTGCCCTGGTGATGTTTCTTTCCCACTTTTTTGCCCACCCCCTAGTAGGGTTAGAGAAAGTCCTGATGCTGTGCCAGCACTTGTCAGCAGCAGACACAACACTGGTGTGATACCACTGCTGTTCTAGCTACAAGTGCAGGGTGCAGCACTGTATGGGCTGCTGCAGGGAAAGTTAACATCCCAGCCAGACTCAGTACAGTGACTGAAAGAAAAGCAATTAAAAAAAAAAAAAAAAAAAAAAAAGTATTTCTAAGATGAGTGTGGTTTAACAGTCATCTTAAAATGCCTGATGTGGTTTGCTGATGTAAGCAAGTATATCTCCTGAACTACAGTTTCACAAAAAATTGTCAGTATTGTGTAAGAAACAGTGTGGACACAAAACAGTTTTAATGAAAGACAAGAAAATATAGAAAGGATTTTGAACCTTCTCAAACTGGAATTTAATACTAGGAAGCAATGCACCATAATTTCCCTCTATTTACATAATGAATTGATTTTGTTGTTGTTGTTGTTTTAATTACTGTTGGGTCGTTATTTTACTGGAAAGTCTATTTCATATGTACCACCACAGGTCACTCGCTCTCAAGACTGACCAAAATTTTCTTGGCTAGGAGAGTCTTACCATAATGCTTGAAAGTCCAGGTTGGCTCACTGCCTCAAACATTTTCATCAAAACTACAAGAAAACACTTAAATCTTTAGATAATGGCTTGGGTACACCTCCAGGAGTTTTTAAACAGTGACATTAATGCTAGTTTTTCTGTCCTTTACCCAGTGTCACATCATCATTCCAGAAGTTTCCTTTCTACAAACCACAGCAACACCACTCAGCCCAGAATATCTAAGAGAAGACCGAGACAGATATTGTCAGGCTCTCCATGCTTTAAAGTATTTGATGTGAATTTCACCTTATGAAGTCCAGAGATACAATATCCATCAACATCAATCAGATAGAGGTTTGTGCAGTTATGTAGTTGGGAATTTGTCTGGATCAAGTATCTAGCCATATTTCCAGGTTGTCACAAAGAAGTTGAACCCCATTTGTGCAAGCTTGTCTAAAATGACAATAGATTATTTGAGTCATGTACCTGTTTGAAGACATATGTCAGTGCTTAGATCTAAATGCCCGGTATCTTTGTGTTGGTGTGTGTACTGGGTCTGGTGGTAAAATCACCACAGAGTGACTGTCACAGTCTTTGAAGTGTGTTCTTAACTACTTCCCTTTAACCAGTGCTTTACCAGAAGCTTTCTTCCATCTGTGCTGTATTGTGATTGTCACAGAATCACAAAATCACAGTATCATCTAGGTTGGAAGAGACCTCCAAGATCACCGAGTCCAACCTCTGACCAGCAAACCCTCCACTAAACCATATCACTAAGCTCTAAATATAAACATCTTTTAAAGACCTCCAGGGATGGTGACTCAACCTTCCCTGTGCAGCCTATTCCAATGCTTAACAACCCTTTCAATAAAGAATTTCTTCCCAATATCCAACCTCCCCGCTTCTTCCCCCTCCCCCCCCGGCGCAATTTTAGTCCATTCCCCCTCGTCCTGTCACCAGGCGCATGGGAGAATAGACCAACCCCCACCTCACTACAGCTTCCTTTAAGGTACCTGTGGAGTGCGATAAGGTCACCGCTGAGCCTCCTCTTTTCCAGACTGAACAACCCCAGCTCCCTCAGCCACTCCTCGTAAGACTTGTTCTCCAGACTCCTCACCAGCTTAGTTGTCCTTCTCTGTACTTACTCAAGCACCGCGATGTTCCTTGTCAGGACATCCATTCAATTCATCACCCTTGACACAGAATTGGGGACTTTTCATACAAAGTAATCCATTTTGGGCTACAGAACAAAACTCCCTAAGAGCCATCTTGCCAATGATTGAGTCTAGGATACCTAACAAATCTGTGCTTTTTATTTAAGCAATTGTTTCACCAAGGCAACCTTTGTACTACTATACAGAGAATTTGATCAGAGCAAGAGCAGAACATCATATCAAGCTTGATGTTCTTCCTAATCTTACCATTCCTAGAAAGAGTTTCAGAAGCAGATGCAGCAGCTGTCAGCTTCAGCCCAGCTCTTTATCCTATCCTGCCATTTAATATTTTTTCCAAGACTAACCTCAACATTTGCTTTGCAGCTGTTAGGCAATATTTGGTATGGCTTTCTGGATGCAGTTTCATATTAAGTCCTGCAGTCACCTACCCAATAGTAATAATTGCACATGTCAGAGGTTATTTCAGCATAACTCATTGCTAAGGGGGCTTTGAAAAATTCTTATATACATTTAAGATCCATTTCTGGTGTTCAGCTGTTGGAAAACACAATCAAATCTACAAAGAATGATATAGTGTTTCTGTTGGTACTGTCCATCTCATGAGGTCAGGCAGCTGTATCCTGACTTATACATGCATCCAAATCTTAAAGTCTAATAAGCTTTCAGGATACAGATAATAAGGTCACAGAGCTCAGGAGGGTAGCTTTCTATTTCCTCTGCAGAATTCATCAAAAATGACACCTAAATGCTTATGATAGTTGCACAACGTTCTTCTAAAAAGAAGATGTATGCATCAGACAATGATTCCTGCTCACAGTAGGTCTCTCTGTTCATCAGGAATTTCAGCGTGTATCAAAGCTGACACCAACATTTCTCAGCAAAATGGATTTTTCATGAGATAGTTATAAAGCATACTATTGTACACCAAACTATATTGCACTCTATTATTTTATCCTTTTGAGTATATACAGTCATTCAAAAGTTCTTTTATATTTTTGCTCTCAATTCTGTTCTATCTTTATGGTTTATTTTAAATTAATATCCCTCATTCTCCTAAGCATTAAGTATAAGGTATGTTTTTTGTTGTTGTTGTTTGGTTTTGTTTTGTTTTGTTTTATTAAAGGTCTAAAAGCAAGGAAGATTTTCCAGAAAAGCAGGACTTATATAAATCAATGATAACTGAAAAGACTTTCTGAATAAATATGGCTTCCTGCAGTCTTCAACCTAGAGAGATTTCATACACATGGTCATGTGATTTTTTTTTTTTTTTTTTTTTCAAATAATAGTCCATGAAATAAATGTAGTGAAAGAAAAGGAAAATAGCAAATCTGTAACAATGAAACTTAAGACTATAAAAATCACAGTAGAAAAATAGAAAATAGGAACATGAAATACCCAGCTGGAGATTCAGAGCCTCATCAGCTAATATAGGCAAACTATTAGAAAGCAAGAACAATAAAGACCAGTACTTCAATTTTAATCAAGAAAAGTTCCTAGTGAAGATTCACCAAGAGCTCTGAGACCAACTTAAAACCAGTAATAGAATGGAAAAAGAGTCAGTAGGGGTAAAGGGTCAGTAGCTGACCTTCAGTGACATTTTAGTTTGGTTTATTTTACAAATAAGGTCCAACACTCTATGCTCAAATGTTAAGGATTTCAAGCATGATGCTGACATTGTATATGAAAGTTTGTTGATGAAGAAATTCTTAAAACAGCACCATGCAGTACAAATAGAAAAAAATATGAAGGTATTTTCAGACAGGAAAGCTGAGTTACTACAGGTTGCACAACATACCAGTGAGAGATTTAGACACCAAAATCCTTATGACCTACTGCTTTAAATGTTATTTGACACTTCCAGTGTCTCAGAAATAATGTGGTGAGAGGGTAAATTGGGACAAATACAGAAAATTATTCTCTCACACAAGAAAGAATGGATGAGACAATTTACAGAATATATAGGGCTGTACTCAAGTGGTATAACCCAGCAAACCCTACTGATTTAACCTGGGTTGGAAAGGATGCTGGTCAACACTGAATGTGCTTCCTAGGTTCCACCAGACTTTGTCTGGACTTTGTCTGAGTGAAGGGTAAAGGAGAATGAAAGGGTCTGTGCTAATGAAACACAAGTTTTATTCTGATGTTTAAAACTTTATAGCCACAGCCTTCTTTAAAACCATCACTGCAAGTATTAGCCAGTCAACAGTTTTCATTTGCATTGATCAGTTGACAGAGTCTATTCTCAAGAGAATTAATCATTAAATTACATCCTAAGAGATACAGGAACAGCAAGCTCTGTGTTAATTTTATGCCATTCTTAATTCTTCATATCTCCTAGGTGCTGCAGACTGTGCACATGAGAGTATTCATGCATCACCTAGTAATGAGACCTATTTGAGTTGCAGGAACTTTTTTCTAATTTTCTGTATTCAGGGAGTGTGAGAGTTGAAAAATGCCAGATGATTGCTGAACAATGAATTCTGTCTATGAATATACAAGTATGTCCTGCTAAAATCAAAGAAAATATCTTTGGTTCATAAGAACTTTGGGCTCACTCTGATCTCCTTTTTCATCAGTTTAAATTGTGAGTAATGACAGTGAAATCCACATGTCAAGAAATCAGAACTCATACCCCCAAACACCATGCCACGCTATATAAAAAACCATTCACTGTAAGATTAAACTGACCTATGTAATTAAAGTGATTAAAATAGGGCAGAAAATAATGGACATAGGCTTGCCATTCAGGCTCTTTGATAATAACCAACATTTCTGAAGTATTAACATCACAGAAACTCTGATCATTTCATAAAAGCTAATACTTATGAGTCCCCTTTCCATGGAGGTTCAAAACAAACTTTCCAAGGCATGATCAAGCCCTCATGTCTGTTTTAAGTAACTACATTGGACTCTACAAGTATTGCTCAGACTCCCTAATATTCCTAAGAGTTTTATGAATGAAAACACTTTTGAGCTACTGGGTTACACTATTATTATTTTTTTCAGTGTATATATTAATATAGTATCATTCTTTAGAAAAGCCACAGAAAGTGTTCATCCCTGATGAAGTTACAAAGGAGTTAAAGGGTTAAAGATTATAAACAAGCTGTATGGATGAAGAAAAGAGGATATGGCGTGAGTAGAAAAGACTTCTTGATCCTAATCTTGTGCTGCTGACTTGCTGTATGGCCATTGTGAAACTCGGAGGAAGAGTTTCACAGAATGTTTAGTCATCTACTGAGTTTCTTTTAATAGGAGTATAGCTCTCATGAATCTCTGTTGAAAATTGATTGCTTTAGCTGAGTAACTGTGTTATTGAACAAACTTTTCATTGCCATTAACCACAGAAGGGCTCTCTGTGGCTGACTAACCTCTTTATATATCAAGCTGATTGGATACTTGAACACCAACCCATTGCATAACAGATTAAATATTCATCACATGGCTAAAACATGAGAGCCCGCACTCTGCCTGTGTCTGAGGGATTCTGAAGAAAAAAAGCTTTGAGGGACCAGGCTTAGGTAGATGAAATCTTCAGGAAGACTCAATCAAGTATCCTGAACACAGGCTGGTAGCTTCTGAACGTGGTAAATATTTAAATGATGACTTCTATAATTTTGTGGGTGCTTAGTATAAAAACATTTGAAATTATTGGAGGTAACTGGATATAAGGATGAAATGCATAAGAGATCCATAAACCTCAAAAAGTAGCATTGACACTCTTCACTTTTCGTGATCAATCCAGTGATAATTTATTATGGTTTCCTTTGTAAACAGCAAGCACAAGCATCAGAGGGAGAGGGATTAAAATGATGCAAGGCTTTGAAGCAATGTCCTTTCCTGCAAAAACCCCATGGCTACAAATGCATTTTAAAATACGAAACTGAAGATGAGGAAGGTATTCTCAAAGTACACATTTGAAGCTAAGCCCAACCTGCTCACCTTCCCTTCTTTGCCAGCTCCACTCTTACAAATTAATGGCTTGCAGTAGTTCTCTTTTCCAAAGCTGTGTTGGTACCTTCAAGTTCTGAGCCATGAGAGCACAACAGATTAGCCTGGGCAAAGGAATAATCTTGGCATTTCTTAATAGACTTTTTTTCTCTTTGATAAGTTCCCATGAAGCACATGGCCGCAACCTTTTCCCTTCTTAGCTTTCCTTTCTGCGAATAACTTCATAATTTTGGCATGCTCAAGCAGAGTCTGAAGTGGGTTAGTGGTGGTATGTAAATCCTCAAGGTACATGTGACTGTTAAAGAATATTCAATTGCATCTAGCTTGTCTATTTCTTTAAATTAAGAGTTTCCCCAGTATCCAAATGAAACAATAATTATGTTCTGAAGCAGGAGGGGAAAGCTACAATAATTGTTTCTGCCAATAGTTTTTTTTCATATTTCAGCAAAAATGACAGTATATAATTAGCAGAGAAAAACAAACAAACAAACAAACAAAAAAGCATACCAAATAATCTGCAAGACATATGAGAGTTTAGACCAGGAAGGAGGACTATAACCAGCTAGAGGAAGGAGTTCTGGGTGAATATCTTAGGGGAATGGATAAGAAAAAAAGTCTTAAAATGTCATCTGCCTTGGCTACTTTGGAAAAGACAAATTGGTTCCTTGAGCATTTCCCAGCATGCAGTATGGATAAAAATGAAGTTGGTGCAGCTTCAGTTAGTTAAGAGGTATTTTTCCAGTCTTAGGTTTAATTTTATCATCACATATTCTAATTAAAAACAACAACAACAAAACTGTTCAAAAATTTTCCACATATCAAGCCTTTGTTCAGCCACCCTGAAAGACCCACTGAAAGAGTAACTCAGACAGCAATTCCAGTGTCAGTTCCTCAGCTGTCAGCCTAAGTAAAGCCGTAACAAGAATGGAAGAAAAACCAACATACTGTCTCTAGGGTATGCATTTAATTAGCCTAACTAATATTTTTAATTGTTCAGGTTCTCAGAGGAAATACTGATTCTGCCATAGTTCTACCCATCACTATTTTTCTTCCACTGAAAAGTTAGAGAAATTCACACTATCAGCTCACTTGATTTGGGAAGAGAAATAGACTTCAGAGAGAGCCTCAGAATGGATTTGCTTGTCTTTAAGTTGGACAATATAATGCTACTGTTTGAGTTGGCTGGCCTCAGTGAGAAAAGCAAAGGTCAGTGTTATTACAGAGAGAATATTTCTTAAAAATAATCTTCAAAACACAGATACTCAGATAAGAGGTGCATACTAAGCAATGGGAATTGCTTTGCAGAGGAACCTCTCTGACTTTTCTTGTTTCTTTAGAGCTACAAGAGAAGTAGCTCTTCATGTACATTTTGAGTCCAGTACCCAAAACTCACTCCCACTTTAAGTTTAGTGGGAAAAAAAAAATCAACCACTTATGAAGAACACCAATTTATCAGAACGTTTAGTGAGGCACATGGATTTACAAACATCAGAGGCTAGAATGAAACCAACTTCATACAAGTTGTCTTGTATTCATCTGCTAAATATTTTTTAAACATCTCTGTTAGAAGCATAGAAGGGTTTGGGCTGGAAGAGACCTTGGGTTGGAAGGTCACCTAGTTCCAACCCCCCTGCCATAGACAGGGACACCTCTCACTAGACCAGGTTGCCCAAAGCCCCATCCAACCTGGCCTTGAATACTTCCAGGGATGGGCATCCACAGTTTCTTTGGGCAACCTGTTCCAGCTCCTCATCACCCTCACAGTACAGAATTTCTTCCTTATATCTAGTCTAAATCTACCTTCTTTTAGTTTAAAGCCATCACTCCTTGTCCTATCAACACACCCCCTTGACAAATGTCCTGCCACAGCTTTCCTGTATGTCCCCTTAAGGTACTGGAAGGCTACTACAACGTTTCCTCAGAGCCTTCTCTTCTCCAGGCTGAAAAACTCCCTAGCCTGTTACACCTGCTATTTCCAGTCAGTTGCCAGAATAGAACTGAACATGCAAATATGGGCTTGGAAATGTGGATTTGCCACTTTATTGAAGTTCTTTGGGTTATAGACATCAAATGAAAAGATCCTCTTTGTCTAACTCCATCTTTTTTGTGTTGGCTGCAGTTTCTTCTTTCAGATTTCAAGCTGTCCCTTACTGTTTCTGATATATAAATAGATTTTAATACAGAATGAGTTTTATAGACAATTTGAACTGAAGTAAAACAAGGCACATAGTAATCTGAAGTTATAGTCAAAACTCAAGATTAAAGTAAAGACAAAGGGTCTCTATTCTCAATATCAAGTGGTAATTAGAGCTCTTACAACATGAACTATATTTCTGTGACTATATTTATTAGATTAGCAAAACAAAATCAGCACATGGGTCTGGAAAGTTGTCAGTTAATGTTTATTCACAGACACGGATACCTCTTGGTGTAAAAACATTGCATTATGGTTTCCTAAATGTATTCTGTAAGCACTCTGTTAACCCCATGGTTTAGAGATGCTTCTCTTGAAATGAATAAAAGGACTGCTAAACCCCCTGGCTTATGTAGGGGCAAATGAGGTACTCAGAGTGAATCTTATTCAATAAAAATCTCTTGGTGAAGTCAAGTTTTGCCTCTGTAAGCAGTTCAGAACCTAAACCTTGATTATGTTCCAGAGGGACCTTTGGAAGCACCTTGGTATAATAAAATCTGCCTACAAGTAATTATGCAGAACAGCCCAGAGCAAACAAGCTGGAATAGCAGAGGCCCGACAAACTATAGCCAAATAGATTGAAGATGAAATTTTGCAGTCTTTGGCTCATTTGCATATTGCTCAGTTTATACTGACAAAGAAGTGCCTGACTGCTAAGCAAGGCCATTCATGAGACAGAGGAACTTTGTGCAAATATGTAATTCATAGAAAAATATGCTACTGAACAGAAGAATTACACTGATCAGAATGCTCCATTTAAAACTGAAAAATGCATACAGAAATCTCTCACCAAGCCAGACAAAAATGTGGTGTGCCTTTCATTTTCCTTTTTTAGCTTACTTCTCTGCACATGAGAAATTAAAATTAGCTCCACTAAAGTTAATTTCAGAGTCACTTAGTAAACTGAACCATTATGATGCCAGGCACTGATGTCTGTTAGTTTTGTGCTAATGTGAAATGTTTTGTGCATAAGGCCTAGGGAACATTTGGTTTAAACAGGCTCAGATCTTTAAAGAGCAGATGATAGAAGTCATAAGTACTTTCCAGTCAGACTATGTGGACTAGGACTCAAGAAAAAAGAGGAAATGGATGGGAGAGGAGAGAAGTTTCTTTTATTTAATCCTTTCTTAGGCATATGAAAGATAGAAGCAGAGGATTTGAGATTGATTGACACATTTATCCAGGCACAGGAAGCTAGGAAAGAAACCAATTAAGTGATTTTACAGTTTCAGGTCTTTTTTTTTTTTGTGGCTACTTTCCATATTCCAAAACAAGAAACATTTTGAACTAGGGATTGCAAGAACCAAGATCAAAAAGGGTCTGCACAGGAAGAATCCCTCCTTCTCTGAAGCTGGGGCAGCTCCTGTGACACTTTTTATCTAGCATAAGCCAGATTTACAGACATACACAGAAAATCAACAAATGCAACAGTTTTGTTAGTTAATAATGGTTTTGTGGCACAAAATTATTCTGGGGAACTGCCACACCAAAAATAATAAAAAAATAATAATAATAAAAAAAAATCACCCAAATCAAGACTTCAGTAAGATTTTTTATAGCAGGTAGAATGAATAAAAAAATAATCCCTGAGTTGCACTAGTATAGTGTAAAAGTTATGAGGGGACATAAACTTCCATGCTTCAAATATAAAATACAAACTATCTGGGCTTAGAAAAAACATTCCTCTGTGCAAAGACTGTATTCTATTACTCTTTATTTTGGGCTTGTGTCTTCTTGTGAAGTAGCTGGGTCTGGCTACTGGCAATAGAAGGGAGAAATTATTTTGCTTCATGTCTTCGAGCCCAAATAGATGTAAGTATTTGTGAACCTTTTCCCCAAACTTTGTTAGCATTCACTGACCTCCTGTGGCACACCCCATAACTTCTCCTTTGTGAGTTTCCTGACCTCAGTTGTTTCCTTGAGCATCTCACATCGAAGGGTGTGAGACAAACCCTATAAATCAGGAAATGCTGCAGTAGGGAGTGTTACTTTTCAATACCCACACTTGCCTGGAGCACCCACAGTAACAAGAGATTAGAGATCTCCTGTTAAAGATCTTATCAATTTTAGCAGAAATATTGTGAGGTATTTCAACATTAAATGAAGTAGGCATCACCATTATTATTGCCGTAGGCTGCCATCCCCTCCAGGCTCTATTGCAGGCAGGTGTGGCTTGAGAATAAGAATGTGCAAATGCAAAAAGGTCTGTAAACTAGTTTGTTTAAATTCAGAGTGTGGCCTTTTATAAAAGCAAATGGGAGACATTTTGATCTTTCTTCCCTTAATTTCATCACATCGCATTGTAGAAACCCATGGCCACAGCAAGGATGACACTTGGAAGTTTTCCCTACAGACTTCTGATTCCGAACAGCCTACTGACATGGCTGCTGGCAGCACTCTGAGGTTCATTTTCTGCAGCCAATATGAACTAAGAGAGTGCTTTCAAACTCCTACACCCAGGCAGAACACATTGTCTGAGTCCCTAATCTAAACTTGCCAGACACCAGACATGCACTGGTTTCCCATCTTCATGCCTTTGCATGCTGATCTCCACAGAAAGAAAAATCAGGCACTCAGCAGACACAGCATGCTTTCACCTAATTGAGTAATAGAGAAGCAGGTCCTCAGAACGCTGCAGAGTACACATGCATAGCTTAATTTAAACCCAACCAATACCAAAAATTGTGAGAGGGAAGAAAACTTGATTGTCAGTGGATTTCACAAATCTCTGTTGAAAGTGAAGGATTTTTAAATTCACCAGCAACTTTCTCCATTTCTCAGAGGTGTTTCCCATGAAGTTTAACTCTTCTATTTTTATTTCTTCAATATCTCCATTCCAACCTCCTCCCTTGACAAGCCTGTACAAGGCTTCACTTCTCAGGCTGCCCATTATCAGTTTGGCTCTTTGTGTAGTCAATGCCAGCTGCTGCTAACTCCTTTTACAGTTTCTCCAATCCCTTGGAGGCTCAACAAGCTTCATATGTGCCACACCTTACTTGTCTATACCTTTTGCAACCAGAGTACTCATCTTTTACAAAGTGAAAGTGGTACCACTGTTTTTTCCTTTGGTCCCAGGTCCCCATGTCACTATTGTCTTGTCCTCCTACAAAAACAGTGCAGTGGGGCTTCTTTGACCATGCAGCTGTATTCCAGTGATGCCAAGCCTGCTGCACCAATCTCAACTCCATTGAGTAAATGGAAAGTGATTCCAATTACATGAACCACAGTTCAAGCTTCATACATAAGGTTTCCACTCTTTGGAGAAGTCTTAGCTTTCTTGCACCAAAGTATTGCTTTACTTCTCTCCCAGTCTGGCTTGTGTCCTTGCTCCTTTTGAAACTGATGACTTCTTCTTTCACACCACACAAACACAAGATGGAAGTCATTAACTGTGCGTTTATATGACCAGGTAAAAGATGGATAGGAAATAATACCTTTATATGGAGCTAGGTGGCATAGAATGAGAAAAGATTAAGTTAGGAGGGATCTGTGGAAACCATCTGGTCCAAATTTCTGTTCAGGCCAGGGGCCAGTTTCATAGTCAGATTAGGCTGCTCAGAGTCCTCTCCAGTTCTGTTGTGAATATCTCCAGGGGTGGAGATCCCACAGGCTCTGTGGATATAGATGTATCTCCTAGATGGAGAGCTTAGGGATATGGTTTAGTGGAGGACTTGTTAGCATTAGGTCAGAGGTTGGACTCAATGATCTTGGAGGTCTCTTCTAACCTAGACTATTCTGTGATTCTGTGATATATGGTCAAGTTCAGTCTAAATATTTTTTTTCCTTATGCCCAGTGGGAATTTCCTTCATTATGACTTGGAACCATTGGTTCTTTTCAGCATGCACCACCAAGAAGTTGTCCTTCTTGTCTATAATTCTCTTCAGGTGGACAAAGACAGTAATTAGATCCCCTCCCTAGTCTTTTCTCTGGGCTGAACACAGTCAGCTCATTCATTTTCTTGTCACACATTTTGTGGTCCAGTTCTTGAACATGTACTAAGGTCTCTAAACTGGACACAGTATTCCAGATGAGGCCCCACAAATGTAAAATAAAGGGCAAAAAGATATCTAACAATTATTTCCCTCAATCTTTTATATTGCTAAAGCAACCCAATATGTCTGGCCTTCATCACAACAATGACTGCAGACTCTTCTCCCTTGGTTGCCTGTCCTCACTTCGACCTCCAGTCCAAGCTGAGGTTTTTACATTTGAACTCCATCTGGAATTCCTTGTACAGTCAAGGTGACCTCCTGCAATGCCTGCCCTGCTGACCAGAACAGACTACTCCTGAGCTTTAATGAGAGTGTCTATCTTTAGACGTTTCCCCTGGTGGCACAAAATTATCACATCCATGCTACACCATGCTTGGTTTTGAGTCTCCTCTGGATTTCCTTTGGCTCTGTACAAAAGAATTTTTGTTTTCTGTTTAAGTTGGTGAGTTTTTTTTTCTCTTCCACAGTTCAAATTACCTGAAATAACATGAGGTCTGTACATAAGAGTAGAATGATTTTGCTTAAATGGTATATTTAAATATTCACTGGTACATAGAGCATTCACTTGTTAAAGGTGTTCCTCATGGGATTTGAGAGTGCAGTCTTTTGAGACACTCTTAGAAGACAGGAGGATCTGGTAGGAACCTATTCATATTATCTTATAAGAACTATCTCTGAAATCAACTATCTAGTGAACCTGCCAGGTTATTATTTTGCAATAAGCCAAACAGAGCAGTCCAAAACAGAGCAAGCAAAATTTACAATAAAGTAATGTGGAAGAGCAAGGCTGTAGGGCTCAAATTCACTTTCTGAGACTTCTATTTAGCAGTCTAGAGAGAGTGCCTCTGGTTATTCCAGTATGCAGCAATACCCTGTCAGAGAGCAGAAGAAAAGAGCAATAATAAGGTCCAGCTTTGCTCCTGATGTCATAGGCTGAAGTATATTTAGGGATTATAACAGCTGTATTGTCTAGAGACACAAAGCAAATTAAAGATTTTCAAAGCCCTCTGGAACACACTGAGAGCACAGCTGTTAAAAGGCACCAATTCAATGGGGAGCATGTGGGAACTGAACTTTTTTTGTAAAAATATATAATTCTGCTACCACACAAGTAATTTCCACAGGAGTAAAATAGTCATCTCTAGCATAAACGTTCCTGACAAATATGAATCCTTTTCTCTAGGGGTCTGATTCCTCAATAAATGGGTGAGGTTTTAAACATGAGAGGACTGATGTGCTTTTTCCTGAGTCATGGCTTTGGCTGGGACAGAGTTAATATTCTTTGTAGAGCCTCTCACAATGTTGTGTTCTGGATTTTTGATGAAAATAGTGGTGATAAAACATTGATATTTTTGTTATTACAGAGCACTGTTCACACAGAGCCAAGGACTTTTCTGCTTCTTGTGCTGCCCTGCCAGCATGATGAGCCCTGCCATCCTGGGAGTAGGTGAACACTTGCCTGCCGGTGCAAAGTAGCAAATTAATTCTTTGGTTTGCTTTGCCTGAGCATGGTTTTTGCTTTACTTAGTGAACTGTCCACATCTCAACCCATGAGTTCTTGCACTTTTACCTTTCTGATTCTCTCCCTGATCCCACTTGGGGAGAGCAAGCAAGCAGCTGAGTGGGGCTGAGTTGCCTGTGGGGAATAAACCATAGAAAAGAAGGAAAGCAGGGCTCATCAGATGTAACAGTTCCTTGGGAAAACAAACGACACCACTCTGAATGCCCAATCTTTTCCTCCTTCTTTACCAGAGCTGTTATAGCTGAGCATGATGTCATGTGGCACGGGACATCCCTTTGGCCTGCCTGAGTCAGCTCCTGGCTGTGTCCCCTCCCAGCAACTTGTGGACCCCCAGGTATCTCATTGGCAGTGCAGTATGTGGAGCTGCCCTTTAAAAATCTAAAACATACCATTTTGTGTTTTTTCTATGAAGAAAATTAACTCTGTCCCAGCCAAAACCATGATAACAAGTTGTAATGACTGCTTAGATGAATCAGGAAGTTTTGGACAGAATAGATAGAATTTAGCTTTATTCTATTTTTGCTTTAGATTTGCTGAATTCTTTTTTTGTAGTATGATTCCAATAATGTTTATCTTGCTAAGTACATTTTCCCATGAATTGTGTTTCCCATTATTATATTTAATTCAAGATTATTGTATATTTCCTCTAAGTAAACTCCTAGTATTTAAGGATATATAGAAATTAATAAAGAAAATAAATCCCAAATTAATGGTAAACTCCACAAATAAACAAAAACTACTGTGAAATATTGAACATTATTAGACACATGAAGCAGGATAATACTTCCTGACTAGCTGAACCTATTCGAGTTCTTATGAGTTATGGTCAGTATGAAGTCCTGGAACTACATTTTCCAGTTATTGCACATCATTCAGTCCTGATTCACAATGGTGAACTTTATCAAGTTTATTGCTGATTTTACTGGAGAGGAGCACCATTTTCTCTTTTTGTATGTTTTTAGTTTCATTTCTTTTTTATGATGTCCTTCACAAAATTAAATAAAGAGATGTATTAATTAAGTTATGACATCTAAATTAGGTTCATCAACACAGAAACATGAATATGGTGATCAACATATGTAACAATGTCTGATTGTTCATATTATGTCCTTAGATATACACAGATATAGTGAATTTCAGTGACTGCTACACACACACCAAAGAAAAAATTCTATTTCATTTCTTGTTATGGTTGACAGCAAGATATGTTGCCTCTTAATGTTCTCATTGATTTCAAACTCATCAATATTTAATGTATTTGTTAATATATATTGATTGGAAACAACAAAAAACAACCTCTACTTCTTATTTGAAATCCAGATTCAAACAACAGTTCTCAAAAAAAAAAAAAAAAAAAAAAAAAAAAAAAAAGTAGGCCAAGTTAAAACACAGGTATTAAATCATTATGCTATAAAATTTAATAGAAAAACTATTCACAATAGATCTCTGGAGAAAGAGAAGCTTGTCTAAGGTTTATGAAAAGAGATGGAGAATCCAATAACATCCTATATGACACCTTAAAGAAGAATGCAGAAAACATCACACCATATCTGTAAATGTAGGATTTTTTGGAACCTGTAATATTGACTTTCTGGATGAATTAATAAATAAAATCATGACATTAATGACAACTGAGCCATACCAGCAAGGCTCTCGTTTGGATTCATATCCTGTACCTATGCATCCATGTTAGACACCGAAGGAATGAAGCAACGTTTTAACATGCCCAATTTCCCCTCAATTAATAATGGAAGGGTGATAGTTTAAAATAAGTTGCCTGCAATTAGCTTGGATTAATCCCAAACTATGGTTATTCTTACAGAAGATTAAATAAACCAATTCATATAAGAGAAAAATGGAACCCAAGGTTTCCCATCCAGTGGTTTTTGTCATATTAAGAACATGACTGCATTATGTGTGTATATACATGTATTCACTTGTCAACATTTGTCTCAAATTGTCTTGTACTCTGTGTGGTAGAAACAAAAAATTATCATGACAGCCTAGTTGCACCATCTACAAATGAACCCATGTCTGAAACGACAGAGCATATATATACTTAATGCTGGCTTCATCCTTTTGCTCTTTATTTTCAGCCAAGATTATAGTCTGTAAATGCCAGTTAAGTGATTGATTGCCATCAGCCTCTAAAAAGACTTGCAAGCACAATGAAACCTTCTGTGGGCAGTGACCAGCAAAAATATAGACAAAAGGATACCATACTGATATTTTTGGTCCAGATGCAGTCAAAGTGGTAGCATTATATACAATGCTGCTCTCTCCTGAATACCTAGGAGAAGACATAATCACCCTCTCATTTGTGAGTGAAAGCTCTGAGTAGTACTGACTTTTGAATATTGATCACTGCATACAAGCCTTGGAGGTTTTTGTTGTTGTTGTTGTTTTTTGTGCCCAGAACAGGTCCTCGTGGAAACACTGATTTGCAGCACAGGCAGCATTACAAGGACTGAGAGTTGAGTTTTCTGGTTTGAATTTACAGCTATGCCATTGAGTCTCTCTCATGAATCTCTCACTTCCTGACTTATCTTCTCTAGCTGTAGATAAATAAAAAGGTAAAACCCAAAAGAAAATTCTCAGCAGACAAAAATTGGTAAGAATATGCTGAATCCAAGGTAAACCCAAATGAATAAGGGCAATATTAATCTCCCAAGTCAACCTGGATCTTCACAGGGAGTTTCTGGGTTGAAACAGTGGAATCATCATCAGTTAAAACACTAACAATGTGTTGCAGTTTCTGCCAGATTACCCATAACAGGTACCTGCAACGGGAAGGTTTTATACAACAACAGTCAGGTTGGTTGGGTGGAACATCATGAGACCACCTAGTCCAATATGGAAGAACCACTCAGTGTGGTTCTGTTGTCAACACAAAAGCAGGTCATCTCTAGCCTTCTCCTGAAAACTTTCAAGGATGGAAAATATAGACCCTCAGGGTAATTTGTTGTAGTTTTGTGCTCTTTTCCCAATTAAAATGTTTTCCTATGATTTCCTAAAAGTGAAAGATTTCACTTGTTCTATTTATTTAGTCTTAATGAGAGAGATCAATAAAAGACTAGCAAAACTTTAACTGGCTGTGGGTGAAGTTTAGCTGCAACAAAATTGTACTTGCTCTTGTAAGAGAACTAACATTAAAAAGAAGGGCAGCATCAAGTGCTTGCAATTAAAAGTATATTTCAAACGAAGGTGCAATCCTACTTTCAAGGACAAGTTTCGAACTATCAATCCCCTGTGGATGGCATAAATTCAGCACCTTTAAACAAGGGGATTAAGAAACAAGATTTCAAGACTCAATCTTTCCCTAAGTATTTCCTGGAATTAATTTAGGTTGTTCCATATTCAGTATGTATTTACTGACTCCTAACATAGAGTTTGGGATTCTGTACCAAGGACCACTACACCTAAAAAGTTTATCAGTGTTTATTGGTTGTCAATTAGTCACTTCACTGAGATACAACCGAGGAAAAATAGCTTTCTACCAAATCAAACTTAGGATTTTCCATGGGACAGGAATGGTGAAAGAAGATGCCAAGATTTAAATGAATATAATAAAATTTTAAGTGATAAACATTCATAGGATCATAGAATCATAGAATATCCTGAGTTGGAAGGGACCCTTAAGGATCATCAAGTCCAACTCTTGACACCGCACAGGTCTACCCAAAAGTTCAGACCATGTGACTAAGTGCACAGTACAATCTCTTCTTAAATTCAGTCAGGCTAGGTGCAGTGACCACTTCCCTGGGGAGCCTGTTCCAGTGTGCAACCACCCTCTCTGTGAAGAACCCATTAGGCATGTATTCCACAGGGACAAGTCATGAAATATAATTAACAATTATATGCTTTGAAATCCTTTGATAACAAGCACAAGGTAACCGTAAATCAGAATGATTTCTTTATAAAATGCAATAAATGAAATTCATTCCTGACCCAATTTCAGTAGGTTTATTCAGGGAATAAAATCTGCTGAATGGAAACATGAATAATTATTTCATTTACATTAGAAGATAAATAAACTTTCATTTGTATCTGCAAGCTTCAAACAATTATTCAGTCTAAGTACCTTTGACAAAGACTGTACAAGAACTATAATCCATTATCCTAAGTATCTGTAGAGATGCAAATCTTAAATTTGTCCTTTTGACACATATGCAAGAACACATCCTTATTTTTGGCAAATGCAACTCACAACTCCATGTGTCAATAACTTAATAAACTAATCATGGAAAAGAAATCCTTAAAATAAATGTTGTTTTGTGTTGAAGCATAGATCTTACCAGGAGCAAGGGTTAACTGTGTAACTCCCTTATTGAACCTTGAGAATCTTTCTTCCTTGTCATAGTTTTGGCTGGGACAGAGGTAATTTTCTTTGTAGAGGCTTACACAATTCTGTGTTTTGGATTTTTGATGAAAGCAGTGTTGATAACACACTGCTGTTTAAGTTGTTGAAGAGCAGTGCTCAGAGCCAAGGACTGTTCAGCTCCTGGTGCTGCCCTGCCAGTGAGGTATCTGGACGTGCACAAGGAGCTGGGAGGGGACACAGCCAGAAGCTGGACCAGGCTAGCCAAAGGGATGTCCCACACCATGTAGTGTCATGCTCAGCAATAACAGCTGGGGCAAAGAAGGAGGAGGGGTGGGGTGGACATTCAGAGCGATGGTGTTTGTCTTCTCAAGTAACTGCTACACGTGATGAGCCCTGATTTCCTGGAGGTGGCTGAACACCTGCCTGCTGATGGGAACAAATACACAGAACTGTAGGGGTTGGAAGGGACCTTGAGAGATCATCGGGTCCAACCCCCCTGTAAAGCAGGATCCTCAGAGCAGGCTGCCCAGGTAGGCATCCAGACGGGCCTTGAATATCTCCAGAGAAGGAGACTCCACAACCTCCCTGGGCAGCCTGTTCCAGTGCTCCATCACCCTCACTGTGAAGAAGTTCTTTCGCATGTCAGTGCAAAACTTCCTGTGTTCTATTTTGCGGCCATTTCCCATTGTCCTATCCCCACAAGCCACTGAGAAGAGGTTAGCTACATCCTTCTGTCTCCCACCCCTCAGATATTTATAGACATTGATAAGATTCCCCCTCAGTCTCCTCTTCACTAGGCTGAACAGATCCAGGTCTCTCAGCCTGTCCTCATAGGGGAGATGCTCCAGGCCCCGTATCATCATTGTGGCCCTCTGCTGCACTCTTTTCAAGAGATCCCTGTCTCTCTCCCGGGGAGCCCAAAACTGGATACAGTACTCCCAGTGAGGCCTGACCAGTGCACAGTAGAGGGGGAGGATCACCTCCCTTGACCTGCTGGCCATGCTCCTTTTTTTGAATGCCAGGATCCCATTAGCCCTCTTGGCCACCAGGGCACACTGCTGGCTCATGGTCAACCTGTCATCCACCAGAACCCCCAGGGCCTTCTCCTCAGAGCTCCTCTCCAGCAGGTCGTCCCCCAGCCTGTACTGATACTTCTGGTTGTTCCTTCCCAGGTGCAGGACTCTACACTTGCTTTTATTAAACTGCATTTGGTTTCTTCCTGCCCTTCTCTCCAGCCAGTCCAAGTCTCGCTGAATAGCAGCACAGCCCTCTGGTGTGTCAGCCACTCCTCCAAAATGAATGAATTCATTGGTTTGCTTTGATTGAACACACTGTTTTTGCATTACCTAGTGAACTGTCTGCATCTCAACCCATGAGTTGTCACATTTTTCCCTTTCTGATTCTCTCCCCCATCCCACCTGGGAAAAGCAAGTGAGTGGCTGTGTGGGCTTGAGCTGCCTACCAGGGATAAACCACAACAATCCTGCACAGGAGAGAGTAAGAGAAGTAGATCACATTATTTATTTATTTATTTGTTTGTTTATTTTTCTGCAATTAGACATTTCTAAGAGTAAATTATATGAAACAGATTTTCAATAAGTGAATCTTAACTGTTACCCAATACTGGTGAATAATCTTTGACTGAATTTTGTGCTATTGTTATTCATCAACTCATTGATTTAACTTCAGCTATCTTAGTCTGGAGGACTGTATTATTCAAATTTACTTAGTTCAATTACAGTTAGTGTTAGTGTGTTAGAAATTTAATCTAATTTTGATAGATTTTGATATTGTATTAGCTAAAAAGCCTGTAAGAAGGACAAAAGTTCTGTGTTGTTGTTGTTTTGTTTTCATTCCAAATTGTTATAAGGATGACCAAATTGAGAAAACAAAACATAAATTTGGGCAATACTTTGTCACTCTCCTCCATTTGCCTCAAAACTTCCTTAAGTACATGCTGTCAATAGAAAGTTACAACTTCAGAGAAAGAAATCATATTTGACCAATCAAGAAGTAATATAGATTCACCTTGTTTCCTGCTCAAGTTAAACAAACAAAAAATACTAGAAGGAGCAATTCAGAGAACAGCAAATATTCGTGATTATATTCATCAAAATTAATTCCTCTTAGTTGAAAGTTAAATGTCAAATTGGAGATGTCATCTAACCTATATCAGTAGAGAGAAATAAGAACCTTCATACAATATTTTGTTCTATACTATGAAAGCTGTCTAAATAGGCATGGTATTTGTTCTAACATGAAGGTGACCCTGTCTCCATTAGCTGTCAAGGGACGACAAATAATGAGCTCAGACTAGACATTTAACTTGTTTTTACAGAAGCTCAACAAGGTGGAGCTCATGCCTAATATGTATAATTCCCTAGAATTTCTAAGCTTTATGTATTCATAGAAGTTGGTTTGAAATGTTTAAAAAAGCATAATTTTTCAGTGTGTCTAATTTCATCCACAAATCAAAACATATTTACATAATGAAATTAAAAACCTATTTCCACTCATGTATCACAAGAAAAATAGAGGGCATTTTAAAAGAAGTCACTAAGCAGCATGATAAATCTTAAGGTATCAATTCAGTGGGAACTGAGACCTGACTAAAAACAGCAAAACCTGATCTTTGGGCTGAACTTCTGATGAACACAACTGCTATACACATGTAGTGCAAACACTTTCCACTGGACTTTTCCACATTGCACAAAAGCCTAGGACTATCAATAAAATGAACAAAGAACTTTTTGTCATGGCTGCTCTGGGTCATAATAAATGGAAGGACTCCCGAGGGTTTCAGTGGGAGAATGTACTGAAATTCCTGTGATCCCTGACTAGACTGGAGACATTTCATGGATTCCTCTCAAAGGGTTTTGTGATGAGCTGCAAATTCAAGCCTCACTGCCAATCTGGAACCATCAGAAACTGCAAAATAGAATGAAAAAAATACCTGGACTTTTCCTTTAAATTTTGAAAAATTAGGATGAAGATCCAGGAAGTTTCATCTGGACTGCTTTATCTGCAAGCAAATCAAGACTGATTACTAGACAAAATGGTTTTGATATCCTATAAATAACTCCCTTTCAGAGGCAGTTTCCTTGAAGGAATTTATTTATTTATTTATTTATTTATTTTCCCTTGAAGAAGCTTATTTTAATTCTTTCCTACTAAGAAAATGTCTTCATAATAAAAAAATCCTTAGCAAAGCTTTTGTCGTGAGCAAATATTAACTTTCTTTTACATTCATTTTTGAAGGATTAAGGTTGCCTATTGAAGTTATGAGGGAGAAAGCTTAAATGCAAATTGGTTTAAATCACTGAAACTTCTATAATACATAAAGAACAAACAAAGCTGTAGTTTATGCTAGTTACAAGCAATATTCACTTTTCTTTTGCTGGCAGAAATATAACTAACATGTTAACTTATGAGTTAGAATACAAATTCATGGCAACTGTGATTACTGTCAGTAGCAACAGCAGAGCAGTATTTCACTGTCTGCAACTTATGCTAATATTTACTTTGGATATAAATGCTGTTGCTGCTTTTCTGCCTGTTCTTCCCTCCCTGTCAGGATGCAGGTAACTTTTCCTGTAAAGTAACGATGATAAAGCCTAGTGACCACAGCATACCCTCTTAAGATAGCTCTTCCAGCCACTGAGCAGAGATACTCTGACCAGCACAGACCACAGTCTCTCCTTGTTTACCAATTCCAACCCATTTCTTTCCTGCAAGCACATAGTACAGAGCAGCTGCTGCCTTTATCTTTGTTTGGAGACCATGAATACTGTCTTCTGGAATCTTCTCAGTTTGTCACTGATCCATCCATATAGGTAGCAGAAGAGCTGCTTACATCCCAGGCCATCTTTGCACTGGCAGATCATACTAGTGGACACCACAGAGCTACACTGCATTTTAACTTTTAATAAATCATGAAAGAATTCAGGTGGCTGAAGTTACAGAATCAGTTTTATGTGCTTGTCAGATAATGCAAACCTTTTGCACAAGTTCCCCTGCAGCACGTGGAGAGGCCCCTGGTGGAGCAGGCTGTCCCCCTGCAGCCCATGGGTCCCACATGGAGCAGATCTCCACGCTGCAGCCCGTGGAGGAGCCCCCGGTGGAGCAGGTGGATGTGGCCTGGAGGAGGCTGCGGCCCATGGAGAGCCCCCGCAGGAGCAGGCCCCGGGCCGGAGCTGCAGCCCGTGGAGAGGAGCCCACGCAGGAGCAGGGGGTCTGGGGGGAGCTGCTGCCCGTGGGGGACCCGTGCTGGAGCAGTTTGCTCCTGGGGGATGGACCCTGTGGGGGAGCAGTTTCTGAAGAGCTGCAGCCTGTGGGCAGCCCCCACAGGCTCAGTATGGGAAGGACGGTATCCCGTGGGTGGGACCCCACGTGGACCACCACACAAGCTAGCCCTGCCTTTTCCTCTCCACTCCTCTTACTGTAGTGGGGGTCTCCAGCACCTCCTGTCCACCTTTCTTCAGGCTACAAATGCTTCAAACCCTCTTCCCCACCCACAACTGATCCTTGACACTTGCCTTTCTCCTCCCTACCTCTTGCCCCAATATACATCCTCCTTTTGTGAAGTGCCACTTAACCACAGTGAATGCAAAAATTGAGGGCTGAGGGTAATCCAGCAAGCACACTGGATGTCATCTCTTCATCTCAGCCTACATGGGCTACAAAACTTGTTCTGAGCCTCTGCAAGAGGTGGTGTACAATTTGGTAGCAGAGGCCCTGCAGCCTATGATCATACTGAAAAGATTATCAAGGTTTAACGTTTAATGAACACTGCTATTCTGAGATTAATTTGAGACAACAGAGAGGCTTGCGTTCATGCAAGAGTGTTCAATGCAATATATTTAAAGAGAGTGGGTTTCTTCAGAATGTCTTGTAGGCTTATGCACAGATATAAAGGAAAGTGTTTAAAAGAAAACAGCATCATCAGAGTCCAAAATAAACTATAAATCAAATTCACAAGAAATAGTAAATGAATACACATATATTCATATATGCAAAATAAATAGAAGTTAAAAATAGGAATCAATATGTAACCTGTGAAGCTAACTGCATTATATATTTTCTCCTACATGGATGGACTGTCAAGTCTTTGCTGAATGGGTGAGTGTGCACAATGGAAGACATAATTTGTCCCCGAGGGTAATAACTGAATGAAGATAGAATCAGGCAGTGCTCTGAGTAGACACATTTCAAGTTGGACATTTGTGCCCATTAACAGCTGGAAGAAGTAGAGAGTCCTAATTAGCAAGAGTGTTAGAGGTTTTTAAAAATAAAGGTCAAAAAACTTAGTGGCTGACTGAATAAATTGGAAGTTAAAATCATATTGTGTTCTGCTGCTGTCTTCTTGTGAATAACCCATGTCACAGGAAAGACACTGAAAAAAACATGTAGAAGAGCTGGTGTTTGAAGTGTGAATAAGTATAAACTAGACCAGATTTTTAACCCCCTGTTCCCTTTGCTGTTTCCCATGAGATTTAATCCTATATACTGGGCCTATCATAGTACATACAACTTTCATATTAAAATTTTTTGAGTGTCAGTAACCTTCAAGGTCTGAAACTTGGAAAATTGCCTCTCCCAGGAGCTGGAACAACATGAAAATTTGGTTCTTGTGAGATTTTAGCAGCGGTGGTACTTCATCCTGCTTGTGATTCAGCTCAGAAAACACAGAGTGGCCATGGGATTGGATCAACAGATAAAAATGCAACCTCCTTTTTCCCTCAGGATTCAGGTCCAAAACTCACATACCCTGAAACACTAGGCACCCAAAACAAAACTATGCACCAAAACAGGAGTTTAAAAAGACAGGGGATGAACTATATAAAGATTTATAAAATTTTGTCTTCCTGTTGTCACCCACTTCTCTGATTCATTATCTCCCAACTACATTCTAAAAAAAAGAGCTCTAGAACTGTGCCTTTTATTTATAACCTCAGCAAAAACTTAGAACATTTCCCTAATACCAGCCTAATTAATTTATTGATCTCCTGCAAGTATCCTGCTATAGGAGATACTCATCTTTGACTGGTTATCTAAACAATGTGCCTTTCCAGCCTCAGGTATTGGTAACTTCAGGGTAGAAGCAAATTGTCTTTTCTTTAATGTCAGAATAGTCATTCTATAAAAATATATCATACTTCAGTTAGATCAAAGTTTATTGCAATACATGTCATTGCAGATTGGCATTTAGGTATTTACTGAGAGCAGAAACAGGAGGTTTAGTCAAAGATATAAAACAGATCAAGAGGCCATAGCTATGTGACTCCTCTGGGCTACCAGGGATCAATGGTGTCTTCAGTGGCAGTAAGTTAATTTGGAGCAATACAGTAGAAGCTTGCAATCACTCATAATGCGACAGGCTATTTTCCATTAATTTTGCCAGGAACAGGAGAGTATGAAAGGTCAGCTTTTCTCAGGATCAAGTGTGATGTATGACAGAGGAGAAAGTCAATTTAGCTTAAACAGGAGTTGCCCTTGCTGCCCTAAATGTCTCTACAAAACTGTACTCTTTATGCTATGAAATTCCATAGATTCACAATAAGAGCTTTATTTATTTATTTTTAAATATGCTATGAGGTAGAATAAAAAAGTGGACATGTCTGTCCTGAAATAGCACTGGATAGACTACTTTCCCCATGCAGCTACCACGTCACCAATACCAGAGGATTGCCTAGCTTGTAAGACAATTTTAAAAGCTTACAGTAAAATGTTTAGGTAAGACAATGTCATATAGGTTGTCATTTTGAGCAGCTTTGTGTTAAAACTATTCCTCATGAGGGGAAGCAGAGGGGCAGGCGCCAAAATTTTCTCTCTGGTGATCAGCGATATGACCCGAAGAAATGGCTGGAAGCTGCAACCAGGATGGTTCAGGCTGGGTATCAGGAAAAGGTTCTTCAGCAAGAGGGTGGTCAGGCACTGGAACAGGCTCCCCAGGAAAGTGGTCATGACACTAAGCCTGACGGCATTCAAAAAGCATTTGGACAACTCTCTCAGATACATGGTCCTTTGGGGACCCAGGAGCTAGACTCTATGATTCTTGTGGGTCCTTTCCAACTCAGGATATACTATGATTCTAATTTTGTATCCCATTCTACTCACTTCACTTTAAGGAACATAAAGACAAAATGTATAGCAGGTATACAGAGGAAAATAAAAAGAAGAGGTTCAGAAACCTATACAGAAATTTCAAGATCTGCTTTGACTAAGCTGGCAACATTATAGGTCTGTTACTATGTCTTCCAAAAGAAAAAGTAGTACTTCTCCAGGGCTGCTAGACGTAGGACCAGATGAAGCAAGACTGACCTTTAACAAAGCAGTTTAGAATTAGAAAGTTTCTTTAATACCAATTTAAGGCTGGATAAACAGCAGAGCAGACTAACTAAAAATGGTGGAATATTCTCTTCTTTAGACTTAAAATAATAATAATAAAAACATCTATTAGAGACTGTCTGTGGATGTTTATAATTCCTTAGTGCAGAGAAAAGTCCCAAGGCAACTTTTCTGTCCCATGGTAACAGCAAAGGGTCATCAAAGTCTAATTTTTCATATGGTCACTACTGTTAGGTTATGTTATTTGACACACGAAGGAGCACACACGAAGGAGCAGAGGGGCACAATGGCAGGCAGGGAAGCCCCAGTCACCTCCTTAGGCCACCAGACACCCACCACCATGGAGGGGTCACTGCTTAAAGGGCTGTTGAACTAATTATGTAATGCATGGAAAGAGTATTTGGGGACTGTAGAAGGCATAACAAATCTAATGATTATTTCAGAATTTAGCATCAGACCTAGGACATCTCCATTACAAATGGCAACTAACACCTTGAATTTATTATTGTATAAATTCAAATTTAAAATTGTGTAAATTATTGTGTAACTTATTATTGTGTAATTTATTATTTATTATTAAAAAATTCTCCTTGAAATTTTGCAAGCTGCTCACTGAGCTGCGTCACAGATTTATCTTGGAGGTCCTGCAGTTCGGTGTTGGAGCTGGAGGGCTTACACAGTTATAACAGAAGCTCATTTTTTTTTTTTTTTTTGTAAAAAAAGACATAAAGCCAGCTTGACTCTTCAACCATAAAAATTTTAATGCACAATTTTTTTTTCTGATTTCTAAATCTCACAGAAATCAGAAAACAAAGGAAAGAAGTAAGGGTATTTATTACCTTTTGAAAACTTACAATTTTGTAGTCATTCATGAGCTTGGCACACTTGGAATTGGTGGTACTGTGTCTATATCTTCATTTTAAGTATCAAACCTATTCTGAGCATCTGGCCATTTATTTTCCTCTGAATTGCCAGGAGCTTGTAACCACTGTCCTACTGAGAATTGACTCTTCAGTGAAAACCTCCAGTTGTGCATAATGAAATAGGACAAAACACCAGTATCAATGGAAAGACATTGCAAGCTTTATAAACCTCTTATTTGGGACTGTTATTCTTTGTGATTGATAGTCTGTCTACTTAATTAAATAGGCCTGCAGTCTTTAGCTCATTTAACCATACTCTGACAAACTCTAGTGCCAATTTTCATTGCTTCCTCAGAGTAATAACCTTACTGGGTTTGTTATTCAAAAAGCAGTGCTTGGTCTTATATGGGTTTTTATTTGGGATACATCCCTGCCTTCAAGGCTGTAGAAATGGGCTACTGGAGAGTGCTTATTGGAGCTGTCTGCCATTCAAATGTCTCCATTTAGGGTATTCTAAGGAAAGCAACTCTGGGATAACCAGAATTGTATCCACAATGCAGGTACTATGTAGGGCAATGTAAGAAGAGGTTTTTGAAGAGCACTAAAGACCAGAGAGAAAGGTCATTGACACAGCAGATCTTCTTTAGCGCTACCTAAAATTGTCACTTGCCATTTTAGAAGTTAAAAACACAGCAAAAACCTTGTGAGACAAAATTTGGGTTCAACCAAAGCAACTTTTAATTATCATTCAGATGGAAATATTTGTCACTCTGTTTACTTCTAAAAATAGATACACCCACCACAGTCTCTCTGGGAACAAGTACATAGAACAAATACAAAAAAAGTGGTTAACATAATGAACTGCAGCAGAAAAGGAGATGCACCCTGCTATTGACTGCTTGAGCCACAGGTCGAATATACAAATGGGAGAAACTCTGAAAGCTAAAGGTTCAGAGTAAAGCGGTAGTTGGAATGTTACCAAACTTTTCTTTTAGGTACTATAAGGAGGAACAGGTGAGCTTTCCTTTTTGTTGTGGGACAGAGGACAAGCACAAACTGAGCTCAAAAAAGTTTCCTGACACTGAGAATTAAACCAAAAAAATAAAGAAGGCGGGCATGCTGTAGTTCAGATTTTAAGGAATATCTCCCTTTGTTTGTCCATGCACCTTGTATAAAACAAAAAGGGCCCCCAGCATGAAGCAAGAGTTCTTTTGCAAAGATCTGTAGTAAAGACATGATTTTATCATGGACATATATCACAAAGTAGTCGAGTCTGGTAAGTCCTAAAATCTAAAGAATAATCTAAAATCCATTATATTTTCCAAGCTGAAGCACAGAAGCCAAAGGCAAATGGAAGCCAAGTGAATTTCCACTATAACTCATGTAGGAATGGTGGTCTTGCATGACAGATCTGCTGCATTCCTGTTATTTTCAATGCATAATGCCTCCCTTAGTGCAGTCTTCTTTCCCCAGAGCAGGAACTATATCATTTATAACAACTATTGGTGTCAGAATTATACTATGATCCAGAGGCATCAGAGGAAGAGAAAGCAAGAAGAAAATATAGCATTTGGGAAAAAAAAAAAAAAAAAAGAAAAAAAAAAAGAAAAGAAAAAAAAGAGTTGGATCTTGAGCTGTGTCAAAAACCTGAACAGAAAGTAAAGGTAGACTGCAGGAGACAGAGCTGGAGCCTCAATGGCAGCTGCTGGGATGTCACATACTTAAAAGGAACAGAAACTGAATTCTGCTAAAAACTGAACTTAAAAAGACAGGAAGCTTTAGCCCTATTTACTGCCCCACTAGTTTAAATTACACAGGGTAAAGCCTTTTGCAAGAACAACTGTAATGAGCTTCACTCCTGAGCAAGACATTGTGCCATTTCAGCATGTGAGATCAAAGCATAGCAGAGGCAAGTTCAGCTGTTTTCCCTCCATTTAACATTCGGGAAAGTCGGAACCCATTGTCTTAATTATGTGACATCTCTGACTGAGCTATCAGGTAATTCATCCTTTTTTTTGGTCTTATCAAAAAGATAAATAAATAAATAAAAATCACTGGGTTACTGTATAACTGTTGCTGACTTAGCACAAAAAGATTTATTTGGCTGTTCTTACCCTCAAGCGCCTTGCAGAATCTGAACCTCTATGAATATGTATGCTGTGGCTCCTGCTCCCCCTTATGCATCATTAAGAGAAACCCTACAGGATCCTATCACTGTAATGTAATAAACCTGCCACTCACACCTGTAAGACATACTGAAGGTAGGGGGTATCACAGAAAGCCTGGCCTGAGCTGCTGAATTTTGGTCCACAGGGAGGCACCACCAGGAGGAGAAAGCCCAGCTGAGTTCTGTCTGCATGGTTTCCATCCAGGAAGGCACTTCTTTCCCTTAACCTGAATGCATTCAATGTGAAATTGAGAAACAGTAATGTGGAGACTTGATGCAAACTGCAGACACCAGGATTAGGTGTCTGTATGTGATGTTTGCCCTGCAGAGACCTGTGCTCCATTACGGAAATGCAGAGATATAATTGGTACAGCTAAAGGCACCTGAAACATCTTCCACACATCATTTCCAGGTCAGTGTGCTGGTAGGTGGTGCCACTGGAGATCATGTGCATGGAGGTACATGAGCCACCTGCACAGGGCAGCTGGACATGCCAGAGCAGAGCCAGACAGTCTCCAGAGCACCTCAGATATCACCGGGTGCCCACATGTGTTTTTTATATATATATATTTATATTTATTTATATAAAGCGCCTATCACTGTATTGATAAACACTCTTTGGAACCACTCTGACGGCAGGGGTAAGAACAGGAGTTGGCCTGTTAGTACCTCAGCACTGCTGTTTCCAACCAATTTAAAAAAAAAAAAAGCCACAAGACTTTGCAATTCAGCCTCAAGTTTTCCCCCTTCACAGAGATCTTAGACACCCACCCAGCCCACATGTAGATACAGTCGTATAAACACCTGTAGGGAAGTTTCTTAACCTATCTGCAAGTAAAAGGCTAAAGTGCTATTTCAGCTTTGCACTCCAGGAGAAGCCTAGGCTTCATTTTTTTTTACATATTTAGCATTTTATGGAAGAGATGACCAATACGTTTCCCTGGGGACAGAATTTCTTTGGAGAAAATAATTTCTTTGGAGAAAATAATCAAGATCAAAAGGAATAAAAAATAATCAAGATCAAAAGGAAGAGGAAGGTCTATGAAATGTGGGAAAAGGGCCTGTCCTCTTGGAAGGAGTATAGAAGTGTTGCCAGGGCCTGCAGGGATGCGACGAGGAAGGCTAAAGCCCGCCTAGAGATGAGGCTTGCAAAAGAGATAAAGGATAATAAGTTTTTGTTGTTGTTGTTGTTGTTGTTGTTTTTTAAGTATGTAAACAGTAAAAGGAAGACTAGGAAGACTATTCAGTCTTGTAATTTTTTTTTTTTTTTCCTACTGTCTGTTTATAGCATATCTCCCATAAATAATTGAGAAGTTTACCTAAATGATACTGTTACCAAATGTGAAAAACATTCCAAATTGGATAAACAACATGTTCCCTTCTACCACAAACTTGCCAAATGTTGTGTTTTCCCTTTTAGTGACTGACCTATATAAAAGATAAGAATCTACATTTACCAGCAATTTTTGAGCAATTATTTTGGCTCACGAGAGAGTGCATAAGTTTTACAAATATATCTGATGGCCATAAACTCAAAACAAACAAAGAAAAAAATCTCAGGCACCTATTCTCACATGTAGTGAGAATGCACTCAGGAAAGTCCTAAATGGAAACCCTGAAAGCTTCTGGCTCAGCTGCTGGCTAAATCTGAAGCTGCAATCTTTGCAGCATTTCTGTTTGAGCCTAAAATGTCTGTTTCTGCAAGAGAAAATCTTAAAGTAGCTCTATCAATTTAGTTGGGGCCTGAAATTTCTCAAATTGGAAGGGTGATTGGATCTAGAATTTTAATTCATATTTATCAGTAAAGCTAAATATATATATATATATATATTATGCTTTGTCTATGTTTTCAGTAAGGAAGTTTGTGTATTTCTTCAACTCTCTTCTACAGCTGCTATATCACTTCAGACCTAGCATGCTAGAAATGGCAGAATAGAGCAGGATCTCTTATCAGTGAGTAGGGAGAATCCCTTCTGCTTTGGCAATATTCATTGGATGATATTTTCTAGCAGAGTAGATTTTAAACCAACAATACAAGAAAAAATATATATACAGATTCACATATATAAAATATATTTAAGAAGCCAAAGCAAACAAAAATTAAACTGATGCCCAGGAAGGAGAAATAACAGAAGAAGGAAAAAAAAAAAAAAGTAAAAAAAAAAAGTGCCAGATTATTGTTACGGTAGACCCCTCATAACTGTAGATAGCGTTGCCTGCCCTGATTAAAGGATTTGTTTGATCCCAGATTGAGTACCATGTTTTTCCTCAAGTTTTGCTTTCCAAATGTTCTTGGAAAGACAAGTCCTGTCAGAATGGAACTTCAGGATTAAATTGAACTAGAGTTAAAATTTGGATGTTTTTAAAAGGCAGACATTATGCAGCAGTTTCTCTCTGCAACTCGTGATCCCCTTGTTATTTTTAATTTATTCACTTTTCTTCCTGTGTCACTGTGATAATACCCCCATGATATTTTCTCATCCCTTTCCCCAGTTTAGATCTTACTTTCTCCCCAGACCATGCTGATTTGTCTGTAACAGGTAGCTTAGTGGCACCATGTACAAAAAGGACTCCTCAGCTGTGTTTAATCATTGCAGTAATTTATCTTGGGTAGAGAAGCTAAAGGAAACTCAGTGAGTTTAACTCATTTGTGCTTTTAGAAAGAGATCATTTGCATCTGAAGGATTTGTACAGTATTTCTCAGGAAATACTTTTCTACAGCAGTACTATTTCTTTGCAAACAGGTGGTATAAGGCACAAGACAACACCATGTATCTCTTATGCACTAAGTACCCACACTACTAGTGCTTCCATTTCTTTTATTTTTTTTTCCTTTTGTTAGAAAGAGGATTTAAGCATGGGATTATCTCTTCCACGATTTCCACACCTGAGTGCTGAGGAAGAGCCATGGCAACTGATGACAGAACCAATGACAACTTAGCTGCAGAAATACCAGCATTGGGAATGGCTACATTGGACTGCACAGTACAGAGCTATGTGCTGGGCTGTGCCTGTCCACACCACAACCTTAATGAACAGCATAAAATACATATATCTTCAAAAATTATTTTCTCTAGCTTGCTGTCTGTCTGAGCCAAACTACAACGTCCTTAAGAACCATTAACCTCTGACAGAAAGGAGAAAGGTTACACAGTGAGCCCTCCATTTTTATTTTTATAAGACTTCCTCACAGATTAAGAAAATAGATGTCTGTATGCAGTATTGAGGCTTGCGTGCCTGAAAGACTATCTGTATTTTAACTGCATCAAGTAGGTCTAATAAAAGCCATAACCACTCTCCCCAGACCTTGCGCTGTTTATATCCTTAGACCTTCACAGCTATAGCACTGCCACTACATCCACAACGTTATTGCTGTAGTTTCCAGATCACAGCCGAGGTAGCTGCAAAATAAGTTCCACATGGATCTCACAAGCACCGTGAAGACAATCACTGCTCCTAATCATGTTATATATGAAACAACTGGAAAGGGCAAGAAATTGTGCTAATCTCATGTCTCGTGTGCCACCTTTGATTACCAAAGGTGCCATTAAAAGAGAATCAGCTGTGCAGCTAGAGGAGCACAGAATTCAGAGAGCTAAATAGACTGGTTCTTCTTTCTATCCTTAGAGGGAGAGGCATCTAACAGGAAACACCCAGATTGATCAGTGGCCCCCATGTGTTGTTTCTGTATGTGCTGAGGACTGGGTATTTAGGGATGGCGGCACATGGAGGGCTCAGTCACCACTCACTTTGCTCCCACTGGCACTGCCCACCCTGCACTGACCCACCTAGTGGAAACCCAGCAGGGTTTTCTCAGGGTTCCTGTAATGCACATCCTCCAATGTTGGGTATCAAGGGCTGGGTGAAGGGGTTAATTTGGAATGAAACCTGTGGCCCCTGTGATACCTCCCACACCCCCTTCTGTGTGTCACCCTGAGAGATGGATGCTGACAGACTTTGTCAGCAGACACTCCGACACTTGTTTTGAAGACATCTCTCTCACTGTAAAGCATTGCTTAATTCATCCTTTTGAAAGGGAAAAGTATTTAGAGTAAAGTTGAAATGCAATAAAAATCCTGTATGCATGGAAACTGCCTTTCCTTTTTTTTTTTTTTTTTTTCTCGGTTGCCTTCAGTTCAGCTTAATTCTGCCTCTGAGCCTGTTGACAGCTCCCAGGAATGTAATGCTGTGCACCCAGCACAAGTCCAACGGGAGCTGACTCACACAATGCAGGGCATTTTCTTGTTAAACAAAACATGGCCTCTTTAACATGTCCTCAGAGCAAGAGCAGGGAGAGGACACAGGTGAAGGACCACCTAGCAGCTCAGCATGTGCACCGTAGGCAAGGGTGGAGAAGGTCTGCAAGGGCTGTGCCACCTCCGTGTCTCTCTCTTTAGCCCTCAAGGCAATGATTTTGATGGTTTATTTTGCACTTCTCATGCATCCATACACCCCACTACCTTTGAGCAATCAAGCAACACCATCTCTTCGTGTTGCTTTCCCCGCATTTCAGAGAGGGAGTGAAAGTCCCTGCTGTGACACAGCAGCTCTGCAGCAGGCAGAGGGAATGTGTTTTCTGCCTCATTTTTGCCTGAGATGTTCACCAATAGCAAATATTTGTATAGGTTAATAACTTACACCATTTCTTAAAATATGTGAACAGAGCTGCCCAAAGGAATATTTTGACATGTGCTAGACCCTGATTTGTCTTTCTTAATGGTCACCAACATTTTGGAAGATGTTTCAACTGAGTACATAACCTTCTACTCAGTCAGTTTGTAGATAATTTCAGGGGTAAGAACATTAAGTAACTTGTTTTCCCTTTTGCCCCTCAGTTCCCGTATTAGTGGAACATTGGGCTCTATTCCAGCTTGGTGCTGTCTATGGTGAACCTGCAACTTCAACAAATTTCCAAGGAACCTCACAGAACAGTTCCAGTTTGCCAAACTAAATCCCATACTACTTCACAACACAGTCAGGAATTGTCAGGGTTTCTCATGGACTTCTAAAGAGACATTTGCAAAACCCAAAATTCTTCCAAAACCTTTCATTTGAACGTGTATATGAGGTAGCCTATATCATCTACATCATGAACATGTATATGAGGCGAACCTACATTATCTCCCTTTTCTCATCTTTTTCCAACATAATTTTCATAAGCTCTTACTAAGAATGGGACACTGATGCACATCTATATTGTATTCCAGAATTACAGTAACCATGTTTAATTTTACTGATTAAGAAATTCTGACTTAAATATTTTCCTCAGAACTACATAAGCCTGAGGTAGGAAAATGAATAAATAAATACATACATACAAACATACAGAGGTCAGCCTGAAACCCAGAATTGCCCAGCAACTAACAGTCTACTTTCATCCTTCTTCTAATGCTGTCACTAACTGATATAATGTATTTTGCCTGCTTAATACCTATATCGTCCATTTTAGAGATCAAGTTCAAGGAGCAGTACCTCTATTATCCTCTTTCTATAGTTCAATGAAGTCTCCAGAGGCAAAACAAAACATGAATGGAACATTACTAAAAAAGATTATCTGGATTTCTTTCTTATTGAGCATCCATAAAAACCTGTCTAACTTCCATCTGCATGGACTTCAACTCATAATACAACTAGTGCTAAACTTTTCAGTAAGGAAGAAGCCCCACTGACCAATTGGACTGGCTCCTTTAAATTACAGGTCTACACAGGGTCATTATCATCGTGATGTAGGCCTTCTGTTACTCTCTGGGAAAACAGAGTGGAAAAGAATTTGTTTAACTAAACTGGAACAGCTCCTGTAAACAACTGTTTTCCTTGTTTAAATTAAACCCACTTGCATTTTTATATACAAGATGGAAAATTAATCCCAAACCCAGAAAATGCCCCACTCACTTGTATTCCTATATAAATTATTTAAAATTAGCCAGTCTGGCTGCTTCTAAGGAAAAAAATGCAGATCAAAAATTCATGCACTATGTTACAGTAGCGAGTGAGTCTTTACGACTGGAAACAGAGGTTTGTAATAGAAACTGCAACTCATTCTTAACTATGCCAGCACACGCATGCTGTTCTAATATGTATGGTAAAAAGTTATAAAATAACAAGACAGCAAAGTTTACTGCAGCAACTGTGCATTAACAGGTGATAAAGCACACATCATTTATAGCAAATTCAGTCAGTTATAAATTTCAATGCTTACTGCTATTTTATAACACCTATAATGAACATGAGCTGTGATTTGCATTCAGATTATGCATATAAGAAGCAATTCAGGAAGCCATGCCGTGCCTTCTTGAACACAAAGAATGATTTTCTGTCGGCTGCTGTGTAGAAGTTGTACAGAAGGATGAGGCAGAGTTCCTCAAACACTTGCAGTAAAACATAACTCCTCTCCATTAACAGGGTGCATTGTACACCTTCACATTCATAACAGTTATATCATAGTTACTGCAGAAACAGCTCACCTTTCTTGAAATGAAAGTCAGTGCAACTGAATACAGATCTGCAGAGTTGTTAATGAAAGGTGAAGCTATCTCAAGCTATGGAGAAAGTATTAAATAAGATCAAAGCACATTATATTGGTTCTTCTAGTTTGTGAATCTCCTATTCCTTTCCTTGTTTACAAATGCAGAATTACTTTTTATTTCAACTAGTGGCTAGTGTTAACACCTGACTTTAGGTCACTGAAATTATTTGGGTGGCTACATGCCTGGTGTATGAATGCATCCCATGGTTCTCTGTGGCTGGGACTGTTCTCCAGCTCGGGACCTGAGTTCACTGTAGGATATTGGTTCACTGCCAATGTCACCAGAAAGGAAGTGTTTTTTGGACAATATTTGTACCACAAAACCCATAAATGTGTTTTAGTTCCTGGAACCAAGTGCACAACACAGCTCTCTCCTAACCTCACCACATGCAGAGACTTGGGCACAAGCCAGCTCCTGCTGTTTCTCTCCTACTCCCCATGTCACGCATAGTCACCCCCCTACAAGGGAGGAACCCAAGAGAAGTCACTCTAAGCAGGTGTCAGTCTAAACAATTAGCAGAAAAATAGTAAACTGTTTTCATGGCCTCCGAGAAATAAGCTTCATTTTGTAACATTAAATAATACAGTCCTTTCATTATCTGAATGTAAGGCTTATCGTGAAAGATTATGCACTAAACACTACTCGTCTACTAGGTCAGGGATGGAGATAATTTTCTTTAGAGGTGTTGTGGTTTTGATCTGTGACCAAAACGGTGTTATTAACAGTTTGGCTTTTGCTGAGCAGTGCTTGCACAGCATTAAAGCCTCCTCTGTTTGTCGCTTTGAGCCCCCTGGAAATAAGTTTGTGAGCAAGCAAGAATTTGGGAGGGGACATGACCAGGATATCTGACCCCAGCTGGCCAAAGGGATATTCCATATCATATGACACTATGGTCAGCTATTTTAAAAAAAGGAGATGATGGACAGTCTTCAAATGTAGACATTACTCAGAGACTGGCTGGGCATTGGTCTGTTTGTGGGAAGTGGTGAGTAATTGTCTGTACCACTTGTTCTTGGTTGTTGTTTTTTGTTGGTGTTTTTTTTGGTTGGTTGGTTTTTGGTTTTTTTTTGTTTGTTTGTTTGGTTGGTTGTTGGGTTTTTTTTTTGACTTATTAAACTGTTTTTATCTTAGAAATTTTCTCACTTTTGCTCTTCCTGTTCTCCCACACACACTCCATGGTCACGGTGGGCAGTGATTTAGAGCTTGTGTGGGTGCATAGCTGCTGGTTAAGACCAATCCACACAACTGCATGTCCTACATGTCAATAAAAAAGGCTCTAATTTCCTAGGCTGTGTTAGACCTATAGGTGATCATTAATTACTATGTCTCATTTTAAAATTTTTGCAGTATTGTAGATCCATTCTTCTTCAACTTACATTAACAAAAATAATCAACACAAAGATTGAGAGCAGATAAAGGATGAATCCAGTTTAAAAATGACTATTAAGAATTGTTGAGCATATATTAGATGGTACAAAGATGTTATGAAGAACCATCAGGATTCCTTTGCAGAAGGCTAGCAAGAATACCTATATATTGATATAGATAATTCTGCACTTTACCTGTACAGATGACCTGTAGCTCATAAGAAGGGTTAATTGCATTTCTAAATTATATACAAAAAAGAACGTAAGCTTATATACAATTAAATGTGTGCCAGTTTTCCAGTGTTGCAAGAAATCTTAGCAAATAACATGGATAAATTAGGACCAATGACAAGCACAAAAACACATTCCTAACACCCTCTTCTCAGTACTCAAATAGCTTAACACAGATCTGGGAGGTGTTATTTAAGATAACAAAGGCTTTAGGAATGCAGAAACATAATATGAGAATAAATAAGATAAAATTTCCTGACTAGACTTGGGCTTGCTTGGATAAGAAATGAGAAAATTTGGTGGGAGAAAGAAAACAGTTTAGAACAGTGCCAAAGAACAAGTTGCCTAGGCATAACAGGTTTCTGGCCAACTCAGAACCAATGATTTTGTCACTGCCAAATCTAACGATCAGTCAGAGTTTTGGACTCTGACATATCACTCACTAATACCTGAGTGATGCATAAGTTAGAGGCTTAATTATTTGCCACCTGCCAGGTGAGTTTCTGCAGCTGAGCACATGCACACCATCCCCATAGCAAAGTAGCATGTTCTTTCTTAAATTCTGTATCAAAAGAATGTATGAACTGTGTCAGAAATTTATGAAAAAAAAAAATAAATGATTTCAGCAATTCTTATTTCAGCATCAGAATTTCTGCTCTTATGCATCTAGATAGCTGTAAGTGAGCTTGTTGAGAGAGAGAAATTAAGGTCTTATGAAAAGTTGGGTCAGGTAAAACTTAAAATATGCAGTAATTGATGGCAATAACCAGAATTGAAGTAAAACTGTGTTTACTTTATATATATATATATATATATATTTGTATATATAATTTATGTATATATATAAAATATATATATATGGGGGGGAGGAGAGGTCTGTAAGTCTCTAGTGTCACTAGAAAGTCTATAATTACGTTTTTCAACTTAAACACACTTCCACATAGAGGAAAGAGAGCATTGACAGTGCATGGAGTAATGGAGAAAAATACTCATGAAATTATCTTTCATGTATTTAATGCATTCAATGTTTAACACTTCACTCCCCTGCATAACTGTAATGAACTAAGTTCTTTTTGAGTTTTTCTGATAGGTACATCACAATAAAAGTAATGAAATTATGGAACTGAATGAGGAAAATAATTGTAAATTGTGAATACTTGTTATGTTTTCCCTTTAAAACTGTTGGATGGGTAGCCTGGATGACCCACTGCAGTCTCGTGTAGGCACTCCTTTTGTGGATTGAATTAAAATGATTTCCCAGATGATTTCATGTTTTTCCTGTGGAGTAGGGTTAGTGAGACATCACACATCAGTCTGGCTGTGATCTATCATCATTTGCAATGATTTCCACATTTTAAATAAACATTACCAACTGCTCAGTTTCTTGAGTTCTCAATTACATGTAACTAATCTTTGGCAGTTGGATTCAATGGTCCTTGTGGGTCCCTTCCAACTCAGCATATTCAATGACTTCATGTGATTAGATGCCAGCATTGCCCTCTCAGCCACACACATAGTGTATGTGGGAGTACTCAGAGCTATCTGCTGCTGTTCCACATTTAACCTTGGGAAGTGTGATAAGAATCATGATGTCCCCAGTCTTCCCCTTCCAGCTACTGGGCCTAGCTCAAAAGCAAAAAGTGACTGCAAAGCTTTTGAAGAGGGGTGGAAATCTCACTTAGCATCCAGAGACTGTACTTTTTTTTTCTTTTTTTTTTTTTTTTCAATTGTTTGATTGAAAAAACAGAATTTGACTCACCATTAGGGATTTGACTCCTTAGCCACCCATGCATGTAAGTTCTTTGCAGTCAGCCTGCCTGTCATAGCTTCTAGGGAGTAATCTGGAAGCAGTTTTTCAGGAATTTTTCATCTTATTTTCATCTCCCTGAGATGATTAGAAGGATCATTGTAGTTCCAAACCTGGGAAAGCAAGATGACTTTGCAGTATATTGACAAAGTGTATTGCTGCACATTGAAGATAAGAAAAATCTATTTGACCCTAAAAGATGAGAACTGCCATAGTTGCTGGGAGCAATGACATATACAGTCTACAGCAGGATAAATGCTGCTAGGTATAAGCACAAGTTGAAGCTGTTGTTACTAAGCTATCCTTACTTCATCTTGATGTAATGCTTAGTTAACAAGACTGGTGCAAGAAGCACTAGTTATAAGCATGGGCACAGATAAACAATCCAAGTGGAGGTGACTTCAATAAATGGTATTTAGTAGTCATAGGCCTTCATATATTTTATGGACTTCTGATTTTAGTTTATTCAGGAACCTTTTAGGGGTTGGTCCCATGTTAAAAAGGTCATAGGTGTGTGACCAACCCAGCTTAAGCACCAGCTGCTGGAATGACTCATCACAGATTTTCCCTTTTGGAAAAACAAATGTCTCAAACTAAAAATAGCTGTTTCATTTGTGTCTTGATTTTGTTTATTTTTTCTCTCACAGATGGATTTTTATTTATTTTAGTCTACAAAGACAGTTTTTAAGAAAACATATGTAAGACAAGATTTCAAGATTCTTACTAAATCAGTTATTTTCTTCAGGCACACATCATCTAAATTCCCTACAGCACAGGGTCACTTCATGCCATTAAAAGTTATCTTGAAATGTTCACTACAGTTGGATTTGGCAAGTTGATGTTCAGCATAATTTTCAGAATTGAAAGTCAATATTCAGAACTTTCAGGAAGCTTGCAGAGCACATCACCCTTTAAGGGTGCTTTTAAGGAAAGTAGCACAAGCATTTTTTGTGTACATTTTCACCCTTGCAAATCTAAAATCATCACACACAGAACAGAATGGGGAAAAAAAAAAAAAAGTATGGTTATTAGGTGCAGGTCAGCTGTGGGAAAGTACTTGTTCTAATTACTCAAAGTGTTTTGCACTGAGCAAGGATTGTAGGGTTGTCACAATGATGTTCAGGTCACACTTCATAGTGAAGCTCTTCAGGCATAGTTTTTCTCCAGAAAGAGTTACAAAGGTGTTCAGCAAATTGCCCCCTTTTTTTTTTTTTTTTTTTTTTTTTTTTTTTTAAAGAGCAACCCTTGATTCATATTTAATGTTCAGGTCACTATTGCTATGCAGTGAAACTGTGATATATTAATAGGATCTGGAAATAGTCTTGAAGTCTCATATATTTTTCAACATATTGAAATGTATCTCAGCATATTTTACTGGCATGTTGCACTGTCATTTTCCACCAAGTAAAGAACAGGAAGCAAAGGAGGGAGACATACATTCCTCCTATGAGAACTGTAGTAACAGTTAAAATTAGAATGAGAGGCATTAATTGCAATTAATCAAACTATCCTCCTCTATCACAGATTGTTTTGCTGCAGAATCAGACAGCTTCTGCCTCCCCAAAAAACAGATATCCATCCAGAAATACAATTTGAAATCTAATCATGTAGTAGGCTCCATCAGAGCTTTAACTGCAGAATGAGTAAGTGAGAATTGCACCAAAGCCAATGCAACTTTTTCCTACATGTTATTCAGTGCCTTTTTTTGATTTTCTTTTTTCCTGTACACAGAAGCATGAGACATCAGGTCATATTTAATAATTGTATGCAATTTTAAAAAGCTGTTTTCTGTCACAAGGGAAGACTGACTCAGTTCAGTTTATCTAAACCATCATTTTAATCAGTTTCCTTCTTCATCAAAGCCTCTAGAATGAATTTATTTACCATCTTGTGTATTTTTAGTGCCATATTTAATATTTTTACTGAGAAAAAAGTAACATATTGTCTTCTTAAGTATTTATTTGAGAGAGAGTAGAAGTTGGAATATATTTTTAAAGACTTGATTTTTCTATTGATGTGTTGGAGACTGAAGAATGACATGTTACTTTCTCAAAAATAGTTTTGAGAGTTGTTTCAGTGTATTACACAGAAAACTGCAACTGACCCGAATAAAAACTGAGTCAGAATTGTTGCATTTTAAAAAATACATTTATATTTTCTTTTTCCTGGCATGTCCATCACACATGTGAAAACCCTTTTAGAATATCATATACATCTGTCATTGAAAAAAAGAATTATCTGTAGTAATTAATAACTTTTGACCAAGTAATCATTGGCCAAAATTTTGAGACAGTTAGATGCTCAGATATGCAGATAGATATTAATGAAGTCACACTGGGCAGGTGCCTAAAAAAGTCTGATAAAATGACCTTTCAAGCTTTATAATCAGAACTTCGCAACCTTTCTAATATCTATTTCCCCTGACATTTCCACCCCAAGGCAGAAATAAACTTTTAAAAAACTTCAAATTTTTCAGTTACTGCTTGGTCTTTTTACTTCAAATCTAAGCAAGTGAAATCCTTTTGCGTTAGTGGACAGATGGGCTGAAAGAACAATTAAATATATAAAGATCTTCCCTTCACAGTGTACACACAATGATACTGAGCTTTAGAAAAAAATAATGCTCTCAGTATGATGAAAAAAAAATATGAAAAGGTGTATTGAATTTTAGAGTATTAAGATGTTTCCCAGTTCTTCAGAAAAATAGAAGCAGGAACACACACAATCATTAAATTTTGAGATTGCTGTAACACAACATTAAAAAGTAGTGGTAGTAGTACTAGTAGTAGTAGTAGTAGTAGTAGTAGTAGAAGAAGAAGAAGAAGAAGAAGAAGAAGAAGAAGAGGAAGAAGAAGAAAGCACTTTTCAGCTTAGTAAGAAAACACAAACCTTACTATAGTTTATCTCCAAGTTTCATTTTAGGGAATCATAGTTCTTCAAACAGTATTAAAAAAGAAGGTGGTTTTGCATTCTTATTAATTTAAGATGCATCTGAAAGGCACAATTCTGCTGTTTTCCTACAACTTTTTCCTTCTCTTATGAGAACAATATTAAAAATATAGAATTTCCTCCAATTACTGAATTTAGCAACATATTTCTCAGAGCAAATATATATTAGTGTGATAATCTGATTTCAAAATACAGCCCAGCTTAACTATTGCTTATTGTATTGTTGGGCATGTTTGAGCAAGTGGGCAAAAAACACAGATGGATCAACCAAGCATCTGCTGCATGATTTAATACTCAAGCAACTGTCAAGTATTTAACTCATCTCTTAACAGGAAGGTTTTTAGCACAATATGGCCTTGAAAATACTGGTGACGCCAACTGCAATCAAGAAAAGTGGTGTCATTCTGCCATCTTTCATTCCTAGAATGAAATGTGTAGGGCTGGCATTTTTGGTTAGCTGGATTTACTATTCACCCAAAGTATAAAACTAATGGATTTCATTTTACGTTAAACAAGACCATTTGTTGATTTTTACCATATAAGCAAATGATATAGCATTATTTCAGAGGCGTGAGACATGTTGAAGCACTTACTATGAGGTGTAATGCAAAATTCAGTTTCTAAGCCAGATTTTTTTTTATGTTGTTTTGTTTTTATTGTTTTTCTTGAAGGTAGGCAAATAGTATGTAGAGATAAAATTTAGGGTGGAGAATAAAATGAATAACAACAAAAACCTCTTAAATCATTACATAAGTTTGTTTTTATTAATGGAATTTGGGACAATGTTTCTCCTATGGCCTATCATTAAATTACTATGATATTAACACATTCCTATTTCATTCTGCATAGTTTTATTCTCCATGTTTATCACCATAGAACCTCAACATCTTAAGATGATTATATTGGTACACACCATTTGTTATTTAACCTCTCCTCTAGTAAATAGTATTTGTAAATTTGCTGGTTGGCTATTAGATTGCTGTTAATTTGATGAACAGGAAGGTACCCCAATGAATCTGTGTATCAAAAAACAAATCAAAGGATATACACCTTTATTCTCATGTAAGAAGCTAATAAGATTTTGGGCAGTTCCTCATTACTGCAAGATCCCTCACAGTACCATTACCTGATCCCCACATAGGACAGCATTTCCTATTATATTCCTTCCTGGCAGAGAAATTTATCTATTGGTCACAGTCAGCATCTCTGGTCTTCAGCTCCTTTTTACTCTACCCCAGAGACAGGCCGTTAGCTCTACCAGAAACAGAAGCTGAGAGAACAGAACAGGTTATATATATGATTTACCTAATCTAGTGCTGGCAGTAGCCTTTCTTCAAGTGGGAGGTTGGACTAAATGACCTCCAAATGCTATGATTATATTATGTAAGGAAGTTAAATATCATGGAGAGATGGGCTGAAGTGCTCTGTGCTGGGTGATTACTAAGTGGGATGTAATAGAGCTATTTATCTAGCTAACTAAAAGTGATAGATAGTTATTCACAGGTTCTCTCTTTGAGAGAACTTAAACTTAAGAAAAAAATCAAGACTGGTTCTTGACTACAGACTGTTGGGTCAACTGTGGGCCCATCTCTTCAGGCATCAATTTCAGCGCATTTAAGACGCACTCTGTTTTTTTGAGATTCATCTTCTACAAATCATTTTTCATCTATAAGCTGATATTGTCTTTGTAAGGGCAATAAAAATAAAACCACATGTGATGGACAGGTTCAAATGAAAGATGGGAATAGACAGTTAAGGTGGTGTAATTATGCAGAAAATACTAAAAATGTGAGACACCAGGGTTACTGCACAAATATAGAAAACGTGTATATGTAGTCTGAGAAAACAAAACATTTTTGTATTTATTTTTTCTTTCCAATGCATTTGTAGGAAAGCATTAGAGTGCTAGGTAGAAACCTAAGTAACATGTATTAGCCAAGTATATGTAACTCTGCAGATTCCAAAATATTAGATACTAATTATTTATTCAAATTTATCCCACCAATAGAAGACATATGACATGAAAAATTTCAAACAGAAACAGTGATAAATCATTTCACCTGTGCTTGGCACGACATTATTTATGAGTGATTTTGTTGTGCCACAATTTGCCAGTTTTGAAAACTTTATAGAATCTTCTCTGGCCTATTTCATGAAATTGAACTGATATATTAAAATATTAAAACTTTTTTTTTTTTTTTTTTCTGAAACCAAGTAGTAGCATGAATGTCTTCACTCATGCTCTCCTCCCTACCAAATGATAGTCAAACAGTTATTCCTGAAGCGATCAACCAGTCAAACTCAAGACAGCATTTTTCAAGCATAAATAGCATTTACAAGGAAAAGAAACTTTGCTCAGAAAAGTTTCTCATGTCGTTTAAAAGTGTTGGTGCTTTTCTTTTTTTTTTTTTTTTTCCTTTGATGGTCTCTTAGAACAATACATAAAGGCTTAAGGACAACTACACTTTGAAAGAGTGTTCCCACAGGTCCATAGAAACAAGAAAACTGGAGAAATACACATATATTAAATGTAATTTTCTGACACCCTTTCAAGCAACAGGGATACATTTACATACTGACACTTTCCAGAGGGCTCCTGAGAACTCAAAAAAAAAAAGTTCTTTCTACCAACACTTTTGTAAACGTATATTTGAAAAAAAATCCACCTGCAGATCCAACATTTCAGAATCCTGAGCCTGCAGGTTGGGCTCAGAATGAAAATTTATTGCTTAGATTAGCTCAGAGGACTTTCAATTATAATGATGTGTCATGAACTAGCTGGTCACAGAATCACAGAATTTCTAGGTTGGAAGAGACCTCAAGATCATCGAGTCCAAACTCTGACCTAACACTAACAGTCCCCACTAAACCATATCACTAAGCTCTACATCTAAATGTCTTTTAAAGACCTCCAGGGATGGTGACTCCACCACTTCCCTGGGCAGCCCGTTCCAATGTCTAACAACCCTTTCGGTAAAGAAGTTCTTCCTAACATCCAACCTAAAACTCCCCTGGCACAACTTAAGCCCATTCCCCCTCGTCCTGTCACCAGGCACGTGGGAGAACAGACCAACCCCCACCTCGCTACAGCCTCCTTTGAGGTACCTGTAGAGAGCGATAAGGTCGCCCCTGAGCCTCATTTTCTCCAGGCTGAACAATCCCAGCTCCCTCAGCTGCTCCTCATAGGATATGTTCTCCAGGCCCCTCACCAGCTTCATCGCCCTTCTCTGGACTTGCTCAAGCACCTCGATGTCCTTCCTGTAGCGAGGGGCCCAAAACTGAACACAGTATTCGAGGTGTGGCCTCACCAGAGCTGAGTACAGGGGGACGATCACCTCCCTAGCCCTGCTGGTCACACTGTTTCTTATACAAGCCAGGATGCTGTTGGCCTTCTTGGCCACCTGAGCACACTGCTGGCTCATATTCAGCCGACTATCAACCATCACTCCCAGGTCCTTCTCTGCCTGGTAGCTCTCCAACCACTCATCTCCCAGCCTGTAGCTCTGCTTGGGGTTATTGCGCCCCAGGTGGAGGACCCGGCACTTGGCCTTGTTGAACTTCATGCAGTTGACCTCAGCCCATCGGTGCAGCCTATCCAGATCCTCCTGCAGAGCCTTCCTACCCTCGAGCAGATCAACACACGCACCTAACTTGATGTCATCTGCAAACTTACTGAGGGTGCACTCAATGACCTCGTCCAGATCATCAGTGAAGATATTAAAGAGGACCGGCCCCAGCACCAAGCCCTGGGGAATGCCACTAGTGACCGGCCTCCAACTGGATTTGACTCCATTTACCACAACTCTTTGGGCCCGGCTATCCAGCCAGTTTCTAACCCAACAAAGCGTGAACCAGTCCAAGCCAAGAGCAGCCAGTTTCTTGAGGAGAATGCTGTGGGAAATGGTGTCAAAAGCCTTGCTGAAGTCAAGGTAGACCACATCCACAGCCTTTCCCTCATCCACTAAGCCTGTCACTTTGTCATAGAAGGAGAAAAGGTTCGTCAAGCAGGACCTGCCTTTCATAAACCCATGCCTGATCGCCTGCTTGCCCTGAAAGTGCCGCGTGATGACTCTCAAGATAATCTGCTCCATGAGCTTCCCTGGCACTGAGGTCAAACTGACAGGCCTGTAGTTTCCTGGGTCAGTCCTCCGGCCCTTCTTGTAGATGGGCATCATGTTTGCTAGCCGCCAGTTGACTGGGATCTCCCCCGATAGCCAGGACTGCTGATAAATGATGGAAAGCGGCTTGGCCAGCTCCTCCGCCAGTTCTCTCAGTACCCTTGGGTGGATCCCATCTGGCCCCATCGACTTGTGCACATCCAAGTGCCGTAGCAGGTTGCCAACCATTTCTTCGTGGATAGTGAGGGCCACATTCTGCTCCCTATCCCCTTCCACCAGTTCAGGGTACTGGGTATCCAGAGAACAACCGAGGCGAAGAAGGCATTAAGCACCTCCACCTTTTCCTCATCTCTTGTAACTAAGTTTCTCCCTGCATCCAGTAAAGGATGGAGATTCTCCTTAGTCCTCCTTTTTTGTGTTGATGTATTTATAAAAACATTTTTTGTTATCTTTAACGGCAGTAGCCAGATTTAGCTCCAGATGAGCTTTGGCCTTTCTAATTTTGTCCCTGCACAGCCTCACAACATCCTTATAGTCCTCCCTAGTGGCCTGCCCACTTTTCCAAAGATTATAAACCCTCTTTTTTCTCCTAAGCTCAAGCCACAATTCTCTGTTCAACCAGGCTGGTCTTCTTCCCCGCCAGCTCGTCTTTGGGCATGTGGGGACAGACTGTTCCTGCACCATTAAGATTTCCCTCTTGAAGAGCACCCAGCCTTCCTGGACTCCTCTGCCCTTCAGAACCGCCTCCCAAGGGACTCTACCAACCAGTGTCCTCAGCAGCACAAAGTCAGCCCTCTGGAAGTCCAATAGAGCGGTTTTACTGGTTCCCTTCCTGGCCTCGCCAAGAATAGAGAACTTCACCATTTCGTGGTCACTCTGCCCAAGACAGCTCCCGACAATCACATCCTCCACCAGTCCTTCTCTGTTTGTGAAGAGAAGGTCTAGCGGGGTTCCACCCCTGGTAGGCTCACTAACCAGCTGTGTCAGGAAACTATCTTCCACGCTCTCCAGAAAGGCTGCTTTCTCTGGGCTGTGTTGTGCTTCCAGGATATGTCAGGGAAGTTGAAGTCCCCCACGAGAACAAGCGTTGAAGTTTTCACAATTTCTGTCAGCTGCCTGTAGAACTCCTTATCCGTCTCCTCATCCTGGTTTGGCGGTCTATAACAGACCCTGACCAGGACACTAGCCTTGTTGGCCCCGCCGATCCTAACCCAAAGGGACTCGACCTTGTCATTGCTAGCCTCAAGTTCTACAACATCGACAGGCTCTCTAATGTAGAGAGCCACACCACCACCCCTTCTGTGCTGCCCGTCCCTTCTGAAGAGCTTATAGCCAGTCATTGCAGCACTCCAGTCATGAGAGTGGTCCTACCACATCTCCGTGATGGCAACCAAGTTGTAGCCTGCCTGCTGCACGATGGTCCTATGTGGGAATTCAGTTTGGCCTTGATGTCGGCAGATTGGCAATACTTCCTCAAGTTAAGGCACGCTATTTTATATATCCAATGTCACTAAAGAAGTATTTACTCTTGTATGGTTTTCACACTAGTGGGTACAAGTACTAAGCATATCGTGACAATAATCAGTATCTCAGACACCAAATTCTATTTGAGAGTCATATTGCTGCTAATAAAAAAAGCATAAAAATGTATATGATAGAGAGAATAAGAAAATGCTAATAGATTTAGATTTTTATAAAAGACTGTCAAATTTTAGACACTGAAAAATTAGGCCCTAGCCCCACCACCCACCACCTTCTCCCAAAAAAGAAAAAAAAAAAAATGTTAAGAGACAAACTGGCTGTACGTTGTAAATGGTCACATTTCTGCTTGCACTTCTAGAACTAACCACAAAATAAGATGAAATAAACTAGAGAAAAACTGAGAATAGATCTTAGGTTAAAGCTTAGATTTAGTTTGTCAAGAAACAGATGATTAGTACATTCATTATCACATTTGTAATAATGATGTTTTCTGTCACTGATTAGACCATAAAAAATCCAATGTGCAGTTATAATGAGATACTCACATTCTTATGGTTTGAGAGCTGAAGCTTGGTCAAGATTAAGCTTTCATAAGAGTCTCTTAATACTTAACCCATATAGGAACAACCTTATTAAAACTCTTTTCTCAGTGTATGTTTACACAATTTCAAGGCTTAGAGGTTTCTTTCAGGAAGTATTTATGTTACTTATTTTGACTCATTTAGTGTTTATGTAATTAGTTCTTTCTCTAAGTTCCTTTAAAATACATTCTTTGAAGTATTGCAGATCCATTTCCTCACTCTCAATTCTCAGCTCACATTTGGAAGTTGACAATATGTATCAGTGCAGAGTGGGAAAAGAGCAAACATAAGACTTGTTGGGCTTTCCTCAGCTGTCCTCATCCCACCTTTATATAATAGCTTAGGTTTAGAAAAATGCCTTAGGTTATGTGAAGAACAGTAACCTAATGGTAGTCAAGCCTGTATGTTTCCAAAATGTGCCCTACACACCAGGCTGTAGGCTATTCTTTAGTGGTGGCATTGTCACTCTTGCCCATTGGAGCTGCCCCACTTTGCACAAAGGGCAACATGATTCTCTGTCTTTGTCATGTGCTTTGAAGTATGCCCTGATGTTGAGAATAGTCATGTTCAGCTGCCGGTATCTTCTACCCCAATAAAGTGCAAAGTTTCAAAAGAGAGTGCTGCTCGCTGCTCCTTAAAGAGTGCCCAGATATGAAAACTTTTTAAGAGCCAGTCCTGTTTTTCTTAAAATAAAAGATTTAGCTAGTTGCCCACAGAGAGATGTAAAGTAGAATGAAGTGTCTATAACCCAGAGAGAAGTGTGCTATTGATATATTCATTTTCTAGTGGTTAGCATAAGTTACTCCTTCCTCAGAGCATAGCTACTTGTAGGCATCATCTCTGATGAACCTAATTTTCACATAGTTTCTCAGTTTTAGAAGCCATACTCACATTTGCAGCATTTGCAGATTTTTGCCAAGTTTCTAAGACTCTTTTGGGGAGTAGGCAGAATGATTAGCTGACTACCTACAGGTGTTTTTCTGCCTGTGGCAGAACTGTATGAAGTGTCCCTGTTTAATGTTGACTTCTGTCTGAAATACTCATTTCCACAAAGATTGTCCATAGACCACTGAATAGGAATCTACTAATGTGTGTTTTATCACCCTGATTGAGACAGAATATGGAATTCTTCAAAAAGCAACTTATCCAAATTAATATAATAGGAACAGCAAAGCTTCCATTATCACCCCCCTCACAACATGTCAACTTTATCTTTAGATGTCACAGAGCTATTTTGTTAAATCTAAGAATCATTCAACTTCAGCACAGACAGAGTCATCTGAGAAGCTGATAGCACTAATCCTACCTTCAGTGACAGTGCTGTTTCATGTTATGAATGACTTGAGATGGAGCAAAGATGGAGGATACCCTTGAAAGTGTCCATAAACATGAATATGAAGACACTTGGACTCAGTTCAGATGCTTAATATAGACATCTAGTGCCTGGCCTGCATATGCTAGCCCAGATGTGGGTCTTGTATCACATCTGCCAACCTTGCATGCATTGCTGATGTTCTTTGTACACTCAGATGGTGCTTGATACCTGTTTACGCAGCAGAATCACACCCCTGGGTTGGGATCCAGTTCAAAATTAGGAGATTTACAATTAATTGTTTGTAAATGCATACAACAATGGAAACCCGCTACCTATGTACAACTCTTTAAATGTATCTGTGCTCATCCTAGACTTTCAGAAAACCTTTCCATAAATTTCCTAACCAAAATTTGAGCACTGTACATGATTAAAAATCATTTTAATAAGAAGCCACAGACTTTACATCAACCCAGCTATACAGGTTCTCTGGACTTGTCCACAATTCTCTTAGCTTGAGATGATTTTAGCATGTCACAGCTGTGATAGCAATTGTTTAGTGGGCAGACGGCTCTATCCTAAATAGCTTTAGCTTTAGTTTATCTGTGTGGAATTGTGAGGTGCAATGCCTACTGCTAACTAATAGGTAACGATAATGAGTAGTTTTTCTGTGTAGAGTGAACTCCCTATGATTCCAGGATAAAAATGTGGCACAGAAGAGCAGCAGACAGATACCAAAAGCCCCAGGACCGTAAATATAAATGGTGATGGTCAATTACTGGTCACTGTAGGAGTGCAACCATGTGAGTCTGCTAAAACAGTTTTTAGCAATAATAAAAGAGAATAGAAAAGCGAACAAAATATGGAATTGGGAATCACTGGAGATAAAGTAAGCATATGGTAGTAGTGTATAAAAAAGTTTGAGCAGACCGCAGATTGAGGAATACCAGTGTCATATTCTTCCCAGCAAAGAAATCAGGACACTGTTGACTTCTTGAAAACTCCCTGCACCATTCTCTCAAAAGGGCTGCAGACAGAGGATGACAGAGGATGACTAAACAGAACAGCTGGGAAAAGAGATATACCAGAAAGTTTGTGTACATCATAACTAATTGTATTGTTGGTTCTAAGTGTTGGCATTATTGTAACTGAATGAAAAACAACTTTGTATTTTACTTGCTATTCAAATTTTAGACTAATGATAGATTACTGGCTTCACCTGGGAAGCTTAGTCTTCATCAAAATTCTCAGTGTAACAATCTTCACATTTTGGATTATTTGTTTTTAATCTGTAATTCAGATTTAATCCTCTCCTTCACCCTTCCATCCTTTCCATTCAAAATGTGCAAACTAAAACTTTCAATTATTTGCTGTATTTTTTAGTAAAATTAACGTGCCTACTTGGCCATTCCCCCAGAAGTGCCATAGTGTGCTTCATGATAAGAAAATTACCAAAATGTTAATTTAACTAAGCTAGTGTTTTATAAAAGCTAGTCTGATATGTCTCTTTATCAACAAGCAAATGCATTGCCTTCATGAGGAAAGCAATTAACTCACTGAAATGTCTGACATATTGCTCCATTAAAATCCATCAAGTGAGAAGAAGGAATTCAGTAAAATATTTCCACTAATCCCATGGAGAATATGCTGACGTGGAGGCCCTCTCCCCATGCCAAGAGAACACAACAGCTCTCTGATGGTGGGCTGCCAAGAGCAGAGGGAATTCTCCCATGGCTCAGTGCCAGCCTGGTGTCTACTGCATTGTGCTCAGGCTGTTAATGTCAGATGGAAAGTCAAGGCCAGGGCAGCCCGCCGTTCAAAAGCACTCATGTCACCCCAGCTGCTGGCAACAGCAAAGGATGGAGCAAAGTCAGGCTGCTCAGACCTGTGCTAAGGGCCAACCTGGCCACCAGCTGAATCAGAAACCAGATGTTGCAAGGGAGAGTGCAGCCAAATCCATGCTACTCCACAAAGTTGCACCATGGCCCCAGGGGCACAGTCAAGAGCTGGAGCCCAAGCTTCCTGGTGCAGTGCATTTCCTTGCGCAGGATTCTGGCTCTACCAGTTTGCACAGTGCCTTTTTTTTCCCCAGACTACAGACACTGATTTCCTTAGGAGTCATGTTCAATTGCTGTTCTTGTTTGTGTTACACTGCACATGCACTGGGACAGGAAGTCACAGCACTTCCAATGCATTTACAACAACAAAAAAAAAAACATTATAAAAACATACTCTCTGAGCAATGAGGCATAACTTCATGCGTCAAAGCATTAATTGTTAATAGATAAAAGCTTCACTTGACTCTAAAAATTCCCCATTTTTTTCTTAAGTACTTTCTTTTATCTCTGAAACAGATCAGTAAACACTGGAGGAATATTTCTACTGCCTAAACTTAGGCTTAAATGCCATTTTGATTGCCCTAATGTGCTCTGGCCTCCATATGCTGCCTGTATGCCTTATATTATTCCCATGTCTCACCTACAAGGCCCATGAGGAGTTCTCAGACTAGCTAGTGCATCTCACACGGAAAGAGAAAGCTTTTCAGGGTTGGAAACAGCATCCTGCTCTGAAGTTCATTAACACCTTCCTCAGCGCAAAGGTCTCTCTTAGAGAGAACAAAGAGTAGATACATCTCTCCTTTGTACTGTGATTTTAAGTGTATAAAAACTCTCTAAAGCATATGTAATGTGTCATTCCTTATTACTACAAGAATTTCAGTGCTGTGTTTGTCATCCTCATTAGAATCTATTGTACTGAAATACTGATTGAACAAGACCTTAGAAAGAAATAACACCATTTAAGTGACATTTGCACTTGATATCTCCATGAGAAATTATCATTATTTGTGAGGAAAAAAAAAAAAAAGTTATTTGTATATCCGTCTTTGTATAAAACATACTTCTGTAGGCAACCTAGTTCTTTTTGATTTTTTTTTTCACAGTATAGACAGGTTTTACTGTGAGTGTGGGGCTACCATCCAAAAATGCAATGAAATACTTCCTGTGCCAAAGGTTCCAGTACAAACTGAAAACACTGCACAGGTGAGTGAAATCAGATTCTTCAATGGTCCAGGACTGTGCAGATCAATCTGTGACACAGGTAGCAAAGGTGTCATGTTGCCAGGTTCAGAGCAGTGGGCATCTGAGTTGAAACAGGACCTGACATCGAAGTATGTTTGTAATACATAGTAGGTAAAAAAAATATAATAGCAAATAAATAAATAAAATATTAAAAAAAAAAGAAGAAAAAAAAGAAAAGAAAAAGAAAAAATGAATAAGTAAATAAATAAACAAACTAATTTATGGGAAAAAATAAAAAGAAAAAGTTTGGGATGGTTTGCCAGCAAAGCAGTAAAGCAGTTAAGGCTGGTGGTGTTACACTGATGAGGAAAACTTCATCGCTCTCTGCAACTATCTGAAAGGAAGTTGCAGCAAGAAGGATGGCAGTCTCTTTTCTCAGGTGACAAGGGGTATGATATGAGGAAATGGTCTCAAGTTGTGCCAGGGGAGGTTTAGATTGGACACTAGTAAGAATTTCTTCATGAGGCATTGGAACAGGTTGCCCATGGAAGTGGTAGAGTCCTCCCTGGAGGTATTTAAGAGATGTTTGGATGTGGCACTAAGGTACATGCTTTACTAATGGAACTCAATGAACTAGGTCAGGTTGATGGGTGGACTTGTTGATCTTGAAAGGCTTTTCCAACCTAGATGATTCTATGATTTCATGTTCCTGCTGTTGGAAGTAGGGTAGGAACAAGACCATACACTCGGTGATTATCCAATTTGTGCTGTCAGTACTGGAAGTTTTTGATGAAGAAATCCAGTCTTCACTAAACAAGTCCACTGGAGAGAACCACTAAACAAGACTTCTACAGAACAATTTCTGAAGAAAGCCCATGTGAACCAACAGTCATTACTTTATACACCTCTCTGCAAAGCCATGTTCTGCTAAGTGGTCCTCACTGGTTGTTTGCTTCGGGATGTTTTGCTTCATCAGTCATCCACACATGAGGCTGTTTAGAAGGAGATCATGTCAATACTATATGGCTAGGTGAAGGCCTTATATCATTCAAGAGGAAAAAATCAAAACACATTATTCATTTTATGTGAATAATGTGTTTGACTGACAACTGTGCAAGAGGCACAAGGAGCCCTGTGGGTTACTGGCCCCAGAGAAGCCCTGGGTGGAGGCAAGCAGTTGCTATCTTCCCTTTTGAGCTTTCATCCCATCCCATTACCTCATAGAGTAGACCGGTGAAAAGGAAAGAAGTTGCCAAGAGATCTGTTTCAGATTAGCTCCTTTTGCTAATAACAGGAAAATGAGTACGTGAGCCAGTTTCATCTGAGTCAGAGTCCGGCTCCTGCCCTGCCCCAGGCAGGGCTCTTGGCCTCTCACACAAGCTGGATTCAGGGGTTTGGGGCAAATGATTTAGTGACCTTTGAAGTGACTCCTAGGTAGGAGTTTTATCCCACTCCCATGTCTGTGAATACCCATGGAGTGCCTATTAAAGCTGCAGATAGATCATTCCTACCCCTGCCAGTGCTAGCTATTCTTGTAGTGGTGGGAGCACACCACTTGAGGCCCTAAGAAGGAACAACTCCAGGCCCTAAAAAGCTGTAGGTGAACGAGCACAATGAAGCCAAAAATGAGAAATTCCTTTATTAGAAGTGGGAGTATAGGCACAGTATTTTCTGAACTGTAACTAGATGGAGGAATAGATAGCTAGAGCCAAAAGAAGGTGTCAAAAGCTAGCCAGCCATGAACAGAACAGCTATTGTGAAGCCAGGATGTATAGATTAAGGTCTAAAAACTTGGGAGACATGGCAAAGGGGAGAAAATGGACAAATGTATAGGAAATGGGGAATGAAGTGGGAGAAGAAAGTAGAAAAAAATGAGGCTGCCAGAGACAGACATTAAACTACTTAAAAGTGACATTAAATGTGCCCACACAGTTTTTCTGATTATCAAAGTTCCTTTCTTATTTTATGTTTTTGAAGCTCACACCTTGTACTGATACCATTCAAGCAGGCACCTTAGACAGAGAAGCCAGTGTCTGCTGAGCCATTTGTTTATTTTCTGCTCATAATGAAAGACTTCCTCTGGAAAATAAAGTTGCCAAGTCCTTTCAAATGTACCTGCACAGTACAGCTGAAGAGTTATCTTTTCTTCTTTCACAAAATATTTTCTTTGGTGCTCATTAAGATCCAGAGATTTTATCTGTAATTTTGCAAAACTTTCAATAAAATATAGTTTAACAAAAGTTCCTTATATTTAACTCTGATCAAAGTTTTAGAAATCATCATTATTCTGTCTGAAGAAAAAAAAAAAAAAAAAAAAGCAGAAACATTGCTTAAAACACAGGGCTGTGTGCTGTAATTTCCTGAAATTAGTTGTATAGGAGAAGTTTTATTCCATAAAGCAAAACTACTTGTGGTTCAAAAAGCTAGCTCATAGCTACTAACAGAGGAAACACTAGTGACTGTTAATATATATAATTTATACCTAATTAATTTCAAAAGAATAATAAATGAAATCTGAAATGCATGCAAGAGTCCCTTCCTTTCAATCTACCCTTCAGCTCTAACCTTTTTAGGACAAGTTCTGTCTCTCAGCATATTACTTCTAACCAATTTTGGCAGCTGTTGTCATATAATTATTCATTGCACAGTAGAATATAAAGAAAGGTGGGCAAGAAAATCATTATCTCACCCAACAGAAGCAGTCAAGATGTCTCCATCGAGGCCAGTCACTCAGTACTGCCTTTACAGTCAAAAGAGAAGAAGACACACCCCAAGAAAGGTTTATCTCATAGAATCATAGACTCATTAAGGTTGGAAAAGACCTCCAAGGTCATCTGTTCCAACTGCCTCACTCTAACCCAAGCATTTAATGCGTGGATATCTGAATTATGTTTTTTCTGACCTATTTCTCTCCACTGCAGGTGACTTTGTATTTAGAGGACTGTGCTTTACACCTAAAGGCAATCCCAGCCATGGTGACAGCCCCCATGGCAGCAGCAGGCCTTCACTCCATGGCTACTGAGGAGAATCGTCATGCTGCTCCACTCCCTGCTGATCCATGGCCAGAGGAAAACCATTTCATGTCACAGAGAGCCCACACAGCTTAATGGTTAAATTTATGGTAAAATTCCTGCTAGTCTTCACTCATTTTCCTCAATATATTAATATCCCATATTAAAAATCCAGTGGCATCCTGACCTGATTGTTCACTTTCATTCACACCCTTTCCTATACAGATCATTGTTATCTAACAATTGTAATCTAAGGACCACAATTAGCATACAGGAAATGAAATGTTTCATGAGTTGCTTACAGATTGGTTTATTTTTGTATTTTTTGGTTTTGCCAGGGTTTGGCAGACAAATGTTTCTAGCTTTTGAAGGCATTCACATGGGATCAGCTCCATGCATTAATGGAAAATCATGTGGCCTGTGTTACCAGTGAACATTAGATTGAAATGCAGAAAGAGACATATTCCCAGGGTCACATGGATGTAAAAGAAGCCAAAATCAGCAAGACAGTCCCCACTTCTTAGGAAAGTACATCTGCTCCCTCCTACTGCACAACAAACAAGCGTTTGATGTGTTTATTACATTAGGATTTTTCCTCCTTCTTTGACATCTTTAGTAGGTGGTCAGACTTAGGAAAAAGTTATCCATCCTTTGGTTTCATGCCTGCTCCTTATGTGACTAAATGACCTAGTATTTCACAGACAAAATGATGTTTTTTCTGCTGTGACAGTTAAGTAATTATCCCTGTCAAAACAGGATGCTCTGCTCATTACTGTTCTGTACACTTAGTCTGACTAAACTGATTAGTGAATTTTTGATTCTCTTAGTGGAGCTCTGTGAGACATAAACTGCAGTTCATACAAAGGAGTACCATGACACCAGAACAGAGACTGCCTGTTACCTGTTAAGGATTTGCCCCTACATTTATATCAAATTATTTCTGGATTGGTTAACAAACATCATGGCAGTAGCACAGTTGGATTAATCCCTTTCCTTGGTATGCTCAGACACTCTAGTTTAAATGGGAAGTTCTTTCTCAAATGCTAATGGCAATTGACCACTTACTTAAGAGAATATGAATTAAATAAACCAATAGTGAAAATATTCTTAATCTATATTGTAATACCATTTAGTCTCATCTGTGACATGATCTGCCTTGTGCTAAGCCTTATACAGATATGTGTGTAAGAGAAGGCAGACGAATTCTGTCCCAGAAGTTGGATATTGTCTGTGACATTGGCTCTTCTGGCCTGTGGCCTGCCTCTGCCATTTTTTCTTCCAAGTCGCTTGTGCTGTATGGTGACATATGTACTTTGCATCGTATGATCCATTCTTTCATGGGACCAAATTGGGTTCTTCTCATGATCAAAATACCATTTCTCCATAGGGTGAACAAATCAATAGTAATAATAATAATAATAACAATAATTACATTATTGATAGCAAAATTGGAAAAATTGGAAACAGTTAAGAATGTATCTCATCAATGCAAACCTTAAGATGAAACCAATGCTAAGATTTTCTCCAGGTTGTCACCTAAAACCCACCTGAAACATAAAGTAGCTGTATGTGCAGAGGGCCATACCTCAGCAGTGTTTTTTTGGGGAGCACACCTGCAGCCTGAACCTCCTTGACAGCTGGCAGGGCGGTCCTCTCCACCCTCTGCCGCCTCTACTGGGGAAATCTAGCCTTGCCTCTCTTTTAGGGGATTTCAAGAGAACAGAACTTCTTGTTCTTCTCTCACTTGGTTTTATTTTTAACTTCCTTTCTGCTTCTTTCATTTATCAAGAAGCCAGCTTGAGGAACTGCACTGACTCCAGCTGCGATGATTCACACTCCCAACTTCCCGGCTTTTTGCTGAGTTCCTTTCCCCTCCATGGGAGTTCCTCAAGTTTACATGCCTGGCATAGTCCTTTAAGAGTACTTTCTTTTGGCTTGACTGGATTTTTTCCAGATTACTGCATATCCAAGACAGTAACAACAATTTGCAGGCAATATATTAGAAGAAATACCAATGTACTTAACATCTTATTCAGTTTATAATTTCCATCTTGATAAAGGCTTCTCATAGAGACCACACATAGCACTTTAATAACCCAAAAAAAACAGACTTAGACCTTGAAGTGCTTTTCTAGACTACTCTTCTATTCTCTCTTCCCTCCTAGGAAGGCATTTTGGGGAATCCAGACATTGCAGGCAGATCTACTCCTGGTCACATAGATAAAGACAATGGCAAAGTATACTTGCAGAGTTCCAGAGAGGCAACATAGTCTGTCACATATGTCTTCATGAACAATATTTTGAATTAGGTTCTTTCATTGCCTAAAAAGAAAAAGAAAAAATAATAATAATAAGAAGAAATAATAATAATAATAAAGATGAAAAAAATAATAGCCAAAGAGCCTTTCAGAGTCTTCATTTCTAACTTTTCAAAACTAGACTACACTTTGCAGACCTGGTTCCCCTTCTGCTGTTGTTACTCACTGTATGCCACTTGAACTTGAACATATTTTCCTGACAGGGATGCTCTAGTATATCCTTGCTGTAGCACTCAGTTTTCTGTACAGCTCAGCTTACTCATACCACATCTTCCCACTTTTTTTTGCCTTATGCTACCAAAAAAAAGTATGCATTTAATGGATTTTGAGAACCCCCTGAATAGAAGCCAGCCTCAAAAACTGAAGCTCCTATTCCCAAAATGGACAAACTGAAATGTCTCCTCACTTCCAAAAGCATTTGCTTTAAAGGCCACTTTCTCAAGTACAATGATTTCATACTCACAAGCTCACGTAAAATATTCTGCTTCTCTTAAGATTGAGTGGATAGCTCTAGTCCTACTTTAAAACACACATTGCAAATACCTTATAATTATACAGGATTTTTAAAGTAACACATAGACAAAACAGGTTTCGTGTTTTCATGTTTTCACCTGATTACAGCTTTATCAAGCTTTACAGACACAAATTAATACGTTCCATTTTAGAGTGAATTGATCTATAAACTTCCATAAAGAATTCATAAATATAAAGTAAAAGTATTGTTCTGATCAATGTAGTTTCATGGCAAGATTTTGGCATTTTGTACCAGACCTTTTGAATTTAATGGTGTTAGGTAAGATAACATGATTCCTCTCCATTTTAAGAATGCATATTTTACAGATGTGGACAAGGAGGATATAAAGCCCCACACATAAGATGATAAATAAATAAATAAATAAATAAATAAATAAATAAATTCAGTATTATTTCTCTGAAGACTCTGCCCTAAATATGCTTCATCCCTCCAATGTCCCTCTGGTGACCATCTTATGGCATTGCTGCTGATGTCGAGCAATGGAGTGTGCTTCATCCTGAGGGTGCTCTGTCTCGGGCACTGTCCCTCAGTATTAGCCCTGGGCTGATAACGCATTCAGAAGAGCTGGAGTTTCTGCCAATTCCCTGCGGTTTTTTCTTCAGCCAAGTTCTAGCCCTTCCACTGGGGTCAAGGAAACAATGGAGTCACTTGACTCACAATGTCCCTAGGAAACAGAGGATACAGGAGCTAAAAAATTGGGCAGGAACTGAAAGTGTACATGGGAAGAAGAATGTGAAGCTCTAGGTAGGAACTGAGGAGGCAGAAGAAAATTTAGGCAGAAGCAGGGAGGAAAAAAAAAAAAAAAAAAAAAAAAAAAAAAACCTACTACATAACTTGCAATTGAACTTGTCATGTTCAAATCTTCACACTCTTTTCTGCCCTAAAAGATTGTCAGCAGTTTCACACCTAATGTGCTTCCATGGCAGACAGCCAAACAACTAGGAAATCACAGAAGGTTATTCTGATCTGCCAAAGTGAGCCATGCCAATTTTTTATGGTATGGTTAATATTGTCCCACATGAAAATTTTCTTTTTCTCTTTTTTCTGTTTGTTTTCTTTCTCTTTTTATCTTTTTTTTTTTTTTTTTTTTTGGGGGGGGGTAAGGGTAATTGAATCCAAAAAAACATGAAAACATTGAAAAGTGAGGCATTCAAATGCAAAATCTAAGTTCAGCCTTCATGCAAGCATTCAGACAGCAAAGAGTTGCAGGTTTCATAATCATTAGAGTTCTCTCTCCAGTATGCTTAACTGACTCAGTGCCTCAGATGAACAGTGCTGCCTCAATAACTGCAATTTATAATTTATTGCCTCCTTCCTCAGGAAGTGGTGAACTGAATTCTTTACTGTAGAACTACCCAAAAATATATCTATTTTGGGGCTATTATTACACTATCTTAAACCATAACAGTTTGTGTACATTTGTCTACATAGAAAATTGCATGTAAGACTGAAACTCAGTGAAACAAGAGAATAGAAATGGTAGAGAGAGGATTGCTTTTCATACGCAGAGGTAGGTACAATCTGTAGGTACAAAGCTTTCTTCAGAAGCAAAATTTAAAAAATTCCAAAGGCCACAGCAAGATTAATTTCTCAGAATCAAACAATTCCCAGATCATTCCAAGAGTAGAAATTAATTAATATTAAACTACCAAGCCACTGAAGTGTTTTGAACATAGGTAGACTGACACCAGAAAATAAGTCTTCTGTACAGAGTCTGTAGAGGAAGTCCATATTTCTGTGATGGATGAGAGGGAAGATGCTGGAAGATCCAATGGTCAAGCGGGCTGAAAAGTCTGCAGTCTCCCTTCTAAATATATTTTGAGCAGAAGTAAAAAACATTTTCTAGTGTTTTTGAAGCAAGGGTGACTGAAAGCAGAAGTAATTTAATAATAATAGAATCACAAAATCATTATGATTGGAAAACACCTCCAAGATTATCTGGTCCAACCATCACCCCAAACTAACATTACCCAATAAACCATGTCCCCATGTACCACAGCCAACCTTTTCTCAACATATCTAGGATGTAAGAAATAATAATAATAAAAAATAATAATAAAAAAATCCTTGGGCAGTTTATCCAGGTTGCTGAGGACTAGGAGGAATACTTGGCCCAGCTTTCTGGAGAACAGCAGTTGACAGGGACTTATTAGCAAGGACTTATTAGCTATTATTTTTTGTTAACATGTTATATAAATATGCACAAAATGCTGTTCTCATATTTAGAAAATTGTATTCAATCCAATACAAAGTAAACCAGATACAATAAACCCTGCAATATTGAACAAGGTCCATGTAGATCCAGAACAGGCAACTCAATACTGTGCTGAGGGCAAATGCCAGGAGAACTCTGCAGAGAGCCAACATGGGGCCACCAGGACCTGTGAAAACCACAACTGTGCCCATGCTGGGGCTGGGCTGTCTCTCTGCAGAGCAGCTTAATGCACTTAAGAATCTAATTCATGAAAATGCTGATGTTCGTAGCACAAGATAGGTGTTTAGCAGCTAAAGGTAATAACCCAGAAATTAGGCAAAGTGCGAGGTTAAAGAAGGAAAACGAAAATCTAATTAAAAATATCTGAAATTAAAGGGGGAGTTAAGTTATTACCGGCTATTAAAGACTATCAGAGGTGGATTGATGGAGCAAAGTGTGTTGTTCCAAGGTCCTGACACCCTCACTAGAGGAACAGCAGAGAGGTTTGGATTTGGGCTGGCTGTACCCTGCTCCTTTGGACTAAAGCCCCTGGCAGAAGACTGCTCCACCTGTGGCTCTGGCATGCACTACCCCATTCTGCCTTGTCTCCCAGGAATACAATTCATCCCTCCATGACTGCTCTACCCTGAGAGTCAAAGCATGGAAACTGGGGACAAACAGGAGGTTTTTAATTCAGAATGGCTCTCCTGATTCAAGCCAACATGGCCGTGCAGACAGATATACCCTTAAAGGCCTTCCTCAGGGCCCCAGAAGAAAGAAACCCACAGAGTGGTAAATGTTTATCAGCTTCCTGTGTGGTCCATTGATGTCTCCTTGCAAGAGATAAAGTGATACTCCGGCTGTTTGAATTACTTCTTTCTCTTGGTAGAATTGTTGTGGTTCAGCTTAGTAATAACGATATTAGCAAACATTTACCACCAGGGTTTCAGATTTATTTGCTAACTCAGAATCTCCCATCAACAAATTTATGTTAAGGAATTTTAGCTGGATACCAAATTCTGCTCAACCACACCATGTTGAACTCAAAAAAAAAAAAAAAAATAATTATTATAATTAATACAAATTACAGGTTAAGCAATAGCCATCTGTCAGCTTCCATCTTCACTCCCATTCTTTGCATGCATTCCAGGGATGCAAATATCAGGCAGAGAAAACAACTATTTAAGCTAAAGGCCATGCTGACACAAGAACAAATGGGTATAAATTGGCTATGAATAAATTTAAGGCTGGAAATTAGAAAAAAAGGTTTTAAGTATTACAACACTAAGGATCTGAAACAGCCTTTTTATAGGGGCTTTGCAGTACAAAAACAAACAAACAAACAAACAAAAGTACTTCTAAGGCAGAGTCAGATAAGTTTAAGAAAAGCATGAAGTATTATGGAACTTGTCAGAAAATGGAAGAAAAGCAGTCACTCCAGAAAGACTCTTGTGGAGCCATATATACAACGATGCATACAGCCAGGTCTCCATATGTCTGAGAAGCAGGGGGAGCTCAAGGTTCAGATGACAGTGAAGCTTTGTAGTATCAGATACCATTAACTGCTTTACTTTACCTGGCCTAGATAAGATTGCAAAGAATATAGCTTAACAGTATTTCATTTGAAGTTTAAAACACTCAATTTTTGCTGGCAACAATAGAGCATACTTTAAACACTTTTTAAAAAGTTTTCTCAGATGAGAATATTTGTTAGGTAAGTAAATCATAACTAGCTACTGCAGCTTTGGATATCAAAATACATCTCTTTTGTTGTTACCACTTTGTCCTTTTACTTTTTATCAGAACTTTTATATTACATATAACTTATCGTTATACTGTGCAATCCTTCCCATAACTTTAAGGGACCTACAGAGATATGAAAACAAATTCAGTACACAAGGCACCAAGAAACTGAAGTCTTTCATGATGGGATGATAGATGAAAATATATATACAATTGTGGAAAGCAAAAATTCCATTACACAGCTTAATTTAGGCAATGAGTAGTGAAACAGTTTGTTTTAAATACATTTCTGAAACCATTTCTTACTCTTTTCACAGCCTTTTTACATATTAAAAACTTGTAATAAAGATTATGTGGTTTATGGAGCACATATATTAAATTATTTCCAATTCCAGCCTCCTATAATCTTTTCAGCCCCAATCTTTTTTTCTCTATTTGTATAATATACCTGTAATCTTTTATTTGCATTGCAATTTACTATTCAGCATAAGCAAAGGGATTGGATTTTCACCTTTAAAAATTTTACATTAATTATACAAAAAGAAATAGAATAACTGTTTTGTAGCTGCTAAGAGCATATTGAAAATAAGTATTTTTTCCTATTTAAAAATGCATGAAGTAACAGTTTATCCTATGGGAAAACACCACAAGTAAAGAAAGGGAATGATCATCTAGCTTACTACAGCTTGAGGAGACAAGATTTATTTGAATGTATCCTACTTTTTATTTTTGGATGGTTACAATTTCATGTTTGTCTACTCTGCACCTATTCAGAAGATTTTTAAATTAGCAAATTCAGGGTCCAATACCTGCAAACAATATTATTCTGAGAAAAAAAAAAAAAAAAAAGTGAGAGAAATGTGACTGCCTGAACATTATTTGAACATTATTAATTATCAGCTCCCAGTGCTGTATGAAACATATCCCAAAATAGCAAACAAACCAGAAGTTCAGAGGTTATCTTCATTACTCTATATCTCAGAAATATCAAGGGCAATAACATGACTTTGTACATCTATAATATTAGAAGTTAGCCTCGGAGTCTTGACCAGTTGTAAGAATTTTCATCAACTTCACTTAAAAATAAATCAATCAGAACTGTGGTTTTGTTGTTGTTTGTTTTTTTGTTGTTTCCACCTAATGTTCATCCAGTTGCAGATGCTAGCCATCCTGAAGTCTTTGTGCTGAGCAGGAATGAGACAAATATCTGTATGAGAGTTGTAAAAATGAGAGAGCCAAATTTCTTTTCGCTATGGTATAACAAGGAGCAGCAGCCACAGTTGTGGCTTCGGAGGTTCAGCTTGTGCATCAAGGAAAACTTTTCACTGGTAGGCACCACAGCACTGAAGCATGTTATATGGAGAGATGGTGAACCTTCCTTGTTCTGGGCTGTACTGATCTGGTCTAGTGTTGGTGACAGTCTCACGTTGAGTAGGAGGGATGAGACTATCACCAAATCTTCCAGTTGATCTTCCAGTCAACATTGGTAGGATTGTGTTTCCATATGCACTGCTGAACTTGGCTTGTAAAAGCAACCCTCATGTTTGTACCAGTAGCCCCTAGTGAAGTGTAAGGACTTCAGTCTGATGAAGTTCTTACTTTTTTTTTATTTTTATTTTTTTTTTACTGTTATCCCATGGGCAGGGACAACACCCACCAGACCAAGTTGCTCAAAGCCCCATCCTGCCTGGCCTTGAACACCTCCAAGGATGGGGCATCCATAACTTCTCTGGGAAACCTGTGCCAGGGCCTCACCACCCTCTGAGTAAAGAATTTCCTCATAGCATCCAATCTAAATTTCACTTCTTTCAGTTTAAAACCATTCCACTTTGTCCAAACATTATCTCTGGTAGAAAACATTATACTCAAGTACTTTTTGCTCACAGAAGTAAAGAAGCAAGTCCCAGCTCAGATATGAGCCAATTCTGAAATAAACTTACTTTAAGATGAAGGAATCTGTTATGGTACATGGTACTAATTAATGACAGAAAGTTTCTGAGTTGCATCTCTTTTCACAGAGATTCAGTGCAGGAAATGAGTTAATGCAATTTTAAGTGATGCAAGCATAAGAATAAAAACTGATACAGATGTTGCAATACTGAAATATTAAAGAGTAATTCAGAGATAATATTAAATTTAAATAATTCAGTCCTAAAAAGTAGTAATTGTATTGTATTTTTTAGGATACTTTGAGGTCATAACCAACAGAATTTGTTTACTGCTGTCAGTAGTTGCTATGTAAGCAAAATGACTTTTCATTAATTTTCTGAAGTAATTTTCAGATAACTATGTATTAGAGCACTCTAGTGTCTGAAAAAGACATAAAACTCACAAATATAGCAATATATTTTGCTACCACGTAAGAGAAGGTGATTAGGCACAAATAAGCAGGGAATAACTTCTTATGAATTACTTATGTAAGAAGTGATAATGGTTCAAATTCCACACTTCTGCAATGCTAAGACTGGATCCAGCCTCTGGGAGTGGTTTACTGGGAATAAAGAGCTATTAAATGTGAAAAAGGACGGTAATTAATAGACCTTTATTACAACCAGCAGGATATTTCTTTTTCTCCCAAACTTTATATGTCATCATTTAATATTTAAATTGCAGACCACTGGAGGCTTCTCAAAGTTTCTGAAAATGTAGCAAAAAAAAAAAAAAAAAAAAAAAGGTTAAGAGCTAATAGTCTTCTACTGCATACACCACGTACATGAACCTAGATAATTTTGGACTTTGATAGAATAGCATTTCATTCATTGGGTCAATACTTAGTTGACATAATGTTTGAACCATAAAGCAAGGACTATCTTGTGAAGAGGAAGGCATAGAAATCAATACTTTCCTGATGGAAGTTTTCATTGAAATTTGAAAGCTTTGTAAATCCCAGACATTTAGCTTCTCGAAAATTCAAGCCCCTTATTAAACTCCATTTAAATCCCCCTGCATTAAACACCTCCTCCTGAAGGTTCCTGCAAGCAGTTTCTGTATCTTCAGTCCTTGTGCTTAAGAGATTATTTTCATCAATGTCAATGGCCTCATTATGGGCAAATCCTACACTGGCAAGAGGTGTGCATGACCTGTGAGTATCAAGGAAAGCATTGCCTGCTGCAGTGTCAATGTTAGAAGAGGCCAAAGTGACCTTCAAGAAAAACATTTCCCCATTGAAGTCCTGTACAACACTTCATTCTCTGACAATGTATTGTGAAAATACAACTCCTTTCCTAGCAGATGGTTTCAAGTGGAGCAGGGGGTCTTTGGGCAGCCTAGCTAAATGTGGTCCCTAACACCTGGACACCAAACACACCTTTGCCAGAGAGATAAGAAGAAACTCTGTGGGTTTTGTCTCAAGTAGCACAAAGTAAGGGGAGGTGCTGAATCCCCTCAGATTAGAGCAGGTAGGAGTTTCACTGCAAGTAGTAGAAACACCCTAGCATTTCAAATTTGACTTCACAGTATACTGCTGTAGATAATTCTACAGCAAGGGGTAGAACTATGACTAAATGGGCCTTGACTGTAATAAAACACTGTGTGGTACATGTGCTGAATGAGGAAAAATAAAATCAGAACTTCAACATCTGCTGCTGTCGCATAAGGGGCAGATTCTTATAAAATGCAAATTGTCTCATACTTCCTTGCATTTTTCTCTATATGCTATTTACTCCAGCAAGGATCTATCCTGTGGAGTCTGGTGTAGAAGAAGCTACAAATGAACCAGAAAGAGATCCCAGGGGAGGATCTCCTGTAACAGAATGAAATGCAAATTCACCCAAAAGAGCAAGCCAGCACCCAGATGAACATTTCAGTAACAAGCATTATAAACAAGCCAAGGTTGTGTACAGCAGCACGCCAGAGTAGTTTAAGGACTGTGACTGAGAGAGAAGAGTAGTCACCGTACCACAGACGGTTTTTATTACATGCTTCTTGTTGTTCATCAGAAGGCACTTAATAAAACAGATCGGCAAATAAAGCACAGAGTTTACAGTCATAGCATAAAACCAAATAAGCAGTAAAAACTTAATGCTAAAAGATATATTTTCAGCCCTGGCTCTGAGAATGCAACAGGCTGAGCCCTGTGCATTTCAGGCAGAAGGATTTCAGAGGAAGTCAGGAATGTGCAATCTGAAAGCTGTTCTGCTATTCCCATGGGTGAGATCAGCAACAGCTCTGCATCTTATCTTAAAAAATCTTTGTAGTAAAGCTGCTGTAAATGTAACAGAGAAAATTTTGCTTTTAACCATATTCCATATGACCCCACTAACTACAGCAAACAAGCTTGGTGTGTTAATGAGAGCAAATTTTGGTTGAAAGGATAGCAATTTCTTCCAAAAGGCAAAATGACAAGCAAACTGCAATTGCATGTCTGTTATTCTTTCTACCCCAACTACCTAGGGCCAAAATTGTAGGTGAAATCTCATCATCAGAATCAGCCAACTAAGAATAATTTCAGTCTAAGATGATATGGCCATGTATGGCTAATGATTGCATTTCAAAATACCACTAGGAGGAAAATAAAAGAACAGCAAAACTGACTAAATGATACAGCACTCTTCTCACTATATTACCTTAGTTCTGTGTCAAAACAGAGGTTGTTTTGGGCAAGTCAAACAATCACTTCTCAGGTTCCCTTCCAGTTCTCCCTATTTATCTCTCTATTAAATGTAGATCATGCAAGCTTCATGGAGTAAAGCACTTCATGATCTCCAGATGAAAAGTAATTTGGAAAGTAGATTATTATTTTAGACAAGAAAATGCCATATCTTAATGCAAGACAAGGATAATTTGACTGCTGTTGGTAAAAAGGGAAAGCAGCAAGAAAGACTACAAGATGATTTAGGAAAGCAAAGACCCATGCCCTTTGATTTAACAAATTTATATGTGTCAGATATAATAACACTAGCAGATTATGGTCCATATGCTTTAATAGCAAAGGCTAGAGTTTGTCTTGTTGACAATGATTGGTCTGTGGTTGATTTAATGCAGGGATGTAGCTCATTTAATGAAGTGCAACAAAAGATAAGATCTAAGAGATATTCCAGAAAGAATATATACATATATTTATTGCAATACTGTCATACAAACAGGCAAGTCTCAGAGTAAAACCATCAGTTTAGCTGGAACAATGAATATGACATATATTAATGACTACCTATCTCTTGCTACCCTGGAAATTAAAAGAGAGATGAGGCACTGTAGATAGAATATGCTAAATTCAGACACAGGTCTGCCGAATCTAGGGACAGGTTTTAATGTAATTTACATCACCTTCCAGGCCATTTACCAGAAACATTCTACTAATAGATTTTGACACTGTGACCAAATAGGACCATAAGTGTCTGTATTACTGGATAACCTTATGTGCATCTAAAAATTATTTGCACTCTTCTTCCAGGATAGTTTATTAGTTGAACAGATAAGTCTGGGTGAAGAGCAGGTTTTCCAGATCACTAGGAATTTCAGTCTTTTATAATTTGGTTTCAGTCCAATTCATACACATATTTATTTTGTTTTGTTTGTTTTCTAAATTCTTTCCAGATATCAATCATCTAAAATGGTGGGATGGTAAAACAGATAGTACTATTTGGTAGGAAAGGTTGAAAGAGTACTATCACCTCTGAATATCTCTCAGTCCATTTCATTTTTTCAAAATAAAGACATCCCTTCCGCTTTGTCAAATGGCCCAATCTTGAGTGTCTGGTTCACAGGACCAACAGCTCTCAAACTTTGTATCTGGAAAGAGCTCATCCCCACAGCCCCACTCAGTGCCTGATGCAGAGATGGTTCCTGAACACTCATTTCCACAGCTCAGAACATGGTAAGATTTAGCCTACATAGCCAAGGGCTCTGAAGCCTATAAACACTTAGAGTCCACCCAGATCCCTGCTGGAGAAACATGGCTCTCCAAACTTCATGTCAGGGACAGGGAAATCTGAGACAAGTACCTGAAGTGCATTGCCATAGGTTTGGTTAACCTGCTGAACAATGAGAAAGTCCACAAACATCACTTCAGGCACAACGCAATATTTTCATCTGTCATTACTCCATGAAATTGCCCTGTCTAATGAATAGAAATGTATTTTAGATAAAACTAACCTAATTTAAAGAAAATTGCACCTTCTTATCTCTGATAGAAAATTCCAGGAAAAGATACCAAAACAGAAAAATAATTTCATGTTAATAGGAAATTCAATGACACATATTGCTGGTCCAAGGTGAGGAGGATTCACACATTTAACAGGAGAAGAAGACGGCTGGGGGTGACAAGAGTTAATGTAGGTGCCTTCAGGAGGTAAACAGATTCACAGATTCAGCTAGCCTTTGCTGTAACTAATAGCAGTCCCAGTCCTGCGTACTACCAGTAAACACCTTGAGCACATAAGCTCAGCATTACTGCCAAGGATAACCAGTGTTATCCTAACAAAGGAGTTTGGCTATGGGGTGGAAATAAGTGTACTTCCAAGATCTGTCCCTGCACAACCCAGACACCATAGGCACAATCCATTTTGCTAATTTTAAAGCCTTGATCCTGTTCTCCACATCTAGATGTCTTGTGAAATTGTGATGGCGGTCATCTGCTAGTCTTGGAGAATGTGGACATCATTGGACGTTTCAAATGCCCTTGGGTTTCTCAAAGCACAAAGTATATGCAGATATACACATCATAGATTTCTGAGGTTGATAAAATGAATCCAAATGGATAGGTGAGCAATGAGCCATGACAGCTGTTTTTATTGATGCACCCACAAAAATAGAAGTAATATGTCTGAACAAACAGCACAGAAGAGAGACATAGAGAGAGGGAGAGGGAAAGAGGCTGTTGGGAGATCTCAGCCACTGCAAATTTAAAGTCAGCTTTCTGTAAATGTTCTTTTGCTTTCATTCATCTCATTAATCATATAGTCAGGTAATATCTAGCACATGTACAGGCTATTGCCATCATTTTCTATGAAAACATTCAGGGGTGAGATAGATGGGGACAAGTCCATCTTCTCAGGGACATAATTCTAAAATCCTGCAGTGAGATTATTTTCCATTTGTCAACAAAGAGCAGCAAACTAATATTTATGTTTAAATAATAGCTGCATGTTTCTTCCAAAATTAAATAGCCATCCCCAAAACTGACAAAGTAGTTTAGTGGTATGCTACAAAAGGTGTTCATCAGTAAGGACCAAACAGCAGCAGAAACAGTTTTCAGAAGTTGAGTCCTTAGTGATAAAAGGTGGAAAGGAAAAAGTGGTAATATCTTTCCCCATACGGTTCTTGAAGCTTTTAATTTTCTGTGACAAAAAAAAAAAAAAAAAAAAAAAAAGTTAAAAAAAAAAAAAGGCAACAATAAGAAAAATCTTGTACTATTTTTTAAGTTTAATCTTAGGGAAAAAAAAAAAAAAAGTTTTATCTGTAATCAGGCAGCACCTGCCTTATGCCCTCCACCTTGAGGAACATCCAGGGAGTGTATGTGGTGTTGTTGTGGCTTTGCTCCAGCTGTCATTGCTACATTCATTGAAAAAGCAATGGGCAGCAGGTATTCAAATACTGCCATGACAAGGATACCCCCAACCAAGCACCTCTTCCCAAGGGTCCTTGCTCAGGAATTTGTCATTGGCAGCACAGGTGGCAGACACGATGTTAACAGGTGCTCAGAGCAGCTACATCAGATGTCCTACATATTTTGTGTGGTCTTGTGGATCCCCTCACCAGGTTTGTAAACTCCAGTTTGTGTCCCACTTTTCCAGCCCTGCTTTGCTTGTCACAAACTGATAGACAAACTCTGGTGCTGATTCTGCTATCTGTATGTGGCATCTCTATGCTCCACCTAAGGCCAAGACAGAGACTGAGCCCACATTGTCAGCCAGCTGTACAGAGAGGGGAGAGGTGGAGCCAGCAGAGAAGCGAGGACATTGGGAAATCTTCTATGAAAAGACTTATGAAAAGCAAGAGAAAATAAAGAAAGAAATTGAAAAACAAGAGCCAGTATTTCCTCATTATTTTATTTTCCTACTACCCTGAAACCCTGCCCTGATTACCTCTGATTCCTCCTACCTCTCTCTGATTACCTCCGGCTGCCCACAGGGCACTATTAACAACTGAGATAATCCAGCCCAGTGCAGCATGTATCAACAATACAGAGGTACTTACGGTTTATTTCTTACCTAGGTCCACCAGTGCTGCTTTGGCATTCAGACACTGGCTTAACTCTGCCTAGAAACCTTAGGAAAACCTGTAGGTTCCCCTATGGGAGCCAATGTTAGTCCAGCCTTCCCCATCAGCATGCTACTTAAGCCAGAGCTCAATGCTAGAGAAACAGACGTGATCAAAGAGGAGCTTCTCAGCAGCATGCCATTTCCGTGCTTTCTGTCTTCTACTTCTTGATAGATTCTATAGACATTCCAGTGGCTGGAGCTTTGTTCATGGAAAATGGACTCCAGGACCACAGCTGAAACTCAGTTACTAAACCAAATTCTTTTCCATAACAAAATGACAATAATTCCAGGCAAAAAGAGATGTAATTTGCTACATTTGGATCAGCTCAGTAGGGGAAAAATCAGGAACAGGAGATTTTGAATTAGCTTAGAATGAAAGTGGCTTTGAATTAACTATTCAGTATCTGAGGAATAGTCTTAGTAGGTTGAAAGCAGACAGCAGACTGAAATCTCACTCTAATTGTAGTGAATTAATTGAAATGCTGACAAAGATTCTTATACAGTGATTAGCAGCTGTGGACATCTCAAATGTGATTGCCCATGATCAGCTTTGTCTGTTTCCAGAAATAAGCTTTCACAGATTATTGCATCTCCTGCATCTCTTCTTAGAGAGGCTCACAAACTTCAATGTTGGCAACTGCGTCCCATCCAAGCCAGGTCTGTAATGGCTCTGGACAAGCTCTGCCACTCCTGTACACAGCTATGTGATACACTGCAAAAGCCAGAGAGCCATAGGGTGCACTGGAAAGAGCATTTTGTAAATAGTAGAGGTGCTCATCTAGGAATCCAGTAAAGACAAAAGACCTTCAGGAAAAAGTCCAGGAGCCCCAGGCATCCACCTTCTCAATATTTATTAAAGATGTTTAGAAAATGTTCCAGCCGACAGCATTCTGATGAATATCTGAGAGAATCCAGCTTCCTGGATTCTGCAGGATGGCTGCCTGGGGTGCCTGCAGACAATCTCAATTTTGCAGCATGTTTTCCATGGATGCACATACACATGGATGAGTTTAGGAAAAAAAAATAGTGTAGTGGAGATGTACTGCAAGACTTCATTTTGTAGTCAGCAGGTAAAAAACCTAGAAACTTCCTATACTAAGTTATTCCTACAGATTGCATCAGCTAAACACGTACATATCACAGATAGCAGACGTGAGAGCAATTTGATGTTTTATGAGTTGAGAATATGTGAAGGGTTGACATTCTTGGCCAGATTCTGCTCATAGGATCACAGGAGAGCAGCAATTTATTCTTATTTTTACTTTTACTTTATTTTTATTTTAGTTTTAGATTAATAAAGATGGGAAAGAAGCAGACAAGTCATTTTAACCTGTGATACTGTAAACAAAAAATCAGTGGGAAAGATTTGTAGAGAAATATCAATTGCAGTGTTCACAATAATGAAGTGGATTAATACAGCAATTAAAGTTCATCAAGTTGAGTAATTGTTGGCAACTGGCTTTATTAATGATAGAAAGATCTGAAAACTCCACAATAAAAGTCTCTGCAAAATACAGCTTGCCTCATCTCTCTGAGGATTTCAGGAGGAATGAAAGTGAATAATCCTGGTTTTCTTACTCAGACTAATCTTGCATTGTTACCTTCACTCAAAGTGAAAATCCAACAGATTTACAAATATAGGTGTGATAATTTCATTGACAGCTACTCATAGGAAGTATCACTATCACAGAAGAAATCCAGTCCTGTCCTAGTTAAAGGTCATTTCAGGGTTAATATTATATTCTCACCAGACCTTCCATGCAGGAGTAAGACCAGAGAAACAGGTTATGAATGCATTGTGCATATAGGAAAATCTTATGAGAGACTCTTTATGATTTATGCATCGTTTTATGTCATTAGCTCTCTAATCAGTTTGCAAACAAATATTCTGAATGCACTTAACTCTCACAAGATGGGCATATTTAATAATACAGGCTATTTCTATCCTGTTTCTACAATTGGGATAACAGCTCTTAATTATATAATTTCCTATGTTGAAATAGTTCAAGTAGCATGACTGTGGGTACACTCACCTTGAAATGCAGCCTCCTCTTCCCCCAGGATTAGAGCAAAAACATGACTATCGTGGTAGACATATGGTACAATGACTATAATTTATATAAGGCAGGAGTACTGTAGAATATACCCTAAATGCATGTGTTTGAAATCTCCATAGTACGTAAAAGGATATGGAGAGGACTGGCCTAGTTATTTCTAATGCTTTTTGTACTTTCAAGAGATGCTCTAAAAATGTAGTGACTGTTAAATCACAGCAAGGACTGTACAGAAAGGCCTGACCAGCCTGGCACCTTGCCTTTGACACAGGCCCATGGTGGGCAAGACAAGAACATAAGAACAGGACAAATACTGAGTGATACTTCCTGTAGTTCATCCTCCCACTTCTATCAAACTCAGCTGGGGGCTTCATGATCCAGAGTTTTCTTCTGCTCCTTTAAGTCTTGGAGCAGTGGGGCTCCTTTCTTCATTCCTGAGGATGGTTCCACTTGAAACCCAAACACTTCTTGCTCTTTTTTATAAGTGTTTTAGATTTGTATGCATCTATAATGGTCTTCTCTTTTCTAAACCAATGAGTCCTTGTCAATTTGACCTCTCTTTATAGCCATGCTATTTCACACAGCTTCTCAATGTGTCATCCTTCTCTAGTTAGCTTACACTGTGGTCAGAACACTCTGGTAAGGATGACCACAACAGAAAACACATATCTCAGAGACTGCAGCTGGCTTCCTGGGCACAGATTTATGAAAAATCATGCAAGAATGATGAGGAAAAAAAAAAAGGTCTTTATTTTCTTTCTTGATAAATCCTTCTCTCCCAAGAAGTCATGTCTAAGACCCATGATCAAGTTAAGTCTTTGATCCTCCACCAAGATGCCCTGCTGCTGAAAATTTTATTCTTAATAGTCAGAATTTCCCAAAATATAAGGCATGGGAAACAATCTTATGACATCAGCAGCATGAGCAAAAGGCAAAGCAGCGAGCTCTGCCTCGTGTGCCTTGACAAGTGGTACATCCTGCTGGCCATATGCACGCTGTGTTTGTAAGCAGAGGTTAGTATTAATTCATTTAATTTTGAAGGCTTCACGTTATTTCCATTTTTGCCTGAGCATACACTTTTGTGCTTGACCAGTCTATTCATAACTTGCACTGTCATGCAAACAGTGGACAAATCTTGAAGTCCTCTCTTTGTGCAATTGCTTCGATCTATTGCCCCATTCCTGTGTTATGCGTCTGGAAGGAGACGCATGCTGGGCCAGCGTGGCAGCCTCTATTTCCTGAGGGCACATAAAATGGCAACAGTGATTACTGTTTTAAGTAAATATAGCAACAGTGGAGGCAATACAATCAATTCCCACAGTGAATATAATTTAACATCCATGTTTGGGTGCTTCCTGTTATCCATCAATTACTGGATCAGAAAGACTGATCATACTCAGAGCCACCTGGGTAATTGCACTGCAGATAGCAGTTATGGCTGTTTAAGGAGTAGGTGAGTCAGATGGTTAAAAAATTAAAGGAAAGCAAACAATTTCTGACTGAAAATCTTAGATTTAATCTTTCACCATAACATTAAATTATTAAAAACTTTTTTAAAATTGTTTTTGCTTCACAGTCAGAATTTCTACAGCATGTGCCTGGCAGCTGCAGGAAAACCGAGGGAGTAGAAAGGTCAGCTGGATCTGCCTCTGTCAGTGACAGTGTCAGGTCCTTATCTACAGACCTTTTAACACATCACAGAGATAAGTCCCTCTCATTCGATATAAAGGAAAAGAAAAATAAATAAATAAAATCTACCAGAGAACCAGGATAAATTTTGGAAAGTGAAAATGGGAGACAAGTATCAATCTCCTTTTCAAAAAAAAAAAAAAAAAAATGTTTTTTGCAACTAGAAGACTAGAAGAGGAAGGGTTGTGGGGTTCCTGCCATTCAGGTTACACAACCTAATATCTACAGAAACTGGTATCACACAAGGACATCAAATGTCTTACTCCCTCATAGACAATCTTCATGTATGCTAATGTATTCACCAAATCAGTTACTGTGAAAATGAGTCCAAAAATGGCTTCCAGACCCTACTTTCTAGAACATATCCTCCTCTGCCAAACCCCACATAACTGCAACGCTGACTTGGTGAATTTAATTTTGGCTTAATTTGTAACAAACTAGAGTTTCAAATGCATCTCTATTCTTACTGTGCTTATAACAAAGCAGGAATGAGTTCTTCTCACCCCTGGGGCAACAAATAGCAGAGAGGGGAAAAAAAAAAAAGGAAATGGAAAAATAACACCAAAATTCAAATAAGAAACCAGCAAAAGGCACATCCTTGGCCCCAAGCACATGTCCTGACCTTTTTCTGCTGTTTGTTAAAATAAATAAATAAATAAATAAATTACACTTATGAAAGCTTCTTACAAAAGTTCTCAGAAATGTTTTAAAATGGGAATTATTAGGTAAGTTGCAGCAATCACTGCAGGAATGTCCGTACGTTAAAGTAATAAAAAAAATCTTGTTTAGTTATTCACCTATGTTTGTTTTTTTTTTCCCCAGAATTCTCATTCCTGTTGATTATTGGGGTTTTAGATTATTGTCTCTAGCATGATCATTTTCCACAGGTTACTCACTTTGCTGTTTGCTTTTCTGATCTTTCCTTCTCTTTTTGCACTCAAGTTTTAAGAGCCTTGCAATGCTCCAGCTTCTAGCTGCACACAGCAACAATAGCCATAGTTGGTCTTCCATATTTATGGCCAGTGTAATATCCTCTGTGTTTTTAAATCATATCTTCATATTAGAAATGTTTGTATATGTGTGTTTCAGCATAGTCAATATTTTCCTTCACAGCTATAACAGGAATCATAGAATGGCTTGGGTTGGAAAGGATCTTAAAGATCACCCAGTCCCAATCCCTCTTCCATGGGCAGGATCATCTCCCACTACAGCAGGTTGCCCAAAGCCCCATCCCACCTGGTCTTGAACACCTCCAGGGATGGGACATCCACAGATTCTCTGGGCAGCCTGTTCCAGGGCCTCACCATTCTTACAGTGAAGAATTTCCTCCTAACATCTCCCATCTTTTAGTTTAAAACTAGTCCACTTGTCCTGTAATTATCTTTCCATGTAAAAAGTTTCTCTGCATGCATTTTATTAGCCCCCTTTAAGTACTGAAAAGATGCAATGAGGTCTCCATTTAGCCTTCTCTTCTCCAGGCTGAACATCCCCATCTCTCTCAGCCTTTCTGCATAGGAGAGGTGCTCCAGCCCTCTTATCATCTCAGTGGCCCTCCTCTGGTCCCACTCTAACAGTTCCACATCATTCTTGAGCTGGGGGACCCAGACCTGGATGCAGCACTCCAGGTGGGGCCTCAAAAGGGCAGAGCAGAGAGGGAAAATCACTTCCCTCCACCTGCTGCCCACAACTCTGTTCACAGAATCATAGAATCATTTAGGTTGAAAAAGACATCTAAGATCATCAAGTCCAACCTTTAAGTTAGCACTGCCAAGTCCACCATTAAACCATGTCACTAAGCTATATATCTGCACATTTTTACACATTTTTGAAGACCTCCAGGGATGGGGACTCAACTACTTCCCTGGGAAGCCTGTTCCAATACTTCACAATCCTTCAGTGAAGAGATTTTTCCTATTATCCAACCTAATACCCCCTTGGCCCTGCAATCCGACACAACCTAAGGCCATTTCCTCTTGTCTTAGGATCTTAAGACAAGAGGCTGTTGACACAGCCCAGGATGCAGTTGACCTTCTGGGCTGTAGATGCAAACTGACGGCTCCATCAGAACCCCCCAAGTCCCTTTCTGCAGGGCTGCTCCCAGTCTGTGCTCATGTCTGGGATTGCCCCGACCCAAGTGCAACACCTTGCACTTGGACTTGGAGAACCTCATTAGATTCTTTTGGCCCACTCTTCTAGCTTGTCCAGGTCCTTTTAGATTGCATCCCATTAATCTGTTGTATTAACTGCACCACTCAGCTTGGTGTCACCTGCAAACTTGCTGAGGGTTCACTCCATCCAGTCTGTGTAACTGATAAAGACATGAAACAGTACCTGTCCCAAGACAGATCCCTGAGGAACACCATTTGTCACCAGCATCCACCTGGACATAGAGCTGTTGACATCAGCTCTCTGTCTGTGGCCATCCAGCCAATTCTTCATCCACCTAATGGTCCACACTTCAAACCCACCTCTCTTCAATTTGAAGATCAAGATATAATTTGGGTCAATGTTGGAGGCCTTACAGAAGTCCCAGTAGATGACATCTTTGCTCCCTCAGCTCCTACCTAGAGGATCAGGGACTTGAGAGACATGGGAAACCTGACTGCCAGTGAAGACTGAGGCAAAGGGGTGGCTGAGTACAACAGCCTTCTCCATGTCTGCTGTTAACAGTTCTCCTGTCTTGTTTATTAGGAATACTCAGAACCATTGTGTGCTACATCTGAAGAAGCCATTAATCTCACTTATAAGACATATCACAATGAATAAGCACATAGCACACCACAGAGAAAGGGACCTAAGACTCTGAGAGTTGCACTCCATTAGGTATTTTCATAGGAGGAGGTTGTACAACTTAGAAAAACTCCAGCAGCTGCACCAGTGTTCAAGGTAATAATATCCTGTATTGTTCTAGCACAGAGATATTTTATGTTTTTAAGTAGTGCAAACAGTGAGCAGATCTAGTCTGACTTTCTTGATCCTGGTCACTTTGTAGCATGCACTGACATTGTTGCTGCAGCCAGGAGCCCTCCCTGTCACTCAGTAGGCTTTCTACATTTAATGCATCAGTCCCTCCATACAAAACCCATCTGGCAATAGCAGGTGTAAGCATCAGATGACAGTAACCACGTGGCAGGCATAACAGCTTGAGTCCAACACAACATTTTCTTTTTGAAAACAAACACATCTTTCCTCCTGCTTCCCCAACTGCAGTTGAATGGTTGGGGTGGCTTGGGAGGCTCGTAGTACATGCTGCTAAGAGCAGAGTTCAGTCTCAGGAAAACTCACACTCAGTTAAGGAAATGATTTTCCAACTCATGTAGACCCACACAACAACCACAGCAGCACAGATTCCAGCTTAGTCCCTATGTACACAGTTTCTTATCCAAGCAGATCCAAACTTTTCTTGGGATCATGCCCAAGCATGGAGTGGCTGAAGACACACTGCTGTAGATACCAGCAATGGGTAGTTCTGTCTGAGCCACTTTTCTGGGTAACTGCACGGGTTTCTATTACATGTATGGGTTTGCTTTTTAGTACAACTTCAGCTGAGTGGAAGTGATTTAGCTTTGCACTACTCTCCAATATGAAAGCATTCACCAGAACCTGGCAAGGTAAGATAATGACAGACAAAAAGGCCATCACTGGAAGGATTCAAAAGAGCTAGTTTGGGATTCCTGCCCTTGAAAAAAAAATAAATAAATAAATAAAATAAAATAAAAAAAAATACAACTTGTTCAGTCAGTCCTCAGGGACCCTGCTGTCAGCTTTCACAGCAAGAAGGAAACATTTTGAGGAGCTTAAGTAATGAAATATATGAAGTAAAAGAAAGCAGAAGGTAGGGAAGAAATGGCTTTGGGACAGGATATGAGGGATTGTCTCCAGAAATTTCTCTGTGAATCCCAGTAGCACATCTCTTGCTGTCCAAGGGCTGTAGAAACATGTCAAGCACACAGGGTTACTCCAGTGCACATGTCATATAGGCCATAGCATAGAGATAAAAAAGTTTAATGATACAAACACAAGCCAGCTAATTTAAAAGTTCTGAACAGGGCTAGAAGTGCCAGGAGGAAGGAATCCTAAAACTCTTTAATCATTGGTCTCACTTAGAGCAGCCCTGTGGAGAAGGACTTGGGGGTTCTGGTGGATGAAAAGCTCAAACGTGAGCCAGCAGTGGGCACTTGCAGCCCAGACGACCAACTGCATCCTGGGCTGCATCAACATGGGGCTTGTAAAAAAGATGGAAAGTGACTTTTTGCTGAGGTAGACAGTGACAGGGCAAGGGAAAATGGTTATAAAATAAAAGAGGGGAGATTTAGATTAGATGTTAGGAGGAAATTCTTCACTCAGAGGGTGGTGAGGCAGTGGCACAGGTTGCCCAGAGAAGCTGTGGATGCCCCATCCCTGGAGGTGTTCAAGACCAGGCTGGATGGGGCTTTGGGCAACCTGATCTGGTGGACGGTGTCCCTGCCCATGGCAGGGAGGTTGGAACTGGGTGATCTTTAAGGTCCCTTCCAAACCAAGATGTTCTATGATTCTGTGATTCTATGATTCTTCTTTTCTTAGATCTTGTTTTGTTTTTCCTAGCAATGTAAAGACACAATAAAGTGAAGATGACTGTGTTTCCCATTTTGAGTCCCCCCATTCTTTCCTGGTTCTATTCTGCACTTTAATGCATGTTAAACTGAAATTTAATTATAAATTTTTGAACTGTTAAAATTCAGTACGTTTGCTCCAAACTATTGACCCTGCCATGCCTTAAGTATCAATGTGCTGTTTGTTCAATTTAATTGCCAGTGGGCAAGTATGTCCAACGTGTTTTTTGTCCCCTTAACAATGCAAGTGCTGTTAATTGAGAGTAGGTGATTACAACACAATGCATTTTCATGTGGGAGCTGGAATAGTCCGGCCAATATGTGCAGTCATGGGGGATGATGGGTATCTCTGAGTTTTTCAGGAATTGATGCAAGCTGAAAAGCTGAAAGTCATGGATATGCTCAGGAAGTGAAGAGGTGCATATAATGATTGGGGTCTGGAGGATGGCAAAGAGATGTTCTTCATGTCCAACTGGATATGTCCTTCATGTCCTTCTCTAAAAACTTGTCTTTTCCCCAGAATGGCCTTATTAAGGAGTCAAGAGATGGTGTTGTTTTTTTCTCAGAAGAACATTTTCAGTCACCAGAATATTCCTGAATTTCTCAGTTTTATCAGGTTACAAGTAATTACCATGCGTTGTATCACCTGGAGTGCCATTATGCAAATTCGCATATGGCTTAGATGCTCTGCTTAGGCAAATATTTATCATCCTTTAAAGCTTCTCTTGGAAAAGAATATCATACCTTCTGTTCTCCCTTATCACTTCACATGTACCACGATTTAAACAGAAGACACAGATAAAGGGAAAGTCTGTTGAGAAAACATCTGGTGCCTGTGGAGAAATTCCTTTCAGAATTCCATAGAAGTAAGACAAACTGAAAAATCATAAAGAAATGCTATATAAAAAGAAACATGTAGTTAAAGATCCACCTCGTCTAGAATTAATTTAATTCTCTTCTTCTTCCAGCTTCCACTCTGTGTACTCAAGGGCTGCTCCTGAGCCTGACCAAGAGAGGTAGGTACTCACTACAGTAAAGTTATTGCAGAGTGAGACAGCTTACTCCCACCAAAGTTGCTGGAAAAATTTCTACCATAAAATAAAATAAAATAAAATAAATAGATAGGTGCTAAGATAGGTGCTATCCTTTTCTCTGTCTGTTTATAAACTCTTTCAGTGAATGTTGATAGTCAGAATGGAGTAGTTACTAGAACAACAACAAAAAAATGTGTTGGAAAGTCTAGAAGAATAAGAAGATGGATATGGTCTTACTCAGGTTTCCTTTGAAGGTATTATCTGCCTCAAAGTGAGCGAGGACTAACAATGATATTCAGAAGCTGGTACACAGTCACCATCTTCAGTTTCCTGGAGACCAACTCATTTAGAGATCGAAACAAGCAACAAACTGTGAGTGCAAACTTCCCTTGCTGTTGGTGGAAGGAGAGGGAGCAAAAGGGAGTTCTCTATTGTTAAGTCCTTGGGTGTAGGTAAGTATCAGACTTCACTTAAGATAGAGGCATGGCTTCAAAGTTCAGCCATTTATAAACTCTCAGTCCTGGCTTCTTCCAAATGGCCATGCTCAGGAGAAAGCTGTACAGGGGGGTGACAGAGATGCAGACACAGGCTATGCCTGCTTGGCCTGCCCTGTCTGTGCATGGTGCTTCTGGAGCCCTCCAGCAGAGTCTGCAAAGCTCTCCATATCACAGTGATGAGCTGTTACACCTGGAACTGAAGTTTTGTAAAAATTTTGTGCATTGGGCAGTGAAGTGCAAAATATTGGTGAATGTAACTAACATGCACCACTGATTCACCCAGCTAGAAGCTGTTTCAGCCATCCAGAATAAACAAATTGCTGTGGGCCTTGTCTGCTGCTCTTCATGGTGGTGTTGGTACTTCTCACATGTATTCAGAAGAAGACAGCACTGCACCATCACATCAGCTGAGCAACACATTTTCCCTTGTCATTAGAGGATGCCATTCACATTTTGGAGTCCAAATCCTAGCTCAGTTTACGGAATGTAAATCAGAATAGCAGACTTTACACCTCCACCCCCTCAATTCTTTCTTGTGCTTTACTACACAGTGCTGCAAAAGATATACGTTGCTTTCCCAAAGATAAAATGTAACACAGCTTCTGATTAATGCTGGACCAGCATCCAAGAGGTAGAGAAAGAAGAAGCAGCTTTTCTGAACTAGAAACTAGTTCCGTTTTATGCATGGCAGAATGATCTGGTACAAAAGTAGGTAGATAATGATATTTTGTAGCATAAGAAAGGAATTTAAAATCACTTCCAGAGGCTAGGGATTTTCATTCTATCAGATGAAGCCAGAGATACCAAGACACACATTCAGATAGCGATTTAAGCTGCCTTGAAGGAGTCTTTGGTCAAAAGGGGTTGGGATGGGTGGTGGACGGTGGAATCTTCCTTAAGTAGAAATTAGTAAAATAACAATTTGTTCATTTTCTTACCTGTTTTTCCTTAATTGTCTTCTTTGTCATGTGAAATTTACTACCCAAGCTGAATCAGAACATAGTAGTATATTGTTAATGGCTCACATAAATCAGGTAAATTAGCTACTTTTACCATTTTTCTTCTTGAAAGCTTTAAGATCAAGTTATGCTGCCTCTCCAGCCAGAAGAAAAATGTCTGTGCCTTTGTGTGTTGATCCTTTGGAAGCTGTAGGAATTGTTGTATTAACCCAGATGTTTCTTAACATATGATTTTCCTAAAACTGTCATGTTCACCTGCTCCAGATCTCTCTCACCCTACTTCCTCTTAGTACCAAGATATGCTCAGAGCCATGCACTGGATATAAAAGACTTTAAAACATTGCCATTCTTTAAATCCATTCTCTAAAGCAACACTGCACAAAACTTTCAAATGCACCAAATGCTTCTTATTTCCTCCATTTTAGTGGTTTATCAATTCAGAAACATTAAAAAATAAATCTATCTGTTTTTCAGAGAGAAGATATTGACTGTGGACACCAAATTACTTTGTGATTAGTTTTGGTGTGATTTGACCATGATCATAAAAAATAAATCCATATTCTCTTTCAGACTACTGAATGTCCATGGTGAAACTGGGAACCAAGTCCTGATTAGGGAATGGCAAGTAACTGTACCAAGCATATTTTCTTTTTGACACCAAAATTAAACCTTTCTACCACTGCTAAAACAAATCCTGTTCTGCTTTTTGAGTCCAGTGGAGGGATACAAAGATGATGAAGGGTCTCCTCCTTGGAGATCTTCAAAAGCTACCTGGACGTGGTCCTGGACAGACTGCTCTGGGTGTCCCTGCTTGAGCAGGGGTGGGACCAGATGGACCCAGATGTCCCTTCCTACCTCAACCATTCTGCGATTCTGTGAATGTACAATGTATTAAATCAAGCCAGCAGAATCTTCCACTTTCCCAGTGGAGACAGTCATGGTGTTCTGTGATATAGCTGAAGATTGTGTGCTGGCCACAGTTGATGTTCACAATACGGTAGTAAGACTAGCCCACTCAATAGTATTCCCTGAAGCCAAAGAGAAAGAGCTCACACTGCAGAGTCCTGCTGGCTCACTGATAGACTATTCCTCCCCATTATGAACTGCATGAATCACAAATGAAAAACTTGAGTGAATAGTTAGTGTGGGAAACCTATGAAATTACTGCAGGAACTTTAAATACATCATATATATATATATAAATAATAGACTCTGCAGGCCACCAAGGTTGATATTCACATGAAACTCTTTCCTCGGTAGTATGAAGGCAATCATTCCCTGAAGATGAGAATTAAAAGGCGAAGCTATTGTACTCTTGCACTGCATGCCATCCAGCAGAGACAAAACTACCATTTGCTTCCTGTTCTGGTATCATTTTATTGTGTTGGCACTCTCAGAAGGCCATATTTCAGATGTTGAGTTTGATCCTTGACAGAGAAAAGCAGTTATGAAACAACAGCCATCTCCATCATGTACCACTGTTAAAGAGGACAGTATCTGGGGCCAATAGTAAGTCTGACATTATTTCAAAACTTCATTCAGTAAATACTCTCTTCTGATGTTCTTTTGTTTCTCATGAAAACATGGATCTTTATTTCAAAATTAGCAGAATAAAGGACATCATCTTTGCCATATAATTAATTTTACAGGATAAAACTTTATTGTGAGTTAGTTCTTCTGTTCATTCTATTGTGATTGTATTCATACTTTTACATTTTGGAACATGCTTGTGGTCGTTTCTGTTGGGACTGTCAAAGACTCAATAATTAAATTTCCATGAATCTAAATTCCTTGTTTCATTCCACCTTCCAGCTTCATTTCTTCTGGATAATTTAACTCTTGTTAACACAAGCTAAAGTGGATGTTTAGGAAGAACATATTCAAAGTTCCTCCTTCCCTGTGCCTTTATCCTTTTTCCATACACATGGTTCATCAGGAGAAAATACCTCTGCATCTGAGAGCTTCTGTGAAAAGTTGTTCTCTGACTTGCCTCCATTCCCTCTCTTCCTTTACCTGGGACATCATCAAAACTGTTACAGAGCAATTGACTGCTGTTTGTCGTGGGCGTTGAACAGGAAGTGGACCACAGGACACTGGTTAATGCAAACAGCAGGAAAGATTTTTTTTTTTTTTTTAGCTCAGTTTATACCTTTTAAGAAACTCAGGTTCCTGCTATATTCACTAAGTCAACAGGAATTTCCAAAGAACAGTGATAAGCAGTTGTGGAAGCTTTTCTTTGGAAGGACACTTAAGACTTGCACCTGACAAGGCATCTCAGATCTGCCACCACAGGAAAATATTTCTCATCTTACAAAACCCTGGAAAAATATTTTTCACTGGGGATGGTTTACAGAGAAGCAATATTTTCTTTGTGTGAGATATTTTGAAAGGAGTTTCTGCTCTGAACTAGATTGTTTATAAAGAATGTAAAAATATATGGAAAGAAGAGTGCTTCTATTAAAAATGGGAAGTCAAAACTAAAAATGTTGACATTTTCAATACAAAGTATTCCATTTGCAGAAAGAAAATCAATTTGAACCTGACAAATGGTGTGTTCTTGTGACTTATTCATTTTTTAAATATTGGCTCCAATTTATCCTCTTTTTCATTCCTCATCAGATTTTTTTTTTTAATCATCAAAATTTGGATTTGTTCAGAGAAATTATTCACCATGTTTTCTGAAGGGAACTGTCCTGTGTCAGTATCTTCAAGAAACCTTGACTACAGCACATGATACATGCTTTGTGTGTACATGCACACCTCCACACAGATGCAGCCCATTCTTTTCTGGAAAACTTATAGAAAATCTCTGATTTTTAGGAAAACAAACAAACAAACAAACAAACAACAACAACAACAAAAAACAGGCTTTAGCCTCCATTGTGTCAGGCTCCCAGAAGGATCTCTCCACCTCACTACAGCGAAATTGCTGCTTGCACTAAGCTTTGCTGCTCAGTGGTATGTAGGCACTTGCAAAGTTAATTCTGGCTACTGAGATATTACCACAGCCCCAATTTAAGTGTGGGAAATATAACTGGAATTGGAAATGCTTCTACAGCCACAGTGAACTCCTGAAGAGTGCCTACTGTTTCTGTAAATTACATCTGCCTGTGAGAAGTAACACTATATGCTTTGGGATTTGTTTCATTTGGCCTGTTGTTTGTGTAAGGCTAATACCATAAGCAAGATAAAATCTAAGTAACTGTAAAGTTCGACTTTGAAATAAAAAGCAATGTAGAAAATAATTTCTTTCTTTCTCTTGGTCTCCAGGTGCAGGGTTATTGCAATCAAGATAATTATTTTCCCAGCTTCTTGATTGTTATTTGGAAAAAGCCAGCAAGCACAGAAAAAGACATAAGTTCTCTTCTCCTCTCACAAGACAATTTAAAAATAATAAGTAAATAAATAAAAGGAAAGAAGAAAGAAAATATTTTTCCTCTAAACCCAAAAGCCACAAGAAGTATCTTGGATTCAGATTTGCCCTTAGCGTTTTTGAAAAATATTTTGTCACTTTAAATTCCATTCACATCCTTCAGCATTTAGTTTTCCTCTAGTTACACAAGCTATCCTTTTGCCATTAGCATGATGGGAGTATTTTGCAGACATCAGTCTTTATCCTGAGTCAACAGTGCTAAAACATCTTAACTGTGGCATTGGATGCAGAGCACAGACTGATTTGATTAGGTTCCCTTTTGAAAATGTTATATGAGCAACTTTTTTATACTATCTTATAACGTGAAAACAACATCAAAGCCTGAAATTAGTAGCCTATGGAGAACTGCATCAGCTACATGAGAGAGAGGTTAGTACTGCAGTATGCTGTATTTAGCATAAGGGCATGCTGACCACATACTGCAGGGGTAATGCTTATTTTCAGGCTGGTATTTATCAAGGTTCACAGTGTTTAGGTACAATAGTTTATAATACGTCAAATGCTTAAGTTAGGTGAATGGATTAGCAAACCTGGAAGCAGGTGACAATACCCTAGAGTCCTTCAGCAAGATGACAAAAATGCTCAGTGCCTGTGTGTTTTCCTCCTCCAGAGTGTCTGGCTGTGTGGCTGTGCTCCCTGCTAGTGTCAGCTCCGCATGTCTCATAGGCGTATCCCAGGGGGTGAGAGGAATATGTTGCTTTTTTCACACACACCATCTGAGCAGAAGGCAGTAGAGATCTGTTAAGAGCCATGGAAAGGCAGAACACCCTAGAGGAGATCATATTGATTATTGATTGCTGACTCCTTTTCAGCTTGTGGTCCGTTGGGACCCTCAGGTGCTTCTCTAGAAAGCTGCTTCCCAGATGGCCAGCCCCCGTGTGCCCAGGTGCTCAGCATTATTCCTTCCTAGGGGCATTTCCCCTTTCTGAATTATACAAGGTTCCTGTCAGACCATTCAGATCCCTCTGAATGGCAGACCTGCCCTGTAGCCTATTGACTGTTCTTTCCAGACTCTGTATGGGAGGGGCACACCCAGAAATTACTGAGAATATACAATGTTTTGAATGCAATGCCATCACCTGAAGAGCTCACAAGACCTTCCGTTGTCACTACTAGCAAAAAGTGGGAAGACTTGCTGGAACAACACTAATTGCTGAACACTGGCTTTGCCACTTTTATTTTCTGACCTCCTGAGAGGAATTTGGGCTGCATCTGGGAGCAGCCAACACCTGCCTGTGGACCCTGAACCCACAGACCACTGCCAGCTGATGTTTTTCAGTAGGTTAGTGGAAAGATCCTATTGCAAACTGTGATGGAAAAGTGAACTGAGCAATATGTCTATACACCCAAAAGAGCAGTATTTCTGAATACTGACCTCTCTCCTTGCACATCTCTTTTCTTTTCCTAAGGTATATCCGAGCAAATTCCCTTTCTGACAAACTGCTATCAGCCACTCAGCATTAAAAGTGGTAGCTTTTAGGTGACAATCAGCATATTTTTTCCAAATGAATTGAACAATCAAGATAATATAAAAGGAATTCATTTTTACTTAGAGTACATTTGCACGCAAAGCGGGGGGTAGGCATTAGAAATATTGAAGAGCATGAAGGTTAACAATACACAATTTTGCACTGCTAGCAGAATATTTGTACTGTGGGGAAAAAAAAAAAAATGAACATTTTTCAGCATAGCCATTCTGTGACTGTGGTTCAATGGAACCAGGAAAACCATGGAGCTGGGAGATAATGCTGGTTTAATCTGTGACTAACAGAGACTGAATTCCATTGAGAGTAAAGGCAGGAAAACGCTAAAGTAATTAATTTCATTTGGAACAATACAGTCCAAGTAAAATAGCATATCTTTATTTCCTGTAGTAGCCTTTTTTGTACCACAGATAATAATATAGAAAAGCAAAGTATTTGAATGTTAGTAATATGAAGATTTTATTTTATAGCACAACAGAAACACCTGCATAATGTAGTGTCCTCTTTTCTATGTCCTATACTTCTGAAGCTAAGGTCTGACCCCCAAAAAACATGGTTTGCTTGTCCACTGAAGTTTAAAGACTGACTTGGATATGGTCTGTTATAATTCCGTGACACTTGATGGTGTGCCTATTTCCTACAGAAGACAGAGATTTATAGAAAGAATATATATTGTAAAAAGCAGTAGCCCTAAATTAATTATTTTAATTAATTTAAAATTAATTGTCAATCATTTCTGTATAGCGTAGAGGTCATAAAAGAGAGATCTGATTAGCTATTATGATTTGCTGCATAGCACAGGTTACATACATTTCACAACCTAAGGATGACTACACACCATAACTACACATCATACTACCAAAACTAAAACTGTCCTGAATTTCTACTTTTGGTGCTCAAATTATATTAAGAAACAAACTTTGTAGGACTAATTAGGGAAAAAAGAAGAGTATCAGGATAGTGAATTTGGTAATTAGTTGAGATTAAGTGCTCCATGGAAATAATTTGGTAGCAGCTGAGTAAGCCTCCAGGAACACCCGGCTTGATGTTACACCACCACCTTTCAGACCTTCTGAAACTTTAAGGTATTTATTCAGCTAAGTGGGACAGTTCCCTGAAGCCCTGCCAGCAGTGGCATTGGCAATAAGCAGGATCATTTCAGGCCTACTCTCCAGCAATGGCAACATTTAGCCATAATTTCAACAATAGCTGAAGCCAAAGTGAAATCAGTTGGACTTCAGTGTCCACAATTTTTTATGTTTATAGTTTTGAGCAAACAAGATGAATGCACATGGGAAAGTGAACAGACCAATATAAATCATTTACATTTGAAAACATCCTTACAGAAAAAATAAATAAATAAAAGCAAAAATTAAAAAAAAAAAAAATACATATTCTATCTTGGTGAGATCTTCATGAAAACAAACAGCATAAGCCACCTGTAGGACTGCTGGGCTTGCAAGAAAACATTAACTGACTTTTATAGTAGAGCACAGTTTTCTGATACTAATAAGTTAACTGCAATCTGTTGGTATAGAAGGATGCTTCACTTAACAAATGTAAGTATATACAGTCACTTATTTTTTTCTTCCAACACAGGGAGAACAATGCTCTAGTGCACATCAAAGACTCATTTGCATGTACTGCCTCATTATTTTACACCTGCTGAGGTCTCCAACATTTTGCTTACTGTATCAAAGAAAGATTCAGACCTCGAAAAGGCTTATACTTTTTATGTAAAAAGAAATATCCTCAGGCATGCATCTTTTTGAAATAAAGTGAGAAGTGAACGTCATGATCTTTCTTGGATAAAGGCAGGTGAAGGTCTTAGTTAAATTTTCAAACTCTCAATAAGAAACTTTTAGGGAAAAAAATCTTTATAGGATTACATGACATAGATTAAGTCATGTAATATCACATTCTCTCTCACACATTTGAAACTGCTTTTAAATCTCAAAACAACGCTTTGGTCAAAAATTATTAACATAGCACTTCACTGGTAATTAACCATCAAACAATGAATCTATATTAGACTATCTTGTAAGAATGGGTGAATCAGAAAAGCTGAAACCTCTCTCCTGTACTGGACTTATTTATGTAACTCCTCCTAGTTCATACAGTTTAATGGGGTCAGTCTGGTGCTGGCTCCTTCTGGATCAATGCTAAAGGCTACATAATGAAACCAACAGATTTACATGTGGTTATTGAGCAGACTAAAGTGGTTACAAAGCAGAAGCATTAGGGATGGGCAAGGGAAAGACTACATTTAGCAATGTAGGAAACATCTGAACAAATATAGTTTGAGGGCAGCAAAGGAGTTCTTGACTTTTCCTTGGGACTACACGAGATAATAATCCCAAAATTGGGCTGTTTCCCAAAAGAGGGGTGGGTTGTGCCAGGACTGGATGTGGCAGAGCCACCGAAGAGAACTGAGGCTGTACCTTGCAAGGTCAGGAACTGGTGTGGCAGTAAGAAAAGCCAGTGGAGAGGGCACTGTTGGACTACCTGCCCTGAAAAACACTGCTCATGCAATCACCCAGCAGAGACCCTCACATGGACAATATTGTATATTGTGTGTTAACAACGCAATGTTTTGGGGAGGTTGCAGGGGTGGCCTCTGTGAGCAGAGCCCAGCAGCTGCCCCATGTCAGATCAGAGCCAGCTCCAGATGGCTCCAAAAGGGACCTTCCACAGCCCATGGTGGAGCAGATCTCCACGCTGCAGCCCATGGAGGAGCCCCCGGTGGAGCAGGCCCCGGGCCAGAGCTGCAGCCCGTGTAGAGGAGCCCATGCAGGAGCAGGGGGCTTGGGGGGAGCTGCCGCCCGTGGGGGACCCGTGCTGGAGCAGTTTGCTCCTGGGGGATGGACTCCGTGGGACGGAGCCGTGTGGGAGTTCCTTCCTCCACTGTGAAGGAGCAGTGGAGATGAAGCGCCAGGGCCTGACCGCAGCCCCCGTTCCTTGTTCCCTTGCACTGCTCAAGGGAGGACATAGATGAGGGTGAATTTGGGGGAAGGTGGTTTTAGATTGCTTTTAGTTCTCACTGCTCTAGTCTGGTAGCAGTAGGCAACAAATTTTATTCTTCTCTCTACATTGAGTCTGTTTTGCCTGTAACTTACTGTTAAGTGATCTCCTTGTCCTTTTCTCAACTGTAGCGCTTGAGTCATTTTTCATCGTATTTTCTCCCCCTGTTACTTTGAGTAGGAGGAGTGAGAGAGTAGTATGGTGAAGCTTAGCTGCCCATCAGGGTGAAAGTACCACACTGTATTTCTAGGAATGATGCCCTCAGGAATGTAATCCTTGGAGAAAACTCACTGAGTTGTGTTTCTTCTCCCTTTCCTTTATTTTTTCCTTGTTCTTCCTCTGACCAGTCTCTTCCCCTCAGAAAAATGTTCACTTCCCCACAAAACTTTTTTAAACACATATGGCAAGTCTGTACAGAATAGAGGTCACAGACATGCTTCTCCAAGGCATTTAACCCTTTGGAGAAAAGGTAGGACGTGCTTTCTTCCCACATAAATCTTTTCCTGAACTGATGCTTTTAATACATGTCTAAACTGAAATGCTGCAAGGGTTATTGAATCTTTTGAGATAAAATCCAATATTAAATTATAAGGGAGAACATTTACTCAAAAACGATGGTTCCAAATGTATTTAGATGATCGTGGTATTTATTTACCAAAGTTTGAATTTTGGCAGTGGCATTTGACATTTACATAATTTCTTATATGATGAAATTACTTCACTGTTCTTTTTTTTCCTTAATACAGACCAGTACTGCAAGAGTGATAAGTGTTTTGAGTATAAAGTAAGCATTTTAAGACAAAAAATGTCACAGAATTATATTCCAAAGCTTCCATAAAGAATCTACAGCTTCTCCATTTAATGTAACACCATGCAGGAGGTAGGATTATAGCCTGCCTGTGTTATCTTGCAGCCTGCATGATTTATAATTCTATAACTGTAGGAAAAATCGGTACTTGAATATTGTCACAGAGTAGTCTACAAGCTAAGATGACGGTTGTATTAGCAAGGGGCAGCCCTAAGTGGTAGCACACAGAGAGTATGACCTTCCCGTACAGATGGACCCCGTGGGAAGAGTCAGGTGGTTCTCTATTGGCACAACTTTCTGCTCCGCTGCTTTTCTCAGTAGTTTTTCCCTTTTAGCAGTGTTCTGCCCCATTCCTCCTGTTGATGACCCATAGCCCAAGCTTCCAAAGTTGTTTGGAAACCTCACTAAGTGACCATTGGGAATACAGGTCAGCTGTGAAGTACATATTCATGCCAGGATCTCTTTCAGATACAGTGTGTGTGCTTTGGCTGAACAGCACAGCACTTAGAACACTCCTGTCCACTAGTAAGAAGCCTTTAGTTGTGGCTGTGCAAGATGAATACTTACTGTTGATGACTCCTGGGCAGCCTCTTCACCATCCCATGGCAAACATCACTAGGTGATCCCTGGGACAAAGCGTGACCTTACATGTGCTGGGTCTATACGCACTATGCTCATTTGCCCAGTTTTACATTGTGTAGGTCAGACTTAAAGCTCATCCATACTATATTTAGGAAGAGCCCAGGGTTGATTCATGGGGAATGATCAGTGCAGACCAGATACCCTGATGATGTGGGCTGTGCTAATGTTTGATCTTCAGGCAGAAACCTTGAGACCTTCTAAGCCTGCCCTGGAGCACAGAAAAGTAGAAAAGAGATAGTCCAGGCTTGAGAAGTGGTTGAGAGCCTCATTTAAAAGACAATGTAAGGATTGACAGGGATGCAGACAGATCCTTCTGTACTGTCACTGTGATTTGCTTCCAGGATCCTGCTTTTGGGGCCTAGTAGCATGTGGTGGCTTGTGTCCACACTGCCATTGAAGATAGACCATCAGCATCATTTTGCATCGCATCTGGAAGGTGCTCTGAATGTAGTGCTGTCCTGATTTCAGCTGGGACAGAGTTAAATTTCTTCCTAGTAGCTGGTATGGTGCTGTGTTTTTGGATTTAGCATGATAGTAATGCTGATAACACACCAATGTTTTAGTTATTTCTGAGTGATGCTCACACAGAGCCAAGGACATTTCAGCTCCTCATGCTGCCCTGCCAATGAGGTACCTGGGGGTGCACCAGGAGCTGGGAGAGGACACAGCCAGGACAATGGGCCCAGAATTACCAAAGGGATGTCCCATACCATGTGGCATTGTTCTGAATGATAAAACTGGGCCGGGGGAGAATTGGCCAGAGCAGGTGGTGCTGCTTGGGGTATTAGTAAGCAAGTGGTAAGAAATTCCATTGTGCATCATTTGTTTTGTATATTCTTTTATAATTATTATTATTATTTTCCCTTGTTTTTCTGTCCTATTAAACTCTCTTTATCTCAACCCACAAAGCTTTTATCTTTTTTTCTCACGATTCTCTCCCCCATCCCACTGAGGGTGGGAGGCAGTGAGTGAACAGCTGTGTGGTGTTCAGCTGTCTGCCACCACGAGCCCTTTCTCTCATCAACAACAACTCAGGATGTTTCATCCCTTTTGAGGCTTCTCTTTGAGTCACAGACAGGTTGTCACTAACAATGTTTTAGAAGCTCATATTGATTTATGAAATGATGAGAGGACTGACTTGGTGGCAACTTTCCATGTTTATTATCTCTACAGTATAACACTGCTGGTGAAATACTGACACTGCATGAAGACAAAAAGAAAGGCTTCCTGGGACAGTCTCGAAGGACCAGTCTAAGCCAAAAATACCAGGTTGTGGTACAGTCCCACCCCTATTGCCAAGGTACAGCAATCTCTATACTAGTCCAACAACCAAACCACACACAGCTTTTACCTACCTTTCTTCCATCCCCAGATAAATTTTTTGGGCAATATAACATGCAGACCATGGACAACAGAATCCTGGAATGAAAAGAGGAGCAGTCCAAACTGACAGAGAAAACATAGCCAATGGCTGCAATGCCAATGCAAATGTTGCACCAAATAATTCATTTTCACATTCTGGAATATCTTTTTGAACAGGAACTGTGATAGGACTGTTGATGATCTACATAGGAATGTTTCAAGCATGGGTTGGAATTTTTCTGGTTTCTACCTTGCTGCTCGATCCAAACCAGCTCTCCCATGAAGTATATTATTGAGTCATGCCCCCGGCCAGTGGCTAAGTAGGAATAGATCATTTATTATAAAACAGCAAATATGGGTTCCACCAAGATTCTCACAGAGCGTGGACAGTAATAGATCCCCTCTGCTTCCCCTTTCCTCAGCTGAAGCTTTATCCTAAGGCTAAACGAGTCTGCAAAATTACTTCTGGAGGAATTTAATTTCCCTGTTCACTAGTTTTACTTGTATTAATTAAAAGCAAATTCTCAGTCACATCTTATTTGGCTGGGAGAAAATACCTTAGCATACAAACCTTTCTGAATAAAATATCCTTTCTGTTTTGAGTAAGTTCCTTCTTCAAGAACTCCAGTTAAATTTTTTAGCTATGAACATTTAATGAGCCCATCCCATTAACATTTAGGCATCAGTCAAAAAAAAAAAATTAAATCCAGAACAAATTCTATTTATTTTACCTCATTCCAACTTTGCTTAGATCCATATATGTTCCAAGAAAGCCTGATCAGCCCTTTCTGAAACTTGACTGTATGTGGAAACTTTTTAATTGGGTTCTTTATTCCTTACCTTAAACTGATACTTTCAAATTGCATTTTGTTTTCTGATTGCAATACATGGCAATGTCATGGGTGACCTACAACAAATGCTCTTCCTCCTGGGCAGTCTCGAGTGTACAGACAGGGCAAGAGAGGATCTTGCAGGGAATTCAGATCTGGAAGAGAAGTCAGTGCAAATTCTGATAAATTCCAACTTTATATATTCACTTCTAGCTGTTCCGTTCATGAGGAATCATATTTCATGAGAAAGAACTGGTCATTTTGATTCTCTTTAGTCAAACATTGTAATATCCCAGGCAGAGCAAGTCAGACTTCTTTTTTTTTTCCTAGACAAGTATTTTTTACTAAAATTGATGGTGGAGAGTACATTTGTACAATTCAATCACAAATTGAAAGGACACCATTTTGTATTGTGCAGATTGTGGTCATGCTCAGATTCCATTGATTTACAAATTCTGCCAAACAGTTATTACCATAATCTTCACATGATCGGTGAACTTTTATTATGGCAGCATGTTTAACTTGTAGAAAAGCTGCCCTCATAGTTAGATGTCTGGAGGGCTGCTGCAGACATCTCTCTTACTGTGAATGCCTTTCTTCCTTCTAAGACAACACTGTCAGAGTCTTTGAAAATTTATTATCTAATAAGTGAGTTATTGTCGTAAAATATCATGGAAACTATTGATTGAAGAAAGCTAAATCTTTTTAACATAGAATAAAGAGTACTACAAAAATAAATTTATAATTATGAATTGACAGAAGGGATAATGTACCTTATATCCATTCCCCAGTAGACAGTGATCACAAAGGTTATCAGATTGAAATTCTCTTGTGCGTATAACACGCCGAGCCTGCAGTGGTATCTGAAACAAGTACAGCTGAATAATCCAAGCCGACAACTGTCTGGGTGCACTATCAGAACTCGTCCCTTAAATTCCTAGATGCTGGTCTAAGATGTTTATTCACATCCTTGAGCACTGAATGAACAATTCCCTCCCATGACAGGTGTCCATTAGCAAACAGCATGCCTCATTTGGCCTTAAGCACGGGTGACAGCTAATAAAAGCATATGAACACATGTTATGCATATATGCCACAAGGCATAATCCTCTTTGCACCATGCAGAAATATTTCGTATTGCCCCAATTATTGTGAGTGCTGGGAAGTATTTCAGCATGGACAATTATGTCCATAACATCTGTGTCCAGGCTGGGAACAAGCAAATATTGCAGAGTACTGTTCACAAACACCCATTCAGAGGTTATGCAGTTCCTGCTGTCTATTGACAATATGAGCCACACGAAGACAACTCACCAACACATGTTGCTTTCCTGCCAGCTGTCACAGTATCTGCTGCTGGTCCCTGGCACAGAGCTGGGACTGACAAGCAGCATAAAGTCCTTCTTGGTGCAAAGCTATAGTCCAAGAAGCTCTCTCTGGGCTACTTCCTGGAGCAATTCTCAAATGGAGCATCTACCTACTAATCTGCCAGTATATTTCAGCATTTGTGACCAATTTTTTTCCTAATACCATAAGAAGAAATGTGCAACTCCTTTTAATATGCTATATGATAGGAAAGGTACATTTGATTTAAATTTTTTATATGACACTGTTTCACCTAGTAGATTACAAAAATTTAAATTACTTGAGAGGAGGAGAGAAGACATGCAAGCGCTATGAAGCCTACTGAGAGCTTGCACAAATGTGACTCTGCAGCAGACTTTTCACTTAGGCAGATGCTTTCTGTCTCCTGAAGAAGAGCTCTTCTAGCTCCGAGAGTCTCCAGCAGTGGACATTGATTTCAGCTGCATCTCTGTGCTACACCTAACCGTGATGAGTGTGTCAAAGCTGATATTCCAATTGCATCTCAAAGCAAGCTGCCTCAAAGAAGTACCTGCAGAGCTCCTACTTGATGGGTTTTCCCTTACAAAGCAAGGAACAATGTTTATCCAAAGCAATACAGTATTTCCTTACCGGCCATCCAAATTAACAAGCTTGTGGGACTGTTCATCTTAGATACTTTGACAGCAACGAATAACTGCTGCTCTAAGCTCAGTAAGAACAGAAAAGCATAAGAAAATGTCCTTTATATAAAGAAGTTGATTTCTGCATCTGACAGCCCAAGTTAACAGCCCTTCTTCCCCAGCTGTCAGATTTTGTCCAAACATGCCCTCAGAATTTATGAAAAACTCCATTTAACCAGTCATAAACACTCCTCAGCACTGACATCCTACAGCTCCTCATAGAAGAATTAATACAGAAAATAAAATAATGGTCATGCCTATGCAGTGCTGATTGTGATCAATATTGTTTCACAGCTTCATCATGCAACACCATTTCACATTGCTCTTTGTACATGCAGATCATCATTGTTTTCTACGTTTGCATACTGAACTTAGTAAAATGGTAAACTAACTCACAAAGTCTTGCCAGGTTGGGTGGCTGGTGGAGACACAAAGAAGGAGCTGAGGACTGGCTCCTCCAGCAGGCCTGGACAAGCAGGTAAAGGTCAGTGTTTCACAGTACTGTGCCTAGGAGCATTTTGTAGATCTTATTCTTTTGGCAACCTCAGCTCCTCATCATCTTGTGTGCTTCTAATTCCGCTCCACATTCTTCATTGCCATTTTGGTTTCCTGATCCTTGGCTTAGCTTCCAGCCATTTTTCTGCCCTGCTGTCTGGATCGTGGCCTATCTTGATTCCCTGATTTCAGTCTACAACTTCTGATTTAGACTCTAAACAGTGGCTTAATCGCAGCTTAATCCCAGCACCCAGCTACACCAGTCCAGTGCATTACAGGAGGGCTTGTTCCCTAACCAGGACTTCTGGCTACACACAGTAACAGGCCATAGCTCAACCCCATGGGAGGTCAACAGGAATAACACATGCAATTAACCTTTCTGCTGCAGAGACCATCTGGTTATTGTGCCATGCATGCACAGCATGGAGGTGAATTGGTGAAATTCCTTACTGCAAAGACTTCAAATTGGATTGCGGGATCAAAGAGGTCATAAAAGTTTTCAAAAATGAGAGTAGCTTTGTTGCTCAGCTTGTAGAATCCTTTGTATTATCATGTTTAGAGACACACTAGAGCAGAAATGATGGAGAAAGGGAGGTAAAGGAGCAGACAGTGCCAGTGCAGCACAGTCCAGACCATGTCAACAAAACTGCTGTAATTGAAATCATGGCTCTCACTGGAATCATGGCAAACCTCCAGCTGACTGCTGTTGACCCAGGGCTTTAGCCTAACAGCATTACCTTTTGAAGATACTTAGAATACAAACGATATACTAGGTTTTGGACTTGATGATCCTTACGGGTCCCTTCCGACTCAGATTTTTCTATGAGGTTTAATTTAGCAAAATGCATACAGCAAGGTATATCCCAAAACAATATACCATCCTTGCCCATTCCTGAGCAGGAGAAATTTGATAAAAACATCTACAAGAGAAAGATAATAAGAGAAAAAGTGGGGACTGAGAAGTCATTCACACTCAGTAGAAGGAAAAGCGGTGAGGAAACAAAGGAGTGAACATTCGCAGAGACCAGGACTAGCCATTAGCCCAGGAGCAGATGCAGAAGTGGTCGTGGTGTCAACAGGGAGGCCTCTGAAGATGACGAAGCACCAAGAGGTCCTGTCTGAAAGCTCCTCCATGTGCAACCAAAACGTGCCGGGAGGGTACGTGGTGGTGCGTGGGCAGAGTGTGTGTGGCCTGAGGAGCTGCTGCCCCAGTCCTCACCAGCACAGAGGGCTGAGCTGAGCTGAGAGCCCAGTGCACGAAAATTACAAAGCAGGCTCCCTCTTCCTGAGAGAATATGCATATATCTGCAGATGTCCTTTCCCTGAAAATGAAGCACAAACCAGGACAGACATGTGTTTGTTTGGAGCACAGAAAATATAACTACCAGTGCTGCAATTTGGAAAGCTTTCAAAACCATTCTTGTAGCTGGAGGCAGATGCCACAAGCCACAGAGTTTAATAAAACAGTCCTGACCCAAGGTTTACAGCACTAAACTGCACACTTGAGGCCAGATTAGTAAAAACAGATGGGAAAAATATAAAGCTGCACAGACTAATTGGGCGCCCTGTTGGTGGACACTTCCTGTAATCAGGGGAGTTTTGAATGACATATGTTTATCTTTTCCCCCTCCTTAGGATACTATTTCATTATACACAGTAATGAGGCACCTGGCCCTATGATTGCTGGGCTAAAAATCCTTATGAGGATTTTCACCTGCTGTGCACAAGCTTTTCTATTGGTAAAACATAGATGCTCTACCCTTACCACTCCCTGGGGCTCGACAGAAGAGCAGCTGTCTGGAAATCACCATGATTAGAGTTATTAGCATTTGGGAGGCATCTCTGCCTTGGTGGAGAAAGGCAGTTGGAGGTCACTTTTTAGTTGGGGAGGGAAGGTAGGGTGGGAAAAGGATGAAAGGATGTGGAAATAACTTCAGACGTAACAGACCATCTGGACAGAGGCACAGTGGCAGTGAGCAATGGGGTTCACAAGATGTCAGCTCTCCGTTTGAGAATTCTCAGTGAGAATCCAGCCTGGTGCCCCATGGGCCATTGGGTGACCCGTCACTGCTCAAGGCAACCACAGCACCAAGACAGATGTCCACAAAAATCAAAATGCAAATGGCAGAACTCTACCTCCGAGGAGGCTGGGGTCACTGATGCATTGGGGGGGGGGGGGAGGTTTTTAGTCTTTTAGTGGTTCCTTTCTGTTCATAGCCCCTGGCAAGGGACCCTTTGGTGGACATTTGCACAGCTGAGCAGTCCTTTTGGCTGCCTTAATTTCTGATGCCTTAAAGGGCATTTCTCTTTTCCCGTGGCAGAATCTCTAGCTCAGCACACACCTGATGGCCTGGTGCAGCTGGAAGTACAAGGTGAGTGCATTTACACCCCTGTCCAGTTCTTCTACCTTTAGTACCTTTAGTTCATTACACCTGGTGGACACAAGCTCGTGTCACCTGCCCTGGGATGTGTGTCACAGACGGAGAAGGGCAGGTCCATATCGTCACCCACCCCAAACGCTGCTGGGTTTGCAGGTATGGAGCTTTGGCGAGGAGCTCTCTCCAGCCACAGATGCTAAACAAAGCTTTACACAAGCTGAGTTATTGAAGACAGGCACTGAGTAATCATGTTCCTACCTGTATTAACTGGAATCAAAAGTGAGTTATTCAGTCAGCGGAAATAAATGGATTTTTCCAGCTGGTGTGGCTGACGTGTACTGTGTATATCACATTTATATATCTTCCTTCCACCAACCAGCTCCCCTTTCAATAATCAAGCTCTATAGCTATAACAATTCTACTGACTGGAAAGAAATGTGTGTTCACAACATGCACCAAGAGATAAATCCTGATACAGCGCTGGGAACACATTCCGTGCATTACATGTGCCAAAGAAGTAGGATTTATTCGGGTCATTTATGCTTCACTGGAGTGGAAAAAGGAAAAAAAGAAAAAAATAGGCCTTGCTATAATGAATTGGACTCCTTGAGTCCTGCAGAGAATAATCTCTATGCATTGGCTACCTGGGATTGTCATCCATCTAGGCAGCAAGGGCTGGCTTTGTAGAACAGGTCTATTCAGACCCACAGCCTTGTATATACGGGCCCTGAATTGCTCATCCTGGCAGCAGCCTCCCATAAACCAGGCCTAGACCCTTCCCACGATTTCTGGGTGCACAGGAGCACCCCTTGCATCCTGTCATGCCCTGTCCAATCTGGAAACCTCTGCCCTTTCTGGACAGGCTGCTCTGAGTGAGTTCAATTTTGCCCAAGTTATTGTTCTTCCTGAAAAAAAAAATTCCCAGCAACTCCAGCATGACCACCTTCCCCTTTGTGCTGCCACAGAGCCACAAAGGTCTTGTGATCTAAACAGAGCAACGAGGAGAGGAAAGGGCAGAGGAAGGGGAGCACAGCAGGCCAGAGCTACGGTGGAGACCAGAGATGGCTTCAAAGGTGCTGAGCCGTCATCAGCCCCTTCTGCAAAGGAAGAGAGACTAAATTATAAACTTCAGGGAGTTGCTGCCTCCTCCTCTGTTTATCTCTAGTGCTGGGAGCTCTTAAAGCAGAAAACACTCCTTCCTTGGTGCTACGGGAACAGCTAGCACATTGCAGCTAGTGCTACAACTACAGAGTAACCCGATATACTTGTGCAGGCGGCCGGTTGGTATTTCACAGCTGTTCTAAATAAACAGTGTGTCTATCTATGCCTTAGGCAAAAGTGTGCTTTGTTTCTTTATAGCACTTACAATTTATTGGCACTGGGGAGGGAAGGTTGAGGGAGAGGATCAGAGCAGGGAATAAAAGGCCACAGTTGTGTGTTTGTGCTTCACCCCCAAACAGAACAAATCCATCAGGATATCACGGGCTGCCTGCCCCCACCAAAATAAGGAGCAGCAAGCTCACCACAACTCCAATGGGAATAGCATCAAGGGTTCTTGTAACCCTTGCTAGGCTGTGACTTCCCAGGAAACATTGAATGAGGCCAAAACGGCAACCAATTCTTACAGAACGCAAGAAATGCAGGTGGGGAACTGTGTTCATGGAAAAGGCATATAACTCCAACCCGTTCTGTAGTGTTTGAAAGGAAAAAGTTAGCTGTATTGGTCTGGGTTGCTGTCAATGTAGTAATGTAGATACATATCCAAAAGGATGCAGTCTTTAGCCTTTCATTGTGCAGATATTTTGCAAACACTGAAGTGTGGAGTTTTCCTCCTGCAGTAAAAAACTGCAGACTTTCAGGACCATGCATTTCAAAGAAATTCAAGCTATGTAAGAAGTCATCAATTATGTATTTGCCATTCTAGCTCTCTACTGTATCAAAACAAGGAGGAAGAAGCAGGAACTATTACAGCGTGGTTAAAGCAATCCACTCCTGGGAAGGGAGGACACCTTGGAAGAGTGACAGAAATTGTTGCACAGCTCTTGTGTGTTTGGGGTCACTAAGCTTCCCTGGTCTTTCCAGTTTTCAGGACTTCATACATGTTTAGCACAGAGTTCCTATAAGGTCTGAGGGATGGATGGCTGGACAGATAACACCACACTGGGCATGGGGAATTTAAAAATTCCCCACTTATGAGCCAGCCCAGACCTAGTTTGGGTTGTCTTCCCATCATCCCACCAGCCACACTGGTGTGGCCAAGAAAAATGAGCAGGAAATATGTGAGTATGCAGGGGTGAATGAGATGAGGAAATGTAAAAGGCTACCTCTTCTTTGTCATTTTCTCAAGAGAATGGAAGTGGGAAACCAGTCTGAAAATGTCATATTTTGAGAAAAAGCAGCATAATGTCCAGGCAGCAGGAAGGAGAATGGTAGATGGCAGAGGACCAGCAAGGGAAGGGTGCACATGTGGTGGCACAGGACTTGGAGTGACTTTCTGGGTCACTGACTCCAGTTGGTAACAATCCCTGAAGGCTGCATTATGTAACTCCAATTCCTACACAATTTCACTCCATCCTAAAATGTCATAGGATGCTTCCATTGGAGAGGAAAGCTGTCCCAGTAACTCCTTGTTCTCATAGTCAGAAACCCACCACTTTTCTGTCTGATCTTATAGCCACCAGTTGCTATTTGTTCATGCAGATCTCTGTTCTTGCTTATCCTTCCCTCCTATTGCCCCTAACAAGTCTTAGTCCTAAAACAGTTTTCTGAGGAAGACAAACAAACAAACAAACAAAAAAATATTAAGGTCCCTCCAGCTTGATGTTTCCATTTTCAGCACTAAATTTTATTGCCTTTGGTCATTTCCTTACACATCCTACAATTTTTCTTAAAAGTGCCTATTTTTTTCCTGTTTAACTAATCTACTGTGTCTGTGAGTTACAGAAACAGATTTGTCACCAAAAAATAAAAAATAAAAAAAAAAAATGTGACAGACCATTTTCCCCTGTCTGCAAATTTGCAATTTTTTACCCCCCAAAAATGGCAACAGTTTACTGTGGCAACCTCTGTTATTGCAAGTTGCATATTATGATGTTTTCTCCTACCCTGTTTTCTCTTGCATTCTGTCTTTTTCTCATTTAGAAGTAGTGGTGGTGTTTGTTTTCTTTGCATTTTATTTGTTTGTTTCAGTTTGGTTTTGGTTTTGTTTTAAATTTTGCATGTTGCTGATGTGAAACCGACAGGGTACAGTTGCTTAGGCCACTCCTTCCCTTTTCCTTAAAGAGAATTACTTTAGGTTTTTACTTTCTGGAAAGGTGTTTGAAAGCACAATAATGACAGAAGAAAAGAGATTAACACAATGCAATATACGGCCTTGGGGTGGGAAATGCAGCTGTGAAAACTCACATAGAGGCATACACTGATCTTCATCTCAGGCTGAAATATGAATTATACATATCTATGCATATATATGCACTCCATAACTATGGTTTTAGAGACACGGTTATGGAAATTGTTTAGAACCCCAAGGGATTTGAAACATTTTCTTTTATTTTTAAAGAGAATTAGGATTTAGTCTTAACACAGAATATGCAAAGCCACACGAAAGACAAACTGATTCACATTTCATGATGCACGTGATGCTTGCTTATCCTTTAGACAGTAAACATATTACCCAAATCAATACATTAAATATAGTTAAAGCATTTTATCTGAATATTTGTGAATGTCCTGATACTTCTGTGTTGCTGAAATCAATAGGAAAAACAGAGCAGGAACCCAGAGCCAGGGAACAGCACTGGCTGCAGCAGAGTCAGCAGAATGCAGTTGCACCAATGGAGCAGATGGCTCAGAATAAACAAAAACAATTGTCTGTGCCTTCAGATAGATAGATCTGAGTAAGCAGTTATTGATGTATTTTTCAAAAAAGCCTTTCCAAAATATTTTAAATCTTATAAATATGCCACCAGTGAAGTAACTGTTCTTTTTCTTATGCAATCTTAAACACAATGTCTTTAATAGCAATCCAGTTCTCTTCCCTAAGGCATTATGTTGAATACGATGACCTAAGAAGATCCAAAGGTTGGGAGGAGATCTTTGAAGTTTTCCATAGATAATTTGCATTCAAGCCTCTATCCTACCACACAGTTCAAGGTCTGCTCTTAGCACAGGTGTCTCCACAGGCTAGGGTAACTAAGAAGCAACACTGTCATCAAAAAGAGCCCAGAAAGTGATAAAGCCATGGGATCCCTCCAACAGAAAAGTAGGGCTCTCTCAGGTGAATTTGATAACAGGATCAATAGTGAAACACTGTGGTTTTTCTTCTACCATATCCTCTATGCATATATTACCTAGACAAATTACCCCAGCAACAGGAGACTTACACGTAATCAGGATAGAATATTAAATACTCTTGATGCTTCTGTGGGGAGGAAAAAAAAAGACAAATGTAATTGTCCCAAGCAGAATATATTTCCATAACAATTAAATCTCAAAATCAGTCTCCTGCTCATTTCAGCAAAGGAAGAATTAGCATGCCTCCAGATACTCCGGGTCAGTGGGGATACTGTTATAACCTTCTGAATCTGCAAGAACCATTTCAAGCTGTATTGTTTTATGATGACTCTGTCACTGCAATGTGACAAAACGGCACAGGATTTGGTTTAGATCAGTAGATGGGGATTAATCAAGCTGTTATTCTTGCTCTTGTATGCCACCAGTAAAGAATTTCCACTAACCAACTGAGAGACATATGAGTGTGGAATTTTTTTTTCCTTTTTCATTCATTACAAAGGAGAATTTAAGGAGGAGAATTGTTCTCCCTTAGCATCTTTAACAGAACAGCCTGCAGAAGAGCAGAGAACCAAAACTTCCAGTGGAGTCAGGTGAACAGCCTGGTTACAAGTGAGCCAAATCTCTGCCACTGGGAACGGGATTTTCCATGCTATGACAGTCTGGACTACTCTGTAAGTGGGGGATTTTCCTTGCAAAGTCCCTGCAGAGTTCAAAGGGACAGCAGGAAGCATTATATTTTCTCCTAAAGCCATATAAAAATTAGGTGAAAATAGAAGGATCTCCTGTGCACTCTTCTCAGCTGTAACATGGAGACCATTACCTCTACATTTGGGAGAGAATACATGTGAAAGAGGCACACAGAATTTTATAATCTTTATCAGTATCCAGGATAAAACACTGAAATCCAAGGAAGAAACTTTAAACTGCTGCTGGGAATTTGCGGTAATGTTTTGGAGAAGAAGAAAGGGAAGAAAGGTCTCTAAATGAGACGGTCTGGTAGATCAAAAGCCTGTTCATCTGAATGAGTTGCATGAGATAGTGGCCTTAATAATTACCTAAGGAACACTCAGCACCAAAGCAAATGTCAAACCATCATGTAGTACGTCTGACACATCAGATGATCAGTGTCCCTAACTGATGTGTGTCTCTCTAACACCTTTAGCTCCCAAACACACCCTCCTAGCACAGGCATGGGAGCCTGCTTTTAGAGATCTGAAATTTGGTGAGATAAAGCCTCCACCTTATCATTAAGTGCAAATGTGAGATGAGATCCTCAGAGAAATGGTCTTATTGTGATATTTTTGCAGCCTCCTCCATCATGTTTCAAAGACCTGTGCTGAGCACTCCTATAGTACACTAACTTTCCAGGATGGTGTGGGAATGGGGTGTTTAGTGCTGCAGAAGATGATGCCCTAGACCAAATTCTGCACAGTAAGTGGAAAATCCTTGAATTCAGAGATAATTTATGATGAAGACAAGCATTTGTTAGGTTTATACTTTTACAAATCACAGCTCAGACTGGGCTTTGAGAGTCTCTTTCTTCAACGTCAATTCCCTTAGGAGTATAATTTACAGAAATGTTTAATGACTATTTAATAATAGCTGCTTAAAATATCTGATCATATTTTAGTATTCCCAGTGATATAATTGTTCAGTGCTATTTTATACTTATCAAAATATATTGTTCATTTTTCAGAGAGGTGCCCTTAAAGCAAATTCTAGCCATGCAGAGTAACCCTCTCCTCCTGGCCTGGGTGCAAGCCATAAAAAGCAGAGGCAGATGATTTGCCTGTTCATAGCTGTAGGAATTCCCTGAAGCACAATGTGCCAGCAGGCTTATAGAAAAGCTGGATAATGATATGACTTCAGCTTTTGCAGGTGGGCATGTGAAGACACAATACAGGTAATCAAATTCCTTGCTTGAGGGCACCAGCTGAGCACCTCTGGGGTGCACAGCAAAAATTTATCTCCCTGCCAGCTGCCTGAAGAGCCCAGAACAGATGCAGACATATGTTACTGGAGTGCTTCGTCTTTCCTTGAAACACAAGTTGTTGCCCAAAGGTGGGATACAAAGGTGTCTAGAAGGTTTCCACACCTCAGCTCCATCTAATATTTCCCCGGTGAGCAGCCAAGGCAAAGCAGGCCAGCCAAGACAGTGGGTGCTGCTTACACCTTACGTTTGATTTGTCTGAACCTCTCAAAGAAGCACAGGACACCTTGTTACATCTGTCAGGATTGCTGCTGTCCTCCCTGATCAGCCTGGCTGCCCCTTGACTTGTTTTTAAGCATGGAGCCAGATCCTTCACCTACACCTTTGCTTTAATTCAACCTGTGAGAGATGTGCACCAAGTTCATGTTGACTCAAGCCACTTTTATATAGAGATGTCATAATACAGTTATGTCTTCAGGACAAGAACTACCTAAACTAAATTTTAAACTAAATTTTAAACTAAATTTTTCTGTAGCCAGATACCACTTGGATCCAACCGATGACATCTCCTTGCTCCCAGGCTCAGAAGGGTATCACTTGGGTATCATTACTGGCCATGTACCCCATTTTGTGTAATTGCTACTGAGGTCCATGCTGGCTCAGTAGCTGGAAACAGGGACATCTACAATAATCCTGAGTGATCACAGGTCATAAAAAGGACTACCTGCAGGTTGAAAATGCTAGCATATATGCAGTCTTCATGTGGATGAAGGAAATTCATTAAAGTAATTCCTTTGCAAGTGAAATATGTGTGCATGTGTCTATATATGCATGTGTGTATAAAATAAAACATAAAGAAAATTTACATGAGTTTTCAGACCATTAAAATCCAGTTTCTGGCAATGAGATTGTCAGCCTAGTTGACTCATATTCTCGGCTTCTGTAATTTATTGCTAGTTTCAACAGCTGCCACTCTTCTTATGATCAGGTTTCTGTGAGCTAGGGAAGAAAAATATGTTCTTAAGGCCCTTTGCATTCCTAATGGACACTGAAGTAATCTTAGACCTTGTTACATTTCCATTTTTAACTGAATTAGTAAGCCTGTTAATATGTGCAGCAATTAGACTTTTCCTTGCAAATAGAGAAGTTTCCAGGAGATTTTTTATTTTTATTTATTTATTTATTTATTTATTTTAATATATCTATCTTCACACTATCAGGAAACTATTTTCTCTACATTAATTGCATATGCATTTAAATTCTATTTTGAATGGGCTTCAAAAATCTAAGGCCCTTGAAGGACAGCTATCCCTGGGGAGAAAACACACGTAAAAAGTGTCTGTTGTAGAGTATTGATAGGGGAAAAAATCTGTTGAGAGCCTTGAGGGTTTATGCTTGTTCTTGCATGAATTTCTATAGGGTATTTATGTCTATTTGGAACTGACATTTTCTAAGGTTGTCTTTAAAAGCAATCCATAGCAACCTGGAGGTTTCAGTTTATCTACTCTATTTGCTTTTTAAAAGGGAACTATGTCTCTTTATATTTACAGCACTTACAGTAAAACTGAGTGTACATACAAAAAGCATTGATAAATTCATTGATTAGGTATTGATCATTTTACCTGTATGAATGGAAGATTAAAAACTCCCTGGGTTTGAAGTATTTCTTTGTGCACTGTCTGTTTAATACAAGT
>CM021731.1:192192427-192242122 GCA_011075105.1 Heteronetta atricapilla
CTCTTCTTTACTCAAAAAATAATCTCCAAAGATTTTGATTAAGTTATGGTGAGTTTACTATCTTAGAATGCTCTTCCTCTCTAAGAAATTTGAATGAAATCAAATACTTTCCAAAACTGATACTCTAGTGTGGGACAGAAAATGGACAGGTGAATGTTTAGGCAGACAGCATGACCTCAGTAAATCATAGTATCATGGGATGGTTCAGGCTTAAAGAGACCTCTGGAGGTCATCTGGTCTAACCCCACTGCTCAGACAGGACCATGTCCAAGCAGTTTTTGAAGATCTTCAAGGAGGGAGACTTCACAACTTCTCTGGGCATCCTGTGCCAGTGTTCCTTCACTCACACAGTGAAAAAAAGTGTTTCCTGAAAACCCTGAGAAAACACACAAGGTTTCCATACCTTCATAACTGCAGCTGTTACTACAGAGGTAGAGATTTCTGACGTCCCAGTGAAGAGATGGTGGTGCAGATGGATGCCTGTGGTGCAGAGTAATGAGGTATGATGGTATCTTTGCAGACACAGATGTTAGAGTCTTGCTTAGAGAAATAAAATGAATGGGCTAGGGGTTTTCACAAACTGAGCAAGACAGGCCTACCTGCTGCTGCCCAAAGCCTACCTGATATTCCTAGGTCCAATTGGTCCTTTCTTCAACACCAGACCCTGGTCCTACACTGAAAAGACACTGTGACCTCCTATGCAGATAGGCTGTGGGATCAACATAGGCAACAAGCTCCTTAATGGCTGGCTACAAACCCTGATCAAATGATCTGTACCCATCCAGAATGTGCCCAGCATCAGCTACATGAGGTACACAGACATGCGGAGAGATGCTTGCTCTGCTGTAGCTTCCTTGTGGCACTGAGATGTGCACAGTGATTCCCTTCAGAATACCTTGTTAGGGCAGAAAGAGCATTTTAGAAGTTATTTGTGAGCCAGCCATACTTTGGTCTGTTTGCATGGGAGACACATTGCTGTTTTGAAATGAGTCTAAATGGGATTTATTTATTCATATGGTCTCTAAGAGAATCACTAGATACCTTCTGCATTGAGCCACCAAGGACTTGTCCTGTCACATTGTCTAAATCAAAACACAGGTCCTAAACCTGTGTGACTTCAATAACCTTAGTGGAACCTGTTTGGCTTTGATGGAACAAGTGGAGATTACATCAGATGCCAAGGATTTGCTTGTCATCTCCATTGTAGCTTCACTTTGGGATGCTTGCTGAGCTACTGTCACAGACTAATCTGCTTGGGACGTCAAAGAAGCTGGAGCTGAAGCCTTGATGTATGAATCTTCTATGCTGATAACTCTCTGCTGAGCTTTGATGAATGCATAAAGAGTTGGCAGATGAGTGGAGTTTTTGATTAACTGTGCTAGTCTATGCATACTCAAGCTTCAGTGAGATTGTATATTGTCAGCCTGCTGTCTCCTGTGGGCTGAATTCTCATTTAAGCTTTTGTATTTAACTGGAAATTCTGATTTCTCTTTCACTATGGAGTTTAAAATGAAGTTCAAATCAGACATCATTTACAGCATTATAAAGACTGTGTAATATTTTCTGTCTCTGTAAGTAGCTTTGAGATCGAATTACCGTTAATGTTTATAACTTCTTGTATTCACATTTGCATTAATGCATTTTCCTTAACAAGATAAAAATATTTCTCCACCAAGCACATCCATATGGAGTTGTGCTCATGAATATTTTTGTCTCAGGTATCAAGTTCCTGAAAAAAGAATTTAACTTCTGCTATTTTAAAGGGTGACTTGAATATAATTGAATCATCCAGACACAGATGAAGATTTAACAATCTCTAGGAAGATCAGCATTTAGAGCACAACATGCAAAGATGAATAGATACAACCTTAGCAAGGCAAACAAATATACAGCAAATTATATATTCCCAAACCTACGGAAGAGAAACAGTGCATTCTGCTCTTCGTGTAATAATGCTGTTTACTAAAGCAGTGCCTAGACAGCCACCAATATGGGGAGCCATTAACTTAATCATGGACAATAGGTTATACAATTTCTGTTCTGCTCTGCCTGCATACAAAAAGTAAAGTGACACTGTAGGAACGAGGACAGACGTATAATAGAAAACTCAATATAGAAAGGCACAAATATGGTTCCATGGTGCCTTGCTGGATTTTTTGCTTTAATTTTAACAGTTGCAGTTTTGTTTTCCCAAGTATCAGAGCTGTTCTCACAGTCCTTACTTTTCATGAAGTTTTCATTCCCAGTCAGTGGGTCACGTTCTATGCTGGCGAAAACCAACCTGCTTAACTTCAGGGTTTTGCTGATTCATGTTAGCTAGGGTATGGCTCCATGCACTGCATAGAAACTTTGCAAACCTGATGTCTGATCTCATTTTTGTAGCATAACTGTGTTGACTACAGGAGTTAACCCAGAGTCCAATCATGCAGGCAAGGTGGTACTCTGTCACAGAATCACAGAATCACGGACTTGTAGGGGTTGGAAGGGACCTCGAAAGATCATCGGGTCCAACTCCCCTGCCAAAGCAGGTTCCTCAGGGAAGGCTTCCCAGGCAGGCATCCAGACGGGCCTTGGATATCTACAGAGAAGGAGACTCCACAACCTCTCTAGGCAGCCTGTTCCAGTGCTCCGTCACCCTCACCGTGAAGAAGTTATTTCGCATGTCGGTGCGGAACTTCCTGTGCTCTGAAAAAAGGTTGGCTACATCCTTCTGTCTCCCACACCTCACGTATTTATACACATTGATGAGATCCCCTCTCAGTCTTCTTTTCTTCAGGCTGAACAGACCCAGGTCTCTCAGCCTTTCTTCATAGGGAAGATGCTCCAGGCCCCGTATCGTCATTGTGGCCCTCCGCTGGACTCTTTCCAGGAGATCCCAGTCTTTTTTGTACTGGGGAGCCCAGAACTGGACACAGTACTCCAGGTGAGGCCTGACCAGGGCAGAGTAGGGGGGGAGGATCACCTCCCTTGACCTGCTGGCCATGCTCCTTTTAATGCACGCCAGGATCCCATTAGCCCTCTTTGGCCACCAGGGCACACTGCTGGCTCATGGTCAACCTGTCGTCCACCAGGACCCCCAGGTCCTTCTCCTCACAGCTCCTCTCCAGCAGGTCGCCCCCCAGCCTATACTGATACGTCCGGTTTTTCCTTCCCAGGTGCAGGACTCTACAATTGCTCTTATTAAACCGCATTTGGTTTCTTCTTGTCTGTAACCCACAGACTTTCACTTCCTTTTACTTGACCTAATTTGTCTCTTTGGTTGAAGTGATGGATATACCTGATGATAAATACAGGTCTGATCTACTGTATTCTTCAACACACTCTTCCCAGTTGCTATTCATTTCCTCCAATAAAATCACGATGTATGTTTCACCCAGTGCCGTGTTATTTAATAATTATGATAATATATTGTTGCACTGCAGTATCTTGAGACTTCTTCTGCTGGTGTTAAGATTTTATTTGTAGGAATGCCATCTCCCTCAATTATTTTTTGTGTACAGGAAACTTCTAATCTATTATTTTAGTTCAGTTAAACAGAGCATAAAATCTAACTCAATACAACATAAACCATCACAATAGAGCAATTTGTTAAGGCAAGTCATCTTCATGGCATGATAGTCCTGGAGAGAGAGGGACAAGGCAGGAATAGCATCCAGTGGGTTTTACCTGCATTTTTGCATTCCTCACTGCACAGGTTTCAGAGAAGCCTTTCAACATCTTTTTGCTCCTTTTCATTGTGGTGGTTAATAGCACTTACTGCCTGCACCCTGTCCTGTACCATTTACTGTTTCTAAGCCATGCAGGACTCCAATCAAAATTTATGGTCCAGGAATGCTAGTGGGGCTTTGCTGCTGGTGTGGTTCTGCAGCCTGATGTATTTACAATGCTTAAATCCAAGTGTTTGCTGCCTCTGTACATCCCTTAAGATGTTCTCTCTGAGGAAACCCCCAAGAGGTCTTTAGGACGCATTGGTCACGACTGAAGGTTTTTGAAAACACAATTTCCACTGTCCTTTATAGGGACAGTGCCTTTTACAACTATTTCTGGCAGAATGTCCCTCTGTGCCCAACAGAGCCTGGTGAAACTGATGAGCTGTGGCTGAAATCTTTCTTTTATCGCAATGGGGATCTCCAAGTTTGAGGTTAGACTTAAGGCATTAGAGAAAATAATTCCAAAACATTCCAAAGCCAATTAATTTTGCCTGTGTTGGGATTTGAAAGACATTAAAAGGTCTGTGTCTCCTACAGCCCAAGCTTGATATGCATGATCCATTTGCTTTTAACAGTCAGTTTGGCTTTACTGAAAAGTATGCTAACCACTAAATAGAACTGGAGAGAGTGAAAAAAAGGAAAAAGAGGAGAAATCTCACACACTGAGCTACCAAAGGCTTTAATTCACTACTTTTGAGAATAATCTAATATTTCCAATACACTAGTCTTCAGTTATTTTTAAGATATTTTCTAATATGACAGAATCTTCTAATATTTCAGGGCCCAGCCTCCCACTTTTGTGGAGCCTAAGCTCTGGGGACAGCTTTCTTCAGCTGCTGATTGCTTGTTCTTACCTTACTCAGTTTAAGCTATACTTTTGTCTTGAAACTTAATCCCTTTTTAAAGAGTTTTAAATAATTTGGGTATTTGTCTATTTGAGCTCTATGCAAATTTTGTGATTTTACACTTTACTTATTTAGTTAATACAGAAAAACAATAAAAATAGATGACATTTTCTATAATTCCCAATGCATTGGTTATCTTGCTGAACACACCTCTAAGGTGAAAACTCACTTCCTTTGAGCAGCAGTCCCTTCAAAAGTGTTTCAGTTGAAGTAGCAAATGACTTTTGTCACCACGGATGTGATTCATTTTATATAAATTATTGCTCACACAGTTAGTTGTCAAAATATCATGGCTGGTCATTTAGACTTTATCTGAAGCAATTGGAGAGAAAGAGGTATCTCTCCAGATTGCAAAGAGACCTTTAACTGAAGACTTCACAGGGGAAAATATTTATAAATTCATGAGATGGTTCATTCCACCTACTTTACATATTAATTTTATCGTGGATGAAAGGACTGCTGAAATGTTGTTTTTGTGGGCTTTTGGTCTCTCTTTCTCTCTCTGTCCATTTCTAATTCTGAAACAGCTAGAGTTATATGAAGTGAGACAAAAACGGTAAAATATTTTTCTATTCTACTTCATGAGAAGCTCTCACAAGTGCTTGCTTGGAAGCTGATTACTAACTGATGTAATGCATAGGAGTAAGAAAAAAGTAACAAATGATGTCAATAGAAAAAGAAACAGAAATCTGTTTCCCTGCAATCTATGTCAGAGTATTCTCAGATGTAAGTGGTAACAAAAGACGTATGAAAAAGAGAAAATTCGGGCAGAACAGTAGCTGTATAACTTTAGCTATGGTAATGCTCAGAATTAGATTTTGAAAAAGTATTCAGTACCCAGCAGCTTATATTTTTCCTACTATCCTTGTACTTTGTAGAAGCCTGTTCTCAGTGCCCAAGGTGTTGACTTGGGTGCAGTGTCTGCAGCTCTGAAGTGGCATGGCAGAAGGTCTGGGCTATGGGTCTGCCATCTACCACTCATGTACAGGACCTGGAGAAGCAACTTGGAAAAGCAGGGTCATGGTCAGTAAGACCTGTATGTTGGTCAGGGGATAGCATCTTGGCTATGGGGAGGACAGGGGACGGTGTACAGTTCTCGGGACTGAAAGCTGCAAATAGGATTTCAAGTCATACCGTGACTTGCCAGGCCAAGTGAGAGCCTTATCTGCTCCCAGCTTGGACCAGATAACTTTCATGGAAAACTCAGACATACAGATGAGAGTAATTCTATGTAAAGAAAAACACCCTTGTATTACTCACAAGTAAAAGCTTATGTTGGTACTGCGGCAAAAACAAGGAAGATCAGTGATTTGCAGAGCACCAAATCCTCATGAAAAACTTAAAAGCACAGCACAAGATTTTTCAAAAGGTTCTTAACTCCATGGGATTTTTGAGCCTGAGGCACTCATAAAAGCCCTGTTCATAATTATCAAAATATCACATAGCATATTCTGAATTCTGAGGGAAAATGCTAGCGTCTATGGTTTCAGCATAGCCTGCTGTATTTTTTACTGTCGGACTGTCCTGGTTTCAGTTGGGACAGAGTTGTTTTTCCTCCTAATGGCTGGTGAGGTACTATGTTTTGGATTGGGATGAGAAGAGTGCTGATAACATGCTGGTGTTTTAATTGCTGCAGAGCAGTGCTTACACTAAGCCAAGGACTTTACAGCTCCTCGCTCTGTCCTGCCAGCAGGCAGGCTGGGGGGACAGCAAGAGCTGGGAGGGGACAGCCCCAGGACAGCTGACCCCAACTGGCCAAAGGGGTATTCCATACCATCTGACGTCATGCTGAACAATATATAGGGGTGGCTAGCCAGGGTGGGGGGCCGGCTGCTCGGGGTTGGGCTGGGCATCGGTCAGCGGATGGTGAGCAATTGCATTGTGCATCACTTGTTTGTACATATTATTATTATTATTATTATTATTATTATTATTATTATTATTATTATTTTCTCTCTTAAATAAACTGTCTTTATCTCAACCCACAAGCTTCACTTTCCCGTTTCTCTCCCCCATCCCAGAGAGGGAGGGGGGAGGGTGAGCGAACGGCTGTGTGGTGTTTGGCTGCCGGCTGGGTTAAACCACAACACGGACATATTCATTTAGTAACTAAATTTGAAATTTTTAGTGGGCTCCTTGTCTGTCTGAAAATATATATTCTTAAAATATTGTTCCAGCACCAAGAACAAATGCAATAAACTGTAGGAACAATATATTATGAAAAAAAAACAGGGCACATGACCTAACAAACAGTGAATACAATCTCATATCCAAGGCCTATTTCACTGTACAGTACCACCTATGCTAATATAGTCTGGGCAAAGAGTTTCAGATACCACAGGCTTTGGAGTCTTAATCAGATAGACAATTTTTCCAGAAAAAAAAAAAATAGTGGTATTTTGGATGAAAGGTTATGATTTGTACATTCAAAATGCCCAGATTCTGGAAGCCAAATTCTCCAACATCAGAAGTGCGTCCCTGAAGTCCACAAAAATATATTCATGTGTCTTGGATGGAACCAAGTCTCGTTTACAAAACAAATTAATTCTCTTGACATATGATTTTATCATTTGCTGCTTGAAGACACTTTATTTTATGATTGGATAACACATAAAAGAACTGGATCGGGTTCATCCTAGACATTTCACTTCATTTATTTTTGTATTGAGTTCTTATTTGCATAGCCTTTCAGATGTGAAGAAATACATTCAGATTTTGAAACAAAAATTTTCTTAGAACTGGAGAGTAACAACTTTCTTATTGTAGCTATGTTAGTGGGACTCTTTAGAGTTAAAAATCTTTTCTTTTTTATTCTTTTATTTAGGATTGGCTTCAATATACCTTCTTTCTCAGGAAAGCATTGAACTATCATTTTCCAATGGAAAAAAAAAACATCATCACCAGTTTCTTAACCAGCCCCATGAAAAATACCCTGGCCAGTAGCTTCTGCTGCTCACCACAGCCATGGCCTAGTACACAGAGCCATTTAAGATTAAAGTAATACAGTGAGACATTTGGTCAGCAGGCATGAACCAGCACAATCTCCCTGAAGCCAACAGAGCCATGTTGATTCACGCTTGCTGAACATGTTCACGTAACTGCTTTCTCCGTTTTTCCATGATCCTTTACCAGATCCAACCCTTCTGATGATTAATGCGGATGATGCTCCCCTAGTTTTCAAGATGGTCATATTGGAAGACAGCTAGCAACTTCTGTGATATGAAATCTACTATAAAATCCTACGTGGATTAAACAACCTACATAATGGGTCAGGCCAAAGACCCACCTCGCAGTCTTCTGTCTCCAGCAACAATCATCAGCAGATTCCTTGAGATGAGAGCAAAGATGATCCTTCAACAGAGGTATCCCTTCTTTCTTGGACTTCCATGAAAACTACCCAAAGGCTCTCCCTATGCTTTGGAAATGTTAAATATATTATGTTAAATATAATGTTAAATATTATGTTAAAATAATGTTTAAACTATTTTTATAATAATGTTTAAAAAATGATTATGTATACAATACTAAGAATGCAAAAAAAAAAAAAAAATGAAGACAGAAAGTATATCTGCTGGTTGTCTTTGTTCTCTGTTAATTTATTTCTTTTCTGTTAGAAGACTGGGGCCTGGCAGCAGTGGGAAAAGTTGTCTGCCAGCTCTGGGAGCTGGAACCACTGGAAAACGGAGGGGATCTTCTGACTTGGAAATAAGCAAACATTTTTAGCTGCTGGGACCTTCTGGAGAACAAGGCAGACAATGCAGACAGAGGACAGGGAACTTGCAACACCACCAGAAACAGGGCAAGCTCTGCAACGAGAAAAGAGGAAAGCCCAGGCCTCAGAAACATGCCTCTGGCTTTGAAGGAAAGCCAGTTTCCATGAGAGATCCAGAGAAAACTGTGCAGTTCAATCACAAAATAATTAAGAATTTAATTCAGAGTATTTTTTTTAGAGAAATTAAGAATGACATCACCTACCTCTGAAGCAGTTCCATCTATACGTGGGAATGAAATGTGGTTTACTTAAAATAGCTTTAAAATGAAAAGGTATTTTAAAGAAAAAAAATAAAGTAAGTTGTTTTAAAGTAAAATTGTGAAAACTAAGAAAGTATTATCTTAACAGAACTTGGCTAACTCCCATAGTCTAATAAAACATGATAACCTCTGCTGTTACAACAATTGGTTTATCTTGTCAATGAAGGAGCACTGGAATAGTGCTGTTCAACAGAATGTGAAATGTGTATGGAAGCAATTTCCTCGAATGTATGGATATTAAATTAAATGAAAATGTGATATGGTGGTACCTGGAATATTGTGGCTACCCGATTAAAAAAAAAAAAAAAAAAGAGAGAGAGAGAGAGAGAGAGAGATCATTCAGATTGTTCAGAGTTCAGAGTGAGCTGGAGACGATAAGACAGAAAATAGCAAATTTTATCTATCAAGAGACTTTGAAAGACCATGATTGTTTAGGAAATTATCAAGAGGGGAGAACAAAAATATGTATAAACTGAAGAATATAGAAAGAAATGTACTTTTAGTTTCACAATTATGTCATAAGCCCAAAATTTCAGAAAACTCGAGGTTTGTACATACCAATGCACAGTATCTATGCATTACAGGAATATTCAGGGATGTAGTAGTTAATATAAGGAGCCCCGACAAGGGAGTGACATCTGCTCCTTTGTAAAACGTAAGCCAACTTTTAATTTGTAGGAAAGAGAAGGAAACTTAAACACATTTACCGCATTATTTTTGCCTATTTCTAGGTCTGTTACCATTTTTCTGTAATATTTGATACTGGCCACTGGCAAATGGTGGCAGCATATTGGATCAGCTGAACATAGTTCTGATCTAAAACAGCAATTTTCACCTTCCATTCAAGACCTGATCAGGGGCTTCCAAAGTTTGACTCTGCATTATTCAAAAAGCATGGCAGATTCATTATTCAGGATTCTTCAATTACTTTATATTTTCATTTCATTTTTAGCTTTCAGTTTTTAAAGCTGATTCAGTTTTACTGACAACTTTTTGTTAATTTGGTAATTATCACTTTTCACTTGTTTTTTTGAAGGGTGCAACCATCTTGTACTTTAGTTTAGATGGGTTTTCAGTTTCACCATTTTGGACCTTTTCATTTCCATCCAAAGTACCAAAATGCATTCAATGAATAGTAGAATAAAATAAATTTCAAACTTCTAGTTTAAGCTATTTAAAAATGAGCTTTACTGGGATTAATTACATTAGCATCACAGACACATGGCAGGGTAATTCTGCCTTGCCTGTGGCATTACAAATTTCACATCTCATCAGCTCACTCCCAAAAGCAGCTTTGTGCTAGGAAGTGACCAGCTTGAAACCTTCAGGTCTGTTTCTTGTTACTTCAGGAGTCCATCAGGAAGATCAGCCAGGGTACTTTTGTTCACATTAATTCCAATAATTACTTTGTTTCTGCTCCAAGCAATCCCTAGAAGTGGGTGTGATCCAGCCTATTGTTTTTAAAAAGCTGAATCACATCTGCCATGATAAAAGATCCTTCATTCTCTCCTAATACTTATTTTGGGTAACTTTTCCCTCATTTTAGCTTACCTTACTGGACAACCAATAATGGACAGCTTAGTGGAATGAATGAATGAACATATGAATCTCCCTTCGTATAGTTAATGTGTCTTTGCACCGATTATTTGACAAAGCAGCAGCATCTGCAACACAAAAATTGGTTGTTTACCTCTTTGCCACCTTTCAGGATGATTAATTATACAGTGTTTGAGGGAGAGGCACAGAGGGTACTTGGGTTAACAGATAACCTACCCTTGGGGATGGTGTGGCTGAACATAGCAAAAGCAGTAAAATTAATGCAAACTTCTCCTTGAGAAGTATGCCATTGTACTGAAGAGAGATATTAAATATTGTGGCCTGGGATTCCTGCTTTGGCAAAGAACAAGCAAGAAATAGAGATCCTCTGCTGGTGGAAAATGTCACACCACCACTTTCTCCCTCCCCACCCCACCTCTGCCCCCTTCTTCTTGTTATGCAGCTTAGTTATTTTTTTCCAACAACTCCTACATTTTGCAATTCCCTGTACATGCTATAAAATGATTTTCTTCGTTCCATCAAAGAAGCTTAAGACTTTTGTCAAAACTTAGCAAACAGTTCATCTAAGTATTTACCTAAAATCCATGTTGACCTTTCTTCATTTTAAAATAGTTGAGTATGCAGTTTAATTGTTATACAGTTTCAATACATTTTGCAAAAATAGAAATATGTCTTTATAGAGGACTGTTAAAGAAAGTGAATCTTTAATTCCTCTAGAACCACAGCCCACATAACTGATGGGTAAGACATCATGTTGAATAGTGAGGTAACAGTATACATAAATTCCTTGAGTTTCTTCAGGACTCTTGGATGAGGAGCATCTGGTGCTAACAACTTGTTACTTACTTTTTCTCATTTTCTCATTACATTTTCTCAGTTTGTTTTAGAATTTCTTCTAAATTGACAGGTCAATTTCACAGAATCAAAGAACTGTTGAGGTAGGAAGGGACCTCTGGGTCCATCTGATCCAACCCCAGCTCAAGCAGGGACACCCAGAGCAGGCTGCCCAGGGCCACGTCCAGGCGGCTTTTGGAGATCCCCAAGGAGGAGACCCCACAGCCTCTCTGTCAGCCTGTGCCAGGGCTCCATCACCCGCCCAGCACAGAAGTGCTGCCTGGTGCTCAGAGGGAGCCTCCTGGGTGCCTGGCTGTGCCCATGGCCTCCTGTCCTGGCACTGGGCACCACCGAGCAGAGCCTGGCTCCGTTCTCTTTGCACCCTCCTTCAGGGATTTACGGCCACTGACGAGATCCCCCTGAGCCTCCTCTGCTCCAGGCTGAGCAGCCCCAGCTCTCCCAGCCTCTCCTCACAGGAGAGATGCTCCAGTCCTTTCATCATCTTGGTGGCCCTCCACTTGACTTTTCCCAGTATGTCCATGTTTCTTGAACATTTGAGTTGTATGTAACCCCTGTAAAAAAATAAAATAGAAAATCAGTGTGAGAGCCTCCCTTGTCTTTTCTGGAATGAATGCTGATTTAAGGAATTTAGTTTTGTATTGCAGTATCCTCTCCAGTACTACTTTCACACCTCAGTACTCTAATAATCCAATACTCTTCTTGGCAGGCATCCTGCTTCTGAAGTGTTCAGAACATTTATTTTTTATTACTTTTTATTATTATTATTATTTTTATGCCTTAAGTGAGTAGTTCCTCTGAATTACTTTTGGCCTGCCCTGTTATGGTTTTACATTTCATTCATCCATTTATTCTGTGAACTGCTTTGTTTTCCATTGACTTACCCCTGAACTTTTTGATAGTTTATGAAGCAGCAGTAAAACTGAAGGACTTGTAGGTCATTTCTATATGGAGCACTAGGTGGAAAGAACCGAGTGGCATTACATTTTGTGATTTATATACTTTGCTTGGAATGATGAACATGTAACTAACCCACCACTCTTTTGTTCAGAGGTAGAGGCACAGTATAATTTAGGTTGGAGGGCACCTTGGGAGTTCCCCAATAGCAGCATCAGCTCTGACATCAGACCAGGTTGCTCTGCTTTTTATCCAGTCAGGTTTTCAAAATCTTCAAGGGTGGTGACTGCACAACTTCTCTAGACAACCTGTGCCACTGCCTGACTGTCCTCATGGTGAAAATATTTTTCCCTACACAGTAGTAACAACCCCTGACCTCCTGCCATGGACCAATGAGAAGACCCTGGCTGTATCATCTTAATAACCTCCTTGTAGACAACGACAAGCTGCTAGAAAATCCTTCACCACAAGCCTATCTCTTCTCAGGGCTGAATAAGACAGGTTCCTTAAGCATCCTGGTGGCCTCCACTGAACTGCCTCAAGTTTTTCATTGTCTACCTTGTATTGGAGGACTCAGAACAGTCCAGTCTTTCTTGGGCTAAGCATTCCTGTGTTGTCCCTGCAAACTGCTGGCTTCCACCACTCTCTCTCAACAGCAAGCCCTATTTTTTAGTGTCTGAATGCAGTTTCATTTCTCCCACTGAGTATCCTTTCTAAGTATCCCACAGTCTTAGCCAAAAATGTCCATGGGGTCTGTGCCTAGGACAGGGGAGCTAGGAGTGTCCCCTCATTACTGTGTCCACATTCCCATTCCCTAGCAGTGAGAGACTGGCCCTCTTGCATGCTGATTTCTACAGAAAAGAGCAAGGAACCTGGATGTTGGGTTGCCATACAGTGTAGGTGCAACCCGTATGATGTGAAGGTGAATAGGGACTGTAATAACCAATCCCTGTTTGCAGATGCTGGAAGTACAACTCCAAAAGGTCTAATGAACCAGTCAAAACAGGATGTTAGCTACTTATTAATATCCTTGTCCTTCTTTGAGAGGCAGCCATGTTTTCTACTTTTATTTAAAAAATTTAATCATGGGTACCTAACTTTAACATGTGACTACCAGAAATGAAGTACCTTCCCTTGACAACCCTACTGATGTGTTTGTGTTTCCCTTTTATTATCAAAGGCATAAAAGCAATTATCACATTTACTTAGGGTCTTACTTGTTCCTGCTGATCATTTTTCATGGAACACTGACAACAAAGGGAATTATCTGTGTGAGAAGATGTTTCTTTAGCGCAAATGTCTTTTTCAACAACAAAGAACAAATTATGTCATTTGACCTCTGATGCCAAAAGGAAAAGTGGAATCTCTCTTCCTCAGGCAGAACCTGGGGAGGATGGTGCTTCAGGAAGTCCAGTGAAGTAAATCCTTGAGAAAGTCTTTGACGGAAAAGCTCCTTCATCCTCTACAAAGAGAAGAAAGAAAAAACTAGAAGGAAAAAACTGCAAAAGAAAAGAGAGTCTCATAAAGGTGACATTGGAACACAATTTGGCAGCATCTGTTTTCATTTAAACTGCATTGAAAAAGTAACAGATCACACACATCTTTATGACAGGTGTGACTTCGACTCCTTCGTATCCCTCTGTGTCCCATCCCCTCTTTGTCTCTTCAGAAGAATATCTCCCAACATCGGTGTAACCATGGGTGAAACTCTTCTTTCAGAGGACATTGGCTAGATGTCCCAATGTGTTACAAAATGTGAACAAAAAATGATTCTGAATGAAGGAAAGTCAAGTGTGCTCTTACAAGGGACATTTTGTGTTTTCCCAAGGCCTGACACAGTTCCCTCCAACAGAGAGAGTTCATAGCAAAATAACTTCAACTACAAACATCTACTCTTGAGTACACCTTGAAAATGCTGACGTTGGAGTACATATAGGCTGGCTTGTGACTTCTAGTTTTCTGACACTTTATTTGACATACAGTTTTCTCATGATTTGCAGAAATTACTTTTATAGATGCTAATTATTAGTGAGATACATAAATTGTAATACCTAATTAAAGTGCTGTCTTCACATTATAAGTGAGGTATTTGCTATTTTGTTAGAAATGTACTGGATTCCAAGCATGCTTTTAAATTCCAGTTTACTAAGTTCTCTTATTTTTGATATGGAATTTTATAAGGCAAATCACAAAGAAAATATTTGAAAGCCAACTGAGAAAGAAAAACATGGAGTGGGCAGGGTGGTAACAGTAGATGATACTGGGATTTTCACTCATTTCAAACTTAGTATCCAAAAGATAAAAGCATCACTTCAGAAACCTGTATACAAAAACTGGAAGACTCAGTATTTCTGCACTCTTGTCTCACTAAAATGGGTTTCTGGATACCAGTAGCGTACATGCCTCCTCCCTGTTTCCAGCTATTGCACTAGAATTACAGAATCACAGAAGAGCTGAGGTTGGAAAGCACCTCACAACTCAAAGCAGGGACACCCATAGCAGGTTGCCAAGGACCAGCTCTAGGTGGCTTTTGAAGATCTCCAAGGAGGGAGACTCCAGAACCCCATAACCTCTCTGGGCAATCTGTGCCAGTGGCTGCTCACCCTTAAGTATAAAAAAATATATAAATAAATGTTTTTTATTATGTTAAATTAATTTTCAAGCATTTCATTTTGTGTCCATTGCCTCTTTTTCCCTCCCTGGGCACCAATGAGAAAAACCAAGTTCTACCTGTCCCTCATCAGAAGCTGCTCAAGCCTTCTTTTCTCCAGCTTGAACAGTCCTAGCTCCTGAAGCCTCTTCATATGTCTAGTTCCTCGTGACCTTTATAGCCCTTCTCTGGACTCACTTCAGTGTGTGTCCATGCCTTGCACTGGGGGGCCCAGCACCGGACCCAGCACTCCAGGTGTGTCTCACCAGGGCTGAGCAGAGGAGAAGGATCACCTCCCTTGACCTGCTGGCAATGGTCTGCCTCATGCAGCTGCTGGTCTTCCATGCTGCAAGGGCAAACGTCTTCTCACTGTTCCTTCTTCCCATGTGGATGCTGAAGACCTGCAGAAGTAGCTGCAAACAGGCCAGAGTGGACAGTCAGTGCCTTATCCACGCCCACAACCAAGGTGTCTTTCAGTACTGAGAAATTCACTTAGTGAACCACTTCTTTTTTATTTCTACAAAGAACTACATCACAACTAACTACAAGCATTTTCTAAGATGCAGCTGCTTATTCAGCAGTGCTGATAAGAAAATTTCCTTTGGAACAGAGTGTTGATGCAATGTTATGTATCCTATAAATTTTCTTTACCTTCCAAACCCCAACTTTTTTGGACTGTCTCTTACGAGGGTCTATGCCACAGTACCATCTAGTGGCAGACGTTGATATGACCTTACCCACCACAAAAAAAAAAAAAAAAAAAAAAAAAAAAAAAGCCCTTAACTATTGACATTTCTTGGCAATCTCAGTAGAGAGATAATAGGAAACATCTTCTGCCTGGAAATAGTACCATGTGGGATAGCGTGAAAAGAAGAAAAGAACTCACCTTGTCAGTGAGTGAGATGAGTTAGAGAGCCATGATGATCAAATTACCTATCCAGTAGACTTCATAAGCACAATTACTAATTACTTTTCCTCAAGATGACTTGTTACGATTCTTCTTTGCTGATCTGAACAAGGTTCCCAAGAATAAGTGAATCTAATACTAGGAAAAAATATGAGGAACAGATTTCTTGTCACAGGACAACTTGGGGGGCTTGCTTTCTCCTAAGACGCAAAGCCAGTAATACTTCTGACATACTCACATTTAGAAACAACTCAGTTAGAGAACTCATACATCTGATACTCATCTTAGGCATCTGGCTATCGCTGGTTAGGTAACTTCCTTTACAGGATCATCAAATTAGAATGAATGCTAGATGGTCCGTTTACACTGTGCTCAAATTGTATGTGCTTTCAGTTAACTTATGTATTGAATGAGAACACAGATGGTTTTGAGAACCAAAAGTGTAATAGCAATGTCATGTAACACAACTTGAGTACAAATTTCTCGTATTGAGTAGCCTCTTAAAATAACATCATACCTAGACTGTCATTCTAGGATCAGACTGCAAAGCTTTCATGAAATTCTGCAGCAATTCTTTATGTGTTATTAAGTGTTCAAATTAAATATTTTTAAAAGAAAAGAAAACAATTAATTGGTATTTAAATCTGTAACCTAACAACTATTCCTCAGGCAAACTGCCATCCATGCTAACAGTAATTACTGTAAGGCATTATTTGAGGAGTCTCCCTCCTTAGAGATCTTCAAAATCTGCCAGGGCATGGTCCTGGGCAGCCTGCTCTGGGTGTCCCTGCTTGAGTATGGGTGGGACCAGAAGGGCCCAGAGGTCCCTTCCAGCTTCACCTATTCTGTGACTCAGTGATCCTCATGAAGCTGTTCAAATAAGTAACACAGATTTTATTCCTCTATTTTCTAAAACACATTAGTGAAAAGGTTTTCTGTATCAAACCTACTGAAAGTGAAAAATAAAAAGTTCTGTTGCTTTTTAAGCATCTTACATAAAGGTCATGAGAATTAGAAACAAAAAATCCAGACTTTGAAGAGAGGCATTCCGTGAAGTACAACAATTGAGTTCTGCTATAACCAATTTCTGTGGCTAAAATGAAACGAGGACACAGGAAGCAGCGCTGAGCTATGAGGCCTCACACACAGTAATCATGAGCTGAGGTGAAGGAGGATAAAACTGGCTGAGTTTCCAAGAAAGTTATTTACACATGACGAAGTCAAGCACAGTCATGATGTTGTACCCTTCAGAGGAGAATGTAGTTTAAGGACTCATAGAGGGTGAGCTCATTTTGTCAGCTGTGACTCAGACTTTGTCTTCAGACTCTTCCACACCTAGTTTCTCATTTACAGCTTTTGTTTTCAAAGGATTAAAAAATGTAAAAATTAAAAGGATTTAAATATAAATGTAAAACTTCACATAAGGATTTCTAGCCCTAATTAAGCCTGCATATTTTTAGTATGGTAACGAGTATTATGTATATTTTATGTAAACCCACTTTTGTTGCTGAAAGATGCTACATCAGTGTAAGAGGTCTTCTAATGATTCATAAGTGTTCCTTTTGAGCACAGTTCATTTTTTTCCCTCCAGCTCTAACAATTATATAGCTGTTTTGGGAGAAATTGCTGCTCTTCTGAACACTGTTCTCTGAAAGCTGAAATAAAGAAATAGGAGGGAACGGCTACTTTGCATCATCAGTTCTATTTGTACTTGGCATAACCTGCATAACTTCCCTTCCACAGCAGTTTCTAGATTTCACTGAAAATCTAAAAATATTCTGGAAAAAAATCTTAAATCAACCTTAGCACTACAGCAATTTGAGGTATTCAATCATAACCACAGGTCACTCACTTGATCAAATTAGCATGCATGCCATTAACCAGGCAACCCATTCAATTACTTTTCTGTTTCTGAAACCTTTTGACTGGGAATTCAGTGGCCAACGTTAAGACTTACAGGCTGTGAAAAGAATGACAAAAAGTAAGTATTTTTCATCTTCTGTAGACTACAGAGTATTTGAGAACAACTAAAATGTTCTTGTTTCTGAGAAGTAGTTTATCTCAAATAACAACAACAAAAAAGACTGCAGTTTGACTCTTCAACAAATGTGTCTTCTGTTGGGGAACATAGCGTGCCCTGTGACAGTAGACTTGTTGTTAACTTGCTAAGTGCACCAAACAGCTTGTCTTCTGACAGATGACAGCACCAATACTTGACAAACACTTGACTGCTATGAAGTGTAAAAGGAGGAAACTGTTTCCTAAAAAGAGAAATAAATTTGTAATATATATGTGTATTTTTAAAGTGGTATTACGACAGAATCTTCATTATTTTCCAAGATTTTGTATTTACTCAATGAAGGCTTCTTCATTTTGCATTTTGTAACTTTGATTACTAATGGTAACAATTTGCATTTACTTAAGATATGCTTCTATTTCAAGTCTTCAAAAGAGGGTGTTTGCAGAGCAGTAATTTGTGTTTTCGGAGATCTCTCTATTTTAGGCTTACCAGTTCCATTACCCTTGAAACTGAAAAGCAGCGGGTTAGTGGGAACACTAGCAAGACCATTAAGGCTTTTCTGATGTTTTTACTCCTTATGTTTCCTGACTCATATTTCTGACTGGCCTGTGTTTCTGATAAAGGTGCACTTTGGTACTCATAAATATTCCACAGTTCTGTCTTTTACTACCAAAAATATCATCCCTCTCACTTAGTAGCTGTAGCTTTCATTTAGATTACAACATTTTGTAGAAAGAAAGCACATCATAAAATGTTTACAGAAAATAAATATTGAGACTGACTGGCCTGTAGTTCCCCAGGTTTTCCTTTTTTCACCTTTTAAACAGTGGGGGTTATGTTTCCACTTTTTCCAGGCTGTTGAGAACTTCACTGGCGTGCCCCAACTTCTCAGATATGATGGACAGTGGCCTAGCAGCTTGTTGTGGTTTAACCCAGCATGCAGCCCAGTGCCACACAGCCACACTCCCTCCCTGCGCCAGTGGGATGGGGGAGAAAACTGGGAGGGGAAAAAGAAAGAAATAAAAGCTAATGGGTTGAAATAAAGAGAGTTAATAGTTCAGAAAAAGAATTGGATGATGATGATGATGGTGACAATAGGATGTACAAAGCAAGGGATGCACAATGCAATTACTACCACCTGCTGACCTATGCCCATCCCATCCCAAAGCAGTGGTCCCCCCACTGGTGCCAGCCACACCATATTAACTGTTTAGCATGAGGCCATGTGGTATGGGACATCCCTTTGGCCAGTTCAGATCAGCTCCTGGCTGTCCCCTCCCAGCTCCCTGTGCACCCCCAGGTACCTCACTGACAGGGCAGCACCAGGAGCTGAACAGTACTTGGCTCTGTGTGAGCGCTGCTCTGCAACAACTGAAATACCCATGTGTCATCAACATTATTTTCATCCTAAATCTGAAACACAGCACCATGCCAGCTACTAGGAGGAAAATTGACTCTATCCTAGCCAAAACTAAGACACAACTTAATCTGCCAGTTCCCTCATGACCATCAAATGCATCTCATCAGGTCCTGTGAACTCCTGCACCTTCCAGTGCCTTAGACAGTCTTGAACCTGGTCTTCTACACCATGCAGTTCTTCATTCTCCCAGCCCCCGCCTTTGCTTTCTGTGACCTGGGCAGTGTGGCTGCATTAAGAATTTATCTCCTGTCACTCATGGAAAGACTCAGAATGAGCAAGTTAACAGTTTAGGTAATATCAAAGAGCTCTAAGACAAGATGTGAAGCAACCAAAGTAGATTTATCAAGGTGACTAACAGTATTTCCTGTTCACAGAAAGAAGTCTCTGACAGAAGGGTGCTGATGATTGTCTCTGAAAAGTCTTGGTGCAAGCTGAGAAACATTATGTAGTTCTTAATCTTGGTGCTCATAGATACAACAGGTAACGAGCAGGCCAGTTCTAAGGAGGTAGGATACAGGTCAGTTATTGGCAAGAAACGCAGTTAGTTTGTCATCACAAAATATAAATAGTGTAGTAGGTCTAGAAGAGCTTCTTTTCTCTCTGCTTTATGTGACAGTATCAGTATCTGTATACTAATAGAAGTTTTCCTGACTAAATATATAAAACAAGGAGACCTGAAACAAGAGTGTCTAAATAACACTTATAGCTGCAAATAGGACTAATAATAATAATAGTAATAATCTAAATCCCCAGAATATCCTACTGATGTTTTTCTTTCAGGGTTTCTACATCCCATCACAATATAACAAGCAAGAGCGGTTATCAAAACCACCTACTACATTTCTGATCTCCACTTCCTGTGCAAGGTAGGTTGAAACATTGACTTTTATTTTCCAGACATCTTTGCCCTACGGTAGGTAGTTATCTGAATAGCTACATTTCTCTGTCTGTCCAAAAATAAAAGAGAAATGAACTAGGAAGTGCCAGTAGATCCTCAGCGTATGGAAATAAACCTAAAATTCAGTCTGCTTTATGGAGACGTGTTGGATCCAGAACAGAAGGTCACAACATGATCTTTAGAGGTATTTAAGGGAACTGAAAGCACAGTATCCCTCACTAAAACTTATTTCTTCTCCCAGTGATATTTTACCAAGAAAACTTAGTATGACAGGATTTTTGGGCAGGTACACACATTGATCAAGTGATTTCTGATCTGTTGGAAACTTCATAATTTTCTTCCAACATTTTCTTACCAGACAAGTATTTTCTAAATTTGCTACGTTTTTTTCTTCAGATTCAAATGTATAAAGGAAGAAATTATCTGAGAAGTTGCAAGGAAATCTGTTGTTAGATTGGATTAAATTTTAGAAATGTATGTGCGCTTGTAACAAATTATTTTAGAACATCTTTTTATTTGGAGGAGAATTAAAATGGGCAACAAATTAATTGATCTTCAATTAGGAGTCAAAAGACCAAGTTTAAGGGAAAAAACAATAGAACAGACAGAGAAAAAGACTTTCTTCAGGAAGCTAACCTGGAGATGCAGCCAATTCTTTCACTGCCTTCCTTCTCCCTCCCTCAAACCACTAGTGAAAAATAGCATGAGAGTGAAATACAGTTTTAATTTAAATGCTACATAAAAACAAAATACAAAATCAGAAGTGTCAGAGCCAAGACATATATTTTGTTTTCCAAGCAAAATAAAAAAGTGTTTTCATGTTATTGCCTTCCAAAAATATCTTCATGAGATCATTTTGTAGCTGCAGCTAAAAATTAGACACCTTCTATTCTTATGTTGAGACTTTGCCATTCTTCAGGGGTCTGTCACATCACAAACCAAGAGCATGATTATATCCCTCTGTTAATCGCCTAACAACTGTGTGAAAACCTCTTTTAATCATCGAAGGAATTGTTTGTCTAGCTTGTGCATTTATGTGCACATCCTTACTGGAACTTAGTACAGTTTCATAAAATGCTTTTTTCAGTAACTCCTACACCCATGATGATAGTTTAACTGAGTCTGTAACTTCACATAAAGTTTATGAAGCATCTATTATTTCCTACCAACACAAAGAAATAGGATTAGAAGTAAAACATCTTTAAAACAGAATGAAATATTTATCCTCATTTTTATATTCAAGTAAAACATTCAATTTCAATTAGAACAGTTAAGTTTTATCATATGGTTTTATTAAATGAGGTTTAAGAATTATTACAGGTAGGTAAGAATAATAACAGTTCGAAAAAGTATCATGAAAAAAATGATTAAAAATACACTGGCTTTGCATTTATATACAATATTTATGGGACTGCACTGGGCAAAACAGTGCAGATTACAACAAATCTGAGAAAGAAATACATTACATTACAGTCTAAAGAAATAACCCAAATTAACAGTTTGCTTAGTAGTGCAGTGTGTTTTAACATTTACAATATCTCACAAAGATACAATGATGTTCCATTCAAGTAGAGTTAATTTTAGATAGTGTTTTAAAAAAAAGTTTATAAACCATTGCTTTAAACATCTATAATCAATGTAACTGAAGGATTTTTTAAAAAACAAACAACTGAAATGTTTAAACGATTCTTAACTTTAAGAGTTAATTTAATGTGGTCTCAGATTACTGATTTTTTAAGAATAAAGCAGCTCCACATTGAATCCACTGGTCTTGGTTTCCTCCACAAGGTACATCAATATTTGTCACCACACGGTCTCTCTCCATGCTAGTGTAGACTGGTAAGGTTATACATTCCTCGGGAGAATATGGACCATATGCATCCTGTTAATAAACCAGTACTTAGTTATCACTTGGAGAACAAAATATGAGAAAAGAGAAATTTTCAGTGATGTGGTATCCAAAGTTGGATCCTAAGATAAAGTCTAGCCACAGCAGCCTTTGATACCAACCCTTGGTCCAGGGTACAAAGGAGAAGGATTATTAACAAAGCGGAGACTTTAGAAAATTCGCTAGACTACTCCATAACTAAGCCTCTTAACTTTTCTCTCCATTTCATTAAACTGAAAACAGAAGAATGTATGTAATAGGAGCAATCTTTTAAACTGCATATAAAAATCTTCATTCAGTCAAAAAAAAAAAAAAAAAAAAAATACATGTCATTAGCTTCTGCAAACCAGGGACTAGGGAACAGTTTGCAGAGGGCAGAAGCCCCTTGGGAGCACCAGTGCTGTACTGCCGGCTGGTGTCCTGGGGCACCAGTGGTCTTGGCAAGCCCTGCTGCTCCTCCTGCAATGCAGCCCCAGGTGTGATCTGCACCTAACCTACTTCAAGTGGGAAGTAGGAGATGCACCTTCAGGAGATGCACCAAAAAAATCTTAACCTAGTCTTTACAAGCTACTTTGCATGTTTAACAATGATTTTTAAAAACAATTAATTCAAATAAAAAGAAATTGTTCTCTGATACCAAGAGAGCTACTATATCAGAGTCTCAGAGGGAACCTAAAAGTATTAACCATGATTCAGTCAGATAAGAACTTTAAATAAAAATAAAAAGCTCAAATTCCCCAATCCTTTCCACATACTTTTTGCTCATATACTTTTTGCTCAAGACATAGATGCATGTGTAAAAATTCTTTTTTTTTTTTTTTTTAATTCCTTTCATACCAACACTGATCACAGTTGCAGCTGGGGTTCTTTGGCACTTCTGGGGAACAGCTTGTTTCCATTAAGTGACTAAAAATGAAATTTTCAAGTTAAATTTAAGCATTCAGATTTGAACATTTTGGCTGAGTTCATTTATAAATTTGTATTCTCCTGTGCATGTACTTTACTACTGCACAGTACTAACAGTACTGCTGCTACGGAGGCTACAACTATGCTATAAACACTGCTTTGGGAAGGACATCAATTGGAGCCACAGCGTTACCTCTCAGTCTGTACCCTGATGCTGCATTTTTGAGAACAATTACAGTTCCTCTCCACTTTCTGTACTATGAATTGTGTGCACCTTGGACATAATTTCCTCCTTGGGCTTTGCATAAGTCATTGTACCTTTGCATGATTATAGAATTGAGTTCAAAGACTGACTAGACTTCCTATAGAATGTAACTCAGGTTGCAACCCATCATGCACTTATTTTGTATAAGTAATTCAGGGTTTCATTCAATTCTTATACATTAAGCATGTTTTCCTCAACACTCAAGATTTCCCTACTTGTCAACAGGAAACTGTCAAAATGTTTTCAACAATCAAGCAATAAAGCAGCACGTGTCAGAGAGGAATTTGAAATAAAAATGAGTTGCTTTTTTAATGCAAATTACATCAAATGCGAGTTAGTTAAGCTCCATTATTAGAAAATAACTAGAAACAGAAAAAGGAGACATGCAAACAATAACTGTTTCAAGCACTTTGCCCTGCATGTTAAGTGTTAAGCCATTTCTGAAGAGTTTTGTTGTTCCTTTTGAAAATCAAGTTCCCTTGTCTTTTGAACACTAGTATTTAAAACCTTACCACATTTATCCCTTGGTTAACACTATAGAGGAAGAGACAATACTGGCAAATTTGAGAGGAAAATGTCAGCCAGAGAATGGTCGTTAAGTACAGCCAAAGCTGGGAAGCCTACAGTTGGCAAGTTTGCCTTCCAAGACTTTTTACACCCTTTTTGTGTTGAAATAGCTGTTCACACGCTTTTCTCAATTCCACTGACGTTTTACAGAATCACATTATTTGAGGGTTAAAGCCATGCTGTGAAAGGCTTTATGAACCACACAAATCCATATGTCCTTTCCTTACATGCACTCCAAAAATTTTCTTTGTCTAGACTGCCTCACACATAGTTTTATCCCATTTAGCCCATTACAGCTTGGGATCTATCCATGAATTAAAATGAGAAAAGGCCTCTACAATTTAATAAATACAATGTTATTGCTTAAAATATTCCATTTTTAACATTTTAGCATTTTGAGCCTTTTTATGGGGAAGTATCTCAGAGAAATTCTGCAGACCGCTATTTTTTTATTTTTTTTTCAGACAGTTCACTTTATATTAGTTTATTAGAAAATGACCTGAAAGCATTGCTTTACAAATACATAGATTTTTGCTCACCAGATTTAACAAGAGATATTTATGGGGAAAAAAATCATGAGATAGTATGTTCTACTTCATACACTCTTCTCCTATGGAGAGGATAATGAGATCAGGGGAAGTGCAGAATGATGTCCCAGTTCTACCTTTCTGTTTGAAAGCATGATGTTTGATCATGGTCAATTCCTACAGCGAATCCTATAGCAAAATAACTAAAGGGCAGAGAGAATCAGAAATACTTTCCTTAGAGATACATTACATTTAAAATCCAGGCAGTTGACAAGTATTGGCTTATGTTGTAAAAAACAAACAATCAAACAAACAAAAAAACACTTTTTTTTTCCAACACAAAAACTTCAGCTGCTGTTCTTTTCAAGTATGAAGTACATTGGAAGCAGCTTCATTCTCTGATTACTGATCTCACTTGTATGTCTTTACAGGCAGATCTCTGCTAATGTCACATAATACCTTTGAAGTCTAAAGAATATTGACTTTTATTCAGAAAAACACTTTAGCCATCTGTTTTATCTCTAACAGAAGCTAAACACTTTTCAAAAAAAAAAAGATAGGGTTACTTATAATCCTCATCTTCAGAGAGCGTAAGATAAACATTTGCTGTTACCACTTAAAACAAAGTATATTGCCATCTTCTCCCTCCCATCACTGAGTCTGGTGGTTGGTTTTTGTGTGTGTGTGTTTTTGTTTCTGTTTTGTTTTTTTTTTTTTTTTTTTTTTTTAACATCCAGTATCTTCTTTGCCATCAAAGCTGGAAGCAGTAATGCAGACATTGGCTACTATCTCCTTGTGTGTTCTCAGTCTAAATCATGACTGTTAAACTTGTAATGTGCTATAATGGAATGCTGTGTTTACAGTGCTGGAAGTAACAGTGAGAACAAAAAACAATGTTGGGATACAGCAGCGTGATAGCAATGGAGCTCCCTGCATATCTATATATACTACAAATCTCATCATCACCATAATTTTTTTACAATTACTATGGTAATTCTAACTGAAAATTCAACTACTGGAGTCCAGTGACCTTTTTTGTTTAACATTCTCCTAACCAAACCTTCTCATCTAATGAGATTCATACTTTATGATGGAATGAGCTTCCTGAGATGCCCGTCTTTTTCTGAGACAAAACAAGGGCCTAAGGTAACTGAACAGTATGGGCAAGTAACTTTTAGATAGCTGTGCGGGTGGGGGAGCCCTGGCACAGGCTGCCCAGAGAGGCTGTGGAGTTTGGAGATGCTTGGAGATCTCCAGAGGTCACCTGGGCATGGTCCTGGGCAGCCTGCGCAGGGTGTCCCTGCTTGAGCAAGGGTGGGACCAGATGACCTCCAGAGGCCCCTTCCTACCTCAACCATTCTGTTATTCGGTAAACATAGATGAGGCGAATTCTACAACAAATTATCTTTTAAGAATGTAAGTATATGAATTTACAATGCTACATATCCTTGAAGAGGTTCTATATAACTTTTTCCTCTATTTATTGAAGACTGCTATTATAATTAGAGTAAAAGCAGTAACAATTTTTACTGTTTGGATTGCTTAATTTTCATCTTACATAGTCCTGCAAGTGTTTGCATTTTTTAAATTGGTGTAAATAGGGGAAAGGCTTTCTTTGGTTACAGATCACATAATGTTCTCTGACTCTTTATTGCTATTATGTTTTTAGTACAATGTTTAAAATGTAAAGAAAATACACTCTACCAATAAATACTCTCCTAAACTCACGTATACATTTTTCAAAATTGTAAAAAAATTTAAAAAGACAAGGATAAAGTATGACTGAAATAAAGTAGTTGTTCTAATCTGCACAATACAAACTAAAAAATATTGACAAAGTGGTAATAAGTTCTTGTTTTATATAAAAGAAGTAACTTGTTACTATTAAATATACAGATTTATACTCTAAGAGGGGGGAAAAACAGGTCAGCAATGTCATACAAAAAGCTACTACACAGAGAAAAGCAAATTACGGGTCTTGAAAGTTTAGGGCTTTTAATAATTTAGTACCTGTGGAATCCAGGCCATGTAACAAGGGAGAACAGATGACACACTGGGAGAATCATGCAGATTTTCTGAAAGTCGATTTCCATCAAAACTGCAGCCTTCCATTTGTAAGCCACTGATCTGCCATGGAAATATGAAATATTGAAACATATATAAAAGACTTGAAACGTTGGTAATGATTACACCGTGCTTCAATAAACAACAATCCTTTTTATTGTGACCAAATTTTTAAATAACAGGAAGCCAATTATTGTAATGTCATGTGTGAGAATAGGAAACATGATTTAAAGGCTCAATCTGCATCATGCTTCAGCGTGAACTTCCTCTGATTTGGATTCACATTCTTTGAAATGCTAGAGAAAAATACCTGTAAATGTCATCACTTATGAAACTGCAGTTGCCTGGCATTAGATTAATGGAAATATGATAGCAACAGCCAAGTCCACAATTATTACCATGTGAGGAATAAGAAAAGAACAATCACTGAAATAAGCACGACTTCCTGCTTGGAAGTCTGAGCATAGCTTTCAAAGAATGCAATGAACTATTACACAGTTTTGCAGAGGGAAATAAATAATATTCAAATAATATGAGAGAAAGTTTTATCTAATACAATTCAGGAGTTCTTAGTTAAAGTATTAATTGGAAAAAAAAGAAATTATTAAGAACCACATATTTATGTAAGTAACTGTGCAATGCTTTAAATATAACATGTTTTAAAGTACTTTTAATAAATGAGTACTTTCAGACTCTGAACTAATTCTTTTTTTTTTTAACTGAAGTCTTGAATAAATTAATGGCAATGATATCTATTTTGGATTTCTTAAAACAAAATCATTATCTGTTCATCATTTTATTTTGGTAGTAAAAATAATAAGTTTGCCAGTATAAATAACAGTAATAGTCAGTTTGGCCTGCTAAAGTGGTAACTTCAATTTTAGTAATAATAAAATTTAACTCAGTAACAACTCTCATGAAGCTTTTCAAAAGGCTAAATCTTAAACTGGAGCAGATGTCTAATGGAACCTACAATCTGAAAATTGCCTGTCTGTTGTAATATCATATTAAAGTCCTGTATTACATACAAAAAAAAAAAATGAAGTGGGTTTTCACCAAATACAAGGATCATGAAGTGGTGCTGGAACTAGGACATACGGTGCTGTTGGAAACTGGATGAGTCACTGTATAACCAAAACAACAGCCAAGAAATGGAGAAAACTATCATTTCCTAATCCATTTTCCCCTGATAGAAATTTTTGGAAATGTACAGGGCACAGATGTGTGATGTTACAATGAAAGCCAGTAGTATAGAAGATGCAATGGAAATACTTTTCTTAGGTAACTACAGAATTCTAAAATTATTTATTAGACAAAAAAGTTGCAGTAAAACAGTAATACAATGAGGGTTAACTGTCAAGCTTCAAAGGCAGTGTCTTCCTCCCAAGTGATGGGTATTGTTTCTTGGTTTTGTTTTATGTTAATACTCTACTAACTGTACAGCAGCTAAGCATACATTCTGCATTTTTAGTAAATAATTATTCTCTTGATTGTAGATAGACTAATGCAGTATTTACTTCAGAAACTTGCTTCTTTAAACTTGTGTTCTAACTCTGGGCCGAGGGCTCTTCCTTACAATGTACAGGATATATATATATACATATTCTAACATTTGCAATTGCATTTAAAAAAAAAAACAATAGGAAAAAAAGCTTTGTTTGGTCCTTGGATGAGACAGTGACTGCAGTAACGTCCTTTGAAGTAACCTGTGCTACATACAGTGTAAGACTCACAGTAAAGCTTTCAAAACTGTGGCAAACCTGACTCATAAGAATTGCAAGAGGTAAGCCCACAACACTATGACTTTTTCTCTATCTTCATTAACTTCTACGATTGTTACAACAAGGCCTCACTGAAATGAATTCATTTTTTCAGACATTCTGTTTGGAACTGCAAAAACATTTTTTCCTCCCTTCAACCTGTTGTCAAAAGCTTAAGATCTTTTCTTCATTGTGAAAGTGTGACTCTCCTCTCCCTTTTCCTGCCAGGTATCTTGTGACCTTTCCTTTGAATCTTCCCTAAGATTTTCAGGTCTGTCACTTTTAAGGTACAGTGTTAACATTTGGTATTTTGTACCATTTCCTTTCAAACTCAAAACCTCTTCACACAGAGAGGCAGGAAAAGGCTGCCTTTATCTAGTAAGAAAAAGCAGTTTGGGTGTCAGTAGTCTTTAATGATAGCCTATATACATTCCAGTACCTTCTCAGTGTTGCAAGGACAAAGAACATGAAGAAAAACATTATAAAGGCACAAAAGGAACAATACTGTACTAACGATTATACTGAGATTTGCCACAGACTTCTTCCTACCGCTCCCGGTTGTTAACTTTGATACATAAGGCCTCACTTTATCATATGCATGAGTCCTAGACTACACTTTATCTCACTACACTTCTGATTGACTGCTTTCAAAGAGCTTATTTATCCCTATCATACAAGTATTAGAAAGATTTATCTCTCATTTTTTCTTTCTGCCCTTCATGCATTCTGCGGGAAGTTTGGTTATGGAGTTTAGTTTGATAAATATGTGTGTTTGGCAATGTTATTGAGGGAAGAATGGTCTGATGAAGAGGTTTTACAATTTATTGTTAGTGTGTTCAAAGGTTTGGCCATCCTGAACATCTCTAAAAGACATTTCTATAGAATTGGGTCACCTATTGAAAAATCTCTTTCTACAGCACACACGTTGCTTCTCTTGATATTGGCAGTTCCTTTGACATTGTAGTTATGTAAAATAACATCGCTTGATCTCCTGGAAAGTTTCAACCAATCATAGAAACTCCTTTGAAGTTGAAGACCAAAACTTTGACTTTGATTCAATATTAAAAGCTACCGGAAAGAAAAAAAATACTGGAACAATGCATTTTCAGATACTGGTTGGCTGAGTACACCCATAGCCACGTTCCCTTTTCTATGATAAATGGTGTAGAGAATTTACAACTACTATGAAGTACATGAATTTTGCAGTATCTACAATTAGCATGTGTAGTATTTTTGCAGTCCAGTTTGGAGTAACGGCTAGAGTTAACCATGGTTTTAAAAGTTTTAATTCTCAAAAAGATAATGTATTTGGCATTTTGCAACTATTAGTACTAGTTTAGTTTTGAATCAAGCTGTTACATGACACAGATGATTCTTTAAAATACATGTGTAGAAAGTGTGCTGATACAAAGTTTTAAAAACTTCAATTCCCCACAACTATTTTTTTCCTTACTATTCAATGCCACAATTTCCCATGAAATTATACAGACTACTGCATAGTTCAGGAAGTCGTATTTTTACTCCGTTACCTCTACAGGCTTCCATCATGAATTTCCTGATATTCTAGATGGAGGTATACTGTAAAAAAAGACCTCTCAGGAAGCCCTTTAATAGTATTTCTGACAATTGCTAAGAGCCCAGCTTTGATATTAATGTTGCTGTTATGTATTTGAACATGATATTCTCACAACACATTTCTGGTTTTCATTATTTATATTAATCCATATCCGGGCTCATAGCATTTACTACCCAGAAAGTCTTTTACCATGTTTCTTCTTATCTTTCATTTTTTTTTTTTTCCTACAATGACAGAAAATGAGATTCTAGTATCAAAAAGAGCGAATACCTGCTTTTGTAAGACAGCGCAATCAGCGCACACAGAAAATAAAAGAGATATTTGCACATCAATTATACTGAAACAGATATACATTCTCAGTACCTTTTGTTAAAATAACCATAAGTGATGTTAAAGAAGGTGTAATTTTTTGCAGATGATTCTAAATCAAATATTCAGCACATCCTACTAGGAGGGATCTACTCTGCATCATACCTCTAAAGTATCATCTGAATTAACACTGATACATTAAGATCAGGTTTGATGTGATAGTCTAGCAGATTACTAGAGCAGTTAGAAACTAAAAGCAAACTAAAAACACCTTACCCCCATCGCCCTCTTCCACCTTCTCCCCCTGAGCAGCACAGGGGAACGGAATGGGGGCTGTGGTCAGTCCACTGCTCTTCGCCCCCCGTGGGGTCCCTCCCACGGGATGCCGTCCTTCCCGAACTGAGCCTGCGGGGGCTGCCCACAGGCTGCAGCTCTTCAGGAACTGCTCCCACACGGCTCCGTCCCACAGGGTCCATCCCCCAGGAGCAAACTGCTCCAGCACGGGTCCCCCACGGGCGGCAGCTCCCCCCAGACCCCCTGCTCCTCCGTGGGCTCCTCTCTAGGGGCTGCAGCTCTGGCCCGGGGCCTGCTCCTGCGGGGGCTCTCCATGGGCCGCAGCCTCCTCCAGGCCACATCCACCTGCTCCACCGGGGGCTCCTCCACGGGCTGCAGCGTGGAGATCTGCTCCATGTGGGACCCATGGGCTGCAGGGAGACAGCCTGCTCCACCAGGGGCCTCTCCACGGGCCGCAGGGGAACTTGTGCTGTGTGCCTGGAGCACCTCCTGCCCTCCTGCTGCACTGCCCTTGGGGGCTGCAGGGCTGCTTCTCTCTCAGCTCTCACCCCTCTCCCAGCTGCTGTAGCACAGCAGATTTCCCCTTCCTTCAATCTGCTCTGCCAGAGGCCCAACCAATGTCACTCATGGCTCAGCTCTGGCCAGCAGTGGGTCCCTTTTGGAGCTGGCTCTGATCTGACCTGGGGCAGCTGCTGGGCTCTGCACACAGAGGGCACCCCAGCAGCCCCACTGCTACCAAAACCTTTCCATGTAAGCCCAATACAACAGATCATTGTGAGATTTCCACCTTCTTTTCCTTATGAAGACAAATTTCAGGACACAAACAAACAAAAAAACTTTGAAGACAAGAAAAGCCTTTTTTCCCTTTTTAAAAAAGGGGGGCTCCCCTCTTCCAGTCAGCAAGAACTTCACCAGACTGCCATGACTTCTCATATATCATGGATAGTGGCTTGGCAACTACCCCCACCAGTTCCTTTAGGACCCAGAGATGTATCTAATCAGGTCCCGTGGACATGTACACCTTCAAGTTCCTTAGCATGTTTTGAGCCCGACCTTCTACTACTCTGGGTGTTCTTCCAGTCCCTGCCTTTGCTTTCCGGGGCCCAGGCCATGTGGCTGGAGCTCTAGCCAGTGAAGACTGAAGCAAAATAGTCATTAATTACCCCAGCCTTCTCTATGTCTCATGTGACTAGGTCTCCCATTTCCTTCCAGAGAGGGCCCACTCTTCCCCAGTCTTCCTTTTATCACCAATGTACCTATAGAACCCTGCCTTATTGCCCTTGATGTTCCTGGCCAAATTTAACTCTAAACGAGCTTTGGCTTTCCTAACCTGATTCCTGGCTACTCAGGCAATGCCTCTGTATCCATCTCAGGCTATCTGTCCAGGGTTCCACTCTCTATAGGCCTTCTTTGTCATTTCAGCTTGGACAGGAGCTCCTTGCTCATCCATGCAGGTCTCCTGGTACTTTTGCCCAATTTCCTCTTTGCTGGGACACATTGCTCCTGAGTTTGGAGGAGAGGATCCTTGAATATTAACTAGCCTTCCTGGTTTATATTTTCATATAAGAGAATGGCTTAAGAAAGAGAAATGAATTCAAGTTCATGCTACTTCAGTAGTATCATCTGAACATCTGACAGGTACCAAGAGGAAGAAAAACATCAGGGTTGGATTTATCTCTGTTTATCGTACAGACAGACAGCTGTATAATCAGGCAGGTTCTGAACTGAAACAGTAAATCAGAATGAGAGGAAAATTTCCAAAGAGAACAAAAACCATTTTTATGCAGACATGCAAGTATGTCTATGCCTATATAATATTAACTATTTACATTTGTAAATGCATACACTATTAGATGCCAGGAAACATTTTGCATTTATTTTTTTATATTCTGCACACAGCTGAAATGGGAACAGATCTTCTTTTGCTTATTAACTGAATTTTCTAAATGGGATAAAATTCTTACCAGTCCTATCGGTGGTAAGAAGGCTATCAAATGAGGAAATAACACTAAAGTATATGGCTGAGATACACAATGTCAAATTTGTGGCCCACTTCACTGAGGATCACATGTATTTAATTAGACCATATGTAGCCTAAGCTAGCAAAAGTAGACATTATTTTTTGCTAAGTTTCCACCTTGCTTTCACAGGACAAAACATCCTGTTGTGATTGCACCATGTTTCATTCTATTTGAGTCCTATGTAAATGTTTGCATTAGTGAATTACACTCTGTAAAAAGCTGTACATTTATTCTAGTTGGAATTTGCTGAAAAAGCATTCCTGCTATTTTGTTACACCTTTTCTTTCAACATTAAAGACCAGTGTACTAGAAGGTCATCTTAATCAAAACTGTTGCTTTTATACAGTGCTATAATCTTTATTAAAGTAGCTAGATTGTGCTCCTAACAACAACAGTGTATAAGCTTATGTCTGGAAAATCTTAAAATAGCTCTTTCCTAAACCCTCTGTCTCCTTGATAACTGTTTACTTAAACTTCCAAAATGTGGCAGGGATTTTAAAAAAAATAAATATTTAACTTCAGGCAATTGACCAAAATTACTATGGCAGGACCACTGCAATTGCATTCTTTCTGCTGTCAGAGGAGAAAAACGGTTATTTCCTGAAAGTGGTTTAGCTGCTCTAAGACCTGAATTGGTACACGTCCTTTCCTTGACAAAATACAGCTGATAAATTAAAATTTCTGATTTAAGCATCTAAATAGATGGGATATAATAAGGCCCCAGCTTCCATACTACAGCATGTGTTCAAGGACTGATGTATTCTGCTGTCTGAATTGTATTTTTTGTGTCCATGTTCCAAAATAGAGCTTCCCATTCTGTAAGATTAGCCTGAATTCTTGAAATGGTATAAACAACACTAATTTTAGAAGGATTAAAATTCATATTGCTTATGTGAACCAAGCTTAATGTGTAATTCAGAGGATCCTCATCAAAGGAGACACGTTTCAGAGAATGATTTTTCTGTATCACTGACACTCTTCTGCCTCTGTTACAGCACATTTTAAATAAGTAAGATGCTTAGAATTTAGCTTTACTAATGCAGAAGTTTGTTCCCAGTTTTTGATGTCCATGTGAGAAAAGATTCATGGAAAGGAATGCAAATGTTCAGCATGGCAAAGGGTTCCAACACCCTTTTGTACATCAAAGATTCAATGTAGCAGTGAAGATACTGGTGAATATGTAATAATACAGATTCAATGAACATAGCTCTTACTGGGGAAAGGAAAATACTCAGAACAAGCAAGTAACACTGACAGGATTCTTACTTTCCTATTATTTCTAAAACCCTGCCATATAAATTTACACATTAACAAAATGATAACTTTCAATACACCTAGATATGAGTGTTATAAAAATATTTCCTCTAATTAACCTTTAATTCTTTAGTTTCCAAGCAGCTACTTCAATCTAGCAACTTTAAAATACTGTAATATTACTTAGTATATGAAAATTCTTTATCCATGCACTTGAGACATTTGACATTGACTTCTGACATTTGTCAAAGGTAGAAGGATGATTTTGAAAAAGTCCAAGCTTCTGGGATCTGAAGTTGTAAGTTAACCTAAAATAAGTGGTCTGAAAAACAAAATTCAATTTTTGCTCACTGCTGTGGACTTAGAAGTCTTGGGTGAATCTGGAACCGCAAAACATGTGATTAGCAAGCTGTCAGACTTATCATAGGGAGACAAAGTACCCTAAGTCTCTTGGTTTAGTTATCTACATGTTGTAGGTGCCTGTTTGATTCTTATTAAATGAGGTGGATAACCATTACTCTTACTAAAAGACTGATTAATTTTCTAAGTGATATTTTCCAGTGCCAACAGGAAATAATTTGAAAATGTTCAAAAGACTGTACTGTATAAAGGACAGATTAGATAATTACAGTTATCTTTTCTGGACTTACAATCCCTTAATATTTTAGAAACATGAAATTCTCATGCATTTTGTATTTATAATTCTGTTTAGTGTCAGAAGGTGACACAGAACTCTGATATCTCCCACAGGCTTGCATCTACCTGCATTATCAGACTAGACAATGAGTCCTGCCACTTGTTTTCTCTCTCCTAATCCTACAGAACTCTGCTGTACATCATCAGTACATAGTCACAAGGTGAGAGTCCTGCATTATTCACTCATGTTTCTGAAAAGAATGCAGCTGTAGCTTTTGTGTTCTTTTTATTTTTGTTGTGCAGATTGTGTGGGGCAAATCTGGTGGATTGCAGCATTGGTGGATAGCAGAAGAGCAATGAACATCATTTGCCTGGTACTCATGCAAAGTATTTGACACTGTCCCCCATGATACCCTTGTCTCTGTGTTGGAAAGACATGGATTTGATGGATGGATCACCCGGTGGGTAAGGAATGGGCTGGATGGTCGCACTCAAAGAGTTGCAGTCAATAGCTCAGCATCCAAGTGAAGATCAGTGGCAAGTGGTGTTTCTCGGGGGTTAGTATTGGGACTGGCACTATTTAACATCTTTGTTGGTGACATGGACAGTGGGATCAAATGCACCCTCAGCAGGTTTGCTGATGACACCAAGCTGTGTGGTGCTATGAACTTGCTGGAGGGAAGGGATGCCATCCAGAGGGACCTGGACAGGCTGGAGAGGTGGTCCTGTGCAAAGCTCATGAAGTTCAACGAGGCCAAGAGCAAGATCATGAATCTGGGCCAGGGCAATCCCAAGCACAAATACAGGCTGGGTGGAGAATGGATTAAGAGCATTTCTGAGGAGAAGAACCTGGGGGTGGTGGTTGATGAGAAGCTCAACATGATCCAGCAATGTGTAATGGCAGCCCAGAAAGCCAGCTGTGTCCTGGGCTGCATCAAAAGAAGCATGGCCAGCAGGTCAAGGGAGTTGATTCTCCCCCTCTGCTCTGCTCTTGTGAGGCCCCATCTGGAGTGCTGCATTCAGCTCTGGGGCCCCCAGCAGAAGACATGGAGGTATTAAAACAAATCCAGAGGAGGATCACAAAGACGATCACAGGGCTGGAGCACCTCTCTTATGAAGACAGGCTGAGGGAACTGGGGTTGTTCTCTCGGCCTGGAGAAAAGAAGGCTCTGGGAAGACCTTACAGCTGCCTTCCAGTAGCTAAATGGGGCTACAGGAAAGCTGGGGACAGGCTCTTTTTCAGGGAGTGCAGTGACAGGACAAGGAGTGATGATTTTAAACTTAAAGAGGGTAAATTTATATTAGATATAAGGAAGAAATTCTTGACTCAGAGGGTGGTGAGGCCCTGGCACAGGCTGCCCAGAGAAGCTGTGGATGCCCCATCCCTGGAGGGGTTCAATGCCAGGCTGGATGAAGCTTTGGGCAACCTGGTCTGGTGGGAGGTGCCCCTGCCCATGGCAGTAGGTTGGAGCTGGCTGATATTTAAGGTCCCTTCCAACCAAAACCATTCTGTGATTCCATGATTCTGTGCTGAACACATCTCTTTGAGCAGTATTATCATGGGCCCAACATTTCCACTGGAATCAATACTCAGAATTCCCTACAAATTTAAGCATAAAACAGGTCCAAAGAGATTTGGATTTAGCCCAAATGACAGTGCCACCTGAAATGCTAAGAAGCTAAACTAATCATTTGAGGATTCATCTGTACCTTGCTGTCTAAGCAATCAGCAGTGACTTCATAGCTGCTGGCTGTAGCCTTAGAAGTGTCCATTAACAAATCGTTGGATCTTTGTCGTATTTAAAGCTAGTCATACCATAGTTCACTTTGTTCTGTTTACTTTCTGAAAAGTCTCCTTTCAGTGATTCAACAGTTGCTAAGACATGGCATTTGACTTACACTTCTATATGTATTTCCCCTTGCTATGTGCCACAAGTCTTTTAACTACTTTCTGGACAATGGATATTAGCTAATGTAATATCAGCTTAAATTTTATATAAGAGGCCGATGAAGATAATGGTGGAAGAATAATTTAAATTCTGAAATTTTAAATAAGCAATCTGACTAGGGAGGGATAAAAATATAACCCCCTTTCTTCTCTGCAGAATTTACTACAGAATTTTTGCACTACAGTTATTGCAGCTGTCTACAATTAATGAGACTTTGTATTCCTGATACACCACTATATATTTATAGTTCACTCTTCTGGAAAGTTTATAGACAGAGGACTTGGACTACGACTACAACTTGGACTACTAATAAAACATCTTAGTAAAATACTACAATACCTCTAATAATCCTTAATAATCCTCTAATATTTTTTTATATATATGCAAAACATTTAGGAGCAAAAGAAAAACAAAGAGAAATACCGCTAAGCACAATACCTTCACTTGGAGTTTGCCTTCCTGTATTCGTCCTTTCCATGATGCTGTAAATTTAAGACTGTCCACTGAACAGCTCATTAATCTGCAAGGGAAACACATATACAGTAAATCTTAGAGACATATAACCACAGAAAATAAAATACAAAACAAAACCAATGTATTTTCAATGTATATCGTAACACAGTTAAGTCTTACTCTGAAGAAAAATACATTATGAATTTTATGTATTAAAAAATAATAATCAGCATTTAAACAAGAAACTCTTAACTATTCTACTTTAGTGCAAGTGATAAAAATGAGATGACTAATTACAGCAATTGACATGATTTGTTGGGTCTGTGTCCTGAAAATAAGGTAACCATCCTCACGATGTGGAGTAAGGGCACATTTGCACGCTGAAGTAGGTAGATTATTTTTCCCTCACCTTGCAGTCTCCTGGCGTAAGGCATTGAGAAATGTGTCTGGATGAAATAGCTCTGAAAGGTCAAGGGTATCTGACAGTAGTTTCTGTTTCTCTGATTTTTCTACCCAGTTCTAAAAGAGAAGAAAAAAAAAGAGGAAAAATGAATCCTGAAGTTATTGCCTGATTTTTCATCATTTTGAGTTGTTGTGGATTTGTCAAATGGTATGATTAATGACAAATTATTATGTAAATATACTGTACTGTCAAAGATGAATATTGATTTCCATTACTTCAAACTGGCAAACAGAAAATTATCACAATTTAAAAGAAAGCTAGGAGTTGTGTAATGTGCAATGCGACTCACCTATTCTAAATAAATAAGCTTCTGTTCCATTCTTCGTACACTGCAGCTTACTTTGTATGATGAAACTTTTATCAAGTTCCTAATAATCTGTTGAAATCCTATTTCACCTTTACTAAAAAGCAAGTTCATGTTTTCCATAAAAATGGTTATCATTACTGTCTTTGCTTTAATGAGTTCAGACAAATAATTGAATTCCTTTCAAGCATGCTTAAAGATTGTCCTTCTCTTTTGTGTAAACTGCATATTAAATTCAAGAAACACTTAGTTTTCAATCTGTAACAAGAGTTTTTGTAAGTAATAGCCAACAATGTTTTTGGAAATCTCTCTGTATTGAGCTGACACTGTCATTTTTAGTGAGTGAAGTTTCAAAAGATGTTTCCGATGTACTAGTTTAAGACATGAATTCACAGAATTTTTGATAAGGTAAAAACTGACCTCTTCTACAGCTGGTCGTAAATGAAAATAAGAGGAGTGGAGGGTATAACTAGTCTCATTTATCTTTACCAAACATGTTGCCCCAACGTACTTTTTCACGCAGCTATCAAGCCTGTCACTATGAGCAGCAAGCCTGAAACTTCACATCAAACAATGCCTTTTGTGCCATCGAGAGAAAAAGACACACACATTGTATCTGACTTTGCAATCTTGATAAACCATGTGTATTAATAAGTGAAACCTCAAATGCTAACTCCTACATTTTCTATTGCATTATCAAGGATGCACTCTGTTCCTAAAAGCCTTGTAACAATCCACTGTCTTCAAAACTAAAAGTGCAAAGGTTTCTAAACTATTTCGCAGCCTTCTTGTAGACCAGGTGGGATGTGGAAGATCTACTCCCATTTTAAAGAGTCTATATGAAATTCTTTCCCAAATCCAGAAAGCTAGGAGGAGGGGAAGGAACCTCAACAAAAAAACTTAAACAGCTCACTATACATAAACCGTATCTTTTCATCAGGGTGGACTATATGCTTTACTGTCTTGGGAAGAAAATTCCAATGATTGTCTGTGTTTGCATTAAGGACATGTTATTTTTCCACTCCTGTAAATATGCAAACAGTAAGTGTCTCTAAAAAAATTACCAATGTACATAGTCAAATCATTACATTTCATTTATTAATTTTCATTTATTTTAAAATATCTGTGTTTGGTATTCAACTTGCAATCAATTAGCACTACCTACCATTTTCTCGTATTTGGCACTCTCATTATTATTATTTTTTTAATAGTTTAATCCTCTAAACACTAACAATGGACTATTACATAACAGTCCACATTCAAAATCTGACATTTTGAAAATTTTGAGTCACATATTGCATATGCTTGGTAAATTTCTTTACAGAGTATACAGTGTGGTATAACTGTGGTACTGTAGGATAAACATTAAGTTACCTCCTTAAGTACCAGTAAGTCATATGCTTCTGCACAGGTTGATACTTATTACTGTCCTGGTTTCAGTTAGGACGGAGTTATTTTTCCTCCTAGTAACTGGTAGGGTGCTATGTTTTGGATTAGGATGAGAAGAGTGCTGATAACATGCTGATGTTTTAATTGCTGCAGAGAAATGCTTACACTAAGCCAAGGACTTTTCAGCTCCTTGCTCTGTCCTGCCAGCGGGCAGGCTGGGGGTGCAGCAAGAGCTGGGAGGGGACAGACCCAGGACAGCTGACCCAAACTGGCCAAAGGGGTATTCCATACCATCTGACGGCATGCTGAACAATATATAGGGGTGGCTAGCCGGGGGGGGCGGCCCCCCCGGCGGCTGGGGGTTGGGCTGGGCATCAGTCAGCGGGTGGTGAGCAGTTGCATTGTGCATCACTTGTTTTGTACATATTATTATTATTATTATTTTCTATCTTAATAAACTGTCTTTATCTCAATTCAGAGCCTTCACTTTCCCGTTTCTCTCCCCCATCCCAGAGAGGGAGGGGGGAGGGCGAGTGAACGGCTGTGTGGTTTTAGCTGCCAGACGGGTTAAACCACAACAAATACTAAGACAAAAAAAAATACTCAGATACTAATTTTCCACGTGCTATCACTCAACATGCTATCACTAACAGAGAAAGATAAAACATGCTCCTCTCTAAATTATCAGCTACTAGAAGATTATGAAACTACTCTAGTTACTGAATATTAGTGAGGCTATGCTCTCATTACACAAAGCACCTCCCAGGCATAAGTGTCTCATTTGAAAACTACTTCACTACATTCTTCGAACTGCTGATAACCTAATTTCATAGAAGCATCTCAGACTGAAAAAATCGTCCAAAATACAAGTGAATATCACACATGCGTTGTGTTGTGGGCTTTGTTGTTTTTGGTGGTGGTGGTGATTTTTTTTGTCAGTATGTCAAACACATCTCCATAATTTTTCCACCATGCACAAAAACTTAATTGGTGACCTTTTTATCTATCACATCACAGCTTATGAGCCTTCAACTCAAATGATTATGAATCAGTTAGGAGATTCTTGCTCTCCATTTTCATTAGCTAAATTTACACAGCTAATGGTTCATCTGCCTGATTTTCCAATGACTTTTTATAACAACAATACCTTTTATTGTATAGCAGTAAATCTGCAACCAGGTTAGGGCAGATTTTGTAAATTGCTTTGTATAATACATGTAGACACAACTATTTCAACTTGTATTTTATATAATCATTCTACTGCTGTCATCAAATAAACTTTTAAAGTCATTGCTAAAGAGAAACACCATCAGGAACATACGTGCCTATGTTCCATCCAACTAAAAGACCAGTATGGGATATATTAATTCTGAACTCATATAGTCAAGTAGCACTAGGAAACTCACAATAGCAAAAACTCTCATTAGATCACAACAGCAAAGTTTGAAATTGCTACTTGAACTGGTCTACATAAAGCAGAGGACATAACTCATTCACATTGTTTAATAAATCTTAAATATTTAAATATTTAAGATTTAAATGTGTTGTGGTTTAACCCCTGTAGGCATCTCAGAACCACAAAGCTGCTTTCTTCCTCCCTACCAGTGGGATGGGGAAGAGAATGAGAAGGATAGGAGCAGAAAACTCATGAGTTGAGATAAAGGCACTTTTAATAGATAGAGCAAAAGCTGCATGTACAGGCAGAGCAAGGTAACAAAGTCATCGACCTGCCTTCCCATCGGCAGACAGTTGTTCAGCCGTTTCCAGGAAAGCAGGGCTTATCACACTTAATAGTTATTTGTGAAGACAAAAAATAAACCATAAATCTAACTGTCCCACCTTCCTCCTTCTTTCCTCCAATTGTTATTGCTGAGCATAATGCCATATGGTATGGGACATCCCTTTGGTCAGTATGGGTCAGCTCCTGGCTGTGTCTCCTCCCATTTACTTACTGGCAGAGCAGCACAAGAAGCAGAAAAGTTCTTGACTCATTTAAGCACTGCTCAGCAACAACTAAACCAGTGGTGTGTTATCACCACTATTTTCATAGGAAATCTAAAAAATACCACCAAACTAGCTAATAGCTAATATAACTCTATACTAGTCAAAAAGAGTAGTAAATAAAAAATGATAATTAAATGTATTTTACAACAACAAAACCAACAAAATATTCTTATGCTTATTCTCCTTTCCATCTTATATGATCACATGACATCATGTTAGAGAAGTGCTATAGTCTCAACAGAAAACAACATCCTACAAAATGGATCACAGCCACATCCACCACCACTGCCTTGAAGACATCCGGTCTTGAAGGGGAGGAAGCTTCAGCTGAGCTGCGGAAAGACTAAGTAATGTTTCTAGAAAAGGAGAACTCCTTAACAGATTAGCTATGGTATCTTCATTTCCCTCTCCTACCCCCACTGCAACAAAAATACACATTGCCTTCATTTGTCAAAATGACTTCTTGGATCTTGGATGGCCATCTACCGTTTCAGTCTGAGGTGCTACTTCCATCACCACTTCAGTAGACAACTTTGCCTTTCCTGTCAGGTAGGCCAAAATAATGCATTTGTCACTTGCCAGCTGGATTACAATGAGAAGACTATCACCAGTACCAAGGTGGTGTAAAACCCAGCTAATCGTCCCTTTGTGGTTCAGGCCATGCCTTCCCAACTGCCTCCTCCCTCCCACTGCCCATAGTATGGTGTTTAGTGGGTTTGCTGCAACTCAGGGTTTAGTTTTCATGTTCAGAACAGCTAAAAGTAAAGATCTAAATTCACTCAAGACAGTATTCAGAATATGAATTAACAATACAGCTTTTGTTCACTGTGTTATATCTGACAGTTAATAAAGTCTGGGAAAATGCATATGAAAGCTGAAATCAAAGCACTATTGATAAATAGCTTTTAGCTGTGAAACAAAATTAAATGAAACCCAAGTCTGTCTTGGGAATGGCATATAAGTTATTTATAAAAATAAATTCCCATTATGTCAATAAATTGGTTTATAATGCTGAAGATCCTAACACTGAAAACATTTACATCACACACACATACAAAAAAAAATCTATAATACACTCTCCTTTTTAACTGTTAAATTAACACAATTTTAATATTTCCCAAATGTTTCTCAAAATGCAACTGTTACATTAAACTAGAATTTAAGTTTGAGCTGTCCAGGACAGATTAATATAGGATATGATGATTAGAAATATAGTATCAAAACTTATCAGCAGTGCCCAAAAAGCTTTGCAAAGCAATTCGTATCAGAATGTTTCAATACTTCAGTTAAGGTGAGTTTCTGTTTTGCATAATAAAATGAATTTATTTATTTATTTATTTTGCCACAATAAATCTGTATGCACAGTCTCAGGTGGTTCAAATACTATTTTTTCACGTATCTTGACATCCAAGAAACATCTATTCCATTTTCAGGAAGAAGTCTTCCTTATCTTCTATAATCCCAAAGCAAACTGAGCACTTCTTACTGAACAGTGGAAGGAATAAAGAGGCTGCCAGATTTTCACATTATCATTTATGCAATTTTAGGCTCATCACAGTACTCCTCAACAATGAATCGAGTACTGCTCCTTCACCTGTTTTAATTCATTCTGATTACATTCTCTTCTACAGTATTTTTCCCTTGCTGTGATCCCAGAGGAGATTTTTTTTGTGTGTGTGAAAGAGAAAATAATATAAATCACTACAGAAGTGATTTCATTTTTGTGCCTATGCAGAAAATTGTATTCAGTATTAGCCAGGAACTGCGTGTAGTACAATTTTGTTTTTCCACTAGTTTTAGAGGGAAAAGTTTTAGATTCAGAGTTACTAGGGAAAAAATGCAGGACCATGGATTAGTCTGACAGCAAACGATGTTGAGTAACTCTTGAGTAGCTGGCATACAACTACCCTTGAGGTAATTTTTCATATGTGAAATCCTTCAGCTATTGTAATTATTCTTTATTAATTGAACACATGAGTACTGCAGCATTTCAGGTATAGGTTAAGGTTTTGGCACACACTACATTTTGAATTGTAAATCACAAGGAATTTAGTTTGGAGACAATTTATTTTTGGTTTTGGATTTCAATATGCTATTTTGGAGCATACAGACCAAAATCACTGTTTTGCTTGAAATACTATTTCTTCATTTCAGTTCGACATGCCTCAGAAACTCCATGTTTGTTCAGGGAGTCTGAATGCTAACACAACAGCACAGTGTAGAACATAAAATTTCTGAGTCCATTAGCATCAACATGCTAGCTAACAACGTGCCAGAAGCAGATGTGCACCAAGGCATGGCTGAGGGAAGCATTAGCAAAGGTGACTTCATTCTAGTTACTGTATTCATTAATTTGTATCAAAACAGGAACTTAACTTTCCAGTGAGTTGTGGATTCCTACATTAAAAAAGAATACCAAACTGATCACCCTGCATAAGGGCTGGGACATCATTCTAACAAGTTGATGCCCAAAATGCCTGCTGTCAGGTATGTTCTACATGACCACTAAAACCAGACTATGGTCCTACTTCTTATCTGCACTGATAAGTAACAGGGCACAGGAGACAGTCACACATAACATTTATCTACAGATAACTGTCCAGACTGCCTACCACAAGGTGAGCGTTAATTCCTTTGCAGAGCTCTGGAGTAGGGATGATGAAGTGTATGCAGTTGTGATGATAGCAGTATGGCTGAACATGGGTACAGAATACTCAGTGTACTCAGCACTGTCAGTGATGGGATGCACAGCAGTAACTTGTTTTATAGTACCACCTTGAAGGCTATGTTATGATAAAGAGAGCCAACAGAGAGCTGCTTCCTTTGCTCTAGTTCATTTCCTCTGGTGAATATCTCACGAGATACAGATTCTCCATTAAGCATGTCCCTCACAGTCCTTGTTCCTCTTCAGAAATAACGACCCCTTGGGCTGCGGTAATCATTCTCTTGGATTTTTTTTTTTTCTATGTGTTTACCAGAGTCATTTGTTTTCTGTTAACACCCTCTCTGGAGGCTGCCAAAATTCAGAGAAAATCTCTCAACCATGCCTGTGTAACAGAACTCTTCTATATGAGTAACTATTAAGCCTGACCATACTCTCATGTATGTACACAAGGATTATCAGACATAATAAAGCAATATAATCAGAAATTGTTTAACTGTGCAGGGTGCATATCCCAAAACACACAACAGTGTATAAGCAAAGAAAGAAATCTATTTTTCTACAAGGAAAAGGAGATCATGGAACAGAAGCTGTGTCAGATGCAGCCCCAGTGTTAACAAAGGAACCACATGGTAGCACAGCCATGTTGTGACACGGCCTCCTGCGACGTACCGTGTTGGCTCATGCTAATGCTGCTCGAACTCCACTGCGCAGAACTCCACAACCTGGCATTCCTGCTCAGACTATCAAGATGTTTGTTCAGCCAAGAATAACTGTGCAAACACAGCAATTCAGATTTTTATATTTTTTACAGTATCACAGAATCATAGAATTGTTAGAGTTGGAATACCTCTGGAGGTTTTCTGGTCCAACTCCCCACCCTCAACGAAGGACTGGGCTGCTTGCAGGCTTCTTCAGTGATATGTTAAGAATGTCCAGTGACAGAGATTCTGGCTCACCTGTTCTAGTGTCTGACCACCCTCACCACAACTTCTTTCTTTCAAATGCCTAACCAGAGTTTCCCTTTTTTCAAATTCTGTCAGTTTTATCAGTAAGCTGATCTTACTGAGTGCCACTATGTATGTCTAAGCAATACGTGAGAAATTTAAAATTTTCAGGGCACATAACTAGCTATACCACCGTTGAATATTTAACATTTATGAGAGACATACAATATTGAAGTGGTACAAATCAAGTGTATGTTCCTTAGAACAGATTTGACATTTGGAAAAAAAATACATTTTTTTTTTTAATTAAGAACCTAGCTGAATCATTAGAGAATCTTCATTGAGGCACTGATTGGATTACCCTTTCAAAAACAAATCACATCACAGTACTGAAAAAAAAAAAAAAAAAAAGCAGCAACCTGTGCCAAAACAAACAAACAAACAAACAAACAACAGCCAACCAACCAACCAAAAAAACCCCACCAAATACCAGACAGTACCTTGTGCAAGATTTGTTGGTGTTACAGTTAAAAATAAGTTTTTAAGTGAAATGTGTAAAAATCTCAAAAGGCATAGTGGAGAGGTTCTAAATTTTAAAATTGCATAAGAATTTACATTGGAAGGGGCTCCTGAAAGTCATGATCAAACCCCTGCTCGAAGTAGGGCAAGCTTCAATGTCATAGTTGGTTGCTCAGGGCATTGTTTACTCTAGTTCCATGTATTTCCAAGGATAGAGATTCTACAACCTCTCTGGGCAACTCAAGCAACATTATTATTATTATTATTTTTGTGCTGAACAGCCAATAACTGGACAAGCTCTTCAGATGTGGTTTCAAAAGTGTAGAACAGGAAAAAATAATAATTGTCCCTGACCTTTAACAGGTTCCTTAAGAATTTTGCATTTCTATGGTATCACGATATCAAGTGTGGCACATATTTTTGATAAATGTATGCCCAATAAGCAAAACATAATTCTATTTTTGTTATTCTAATATTTCTTACTTGATGGATTCTTATGTTAAATATATTCAAACCATCAATTTTTACTTCCTCAGTCTGATTAGAATGAAATACACAAATACACATAACTGAATAAATCTTTTTTTTTTCTAGCCTGATAAGCTACATATCTGAATAATGAACAGTATTTGTTTTAATTCTGAATTATTTACTGCATTTTACCAACTACGTAGATAATTTCAGTTGATTAAATTTATCATACAGGATCATGAAATATTAGACATGGTGTTGAAAATGGGAATTACAGAGAGCCTGCAATAAAATACATTGTCCCTATAAGGAAAATCATATACAACACTATGACAGTACAGACCTGACGGGAATTTTGAAACTCAGGCCTAGATGTAGAAAACAGATTCCTCAGTGGATCATAAATCCTAGTTCAGAGGTGACCATGTGGAATTAAAAATACAAAAATATCACCGCCTGCAAATGTGCTCTTACTCATTCTCCTCCAGGAAGGGCAAACATTCTAAAATATTTGCTAATTATATTATTCTGTTGAATAGACTGAATACTACACTGCTTACTAAAGACCAACAGGGCTTTTACCCTTCCTGCCTTTAAGCATCTCTTAATGGCTAACATGGGGTTCTAACCTTCCCATCACACTTAAGAACTCTTCCTTTGACTCAATGCTTTGTCTTTGTGTTTTTTTTTTCCTCTGTTATGTACCTTGCTGAACATTGAGTGACATAGACCACACAAAGAAGAACACTACTAAGAAAAAAAATAAAAAATAAAAGAAAGGAAAAAAAAATGCGAAGGTACAAAGCAGTGCCTCTGTGTTTATCTGTGTTTTAAAACATAAAGATGATACCAGTGTGGCTAAATGCACCTACAACTTGTACCTGTTGCTTCATTTGAAAATGAATTCTCAAGAGTAAAACTACTGCATGCACAACAGATAAACAATGATTTAGACAAGAATGACTCCCATGAAATTCTGCTTTTCTTTCAGCAACTAAATTCCAAATGGCAGCTCTGGAACTTTAAATCATTTTTTATATTTGTATAGGAGTACAATATGAAACTATGCCATCATTTCAAATTACACTTATATGGAATCTCTTTCAAAAAGAGAGAGATAGGATAACATATAGATACATTTCTGCCTTCCTCCAAAGAAATGTCAAAAAACCTGCTATTTAAGAATGTTGTTTGCTTGTTGAACAGCAATGTTTGTATTAGAAAACTGGCTTGCTTTAGATAAATATATATACATATATAAATATATATCTGCAAATGCCATTTGAGTAGTAGTTATATCATGCTACCAATGATCTTGACTGATTAAAATCTCAAATTAAGAAATGAAATCTGTTTATTTCACCAAACCAGTTCCCAACAAAACATCTACAGTTTGTAAACAAACAAAACAAAAAACCGACCACGAACAAATCTAGCTACCTTTTAGTTTCAAAGCTGTCTTATTACTGTAAGAAAAATATTTCTGTGTATGACTATGAAATCAAAATTATAAATTAAGCAACATAGGATTTTGAATAGATTGCTAATTACTAGTAGACCCAATATGTGTGGTAATAGGTGGTAATCAGAAGAACAAGTTACTGCAACTGAATTGCCTAGAAGAAAGTAAAGCAGATTGAGGGAATGTATGTGCAAATTGATGTATTAGCATGTGTTGCAGGTTTCTCATTTACTAATGGCCAGAATTTAATATTATCAACATTTTGACAGCGTTGAAGAGAGAATCATTTTCACATGCAAATGATAATAACATCTTCTTCTTCCACTTGTATTATAATTAACCTTTTTTTTTTTTTTGCTTGATTTTGTTAGACTAGTCTATCCATTTTATTTTCTTCTTTATATTTTGCAGCTCAGCTTCGGCCACGATGAAGGAAGGAGATATAGTGAAAAACAAGTTATTCGAAACTGAACAATCTACACTTTAATTTCTATCAATTTAAATGCATACAGTTTATTTATATTTATCATTCTGCAAGTTCACATTTCTTCCTGTATTGTGGAAATGTATCTTGCATCTTAAAGAGAAAAATCAGCGAATGCTGTTTATTTTATTAGATTGAATAAAGTATACAAACTCCATCTTTAAATTATATGCATATATATGACCTAGTTTCTTGTAAATTATGGAGTATACAAAGAGTAACTTGCACCCACAGGTGGAAAAAACAAAACACACTAGATCTAGGGGGTTATTTAAACTGAGATATTTAAAAAAGGATAAAAAAATATTTTAATTTCTTAGAATGTGCATAGAAACAATAACTTGCCTTTTTCTTTTTTATGCAACACAGAAGTCTTTTTATGAGCCATCACCTTTTGCAATCAATTTTCTACAGTCAGAGAGCTGAACTACTGTTTAGTGGTATGATAAAGGATGCTGTTCAAACTTCTGCTTACAAGGTAGTATTTAATAATGAAAACAGAATAGTCATTCTCATAAAGCATGCTTAGAACTGAGAACTTAATCAACACGAGTTGAATTCTATTGAAACAGATTGCATTTCAAAACATTTAAGGCTGAAGTTTAGAGAAAAGCTCATAACTTGTGAAAGTCTCACTTAACAGAGGGCCTACATTTCATTACAATTGAGCTTCCATGACTCACAATGAAAGCAAACAGCATGCAAGTAGAGATTTCTTTTCCAATTCTGCTTTTTAAAAACTGTTTTCCCATGCATAAAACCAATAGTTTTTCCAAACTTGGGATAATTCTTGCTCATTGACAAACAAACAAAAAAATAAACATTTCCCTTTAAAACTGCACTGTTTGTAGATTTAGTGTTGAAAACTCCGTGGAGTTGCCAGGAAAAGAATCATTTAATTACAAGAAACAGTGATTTCAGTACCTCTGGAAAGTAAAGCCTGTAACTGGTGCACAGAGAGAAAAAACAACAACAACAACAACAACAACAACAAAAACTTAAGGAATGCTTCCACCTCACTCAGGCACCCATACATGATCTATGAGTACATGAACTCTCTGAACATAAAAATATGCTTTAGCTTTCTTGGAAGCTGGACCTTATTCCAGTCAACAACTTCCTTTGACATATAATAGTTTTGTACTTTCATCTTACATTATGTGGGGCGATTCACCGCAGCCTTCAGACCTCCTGTTTGGACAAATCACTACTATTCTATACAGGCTGCTACTTAATTTACACAGTCTAACTGAGCCAGTAATTGAAAAATGATTGGATGACACAATAGTAGGATCTATTGGAGCTTCAAATTTGCCTACTTCATGAGAGAGAAAGAAAACATCTACATTTTTACTGTGGTCCTATTTCCAATTTTTACCAAGCAGATATAATTCAGAAAAAAAAAAAAAAAAAAACCTTTTAAAATTTTTCCTATCTTATTAAATTTAAAAAAAAAAAAAAAAAAAAAAAGTCCTTTAAAGCTGAATCCTGTCTGATAAATTCTAAACAAAATGAACAATATACAACACTGAAACATGATGAGAACTGATTAAGGCTCATTTTCTTAGCAGATAATGTTGTAAATACCTGTGGTTGTATTTTTGTTTTGATATTTGTGACAATTGAAAAGAAGTCAAGAAAAAGAACAGGAAAATGTTAATTCTTCAGAATAAAGAGGACTCTTCGTACCATTTTGAACTTTGATTTAAAATAATGGAATGATTGGATTTAAAACAAGGTTTCTATATTTTTTTTTTTTTGCATTTGAACGATAGAATACTAAATCTGAAGTATTCTGCACTGTGCAGATACCTGGAAAACAGCTGCTCAAATAGTGAGTGATGAGAGGAACAATGATGAGGTGGGGAATGCAGCCAACATAACCCATCTGAATCAGCTACTCCTAAGATTATAGAAGGCAAACTATTAAGACATTAAGCTATTGTCCCTGCTGCAAAATCCACTAAAGCAATTCATCAGAAGAAACTCTGAAATGCTATGCAAACTAAGCAGGATACTTAAAGGGGTATAAGACTTATGGAGTGCCATGGTAGGTGAATTTGGGGAACACAATTCTGATACTGTACAGGATTTATTACAAGATATTTAGGGGTAGGAGCAAATATGCAAAAAAGGGGCAATCAGAGTGGATAAGGAATGGAAAAGAATGGGATCACCAGAGTTTGTCCTGTCCTAACCTATCCTATCCTATCCTGTTCTGTCCTGTCCTGTCCTATCTTAAGCTCTAACTTAATTATTTTTTGTGCAAGTGTATTTTCTGTTTGCAGAGAGGGAACCCACTAACAAACTTCAAGCCATAACAGCCAGTAAATAGGATGAGAGGTCTGGGAGCACCTCTTGCCCTCCTTCTGCTCACAGAGGCTACCCCTGCAGGCCCCCCTGCTACCAAATCCTTGCCACACAAGCTCAACACAACAGAACATATGTTTAAAGGATTCTGCTCTTTCTTCAAATGTCCAGGACACCAGCTCAGCATCCTTTTCAAAGATACAGTCTCTCATAATGTAAAGTATTAACAGAGATGTTATTCATGTGCAGTGAATTACTGTTCAGCCATAGTTTTTTTTTCTTTTCTTTTCTTTTCTTTTCTTTTCTTTTCTTTTCTTTTCTTTTCTTTTCTTTTCTTTTCTTTTCTTTTCTTTTCTTTTCTTT
>CM021731.1:192242132-192270230 GCA_011075105.1 Heteronetta atricapilla
CTTTTTTTTTTCTTCTTTGAAGCAGCATTCCCTTGCTTTCCCTTCTCTTACATTTGCTTTGCTGTTATGGCAACAGCTGTTCAAACAGACCCAGATATATTTTTTTCCTCCCTCATATCTTTTAGTAGGTCACAACACAGAAAACCAGGCCCTCTGGAACTAAAATGCAAGACTAGTATATAACGAACAAAACATTAGCAGGCCAGCCCATGTATTGCCATTGTGAACAGTGCAAAATTGTGCTATAGAAATTTCTAAGACAAGTCACCACAAGAAAGACTGATAAGTAAGGTGTTGCAATAAAAACAAAATGTTGTAAACCAAATAAATCCATTGCATAAATTTGAGCTTACAGCTGTAATATATATTCAAACTTATAATTTGTAAGATACAGTAAGTTTTAATACTAATTTAACTATTTAGTAAGTACTAGATTCCTAGAATTTTTGTAAGACTGGAGAAAAATGAATGGATCCAACAGTAACAAATGCAGTGAATAATGATTTCAAAACATCTTCCACTGGGAATTCCCATGTCAGTTTAGACTTACCTGGTGTTTCAAAAAAAAGCCTCTTTGATGCTCACTTTTATCTCACTTTTTTTAAAAAATTATCACTAGCAGCCTCTCTAAATACTGTCCCAAATTTAATACATCTTCTCAAAGAAATGAAGAAATTTAACTAGATACAAAAGAAAACTGTTTTCTCTCCCCATTCTATTCCTCAGAGTTTATGTGCATATCATCTACTGCATTAAGCCTGATTTATAGGCTGGTCCTGAGTTCTTTAATTCAGTGAAAATGGAAAGGACTTGACTTCTTCAGTCTTCTAACAACAGATTTTCTGCCTGTTAGTGGTGAATGAAAAATGAACCTCTTTGCCTAGATGCCTTGGGTGTGAAAGAAGCATCCTGTGTCCCTTACCCCCAGAATGTTTTCTAGTAGTTTTACCATGTGAAGTAGCTTTCTAGTAGCTTTAGCACCTGAAGGGTTCAAAACCTCATATGACTTGGGTATTCAATTTACCTTTAATTGATCAAAAACTCAAAAGTATATTAAGAGTTCCAAAACACAATGTCATTCTACTTCAAACAGTAAAAGAGTAGCAAAACAGTAAAAATGTTATACTGAGGAGTCAAACTGGCATTGCAATTAAATATTAATACTACAGATTTCACTTGGAATGGGAGGGGGCAGTATTATATTATTAGTACTATATAATACACACACATTTCCATCAAAACCTTTCATAACTTCAGTATTCATAAAAATTTCCTTGATTAAACTCTACAAGTAATATTTATGATTCTTATGTGAAACAGTCTTGATTCTCTGTGTATGCTATAAGCCTTTTAGCAGCTGTCCAACCAACCGGCCATCCAAAGTAAGAACTGTTTTACAGATTACTTAAAAAATGCAGAGTCCAGAAGAATGAAATAGAATATTTCATTTTTAAAATAAAGCCTTGTTCAAAAAAGAGTTGTGGTGGTGTGTTTTTTTTTGTTTGGTTGGTTTGGTTTGGTTTTCAGAAGAAGTGAAATTAAGCTCTGTATTTAGCTGTTCGAGGAACAAAAGTATGTTTCAAGTTGTTGACCTGAAACATTTTTTTTATGTTGACATTCTTCTCACATTTGCATGGGACTGTTTATTGCCTCATAGTATCAGTAGCTCTGAGTGTCTTCTCTCTCTTCTCCCTTCTGGTGATATCTATAGCTATGAGAAGATACTGTCTAAAGACTGGGAGAGACTTAATTTCCATTTTTCACTGATATGTGGTATTGCTGAGCTACAACCACGTACCATGAGAGGCAAACCACTGAACATATTAAAGATGCCACCATGAGGAAACTAGAACTATAAGAACCACAAATAAATCACTGTAGACAGACAAGATGAAACAGAATTTTGTTCAATGTCAGCATTGCTAGTTTTAATGATTCAGAACACTTCATTTTACAAGACTATTCAATACACAAAATTTCCACTCTAATTTAGAGGAAAAGCTAACATCCAAATATCAGAACTTCCAAATGCTAAAAATCATCTATTTCCTTCAGCACAGTCACCAAAGCATAATATAACGCAAAGATGCCTATGTAGCATTTTGTATATACCAGTTTGTTCATTTGTTTATGTAGGACAATTTCGTATTTTTAATAAAATCTTTTACTGAGTGAATTCAGATCTGAGAAAATGAAACACCTGCTATTTTTCTGCCTGTTGTTATATAATGCTCTCAGAACATCTCTACACTTCTATAAATTCTGCTATAACTATTCTACCATCTGGTCTATATTTTGGGTTCCTCCCCATCCCCGCTCAATTTCAAAGCAGATGCTTTTATTTTTCACACTGGCAGCAAACATCTTGACAAGGCAGCCTTTAACTAATGCCCTAAGTATAGACTTACTGCATCCTTAGTAGATGCAAATATTCGGTACCACTTTCATATTTCCATGTCTCCTTTTACCTCTTGAAGTACTAAATCAAACTGTATCAAATGGTGAAGGTAGAAGTTACTACCTTATAGTGTATAAAACAGAGCAAGGTATGAGTAACTATGAAGAAAAATGTGATGATGGAGTCGGTTATATAAAACTAAACCAATCCAAAAAATGGGGCCTTAATTTTAATATAAATCTGAAGATAATTTTCAGGATGATGAGAACATCTATTTCCCTTTATTAAATTCCTGAAAAACTAAAGTTATAGTTAAAAAATGATTAATTACATTTATAAAATTAATAATGAAAAGTCAGAAAAAATGAAAGATAATTAAAAAATGCTTAAGGCTAATCAAAATCTTGGTGTAATAAGCATAAAAATGAACTGGAATAACATTTAAGAAAAAAGATTATTCAACTTAAATGCTTAATTAGAAATAATCTACATTCCCTGGTAAAATTCAGCAAAAATAAAAACACAGAAATTCAGATGAGATCTGACTAGAAGCTTGAGAAGCATAACAGACTGGTTAAGAAATGCTTCAAATAAAACAGTATTATATATTTGACATCATAAAATCATATCAAAAAGATAATAGCCAGTATCTGCTCATCTGCCACTATTTTCCGGTTTTGCTAACAGAAAAATTAACATAATTTACTGCTTATGAATACAATTAAATATCTACTGTAAAAGTCTGCCATAATAATCTGTCCCTCCCTTAACAGTAAATAGGTGTTTAAAAATTGTAAACAATTTAATCATAGCAGCTTTACAGAAAAACAAGTAATTCAAATGCCCAGTATTGACAGCAGTTTGAACAATAAGAAAGAAATATTACTATCACAGAAATAAAATACAATACATTGTTAATAGTTGGCTGGAGTAATATATGGAAACTTTTTGAATATGCTTGCTTGAAAACCATCTATTGCTGTTGCTTAACAGTAATTTCATCCTGTTACACTCCGCTACATTATCTGCACTTTGTACAGGGACGTGTACTGCACACAAAACCTTGTGTTCTGATCTTAGGTTCCTATTTAAAGAAAACTCACAGAGGTAAAGAAAATCCCATGCTACTTGGTCACAACCAGATAAAGCTAGAAGTCATTTACTGTGAGGTACTGTTGGAAGATCATGAGCATCAGTGACACAGAGTCAGAACCAGAAACAAGGGATGCTTTTTCTTCTTTGATAGTAATGAATATAATAGTCAATCAAAAGACCTAGGGGACTATGTCCCAGTTTGAATATACGACCAAGTAATATCTGAACATGCATTATCACTTATTGCTATACATTTTTACACTTTATTGTTTATAATTTGAGCATTTTTGAGTCTGAGGAAAACATTAAGAAAAAGTAAAGCCAAATGAAATGGTTTGCATAATGAGAATCTTATGAATACTTTGGAAACATCCAAATCAATAGTTTCTTTAGAAAAAAGTAAGGCCCAGAAAACATGTTCCCCTCTAATCTTCCTTCTAAATATGACAGTCAACATTAATGTTCACAGAAATATGTTTCATAGACAAGACTGTATTACTAAAGGTCAAAGAACTGCTTTCTATTTTTCACCTGTAGATAATAGAAGACCTTTCACTCCTGAAGAAACTTTCCTCTATCTATACATCCACAATACGGAAATATGTTTGCTTTGACACCACCCCTCATGGCATTCTTCTAGATAACTTGCCCAAGGTTCACCTTACAAATCTGGCTGGCAGACGATCACTATCGGTGCTCCCCAGGGCTCAGTTCTAGGCCCAGTCCTGTTCAACACTTCTATCAGTGGTCTGGATGCACAAGTGGAATGCATCTTCAGCAAGTCTGCTGATGATACTAAGCTGGGAGGTACTCCTGACTCTGGAGGTATGAGAGGCCTCACAGAAGGATCTAGATAGACTAGAGCATTGGACAATCATCAACGGCATGAAGTGCAACAAAAGTAAATGCCGTGTTCTGCAGCCGTAACAGAATGGTGCCAGACAGATACAGACTGGGAGATGAGAATGGAGAGCAGTTCAGAAGAAAGGCATTGTAGTATGCCCTAGAAGCTAAGAGGGCAAACTGCATTGTGGGGTGCATTGAATACAACCTGGCCAGCAAGTCTGAGCTGATTCTTTCACCATATCTAGTGGCCTCACCTTGAATACTGCGTGCAGTTCTGGGCTCCACAATATAAAAAGGATGTTAAGGTGCTTCAGAGCATCCAGAGGGCCACAAAGCTGGTCAAAGGGCAGAAAGGCATGTCCTGCGAGGACAGGCCGAGGACCCTTGGGGTGTCCGGTCTGGAGAAGAGGAGGCTGAGAGGCAGTGTCGCTGCTCCCTGCAGCTCCCTGAAAAGGGCATGTGCAGAGGGAGGTGCCAGTCACTGCTCCCTGGGAACCACTGACAGGATGTGTGGCAATGGCACAAAGCTGTGCCAGGGGAGGTTGACTAGACATAAGGAAAAAATTCTTCACTGTGAGGTTGGTCATACATTGGAACAGGGTTCCTAGTGAGGTGGTTGATTCCCCATGCCTGTCAGTGCTCAAGAAGCATTTGGATAATACCCTCATTATTATGCTTTACCTTTTGGTTAGCCCTGATGAAGTGGTCAGCCAGTTGGACTTGATGATCTCTGAAGATATCTTCCATCTGAACTATTCTAAACTAAATTCTCAAAATTGTCTTCTTCATTGTCAGATTCTTGACTGACAAAGTTGTTGTCAGACTCTACACTGTTTATTATATCCCCTTGTAAAACTGGGGGATGCAGATGTTATCTTTATTTGCTTTGAAAACTAGTTTTCTCTTAATTTCTACATTACCTCTATTGGAATTGCTTCTCTTTATACATGTTTCTCCAGCAGAATGTGCCTTTACTTAGATACACCCAAGTATCCTTTTGTCCCACAGTTCATCAGAAAGACTAATGACTAAAATCTAAAATGCAAGTCTATTGTGAAGTAAACAATACCATTACTCTATCTGGTAAACTCTGTGTGTGTAAAGTTAATGACTTCAAATTGTTTTGTCTGCTGTCTTTACATATCTCTTCCATCTTCACATTTCAACATGCCTTTTTATACAACTTCTAAAACACTTTCAGACTCACATTTGGAACGGCCTACTGTAATGTGATGTCCATTATATACTGTGTCCTGAACAGCAGCATACAGAGGTAAAATGACTCTTTAAAATTACCTGTATAGCAAGTGCTCGAGCTACGAGACTTCTGAGATATTGTAAAGGATCTTCTGGACCTTCCCACTTGCTTTGCCATGCGAGGGGACACTGAAATAAAAAATATACTTACTGAAAGTATCTCCAAAATTATTTAATTTTAATCTAGCAATCTGAATGAAACCAAATCATCTGGAAGTAAAATATTTCTACAAAGAAAAAAAGCAATACAAGTAATACGATCAAAGCATATAACCACTAAGAGGAAGGTCTTATTTTTGCAAATTCTTTATGTGGCCCATAAAGACAGAGAGCTGATGGAGAACTTACAAGACACTCTACTATTCAAACAAGAAACATCAGTAGATTGCACAAACACTTCAAAAAGGCTTAAGTTTGTCATTTTTCTAAAGTCATAATATGATCTTTCCAACTGCAGCCATGCATTCCCATTCCTTTGCTGCTGACTCCTCATACAAGAACATGCAGGTGTGTGGCTCTGGTAAAGTGAATCTTGGTCTAATTCCTCTACATGGTAGCTTATTTATGATCTTAAAGTGTTTGTAGAAAATGATCCAAGAACAAAATCCAGAAAGATCTTGACACACAAATTTCTATTTGACTTCAAAAAGAAAGCCTTACATGATTGTTCGGTTAGAATAAGAATAAAAACATTAATTATACCAACTCCACAGGAATCTGTAAAGAACACTGAAATTAACGCTGCAAGATTCTTCTGCTTAAAAGAGAACTGGTGTAAATCATTACCTGGTGAATACTGCACAATACTCAAGATGTTGAACATCTCACTTTATACTGGTTAACATTTGCAGCTGCATTTTCAAGGTGGTTCCCAATCTAACTTTGTTCAATATATCAGGAAACACCGAATTGATATTTTGGAGGGATAAAAACACACAAAATCTTTAAGTACATTTTTGTAACAGTGATTGGCTTCATGGTTCCTGCTGCTTCCAATTTAAATGTGTAACTTAAGCACACAAGGAAGCCATATTCTTTCTCAGTAACAAGAAATGTAACTGTAAATACTAGAAAATGGCCATTACATGTATCATTTGCATTCACTGTGACTTGAACTGTAGCACCAATTTCTACTACACAGTCAAAACGTGTTTAAAAAGGCAATGAGATTGCTAACATAAAAATGTTAATTTATTCAAATTGTACTGCCATTTTGCTCACAAATGCTGTCTTGTTGATCTAAAAAGACTAAGAATGTAATTATTGTTTTAATTAGAAATTTGATAGATCAACAAATACATAACAATATTTGAAACAGTACTTGTTCCACACATGAAGATAAACAAAATATGTTAGTAGGGATTACTTTTCATTGTAGGGGCAGTCTTAATATTAGCATCAACACAAATGACAAACTGCTGCAGGTGAAAAAAAACACTGAGTTTTACATTAATGTTTGACTATCTTGTATTCCAATTATTTTTCTATTGGTGACAGTATGTGTAAATTTGCATTCACTAATTGTACTTGTTTATAAATGTAACCAGTTTGATATCAGAAAACATGGAGAAAACGTGCAAATTTTGGCTATTTTTCTCATATATGAAGAATATAGGGTGATATGATATTTCGATATGATAGCTGCATCTTGTCTAGTGTGATATGGTAATAATCCATACTGAATAAATGCAGAGTGCAAATAGTGATTATGACTGCAGTACAACTTACATTTTAGGAAACTTTAAAAGTGGAGAAAAGGGACAGATTTACATGTTTTACTGGCTAATATATTCGACTTATCTAGCACAATTTGGTATTTGAAATGGAAATACTATTTAGCAACTTCTAATCTTATCGGATTTATTCTTAAGAGAAAGCTTGATGAAAGTATAATAGACTCATAAGCTTCTGCAAATACTTGAAGCCACATTCTTCTGTGTTTAATTCAAAAAAAAAATGTGGTTCTGTTAGTAAGTACATTAAATATATTTATATATATATAACTCACACACACACATATAAACAATCTTTATACATACAGCTAATTGAGGGCTTGTTTAATGGATAATCCTTTTTTTTTTTTTTTTAATATAAAAAAGCATTCTGAAAACCCAATGTCATCCAGATAATGAATTTACTTAGCTCCAAACAACATGTAGCTTATCTAGCAACAACTCATCAACCATAAAAGCTGCACAGCACATATGCCTAAATTCCAAACCTGTAAAACAGCTTTGTTTAAATATTCGAAGTTGCTTATGACTGCTTAATAATAGCTGTTTGTAATGTAGACAGCCATTCTTTAAAGACAAAAATAACCTGCTCTGTACAAAAAATGTTGAATATCTTCAGACTGCAATGATCCCTCATGGTACAGCTGAGAATCAATTTTGAACTCTGAAGTATAATCGCCACCTAAAAGATCCATAAAAGAATAGGAACCTCTGGAACTCACTAATTCATTTTACAGTGATTATCGATAAAGGAATTTAGAGCAAATGGTGACATGAAACTATTTACCAGAATTTTAAGTTTCCTTGTTTATTTTTTTTCATTGCTTATAATATAAATTCATTAAAAATTACTTACCTTCTGATTTAGTAGAGCATTCGCTAGTCTTTGTACTTCAGGACTCAGTAATGAGGTACCTCTAATAACTTTACTTAAAGAAGCAAGTGACTGATGGACACTTTGCACAAGGCGAATGGCACTGAATTGTTCAAGAGTAATGAATGATAAGATTGGAGATGCTTGCTGCTCCACGGGAAGAGAAACCTTCTGATGAATCAGGTTAGAATTCTAAAAAAAAACATGTGATAGCCAGTTAATGAATTCAGAGAAACTATTATGTTATATGCTACATATTCTTTGTTAATTCATAATAATTCAAATGACTTTATGTTGTGTTCAAAGTAGTTCAGACATTATTCTTTGTTTTTGGATCAAAACTATAATAATGCTTTCAATACTGTCCCTGAGACATTAAGTAAAGGCACGATACTTCTCAGACAATTCTGTCTACCCTATTACTTTAAAAGTACTGGGATTCCTGAAAATTCTTCATTTAGCTGAATCACTGCTTTTAGTATGTGTGGTAATATTTCAATATAATTATCAGTAGTGTACTCAGCGTAACATGACTGCACTGAGTACTATACACCATGTTGCCAGATATAGCTCTCCCTTTGATGAGACTACACACTGATTGTATAAATTATGACATGTAAAGCAAAGAACTCACACACTTCCTTCCAAAACTGGTTAATTGGATCAATGTAACTCTTAAATACAAGATATATACACAGCCATATAGTACTTTATTTTAGGTACATACAGTCCTATGTTTTAGGTGCATACAGTCATATATATTTATTTTTCTTTTCATGTTTCATTTATTCTCGACACCTGACATTATCTAGATATAGAAGGAAAGTTTTTACTTAGAAAGTTACATATGGTAACAGGAAAATGAAAGCAATCTTTTTTATAATTAACATGTCTGCATGAGAGAAGTGGAAACTTCAGTTACACTTCAAGACAAATCCTATCCTGTGTGACAAAAACAGAACCACTGATATCAACTGATCAGCAATTTTAAGAAGTGCCATCTAGTAAGTTATTCATCAAACATTAACAGATAAAGAAAAAAAAACAACAACCCCTCCCCCCCCAAACAACTGACAGACAGAAGCTACGCAGAGAAAGCTCGGTTCAAGAGAGCTTTTCTGTGACTCACACAGTTGAACCTGTGCTGCTAATAGCTCTCCAGGTACTTTCTGGAGAGGGTGCCCCTTCCTCTCAGTCTTTAATTTGATCTCCCACCTGCCACTGATCCCCTGTACTCCTCTGGACTTGTGATGTGCCCTTCATGGACTGCTGTGATGGAACTGGGAATAGAAGGGTAGTACTAACAATACTACTAATATGGCAGGGTAAAATTAGGGCTCCCCTACTTGCCACTGTCTCCCCGTGCTCCTTTGTGGGTGGGTGATGTGTTTTATCCTATAATTTAAGAATTATTTCTCCTTAATACTGTATTTTTTTAAACTTGTAATTTAGCAAATTATTGTTAAGCAAATGTAGTGGCAGAAATTACTCTGGTACAGTTTTCTAAATGTCTTGTTGATTTTTTTTTCTTTAATTGTGCATTGAAAGCACAAGCACTAGCAAAAACAATACTAAAAAGTAGGAATAGCAGTGTAGAAAGTTCAGTATCAGTTGGAATGTGTTGTCTTATCTGCAGTTACAGAGTAACAGCAGGTATTTTAATGAATTAATATAGTACATAACAGCTTTAGAACATGTGTCTATTTCACTGAAAAGAGAATATAGCAAGTTTTACTGAATTTCCACAATCAAATATCCACTATCTGAAAAAAAAAAAAAAAACCAAACAAACTTAAAAAAATAAACACTGTACAGGGTGACTAAAGAACTTAATCAATCTTGAAACAGTTAAACTTCCCTCAAGCACAACCAAACATAGCAGTGATAAGGACTTTAGTGGGTAGAGTTTCATGGCTTATGCTACGAAACAATGTATATAATCAGTTTATTGTATTATATTGAAATATTTTAAATAAGTATTTTATGAAAAAAGCTTACATAGTCAAATTGATGTAGCTTTTGTTTAGAAGACAAACATTTTATTTTCAAACCTAGCTTCCATATTACATACAAACTGCAAATACTTCTGATATAGTATTATGCATAAAACCTGAGTAACTAAGACTTTGAGAGGTACTGCTGCTTTCATTTTCATGCTGCCACTTGTATTACTTACTAATATTTCATTAGAGCCATTGAAAATATAATTTACTCATTAATTCAAAAGGATGATACCATTTTGGAAATGTTAATTCATATGCAGATTACATAAATATATTTTAGTATGTGTTCTGAAACTGCCAACTAGTTGTGACAAGAGGCTGCACTGAATTGCATGGAATTTAAATCTTTATTGGAAAAGTCCAAGTTACAAATGGGAAAAAAAAATCTTAGCCTAGGGGAAAAAGTGTTTTGCCATTTCAATTTTTAGTAATTTATTAAAGATAAGATCAGATTTTACTTTCTGTGAACTATCTCTCCTAAAAATTAGCATTTTTCACTTTTATTCAGATTAAATGAACTTCTGAATTGTAACTGAGCATCTTGCTTTCCAGAACACATGGTATGTTTGCCTGCAGCATCCCAGGCCCTCTAAGTTTGACAGAACTTTCATGTGCTTTTCATTTGCTCAGTCTTTCACATATACCGTCTTCGTTCATGAAAAGCTTACTAAAGCAGGAGTACTATAAGTTCCTCAGTACTGCCCTTCACATAAGTCTCCTATGAACTGCATATTCATTTCATAACTCTTTTTAATGATTTCTCCTGGGAATTTGTTAAAACAACCAATCTGTCATTTTTATATCAAAATTAAACATGAATGCCAATATCAGCTTATACATTTAATATTCTATTACATTCCCTTAAAATCCATTATGTATATAACTCACATCAGCTTTAAAAATATTCTCATGACCTGCCTGAAAATTAAGATGAAGAACTTCTGAAGTAGAGCGCTCTTCCTAATCATAAGAAACTTGAAGATAGGTTCTAATCTTTAACATTAAAAACTGTATTATGTTACCAATATTAAATTAGATGTATTTTGAGAATTGATCATTTTCCCTTTTTGATTTCTGTACTTGTTACTACGTCTGTGCAATTTTAGTTTTCATATAGTCTCATGTAAACTGCTCTAAGCTTCATTACCTTCATAAACTCAGCTTTTTCAAACTCCAGGATGTTCTGAAAACTGCCCCTCAGAAATGCAACAAATACGATGAAAATACATTTTCTGCATTTGATTAGTTCTGTGTTTGATTCTAAAATTCAGTTTTGTTGGTGGTGTTTTTTGGAATCTGCCACCGGTCTTTTAATACACCTATTCTGCTTCTTCCTTCCTTTGCTGAAAATACCCCCCCAAAAAATGACCCTATATTCCCATTTTACTGATTTTCTTCGGTGAAAAAAAAAATGCCGCTCTTTTGTTAAAGCTGAGGTTCCTAATCATTTAGATAAAACAGCAGCAACCCATTGATTTTGAAAACTTCTTTTGCAATTCTCTTGCAGCATTATGTAACTTTACGAAAATAATTGATTAACCTTCAAGTTACAAATGCAAAGGCAGAACAGATGATGATTGTGGCAATCATGACAGCTTATGATCTTCTATTCAGCAAATATCATTTTGAAGCAGTTTCAAAATTTTTAGCATGAGTGGGCCGTTTAACTTTCATGAAGGCACAGAAACATTTCCCTGAAACAAGGCAGAAAATGCATCCACCTTGCAAACAAATTACAGCCGTTCCTCCTAACTCTCTCTGTCCGTGACAGACAGCCATTTGGACATGATGGAACACTTACACAGCCCCACTTGCAGCCCAGTTTGTGCTTCCCTGAAAACTAAAATATGATTCCTGCATTATGTTGGACAGTGATGCACACCCAGTTATGTAACAATTAAGTGCTTATACGGGGCCTGGGCTACACTATCATGGCAGAAGGCTGTGTGGGAAGAGAACAGACACCAGGACATTAGGTGGGTGAACTACTCTGATGGCCCTGACCTGGCCAACAGGCTGTAGTGGGGCATCACGCTACCAGTTTTGGGACCTGGACTGTTCAGTGTCTTTACCAGTGACATAGACAATGGGATCGAGGGCACCCTCAGCAAGTTTGCAGATGACACCAAGCAGTCTGCACTGAGTAGTGCAGTCAATACAACACAAGGAAGGGATGGTATCCAAAGGGGCCTGAACAAGCTAGAAAAGGGGGCCCATATGAACTGAATGAGGGATGTTCAGGCTGGAAAAGAGAAGGCTCCAGGGAAAACTCATTGCAGTTTTCAGTACTTAAAGGGGGCTTATAATAAAAATGGAGAGTGATTTTTTGGTCAGTCAGGTAACGATAGGACAAGGGTGAATGTTTTTAAACTGAAAGAGGGGAGATTTAGATTAGATGTTAGGCTGCTCAGAGAAGCTGTGGATGCCTCATCCCTGGAGGTGTTCAAGGCCAGGCTGGATGGGGCTTCGGGCAACTTGATCTCATGGACATGTCCTGTCCATGGCAGGGGGATTGGAACTGGATTATCTTTAAGGTCTCTTCCAACTCAAACCATTCTATGATCCTTCAACAGCAAGGAAGATTTGTTTTAAATTTTGTGTAACAACTGTTTGACAAGTTATTTAGCGATGCCTTCATTTTGTTCAGTAAATAATCTTGAATGCAACCTTATACTGAGCATCTGAGTGTTTTGTGGGTTTTTCTTGTTTTTGTTTGTTTGTTTGTTTTTAACTTAATGGCAGGAGAGTATAATTAATGGAGAGTATAATTAATTTGATTAGTGTTAAACTGTTATTAAATCATGCTGAAAGGCACTGCAGAAGCAGTTTTAGGACTGTATTTATTACCAGGGTATTCTCCAACAGCAAGAATAAAAAAGGGTATTTTCAAATGAACCTAACATAAATGCAAATGTCAAGAGATTCTGCATTAGTCCCAAACAGCTAAATAGAAAGGGACAGTTAACTTGTGTAACTTTGAACACATCAGTGCATTGATTTGAACATGATTATAAGTATCTGTTTAATTTGAAGTAAAAATCAATGAAAAATTAATTCCAGAGTCTTCATCCTGGATAGATTAATAAACCATTATGAAAGAGAGGCAACTTCAATGATTCTGTTGCTATGGATGGACTAAAAATAATAAACTCCCCATCTCAACAGTTGCAGACTGAATAATTGGCAGCTACATTTAACAGGTCTTTGTGAAATGTATGGCACTAATAGGAAAAACAGCCTTTCAAATTTCCAGAAATATTTTTGAAAAAGCTAAAGCATTTAAGATCTCATCTCTGTATTAATATATAATAATGATTTCCTATTCCAGAATATCTAAAATTTTCAAAGCATATTTGCCATTTTTGCTCTGTTTCTGTGAGATAGCTCCGAAAACTGAGCAGGAAGGATTGCTATTCACAGAATGACAAAATCGAAGAAACCTCTTGAGATTATCTAGTTCAACCCTCTGCTCAAAGCAGGGTCAGCTACAGCAAGCTGCCCAAAACCATGTCCAGTCAGATTCTGAGTATCTCCAAGGATGGACACTCCACAGCCTCTCTAGGCAGCTTGTTCCAGTGTTTGATCATCCTCACAGTACAAAAGTTTTGTCTTGTGTTTAAATGGCATTTTCTGTATTTCAGTTTGTTCCCATTGCCTCTTGCTGTGTCAGTGGGTATCACTCAGAAGAGTTTGGCTCTGTCCTCTTTGCTCCCTCCCAACAGCAGATACACAAACTGATAAGATCTCCCTGAATCTTTTCATCCCCAAGGCTGAAATTTCCAGGCTCTAATTTCTTCCTCCCATCACAGATCCTCAGTCACCTTCATGGCCCCAGGAAACCCTTTGAAATGGTTTCCGGGATTATTTGCTGAAACACCTTCCCAGTGATCAAGGTAAGACTAACTGGCCTGTTCTGGATTCTGGATTCTCCTTTCTGCCCACTCCTTCACAAGAGTAAAATTTCCTTTCTTTCAGTCTTCAGAAACCTACAACTATCACCGTGATCTTTCAAAGATAATCAAGAGCGGTCTCACAGTGGAGGCAGCCAGATCCCTCAACACTCATGGGCGCATCTCATCAGGGTCTGTGGACTTGTTTAAATGCAGTTGGTCTGAACATTCCCTAACCTGATCCTTCTCCACAAAGGTTAAGTCCTCCTTGCTGTGTACTTTCCTATCACTTTTGGGTACCTAGGATTGCTGATGGTTGAACTCACCAGTAAACAGAGGCAAAGAAGACACTCAGTACTTCAGCCTTTTCCTTGTCCTTTGTGGCCAGGCCCTCATTCCCACTTAAGTAGTGGGCTGATACTTTCCCTAATCTTCATGTTATTGTTGATATACCCGTAAAACCCTTCTTGTTGGTCTTATGGGTTGACAGCGCCATAACTGCTGCTAGATTACAGGCTGGAAAGTTAACTCCATGGCAGCCATACCTAGGACAGCTCTTTATATCCCTCAACAGATTCAACTCAGGATATGCTTTGGCTTCCCTAGCCTCATCCCTGCATGCTCAAGACAGCATCTCTATGTCAGCTATTCATCCCATGCCAGCTGTCCCTGCTTCTACCTCTTCTACACTTATTAATGCTTGAGTTTTCCCAGGATCTCCTTGCTCATCCATGGAGGCCTCCTGCTGCCATTGGTTTTGTGCTTGTTAAGATTGACCACTGAGCTTGGAGGAGGTGAACCTTGAAATGCAATCAGCTCTGCAGGACTACTCTCCAGAACAGTGTCCCATGGGATTCTTCCAAGTAGATCACTGAACTTGCCAAAGTCTACTTTCCTGAAGCAGGGTTCTAATCCTGGGGAGAGCTGCCGCCCATGGGGGACCCGTGCTGGAGCAGTATGCTGCTGGGGGATGGACCCCATGGGACGGAGCCATGTGGGAGCAGTTCCTGAAGAGCTGCAGCCCCTGGAGAGGAGCCCACGCAGGAGCAGGGGGTCTGGGGGGAGCTGCCGCCCGTGGGGGACCCGTGCTGGAGCAGTTTGCTCCTGGGGGATGGACCCCGTGGGACGGAGCCGTGTGGGAGCAGTTCCTGAAGAGCTGCAGCCTGTGGGCAGCCCCCGCAGGCTCATTTTGGGAAGGACGGCATCCCGTGGGAGGGACCCCACGGGGAGCAGGGGCAGAGGGGGACTGTGCAGGAGCGGCAGAGATGAAGCGCCAGGGACTGACCGCAGCCCCCATTCCCCATTCCCCCGTGCTTCTCCGGGGGAGGAGGTGGAAGAAGGTGGGTGAATGAGGGGAAGATATTTTTAGTTTCCTTTTAGTTCTCGCTGCTCTAGTCTGTTAGCAGTAAGCAATAAATTACATTAATCTCCCTTACATTGAGTCTGTTTTGTCCATGACAGCACTTGCTGAGTGATTTCCCTGTCCTTATCTCAACCCAGGAGGGTTTTTGTTTCAGTCATATTTTCTTCCCCTGGACTGTTCAGGAGGGGGAGTGAGAAAGCAGCATGGTGGAGCTTAGCTAGCCATCAGTGTAAAACCACTGCATTAGCCAGTATCAGATATAATGTGTGTTTCATGATTGATTTCTCAAATTCACAGACTGCATAAATTCTATCATTCTGTCACAGGCATTCTTTCAATTTGTCTTTCTTGTATATTCTATGTCAATTTTTATAGAGTGAAGCACTGATGTTCGGTTTAGAGAAATATGCAGTCAACTGCTGTTTGTGGTACCACCTGAACTTGGACATTGTGTCACAAAATACAGAAGTGATCACTATATGGTATTAAGAGTGGACGGACAAACATATGTCCACACTTAAAGACTATGATAAATTATTTCAGTAGAAATTCTATAGGTCAAACCTATGCAATGGGGACATTTTTGTTGTGCTTCAGAATCATCAGCACTTAAGTGCTGAATAACTATTTTCAAGGCATTTGTAAGAAAATCCTTTTTGAATTAATCCTTGATTTATATCCTCTGCACTGGAATAAAAATGTTTAAAATGTAGTTAATCTTTGTCTACATATTAATTTTAACAAGCTTCTGTGGCTCTTTTGCCCTTTGGAATAAAAGGTGGCTGATTTTAAAAACAGCTTTGAATTTATAAATACATTAGCTAGAATCAATTCAGATCTATATTGGACACTTTCTGAGTTTCAGACAGTTTGAAACAGATAGTTAATCATTATTCCCAACTACTGCTGGTAATAATTATATTCGACAGGTAGAAGACTAACATTTGCTTTTTGCAAATGGAATAGAAGGTCTTTTCAGCATCTATCCCATCTGCTTCTACTTTAATATTATCTGTATCCAAGAGATAAAAGAAAAAGGATAATAGTCTGCAGCTACCCATAAATGATATGCTTCCAGAATTGAGAATACAAAAACATAAAAAACATATAAATTTACAGGTTTCAAGAATAAAAAGGTATTTGTGATTTTACTTCTTTGTAACTGGGAGATCATTTTAAGCTCATATTCTGTACTTATTTATGCATAAATAAAGTAATGTGTGGATGTTAACTTGAGTAGCAATTCAACTATTTTATTTTGATTTCTAGGTCTTTATTTAAAAATTCTGAAAACAAACATGATGCCTTCATTGAGCAATGAATAAAGAATTAGAATTTAAAACTGTATGGAATATAAGTGGATTTTTTATACACATCCAGCCTTTTCAAAGCCTAAAGAAAACAGCCTATGAAAGCAATTTTTGATGAAGGACATATTTATTTATATTTTTGAAACTTAGTCAGATGTTCTCTCCAGAAATCCTACATCAGGTCGGAGGCCATCCTATTCTAAATGAGATCTACAAATGACATAAAAAAAAAGAGAAACTGCTAACAGCATAAAAATGTTATAAAATGAAAAAAGTTCAAGGTAACACAGGAGTCATTATTTTATTTATTTTTTTTCCCAAAATACTATGAGCAGTAAAAAATGTAGATCAAATACAGATTCCTTTCTAGATGCATATGGTGGTATTTCTTCCTGTATTTAAAATGACACAGAACGACAGATAGGCACTACAGGCTTGATTCAGGCAGGCATCTAGTGACATCTGAGATGTCTCACTCTGCCTCTAGATGCTACTCCAGCAGATTACAGGTCTCCTGTAGCTTCTGTGTTACAACTGCCAGGCCATGAATATTTGATCGTTTCTGAAATAGTATTGGAAACCTCATTTTTAGGTAGCTACACTGAACCCTTATTACAGCACAGATCACAGAGAGCATTTTGCATCTCTTAAAAGTTCTCAGGTGCAGTGTGGCAAGACTACAAACCCAAACGTCAGAAACTAGCTGCTCAGTTCTCTGAACTAGACAAGCTACATGGTAACTAACATGGGGAAACTGAAGAATGGCAGGACGGTCAGTGATAAGAGATCATCCAGACTGTATAAATCAGTAAGGCTGAAGCTAATCTTTAGTGAACAGAACAGTTTTCACAGAATCACAGAATCGTCCAGGTTGGAAGAGACCTCTAAGATCACCGAGTCCAACCTCTGACCTAACACTAACAAGTCCTCCACTAAACCATATCACTAAGCTCTACATCTAAACGTCTTTTAAAGACCTCCAGGGATGGTGACTCAACCACTTCCCCGGGCAGCCTATTCCACCGACCAACAACCCTTTCAGTAAATAAGTTATCCAGCCTAAACCTCCCCTGATGCAACTTTAGCCCATTCCCCCTCGTCCTGTCACCAGGCACATGGGAGAATTGACCAATCCCCACCTAACTACAGCCTCCTTGAAGGTACCTTTGGAGTGCGATAAGGTCGCCCCTGAGCCTCCTTTTCTCCAGGCTGAACAGTCCCAGCTCCCTCAGCTGCTCCTCGTAAGACTTATTCTCCAGACCCTTCACCAGCTTCATTGCCCTTCTCTGGACTCGCTCGAGCACCTCCATGTCCTTGTAGTGAGGGGTCCAAAACTGAACACAGTACTCAAGGTGCGGCCTCACCACAGATGAGTACAGGAGGGGGACAATCCCTTCCCTGGACCTGCTGGCCACACTGCTTCTTATACAAGCCAGGATGCTGTTGGCCTTCTTGGCCACCTGAGCACACTGCTGGCTCATATTCAGCTGACTGTCAACCAAAACTCCCAGGTCCTTTTCTGTCAGGCAGCTTTCCAACCACTCATCTCCCAGCCTGTAGTGCTGCTTGGGGTTGTTGTGCCCCAGGTGCAGGACCTGGCACTTGGCCTTGTTGAACTTCATGTAGTTGACCTCAGCCCATCGGTGCAGCCTATCCAGATCCTCCTGCAGAGCCTTCCTACCCTCGAGCAGATCGACACACACCTAACTTGCTGTCATCTGCAAACTTACTGAGGGTGCACTCGATCCCCTCATCCAGATCATCGATAAAGATATTCAAGAGAACTGGTCCCAGTACTGAGCCCTGGGGAACGCCACTAGTGACCGGCCTCCAACTGGATTTTCACCACAACTCTTTGGGCCCGGCTATCCAGCCAGTTTTTAACCCAACGAAGCATGCGCCAGTCCAAGCCATGAGCAGCCAGTTTCTTGAGGAGAATGTTGTGGGAAACTGTGTCAAAAGCCTTACTGAAATCAAGGTAGACCACATCCACAGCCTTTCTTTCCCTCATCCACTAAGCGTGTCATTTTGTCATAGAAGGAGATCAGGTTTGTCAAGCAGGACTTGCCTTTCATAAACCCATGCTGACTGAACCAAAGGTTTCCTGCATCCATAGAAGTACTGCACACTAAGCATAAATTTAATCAATATTTAGCTTTTTTCTGAACTCAAACAGAATATAGTAAGATTGAAAACAATGTATAACATTTTATAATCTGTGGTCCTGCACAAATAAACTTACTGTTGCTAGGATCAAGCCACACTAACTAAGCCTTATGTTAACTCTGTGAGGCCCCAGTACTGGCCTTCTAGGCTTGCTATCAACCTGTTAAGAGAGCTTGCTGTTTGACATAGAATTCAGTACCAGGTCTCCCGATATGATGTGAAATTGAAGCATGAGATAACATTAAAGGCTATGGAAGTATTGTGCACAGGTTAAGAAGAGTGGTCTGAGATGTATGAACAACTAGCTGATGGTTACCTACTAGTCACTGTGGAAGGGCAATGTTAAGATCTGATAAGGCTGCTTTTGCTTTAAGACAAAAAGATGCAGTTAAGCAAGAAAGATAAACATCTAAGTGATAAAGTAAGGTACCACCTATAGCTTACCACAGCACTGTGCAGTCTGTAGTCCAGGAACATGGGTAAAAAGACTAAGAGCCACCCTGAGACTAAAAAATCCTACAAAAGGAGATTGCAGATTTGAGGTCAATGGGCAAGACTTGTTTCAGGTCCAGCTTCCCTTGCCAAGGTGCGGTTGACTAAGATCATTAAGGACCATAGCAATCAGCACCAAATATGTGGCTTCAGCTTCCTGGTAATGTATGGTCACAGCTAATTTATGACAGAAGTTTTAAAGTATAAGTGCTTTGAATATGTAGTGCTAATGACTAGTAACACCAAGGAACTAATCATTAGCAATGGGTGCTGTTAATGAGTATTTATGTTGTACAGTTTAAAACTGGTCTCATTTATCAATCTGCCAAACACTACAATCAAAAATCTTGATCAATTTTCTGATTGTTTGTGTATACATATATGAAATTGTTTCACCACAGCTCTTGTAAGGAAGGATTGCAGACTTAAATGTGTAGTTACTAAGGTATAGTGGAAAGTGTCACATTGAAATACATTCCTTTTCCTTATAGGATGACCTGGTTAACAACAGCCCATTTCAGGGGCGGCAGATTCATTGCAAAGTTATTCAGTAGCAAGAGATTGTTTTAACAAAAAGTTGATTTGTCATACACTTAGCATGTACTAAAGAAGGATGTGAGTAATTTCAAAATGTAATTGTGAATTTTCAAGTGTAACTTTTTTGTGTCACTTTTTTGTATGCAGTTATTTAAGGAAGGGAAATGTTTTTTCTCATCCTAATGTTTTATGTAAAAGATAAGATTTTAGGTCATGATGTCTCTGATCACAATGACCCATCAATCTAAAGCTAATATACATATTTCAATATCATAGAATAAATACTTTAATATTTAAAACCATTAAACATAGCTTTGTGAATATCAGAGAAATGAAAAGACTAAGTTCAAAGCTAATATATTACTGTTCTTTTTGTAAACACATACAAGATGCTAGTCATGTCTTGTGCATGTGGTTTCACTTCCATATGAAGGAGAAAGTGATAGGCCACATGTAGACTTTATAATTAATTACATAAATGTAACATTATACTTCCCATCTCAAATGCATTTCATTTACCTTTTAACTCCCTATGTTTCAATATTCAAGATAATTTCTTAAACCTTACTTTTAATGTAGTTGCTGGGGGAAAAAATAGTTGTCTTTTCAAATAAGCGGCTTTCCTACCTGATTAAGTTTCTTCCATAGGTTGAGAACAGGAGAAAGTTCAGCTGACCATATTTCTCTGTCAAATTTGCAGCCAGCACTTACTGACCTGCTCAGGATCCGAAGCTGTGAAATGACCTGAGGGATGGGAATACAAAAGCCAATCTTGAAGACGGATAAACAAAAATGTACACAAATGCAAACAGCAAATACTCTTAATTTATCTATGGACCACACTTTTCTGCATACTTAATTACTAATCATGATTTATTTGAAACACAAGCAATACCCATATTCAAATACTTACTTGAGACTCACTCATAGTAAGTCCAAATCCAAAAACCTTCCATACTTTTCTTATCACTTTCATTGTCTGTGTTCAACTGTAATTTAAAAACTAATGAGGTGTATAATTCATTAAAATCCTCTTTTCCACAAAATCTACATAAAAATATTTTTTAAAAAAGTCAATAAAACAACAGCATGTGTTACTAAACACACAGTACTTATCAGGCATCAAAACACCAAGAGAATTCTCCCATGGATCTCTTTTTTACTTAGCCCAAATTACCTAAATGTATATTTATTCACTTAAAGAAAGAAAGAAAGCAATTAAAAGAATAATTGCAAAACTCTCAGGAAGAAGAGAAGTGCCCAGCTCATCAGATTCAACTGCCTTTTCTTGTTAGCACCCCTGATAACTCCACACAAACTGATCATATACATACATACATATATATATATTTATACAGAAATAATACTACATTAAAAATCCTACAATGATAATGCCCCTTTAGCAACATATAAAAATGGTATCTTAGCTATTTTAGATAAAATTTTAGTTAATTTTCACAGAGAAAGATTTATTAATTAATTTCTCTTTTGCTTAACTAATAAAACTTGGTAACAAAAAAATCATTAATCTTTCTGAAGAACTGTTAGCCAGAATCAGGCACTTGACATAAAGGTGTTTCTGCTAAGTTTGGGCTCATTTTCTATTATTGAAAGATATGCAAGTGTTTGCTTTTTTTTTTTTTGATAAATTATTTTCATTTTTTTTTAGCTGAAGCAAAAAGCAGCTTTTTCTTTATTAGCCTTGATAGCTTACTGTTTTCAGTTGACTGTATTTAAAAAATAAATAAAAATGGGCTGGGCTGCAACTTTGTGTACAGGTGGCTCTTTCTGCCTGAATACTTCCTGAAAAATGTAGCTTAGAAGAGTCATTCACCTTCAAGAGGTAAAGGAAAACATGTCAAACTACTCAAGTTGACCTCATCTTTGAAATGCTCCAACACTCCAAGCTTTTGCTAAGGGACTAAATATGATGGACATTGTTTAGTGTGCCATTTTTTTTTTTCATCCATGAAACCACATTATGCAAAGAATTAGCGATTTAAAAATAATGACATATATTACTGGATAATTATGTTGACAAGTTGGATTTTAAAACTAGAATAGCATGTAGATTTTATTTTCAAAAAAAGACAGTGAAGCATCTTACACTGCTGACCAGTCTGTGCTACTTCAAGTCAGCTGAAGTCTGAGAAAAGGTTTCCTCAGTGCTTTCATATCAGTCTCTTTCTGAATGCTATGCAAATGAAAAGAGAAATTGAGTTTTTATAGTGTCATAGAATAAATCAGTTTTGAAAGGACCTCAAAAGGTCTGTAGTCTAAACTCCTGCTTGAAGCAGGGTGAGTTCTGGGATCGGACCAGGATGCTCACTGCTTTATCCAGTCTGATCTTGAAAAATCCCCAATACAGAGACTGCACAATCTCTCGAGAAGACCTGTTCCACTGCTTTAGTGTTCTAACGAAAAAGTTTCTCCTAATATCCAAACTGGATCTTTCTCTTTTCTATTTAGGTCCTGTACAAACAAGAGGGTCAAATACTCAGATTGGTACAAACAATGTGCTAAGATTGGGAATGAACTGACAAAAACTAGGAGTGAAACCTATTTCTATATTAGTATTACAAGGTATATCACAAAAGCCTTCCAGGTTACATGATATGTTTGCAGTCCCTCCACTGCATGGAACTGCATGGAGATGGAACTGTTTCCATCTCCAGGCAAAACAAGTAAGTTTTGTCTTTCATGTGGGAGTCATATGAAAGACAAAAATGGGTCTATGATATGGCAGGAGACAAATGAGTGCATAGGCTGGATAAGTACCTAGTGTGAGACCTTGACTCAGCTGAATAAAGGAATGTGATTAAGAATCTGTACTTACGGATAAGAAATAACTTTTGGGTTGTGAGAGGTCACTATGCATAAACATTTAAATTGAACTTAGAGCAGACAAGTGCAAATTCAAATTCACTCCACCTACCTTTAGGAACTTACTAAAAGCATCTAAATTACAAAGATTACCACCTTTGTCTCCCCTACATAATAAACAGACAGATCTTAAGTGGGCTAAACTGTCCTTCAAAAGTCCTTCCTAGTGTGTACAGAGGAAGACTAAATTCCTTACATAAGTACCTCAGGTAGATGGGACTATATTGTAGAAATTAGAATGAAGGATTTTATTTCCTGGAAACCTAGCTTCAAACCTCAAGCAGAACTCAGCTCCTCTAACTTTATTATAGTAAGTGAGGCAGTTATCTCAGCTCACTTTATAAGCAACTTCAGATACCTACTCCACAAGATTAATCATACCTTAAAAATGATAATTCTATGACTACAAAGTGACCAGACCCAGATATAGACATCTAGGTCTGTTGTTTCGTATCCTTTGTACTCTGTTTTGGAAAGGTACCAAGCAGTTACACGTGTACTTACAATACTAAGCAATCTGAAAATCTAATCATATTTGTATAAAACAAGGTACTCAAAATCGCAATACTTTTACAATACCTTTCAATTCCTACCTTTGTTATCTCAACATATTATTTTAATATTTTATGCATTAAAAGCTCTTGCATGCTGTTCTAGTGCAGTCCAAATACAATCTAAATGTTTTGAATAAATAATTAAGGGGTGGGGAAATCTACCATAAAGCAGGAGAGCAATACCATGACTGAAAATATGAGATGGATGGAAATAAGTACAATCAAAAATAAATAAATAAAAGCAATCACAAATAATGGTCTGCTTAAAGAGAGGTGAGAAGATTATTCAGAAAAATGAATCTTTGCAGAAACTGCCTGTTTTAAGTAAGGTAAAGTAATCATAAAACTATTTATATTTAAAAATTCAATAGAGTAACTTATTTGTGAACAGAGCATCTAATAACTATACACAGTACACAGAAACTATTACCTAATACTTTTGTCCTTAGTGGAAAATTCATACATTGTATGCTTTCTTGCATTGTCAGCATAGGAAAATGTAAATTGCACATATTAGTAAAAGTGGGGTAGTCAAGATTAAAATGCCAATATTTATTGACTCAGTTATTAAAACTAATTGACCAACTCAGATTTTACATCTATTTCACACTTTATGGGTTTCTCTGGATATAGGCTGTTCTAATATTGACCACTGCATTATAGTAAAAGAAAACACATGTAGAGAAATTAAGAGAGAGAATGAACAAAATGGAAAACAATAAAGATAATGAATGAACCCCATGTAGCTTCATATGAAATGACTAGAAAGTCATGTCAGAGTTGAAAACAAGTAATAAAAATGTGACTGAAAAATAAAAATGAGGTGATGTCAAGATTTTAACAATTCCTTCTTTGAAGCTTGAAAAAAATAGAATTCCATGAAAATAGAATTCCAACAATACAGAATCTGTTTCTATTCTCTACTCATGCATGACATGAAGAAAAAGTCTTGGCTTCAGTAATTCACAGCTACTGCAAAAACTGCTACCACAAATTCAATAAATAATAAAAACAGGCTTATATCTAACTCTTGTATTTATTTCATAAGCAATTCACCCCCCAAAAATTATACAACCAAGTCAAATTTTACATATGGTTTTATAATTTGCAAAAGACAAATGAATTAAAGCCTAAAACGTATTAGAATGGAATCATAGAATGGCTCAGGTTGGAAGGGACCTTGAAGATCATCTATTCCAACCCCCCTGCCATGGGCAGGGAGCGTGAAATTCCATGTCAATAAATTAGAAAAAAAAAATGAAGTTCTAGGATACATCATTTCTGAACTTAATACATTAACAGCTCTAGGAATACAAAGCAGAAAGGATTTGCCAGACAGATATCTACTTTTTTTTTTTTTTATATATATTTTTTCTGAGACTATGGAACAGATAAAAACAGTTTTATTCTCGAACAAAAAGCTAACAAACACTCTGTAAATCTATATAAAATATCAAAACAGATACTCTACTGCCATCTACCAGTTTTAAAGGGATGTAGTCTTAGCAAAGAAACCACTTCCACATTTAATTTCTCTGAATAAAACCTGTTCAAACCTTAATAAGATCCGTTCAATGACATATTTAGATTTTTATAAGACTTTACAGCTCAAATTAAAATAGGAAGTTATAACAGTCACCTTGATAAATACTGGCAAAGTAATAACTCAGGACAATGTGACTATTTCTTCATGGACCATAGTGTATCAAGGCAGGAACAGACTCCAGTTTGGTAAGCCTTCTGACAAAACTATATGCTTCCATATTGTTCCTTGTAATCTGACTGGGGTTTGAAGTTGTAGAGGTCCCCAGGATACGTTATTGCCTGGAGAATATAAATAACTAAAAGGAAGGCTAGAAGAGGTGGATGATCTTAGTTCATTATATACCCTGAAAAAATTAAGAAATCTGGAAAACTGCAGCCTGTTCTTAGAAAAAGAACAAAATTTGTATATACATAGCACAAATATATTCTCATATAAACAGTGCCAATGCTGTGGGAATTAATGAGGTCACTTGAAGTACTGCAGTGATACATTGCAATGACAAAGGGCTGAGTTTTCCACTGGAACACAGCACTGTGGGTTCCATTCCATTATCTGGCACAGCACATCTTTTATGCAGCACCACTTGTATATATAAAACACTTCCCCTAGTTTAAAAATTCTAGTTAAGTACTCAAATTGCTCAATTACAGGGTAATAATAAATACAGTTTGGAATTACTCATCAATTTCTGCTAGAGCATATTAGTCATATATTTGTGATGTGGGATGCATTTAATAAATGTCAATAATTATATGCTCTGCACAGTTGATACAAAAATTATATAACACAAAATTATTTTAAGAAAACAGCTTTATGTTCATCCTGACATCAATAGCAATAACATAATAAGTTCAGAATAATTTCAATTACATGCTTTGCAGTAATTACACCCATATTACTTTATGTACCACGATTAGAATTGTGGGGGTGTAGTAGATAAAAAGTTAAGTACTAATGCTCTCAAACCCTTTAAAGAAGATCCAGGGTTTGAAAAGGAAAACGTAGTCTGCTGATGAACGGACAAGAAGCTACAGTATCGTTATATTACAATTGCATCTTGAAAAATAACCACAACCCACAGCCCCGCTATTCTATATATAGTAAAAACACTGCAGTTGTATGTATAACTTAGTACTGGGTGGATGTATTCACCTTAACCAGGTGTATAACCTTGAGCATGACCTAGCAGTCTCAGAGTTCCAGGTGGCCTCGTACGCCCTCCACTAACCATGTTGTCTCTGCTGCTGTCATTTGTAAGGTAAAAACCAGCACTGAATCTGTGCTACCATCATGAAATTGACTGCAATTTTAGGACGATAGCAACAAGTTATAATGTAAGCCACAAGGTTTATAAGGAATGGTGGGACGAGGTATAGGATCAGCCAGTGACTTGCTGAAAATGAGAGCAGATCAGAAACAAAGCTGAAAAAAAAAAAAAAGAACTAAAGGATATAAAGGATAAAATGCTGTTTTCCTGAAGTCAGTGAGATTATTGCAATTACATTTAATGAGACAAGATACACTTCATGTTTCCTGACCCTGGTTCATACTTGCTTGTCTTACTTGATTACTTTTGCACTGTTTTCCATTATTAGTTTACCATTCATACTTCAACTGCATGAAGTTTAACAAGGCCAAGTGTCGGGCCCTGCACCTGGGGCGCAATAACCCCAAGCAGAGCTACAGGCTGGGAGAGGAATGGTTGGAAAGCTGCCAGGCAGAGAAGGACCTGGGAGTGCTGGTGGATAGTCGGCTGAATATGAGCCAGCAGTGTGCTCAGGTGGCCAAGAAGGCCAACGGCATCCTGGCTTGTATCAGGAACAGCGTGACCAGCAGGGCTAGGGAGGTGATCGTCCCCCTGTACTCAGCTCTGGTGAGGCCGCACCTCGAGTACTGTGTTCAGTTTTGGGCCCCTCGCTACAAGAAGGACATCGAGGTGCTTGAGCGGGTGCAGAGAAGGGCGACGAAGCTGGTGAGGGGCCTGGAGAACAAGTCCTATGAGGAGCAGCTGAGGGAGCTGGGACTGTTCAGCCTGGAGAAGAGGAGGCTCAGGGGTGACCTTATCGCTCTTTTTAGGTACCTCAAGGGAGGCTGTAGCGAGGTGGGGGTTGGCCTGTTCTCCCACATGCCTGGTGACAGGACGAGGGGGAATGGGTTTAAGTTGAGCCAGGGGAGTTTTAGGTTAGATGTTAGGAAGAACTTCTTCACTGAAAGGGTTGTGAGGCACTGGAACAGGCTGCCCAGGGAAGTGGTGGAGTCACCATCCCTGGAAGTCTTCAAAAGACGCTTAGATGTAGAGCTTAGGGATATGGTTTAGTGGTGGGCTGTTAGCGTTAGGTTGGAGGTTGGACTCGATGACCTTGAGGTCTCTTCCAACCTGGAAATTCTGTGAAATTCATTTTAACTCCACAAGTATTCTCTATAAAATAAAAAATAGCTATATAACAAAAGGTTATAGAATTTTTCAACAAAAATTCTGTTTTTCAAGCACAGGCTGAATAGCAACAGTAATTATTTTAAATGAGTATTATATTTTGCAGTTATCCTAAGTTGCTATTTGTTTTGGGTTTACATGGCAAGATTTTGGCAAGGGGCTGCAGGGGTGGCCTCTGTGAGCAGAGCCCAGCAGCTCCCCCAGGTCAGATCAGAGCCAGCTCCAGACAGATCCAAAAGGGACCGGATCTGGCCAGAGCCAAGCCATGAGTGACGCTGGTTGGGCCTCTGGCAGAGCAGATTGAAGTGAAAACCTGCTGTGCTACAGCAGCTGGGAGAGAGTGGGGAGAGCTGAGAGAGCAGCAGCCCTGCAGCCCCCAAGGGCAGTGCAGCAGGAGGGCAGGAGGTGCTCCAGGCACACAGCACAAGTTTCCCTGCGGCCCATGGAGAGGCCCCTGGTGGAGCAGGCTGTCCCCCTGCAGCCCATGGGTCCCCCATGGAGCAGATCTCCACGCTGCAGCCCGTGGAGGAGCCCCCGGTGGAGCAGGTGGATGTGGCCTGGAGGAGGCTGCGGCCCATGGAGAGCCCCCGCAGGAGCAGGCCCCGGGCCGGAGCTGCAGCCCATGGAGAGGAGCCCACGCAGGAGCAGGGGGCCTGGGGGGAGTTGCCGCCCGTGGGGGACCCGTGCTGGAGCAGTTTGCTCCTGGGGGATGGACCC
>CM021731.1:192270330-192325942 GCA_011075105.1 Heteronetta atricapilla
AGCAGTTCCTGAAGAGCTGCAGCCTGTGGGCAGCCCCTGCAGGCTCATTTCGGGAAGGACGGCATCCCGTGGGAGGGACCCCACGGGGAGCAGGGGCAGAGACAACAAACAGTGGTCTGACCTCAGCCCCCATTCCCCGTTCCCCTGCGCTGCTCGGGGGGAGGAGGCAAGGGACAGTGGATGGGGGTAAGGTGTTTCTAGTTTGTTTTCAGTTCTCACTGGTTTAGTCTGATAGCAGTAAGCAATAAATTACATTAATCTCCCTTACACTGAGAATGTGCTGTCTGTGATGGTACTTGGTGAGTGATCAGTCTCTTCTCACAAGCACCAACTGATAAGACAAGGGGAAATGGCCTCAAATTGCACCAGGGGAGGTTTAGGTTGGATACTGGGAGAAAGTTCTTTACTGAAAGGGTTGTGTAGCATTGGAATAGGCTGCTCAGGGAAGTAAATGGTTGTGTCACTGTCCCTGGACTTGTCAGTACTAGGTTAAAGGTTGGACTAGATGATCTTAGAGGTCTTTTTGAACCTGAATGATTGTATGAATCTGTGAAGATCCCCCTGTCCTTATTTCAGTCTGCAACTTTTTCTACCTACCGCTGGTAAACCACCACACTATTCCTAGAGACTTCTAATGGATCGTTAAATTGTTTCTTTTTAAGCAGTCTCTTCTACAATGCATTCAGTGTGAGGTCTCTATGATTGTCCTGGGGTGCATCAAGCACGGCATCGCTAGTAGGTCAAGGGAGGTCATTGTCCCGCTCTACTCTGCGCTGGTGCGGCCTCACCTCGAGTACTGTGTGCAGTTCTGGGCACCACAGTATAAAAAGGACATGAAACTGTTGGAGAGTGTCCAGAGGAGGGCTACGAAGATGGTGAAAGGCCTGGAGGGGAAGACGTACGAGGAACGGCTGAGGTCACTGGGCCTGTTCAGCCTGGAGAAGAGGAGGCTGAGAGGAGACCTCATCACAGTCTACAACTTCCTCGTAAGGGGGTGTCGAGAGGCAGGAGACCTTTTCTCCATTAACACCAGTGACAGGACCCACGGGAACGGGGTTAAGCTGAGGCAGGGGAAATTTAGGCTTGACATCAGGAGGGGGTTCTTCACAGAGAGGGTGGTTGCACACTGGAACAGGCTCCCCAGGGAAGTGGTCACTGCACCGAGCCTGTCTGAATTTCAGAAGAGATTGGACTGTGCACTTAGTCACATGGTCTGAACTTTTGGGTAGACCTGTGCGGTGTCAAGAGTTGGACTTGATGATCCTTAAGGGTCCCTTCCAACTCAGGATATTCTATGATTCTATGATTGTATAATTTCTCTGGAGTACACAGTTAGGCAAGACGCTTTTTCGCCAGAATTTCTAAATCGGACTTTGTTCAGATACCATAATTTACTTAAGTAATTCTGATATAATATGTGAATGCTATTTTGGTATGTTGAGTTTCTTCTAGAACAAGCTCTTAAGTTTTCAAGTGATTCAGCTGCCACTCATGGTAAGTATGAAATGTCATGGCATGAATATATGAAAATAAGTGTGAAATACAGAGATATGTCATTTCTACACACTTTTAAATACTCCCTATAACAATGTGCATTCTACTACAGTACAAATCTAAATTGGTATTTATGGCAGTGATCGGCAAGATGAGATTTTTACTGAGTATGAGATATAAAACATAAGCTTTATATTATGTCAAAGAACTGCATCAACAATTCTTTTATGGGAATCATATCTTAAAAGCTCGAATAAAATTCACAGGAGACCTGCTATCGTATCCAATTTTAACTTGAATTAAGAGTTACCTTTCAGTCAGAGAAGCGCTTTTATTACTATCATTTGTAAATATGTATCTTTACATTTCAAAGTGAAAAAGCTGCTTATTGTACTATATTCATTATGACAACATTAAAGGAAATTTCTAAAGCCCTAGTTAACAGGCAACTTTGCAAATGCGGACATTAATTATTTACTTTTTTATATATGTTAACGATGGGCATAAGATAAACTGCAGAGTTAAGATTTTGAACTTTAAGAAAGCTGACACCAGTCTATTCAAGAAACTGCTAGCAGGATCACCTGGGAAGTAAACATAAGGGAGAAGTAAAATCAGAGACGGCCTACTGGACAACACATGATTTTCAGCTGATTAAAAAAGAAGAAAATGCAGGTTTTTCTGAGCAAGCCTCAGAACAAACCATCTCAATGTGCAGAAAGACCTGGATTTTCAGAAGTCTTAATGGATTCTTTGGAGCATCTAAATAGAATAAAATACTAAAAAGGGAATAGACAAGAACAAAAATCAAGGACAGACAAAGCGGGAAGAGTACTGCTACAGCACTTTAGGATGAAAATAAGAAAAAACAAAACCTGTCTGTGACTAGCAAGTAACTTTAATGGTAAGGTGTGTTTCAAGACATAATGCAAAAATTCAAAGAAAACAGTGGGCTTTCCTTGAATGGAAGAGACCGTAAGTGAGAGAGGGTACATAAAAGCCTGAAGTATTCAATGGCCTCCTTGCATGGAAAGAATTGGGTAGCAAATACTGGAAGAGAAACAATACTTAGGAATCATGAATATATTCAAATTGATAGAATCTAGATGAGATTCATCTATGGCTGCTGGTCAAAGTGATGAAAAAGCTGCACATGAAAAATCATGGCAATCAGGGAAAATCCTTACTCGTGGTAAGAGGGGTAACATGTCCAACTCAAGAAATTGAAAGGAGGATTCATGGAACAAAGCTTATTTCACCTCCTCAATGTCCCTTGAGAGATCAAGGAGCACATCAGTGTGGAATCTACTTCCAAACACCAGGGGGAAAAAGAAGAGAATAAGGAACAGTCACACATGACTTTACCAAGAGCTTGATCAACTGAAATGCCTTTTGTAATGGAAGTGACTGATTACATTAATGAGGGAAGAGGGAGGGATAACACTAATAAAGCTGCTGACATCTTCTCCTACCACATTCCTATTTGGAAGCTGAGGAAGCACAGGCTTGAAGCATGATCTCAAAGAATGGACAGGGTTGAAAACTGGCTGGAATGCTGGAATCAAGGGTTGGCATCTGGCTTGTAGCTAGTGAGAAGGAAATGGGCAGGCTGATACTTGAGACCACATTGTTCAATTTCTCCATGAACAACCTGGATGATGGCATACAGTGCATGTTCAACAAGTCAGTGGATTACACTAAATTAGCGGGAGTGCATAATACAATAAATGAAGGGCTTTCAAATCATGGAGTGCTAATCTTTGGATGCCATCCTTCAAAAAATGGAAGGCTGGACAAGCCAAAATCTTGTCCAGTTCAAGTAGAATTTTGTACCTAGAGTGGAACAATGCCATCCATCAATACAGTCTGTGAAGTGATTGGCAAAGCAAGAACCCTTCTAGAAAAGACTTGGTAGTTGTGCAGATACAAGGTAGAGTGTATTCTCTGCATACAAGCAATGCAAACTGCACACTGGGTTGTACTAGGAAGCATGTAGCCACCTGATCAAGGGAGCATATTATCATTTTCTACTCATACAGGCAACTTCAGAAAACCATTGTTCAGTTTTGGGATCCCTCATTAAAGAAGTATGTTAAAAATCTGGAAATAGCCTATAGCAGAACTACCAAAATAGTCAAGATCCTGCTACTTGTGAACTTGGAGAAGCTGAGGGGCCTGTTTATTCTGGCAAAGAGGATGAGGAAAAAACTAGGAAAGGTGCCCTCCTAGACCTATTGCTAGAAAACAGAGAGGGCCTGGTGGGAGATGTGGTGATTGGTGGCCGCCTCGGTCATAGCGACCTTGAAGTGGTTGAGTTCAAAATTTACGGCGACAGAAGGAAAAGTGCCACCAAAACCTGATCCCTAGATATGGGAAAGGCGGACTTCAGGCTGCTCAGGGAACTAGTCAGCAAGGTCCCCTGGGAAGCTGCTCTTGAAGGCCTCGATGTCCACCAGTGCTGGTCATTCTTTAAGCGATGCCTCCTAGAAGCACAAGAACAGGCAGTTCCTAAATATCGCAAGTCAGGCAGGCGGGGCAGGAGGCCGGCGTGGCTGACCAGGAACATTCTAATGGAGATTAGGTGGAAACAGAGAGTCTTTCGCTACTGGAAGGAGGGCCAGGTGACATGGAAAGAATACAGGGATGCTGTTCATGTTTGTAGGAAGAAAATTCGTGTGGCTAAAGCACACCTAGAGTTGAAGCTGGCTGTGTCTGTGAGAGATAATAAAAAGGGTTTTTTTAGATATGTGAATGGAAAAAGGAGAACTAAAGAATACATAGGGCCGCTCCTTGATAGGGAAGGTCTCCTCACAGACAATGACATAGGCAAAGCAGAGACGCTTAATGCCTTCTTTGCCTCTGTCTTCAATGCCGATGATGGGCTTCGGGACCCAGGGTGCCCCGAGCTGGAGGACCGGGACGGTGGGGATGACAAACTCCCAACTGACCCTGAACGTGTGCGGGATTTGCTACTCCACCTGGATCCCTACAAGTCCATGGGTCCGGATGGGATTCATCCCTGGGTGCTGAAAGAGCTGGCGGACGTCATCGCGGAACCTCTCTCAATTATTTTTCAACTATCCTGGGAGTCTGGAGAGGTCCCGGTAGACTGGAAGCTGGCAAATGTTGTGCCGATTTTCAAAAAGGGTCAGAAAGAAGACCCTAGCAATTACAGGCCTGTCAGTCTCACGTCAGTGCCTGGTAAAATCATGGAGAAGATGGTTCTCAAACTTATTGAGGCGCACCTGGGGGACAAAGCAGTCATTGGTCCCAGCCAGCATGGGTTTGTGAAGGGTAGGTCCTGCCTAACTAACCTGATTTCCTTTTATGATAAGATCACCCGTATGGTGGACCAAGGGAAACCAGCTGATGTGATTTTTTTGGACTTCAGCAAGGCATTTGACACGGTTTCCCATAGGATCCTACTGGACAAAATGTCCACCATACAGCTAAATAAAAACATCATCCGATGGGTGAGCAATTGGCTAACGGGCAGGGCCCAAAGGGTTATGGTGAATGGGGCTGCGTCAGGCTGGCGGGCGGTCACCAGTGGGGTCCCTCAAGGCTCCATTTTAGGGCCGGTACTTTTCAATATTTTTATAAACGATCTGGATGTAGGAATAGAAGGTATTTTGAGCAAGTTTGCTGATGACACCAAACTTGGAGGAGTTGTGGACTCGGATGAGGGTGGAAAGGCCTTGCAGAGGGATCTGGACAGGTTGGAGAGCTGGGCGATCACCAACCGCATGAAGTTCAATAAGAGTAAGTGCCGGGTCCTGCACCTGGGACGGGGAAACCCTGGCTGCACGTACAGACTGGGCGATGAGACGCTGGAGAGCAGCCTAGAAGAGAGGGATCTGGGGGTCCTGGTAGACAGCAAGTTGAATATGAGCCAGCAGTGTGCCCTGGCAGCCAGGAGGGCCAACCGTGTCCTGGGGTGCATCAAGCACGGCATCGCTAGTAGGTCGAGGGAGGTCATTGTCCCGCTCTACTCTGCGCTGGTGCGACCTCACCTCGAGTACTGTGTGCAGTTCTGGGCACCACAGTATAAAAAGGACATGAAACTGTTGGAGAGTGTCCAGAGGAGGGCTACGAAGATGGTGAAAGGCCTGGAGGGGAAGACGTACGAGGAACGGCTGAGAGCACTGGGCCTGTTCAGCCTGGAGAAGAGGAGGCTGAGGGGAGACCTCATCGCAGTCTACAACTTCCTCGTAAGGGGGTGTCGAGAGGCACGAGACCTTTTCTCCATTAACACCAGCGACAGGACCCGCGGGAACGGGGTTAAGCTGAGGCAGGGGAAGTTTAGGCTTGACATCAGGAGGGGGTTCTTCACAGAGAGAGTGGTTGCACACTGGAACAGACTCCCCAGGGAAGTGGTCACTGCACCGAGCCTGACTGAGTTTAAGAAGCGATTGGACTGTACACTTAGTCACATGGTCCGAACTTCTGGGTAGACCTGTGCGGTGTCAAGAGTTGGACTTGATGATCCTTAAGGGTCCCTTCCAACTCAGGATATTCTATGATTCTGTGATTCTATGATAATTTATAACATGATACTTGCCTAAAACTATTTGCAGGGAAACTGCAAAGCTGGTATGGTGCTGTGTTTTGGATTTAGGACAAAAATAATGCTTACAACACACCAATGTTTCAGTTGCTGCAGAGCAATGCTCACACAGAGGACTTTTCTGTTTCTTGTGCTGCCCTGCCAGCGAGGTATCAGGGTGTACAAGAAGCTAGGAGACAGAACCAAGACGGCTGACCCAAACTGGCCATAGGGATATTCATATCAGGAGTGGATGCAGCATCCCATGGGTCACAATACCTGGTCAGCTGGGATGTTTCCAGCAGGCTTGCTAACCTAATAATTAACTAGGTTTGTCAGGCAGCAACAACCAAAGTCCAAAGAGAAGTGGAAGTGTAGAAAGCCAGAAGAAAGCATTCAGAGTATAACATGATGGGAGAGGCATTCCTTTAGATATGTCAAATGTAAATTTTTCTCTTTTGTTAACAATACTCAAAAGCACATTAAAATTACAGGAATTGTTCAACTCAACTCTTTTTAATGGTGTCTTCATGAATACCAAATGGATTCATGAAGACATTCTGAGGTTATTTAGATGGGACATTAAGGAAGAATCAATAATTACCAAAGGAGCTGAGATAAGTATCTCCGATTAAAAGAAAAAGGAGTATCTCAAGGAACCACCCTTCTGCAAACATTTTCAGATAATGAATACAATGGAGTAGCTAACTGGGAGCAGTGAGAGTGATTCCCATCACTCACTCTGAAACAAAACAGGTAAGGCAAATATACAGCTGGGCTTGAGAGAAATGCATCTGGGGAAATGAAATTATCTTATATTCTCTACCTTACCACAGAAAATACTAGTCAGATTTGGACGCTAAATAAGACTACAGTATTTTTCTGAAACGGGTTGTTGAGGCAAGTAGCTATTGCAAAATCATTGGCTAGGTTCAAAGCCCATAAAATGAAGAAAGACAAAAAATAGCAGGTGAAAGACTTTCAGCAATGTCAGTTTAAGTAAATCAGAACCCAATTATTTGAAGTTTTAAGTATTCACAGCTCAACATTTTAAATTGGTATATAAAATATCAAATTAAATAATTTTATAGTATTTCATTGCAAGGTTGGCAAGAAACTAGTCTCTGGACTCTTCAACAATTTGAAGCTCAAAAGATTGTTTAATTTTATAAAGACCTTAAGCACTTTGAAGAACTTTAAGAGGTCAATTATGCATGTACAGCCCTTCCACCCCCACTCAACAAAGATCCTAAAAATTGAACTGCAAAGCCACTGACCTGTCCTTCACTTGCCATTTCTGAGATGGTGAGCACAGAAGATTCAAGATGCTGTACTAGTCCATGAAGAGACTGTATTTATTCTTTTCTCCTTGTATGATATGTGTAATAAAATTTGTCCATGAAAGTATGTTATTCAACCTCACTGAGACTTATCTCATGAGATATGGTGGATATGAAATATTGGTGAATGAAAAAAAAAAAAAAAAAGTGAGCCAATAGGCTGCAGCTGCAGCCCAGAAAGCCAACCATGTCTTGGGCTGCATCAAAAGACGCATGGCCAGCAGGCTAAGGGAGGGAATTCTCCCCCTCTACTTCACCACCATGAAACATCCACTAGAGTAGTGCGTCCAGCTCTGGGGCCCCCAACATATGAACAGCATGGTCCTGTTGGTGAGAGTCCAGAGGAGGGCCACAAGGACAGAGAGGGCTGGAGCACCTTCTCCTATGAAGAAAGGCTGAGGGAGCTGGAGTTAGTCAGAGAGCAGTCTTCCAGTACTTAAAGGGAGGGACTCTTTAACAGGGTTTGTTGTGACAGGACAAGGGGTAGTGGCTTTAAAGTAAAAGAGGGTAGGTTTAAATTAGATATTAGGAAGAAATTCTTCACTATGAGGGCGGTGAGACACTGGCACAGATTGCCCAGAGAAGCTGTGGATGCCCCATTCCTGGAAGTGTTCAAGGCCAGTTTGGATGGGGCTTTGAGCAACCTGGTCTGTCTGGTGGGAGGTGTCCCTGCCCATGACAGGGTGCTGGAACTAGATCATCTGTAAGGTGCCTTCATATCCAAAGTATTCTATGGTTCTATGATAAAGCCTAACTTCTTTCTGTGAAGCATTATGAATCTACACACATTAAAAAATGGTGAACTCCTGATACAGAGATATTATTATAATTATTATATACAGTATTTTATGAAAAAAATGATAGTAAGTAAACTAAATGCTAGCTGTGTTGATTATTATTGGCAGGCATATCTGAGGAGTCTTGGATAACCTGCTGGCTACTGAACATGCCTTTTTGACAAAATGATTTACTATATTATTGAAGAGTATTTTGATTAATCGTTCAGCTGACCATATATAGATACTGTATAGGATATATTCATTCGCAGGCATAGCCATTTGACAGGATTTGATGGACTCAGGCAACACTAACAGACTTTTTCCTTTGAGTGCCTGTAATGAGTAAAGTCTGCTGTGCAAAGAAGAGAAGGAGACAGAACAATGTCTCTGCATTTTCATTTCATCTGCTTACGGTGTTTAGTGGTGATAATTCACACTAGCTGGCCAGTTATGCCAGTTATAAAAAGGAAAAATGTAGTCCCAAAATAAGGGACTACAATGGACTCAAGAGTCAGCTATGTAAGAAGGTGACTGAAGAAAGATCCAAATCATCCTTCTCATCCACAGGAAACTAAGCAAACCTTCACATAGTTTAATAGACTGCTGTAATCAATAGTTATAGGTTAGACGTTATAGGTTAGACTGGGAGATTAAACCATCTGAATACAGACTAATACACAGGCAAAAATACAGTGTTTATCAGATCACAAGAAAGGAGCGTGACAGTAACCTAGCGGTAACTACTCTTGGTGAGCGTGAGGGAACTGGAGTTGCAGCTGTGCTTGAAGTCTCTGCCTGGAACAAAACAGACAGGATGAGCTACAATGACTCTTGTAGCTGCATTGTCAGTTGAGCTGTTTTCCATTTTGACTGCATTGTTCTGCAGGGAAAACATCGTAAGAGACGTGAGGTTACTCGCAGTCATATCCAGCCTATGGGATGCTGTGCCTTGTATGTAAGGCAGAATCAAAGAGACACAGTGAACTCTAGAAATCCAAACACTATAAATTAACCTAGCTCTACCTACAGAAAGCAATTAAGCACGAAATCTAGAAAAACATTTCAAGTCATGTTGCTGAAAAGATCATAAATATACTTAAGTCAAATATTTTCTAAACAGAAAATGGCTCTTACCAGGATACATGCAGCATTAATAAATATGCTCTGAATTGCACTACAGAACATTGTAAGACATAATTTCACAGTCACAGTCACAGAGTCACAGTCACAGAATTTCCAGGTTGGAAGAGACCTCAAGGTCATCGAGTCCAACCTCCAACCTAACGCTAACAGCCCACCACTAAACCATATCCCTAAGCTCTACATCTAAGCGTCTTTTGAAGACTTCCAGGGATGGTGACTCCACCACTTCCCTGGGCAGCCTGTTCCAGTGCCTCACAACCCTTTCAGTGAAGAAGTTCTTCCTAACATCTAACCTAAAACTCCCCTGGCTCAACTTAAACCCATTCCCCCTCGTCCTGTCACCAGGCACGTGGGAGAACAGGCCAACCCCCACCTCGCTACAGCCTCCCTTGAGGTACCTAAAAAGAGCGATAAGGTCACCCCTGAGCCTCCTCTTCTCCAGGCTGAACAAGCCCAGCTCCCTCAGCCGCTCCTCATAGGACTTGTTCTCCAGGCCCCTCACCAGCTTCGTCGCCCTTCTCTGCACCCGCTCAAGCACCTCGATGTCCTTCTTGTAGCGAGGGGCCCAAAACTGAACACAGTACTCGAGGTGCGGCCTCACCAGAGCTGAGTACAGGGGGACGATCACCTCCCTAGCCCTGCTGGTCACGCTGTTCCTGATACAAGCCAGGATGCCGTTGGCCTTCTTGGCCACCTGAGCACACTGCTGGCTCATATTCAGCCGACTATCCACCAGCACTCCCAGGTCCTTCTCTGCCTGGCAGCTTTCCAACCATTCCTCTCCCAGCCTGTAGCTCTGCTTGGGGTTATTGCGCCCCAGGTGCAGGACCCGACACTTGGCCTTGTTAAACTTCATGCAGTTGACCTCAGCCCATCGGTGCAGCCTAGAATTGAATTTCTAACAATTCAATTAGTAATGAGCAATATTAAAATAATGCAGCTAGTGTTATTCTGGTTTGAAGTTAGAATTGAAGTTTCTTGTTGGAAAAAAAAGAAACAAAAGCTATAAATATATTCAATAATTGTGTTAATAATTGTTTTATATTGCTGAAAAAGTCTATTTCTTTTTAGTGCTATAGTTTAGGCTTAGCCAAACACTAGCAGTGCAGTAGAAGTATATGGAAGAGATATCTGCATAACTGCAAAATGCTGCACTGTGCTGCAGCAAATTTTTGCTACAGCAGAAAAACGTGATGCTGTAGCAATACATGCTATCGTTCATATGCACGAAAAATAAATAATATTCATAGAAAGTCTATGGCACAAATGTACATTTCTATTTATCTAAGTTTTCTGTCTTGCATAGTGAAAAAATGATAAAAAGAAATCAGATTTCTTATCAAAGAATTGCATTAGTACAGCTTCACAGATAGTAACATATATCAGTGTTACGTATTTTAATATTTATTTTGAAAGATTTTGAAACAATACAAGACTGCTAAATGCAATTGACTTAAAATCAGTGTATATCTGAATAGTCTCACTGGTTTAAAGTAATCACTCAGATGAGGAAAGTCACAATTGCTGTCAGTTGGTTTAAACAAATGACTTCAAAGTATGTATGTTTAAAGAAAACTACTTTCTACAATCCCCAGCTCATTGACATAGACAGTACAACTCTATGCATATCCACATAAGGAAGAAGATGTTAGTAAAACTATAGACTGAGATAGGATAATGTCTTGTAGATGAGAACCTATATGGGATAGTAGATATAAGAGAATACACCACATATTTAGCATGGATTCTGTGAAGCACTGGACACAGAAGGTATTAAATTCAGTCTTTCTGGTATTAGTGATATGGCGACTGAGCTGATGCCAATTTGTTTCTCACTTCTGTATTCATTCAGCTTTTCTCTGCTTTGGCTTGCTGACCAAAAAGAAATCAACCACCAACCAACTAGCTTTTGGGAGGCAATTACCCAATTTTAGATTGTGTGCCATGGAATCATGTATGGACCTAGGACTACCAAACTGTCAGAAATGGAAAGGGAGAACAATGATAGTTTTATAGAAACTCAGTTTATAAAAATATCTTCCAGTTTTGTTATTTAAATTGCATGAGGCTTAAAGAAATATGTCGAACTATTATTGGAAGGGTGAGAAAATCTCTCATTTTATCTACATCACTTAGCTACATCAAGTCTTATATTTTCAAGATTACAATCCAGATTATATAAATCATAATGCATGCTATAACAGAACAGTTGAGTGCAAATTTGGATGTAAGGGAGAAGTTTGCCTTCTATTTCCCTTCACACAGTAACTCTGAATCTATTCTGATTTCGTGGAGGTTTACTGAGGATTTATTTTCAAATACTAGCATTTTTAACAACTGAGAATTTTAATAAGTTACGTAAGCATAGCTGCAATGTATAACAAAATCAGTCTATAGCGTATCTGACAGTATTCAAAGTTGATGTTTATGTAAATGTTCTTAAGAAGCTTTTAAAACAAAATCTATTCACTGTTAAATATAAAAGAAGAAATATTTAGAACATTTAGTCAGTTTTTCAATTTGACAGCATTTTTGCTAACACATTGCCTCCTCTAGTGAAGTTTACCAACTACTTTATTTTCAAGACATTGCATTAGAATCTAGGAGAGCAGCTACATGAAGAAACCTTCTTGATGCTCTAATATTTAATATTTGTCCACTTTGTAGTGATGCAGCAAAAAAATAGATACTGTAACTGGTTTTGTGTATGAAAGAACCTTTCAACTCACTCTTGTCAAGGGCTTGTCAATAGCAGCAGTTCTTGGATTCTGTGTGTTTAGAATGAAGGGGTAAAAAAATTGTTCTTAATTTAATAAGCAGTTGAATAACCAGTATTTTTTTTTTTTTTTTTAAGAGAGGCAAATGTTTTAAATTCCATAAATTCAGTGCTTCCACTACATAGCATAGGCACTCTGAAATTGTATCAAAAGGCTTAGGATGCAAAGGTATCAATAGGTTTTGCTATTATAAAAGTGATATCGAATAAGCCTCTCAGAATCGATACAATGCTAGTACAGGTATAGAATAATCCAGGATATAAAGAAAATATTTTCACGTGTTTTCAAATCACATTAAAAACCACTGTTTTTTGTGGTCTGTTTTCCATCTGGTATGAATGCATTTTTCTAACTGAGCAAATGTTAAATATGGTTTGAAAGAACACAGATATTTGAAATGGGTATTACACAATATAGTATTTTGAAGTCATAGCCTTTTCTATCAGATGAAGACAAAGCACAGAGGTACATTGAGACTCTGCAAGTTTTGGCTTTGTTAACAGAGTAGGAGTCCTTGAGCTCAACGTATTATCCTATGCACTCTGATTGTACTGATCTATCTTTGTGCAGCTTTATAGTACCATGTCCTAATAATAACAGAAATCATTTGAAAACACTGCTTTCCATCATGAACACATTTAAACAAATTTACCAGAGATATATTTGGTATTCAAGAAATGCAATACTCAAAGGCAAGATCTATTTACATATTTTACAGTTCAAAGGTCTCATACCAATTTTAAGCAAATGTGAGCAAACATTTTTTTATATATAACAAAGTAACTTTAAACCTTTAAATAATAGGGGATGCACTGTACTTCCAATTAATTTAATCTTTTTTATTTCCCTATAAAAGACAACATGCTAGGGGTATGCAGAAAACTAAAGTGAGTCTTGATATACAGACCAGGTCACTTCACAGCTCTGATAGTAAGATGCACAATTCAATCATTTTTCAGTGTTACCTGACATAATTAATTTACCAGTCAAATAAAATACTCTAATCACTAAAGATTTGTACTGTTTAACTGCACTTATACAGTAATTGTGTGCTGTCATCCAGATTTTTTTTCAGTAGAAAAGCAATGAAAACAAAAAATATAGAATAAAAAATTAAAGCTTTGTCTCAAAGTGCAAAACTTTTTCCATATTGTTGCTGAATACTACTGGAATTTCCAGCATACCTGAATAAGCAACGGATGGACATTAATTTGATCTACCTATAAGTATTGCCTAACTTCAGCTCAGACTAAGCTACAGTCACTTCTTAGTCAAACTCCTCCCAAGACTAAAGGCCTTAGTGGCTCAATCCAGCTGTTACACATACTGCCATTCGAGCCTCTTTATGTTGTCCAAGAAAATGGTATAGGTAGGCAGATTAAACATAGGACCTGTAGAAGATCCATGCTCTACTGCATTGTGGTACCCTAGTAGTGGGAATCAGATGCTTGAACACTAGCTATTACTGCCATTTTGGCCTTGACTTCCCACTGCTGGTACAAGAAAATGTATTCCCTTGGGTCCTGTGTCATACCTGGGAGCTTCTATTGCATGTATTAAATCCCTCCATTTAGTCTTTCTTATGGAAATCCACAGGTGATTGGATTCTCTAGCTTACATGAGAGGCAGAAAAAAATCAGAGGTAGATAAAAAACATAATTTTACCTGGGAACTGATCATGCGTTGTGATGAACGTGCAATATTAGCAGGCAGGCCAAAAAAATCTGGTTTATCATCTTCTGGAAGGCTTTCAATAATATTACGATAATCCTACATTTGAGAAGAAAAAAAAAAAAAAAAGAATAAACAACTGAGAATACTTTTTTTTTTCATTTAATGAAATTAACAGTGTATGCTAACAATAATTTTGTTAAGTGCTGCTTGACACAAAGATTAAAATGTATGTAACACAGGTGTGGGAGTGTGGCCATGGGGGTCGACAAGCCCCATGGTTGGTGATAACATCAGACTCTTAACGATGAGGCCATCAGGAAATGTAAAAAGTTTAGAGGGAACAAAGAGGGGTGATTCAGGAGACTCCTTACCGTCTCCGGTTGCTTGTTCTTCAGCCGTTAAGGCATGGAAGTTGCTGGGGGTTTGGTGGTTGCCGGGCAAAGTTGTTGACCAATTAATAGTTAGTGGACAAGGGCTGCTGTGGGGCGAATGATATAAGAAGGGAGCCTGTCCTCAATATGGGCGTTTACAGAGATAATGAAGTTATGTCATCAATAAAGTAGCAGCAGTTACTGATCCTAAAAGAACCCTGGTGTCCATGTGGTCATTACGCCATGCAAAGGTATCTTGGATTTTTTTTTTTGCGTTTATTAAAAAAGTAGTTTTTATAAGTGTTTCTTTTTCTAAAAGAGCAACAAGAATTTAAGCAATTAAAAACCAATTAAGAGCAAGATTAATGACAATATAAAACAGAAAGAAAGATTGCAGCATTTGGAATTTGAATAGCCTATAAAAATATTTATATAATAAAGAACACGCTTTTATTTAAATCTCTGTGAAGATATTATCACTCATATAAAGTGAAATAATTTGACCTCCAGAATACTGCGCAAGAATTTATTTTTATCTCCAAATAAAATGTCATGCATTCTCCACAGCATGCCAACAAATTATGTCAGAATGTTGATATATTTTGTAAATAAGGAGATATACTAATATATTTTCCTGTTTCATCCAGAAGTTGTAAGAATGTCTAGCAGTCTGTACAAGTTATATAAAAAGTTATATAAATTTATATAATAAATTTACTGAGGTCCTTCTTTGTCATAAGATGACCCAATTTCTTTTATTTAGTTCTTCTTAGCTATGCTGCTTTGTACCATAGTCCAATCAGGTATCATAAAAAAGTCTGATTGAACAGACTAACAGAATAGTTCTGACAACTTAAGAACTACTGTTCTGTGCAAAAGAATTCTCAAATAAGTGGAGATAGTCCTTATATCATATCTCTGGCCTTCTTTGCGAATATAATGGTTCTTGAAAACAACTTACTTCAATGTATATATAAGATAACAGAAGATGTATACATACCAAAATACTGCAGGAATTTGGTAAAGAGATTGAATGTGGGAAACTAATCTTCTTGCCTCTAGCATTTAAACTGCCAATGATTCTTGAATTGAAAAGCTGCTCCAAGTAGGACCGAAGAACCCTCATATCGAAGTAATTGTCTATACGGCCTCCATAAATTGCATTTTCAAACAAACCGTGCACAAATTCCCACTGAAAACCTTTGGAACCTATAAATATATTGATATTAATTTTGTATCAATTAGCATTGCCTTATAAACACTTCTTCCTGTCATTGTAGTTATTCAGTGGAAAAAAAAATGTACAAAAACATGTAACAATTCATTTCTAATTGTTCTTCATCTCTATTGCCAAATAATAAAAGTTGCGGAAGCTTCAACAAGTTTGTAAATATTTGTTGTTGATATAACATTTGCTATGTTTCAAAACATATTAGAAATATTACATAAGTCTTACAGCGTTTTTTCTTATAATGTGCAACACAACAAATGATAAACAACACACAATAAAGACATTGGATATATTCATTTCAGAGATGATGCTATTAAAGTTTCAATTATGTGCTCCTTTGTTGTAAATAAGAATAATTTACTTCCTTCATAGGAAACAATATCTTCTCAGCAATAGCTAATTATTAATTATTGTAATTGATAGTTAATGATTCAAGCTCTTTATAACATTGTACGTTTCAAGTCTGTGTAACGAAGGTCAAATTCCAGAAGTACTAATTATCCACAAATCTCATTTAAGTCAAAGATCATAAACTGTCTCTAAATATCAGTTCCTAACTTCTTTTTTGAAATTATATAAAAATTAAATACTAATCATTAACTATAATGAAGAATTACGAAGCTACTTAACAGATCAATGTCTTGGGTTCCAATAAACAATGAATTTCAGTACAAAGGAGCTCATACTCAATCCACACTCACTCATTGTATGGAGGAGCTCATACTGGGAAGGGATGGAGACAGATGACTTCATCTAGGCATTTCTGTATTTCCTACTTATTTCTCTGTACTTGAAAAGCTAAGTGAATAGTTTTGGGTGTCATGTGTTTATATTTTTGAAATGGTCCACACATGTTCCAGTGAAGATTCAAATGCAAAATCTAAATACTTTCAAAGTAGCCTTTAAGCAGAACACCACCACTCCAAACAAAACAATCACTTGAAGAAACCAATTTATAAAAATTACTGTGAATTTTTTCTATTATAAAAAATTCTAAATGAGAGACATTCCGAAAGGTTAGGCTAGAAAGGTGAGAAAACTTTCCTTAATAAGTGACTCACCCTCAAAGAGTCCATCAATAATGTCAAAACCAGCACGGAGATCAGATAAAGAAAATTCATAAAACTTGGTCCAACCCTGCCATTTAAAAAAAAATATTAAGAATTCAGCTAGTCACACAATGATGATCATAAAGTAAAATGCAAATATTATGTGGTTTCTGAATATTTTATAATGCTTAGTGCTAAATGAAAAAAAGAGAGAACCCAGGTCTTATAAAGTGCATCTTTAGAAACATTAAGTGAAGATGTTAAAAAAAAAAAAAAAAAGAGTAAGATAATGCTACCAGCTCATTTAATTTTACATAGTTACCCAAACTAGAATCCATGGAGAATAAGGAATGTAAACTTAGGATTCTTTTCTTTCCTAACAGTACTTCAGTTCAGTACTGCAGTTCAAACCTGCTGACAGCTTTATCTAGATCACACTGAATTATGGCTTTATTTTGTTTCTGAAGACTTCATTTTATTTCAGTTTCATTTAGATTTTAATAAAGAGGTCTGATTCCTCAAATACAGTCTACATTATACTTTAATCATCTTACTCCATATTTCACATCACTTCTCTACTGACAGAAAAAATCTTAAGGAGAAAAATAATTACTGCTACCATTACAGCCAGAATGCTGACCACTGCAGACATATTTGATCACTGTCAGTTCATACTTGGTGGCATTATTTTTTATATAGCATTAACGTGTACAACGTAATTCTCTCAAAAGTCTTGCAGTGTGAATGGATAAGTACACATAAATATTGGTATATAACAAAGAACTTAGGAAGTCCAGATCTCAAAGGCATCTCCTGTTGCTGTACCGTCTTATATACTTTTGCATATAGATAACATCTTAGGAACGGGTGTGTATGACTTATGATGAGAAAGATTCTAATGCATCAGGTAACACACACCTATGCAGTGAGATGAATACAGTCTCAGGTCAAGACTGCAGCTGCACCACAAATCACAATTTAGCTATCTGCCAGTCACCCTGAAGGTCATAAACTGGCAAGGTGCTGTAATCTCTGAATATTTTTAACGTATTTGATTTGACAGATCTGTATATGGATCCAAAACAACCTGGAAGTCATTAGAAAAAAAGAAGAGCATCTTGGCTGGGATTAATTGCAGTCCCACTATGTTAAAAACTGGTAATCTTAGGAAAAAAAATGAATGATAAAATCATCACTAAGTCTGAATGAAGCAAACATAGTTACACATTATGGAAAGATCTAATTACCCTATCTTGTGTCAGTTGGAAAGCTTGTGGTAAATTAACATTAATTTGAACAAAGCAAACCTTAGATCATATAACAGATTACTACTTTAAGTATTTTCATCTATTCTTCTTGAAACACTATGTTCAAAGCCTGTTCCTGTAGAGGCAGACAGCTCTGTAATTCATAAAGTTAAAACTAACCAAAAAAAAACAAAAAACAAAAAAACAACAAAAAAAAAAACAAAACACAAAAAAACAAACTCTTAAACATTCCAGGCTCTGTCAGACTGAATCTTTTGGATGACAGGTTACTTTCATCACTAGTCTAAATAAAATAAACAAGACATAGAATAGTTTGCTGGGTTTCTTTTTTTTTTTTTTTTTTTTTCCTGTTTAGCTTAAGTGTCCAGAACCAGCAATAAATGTTTGCTTTAAAAAATAAAAATAAAAATCTAAGCAAATTCTCTTGTTCTTCCTTTGCTCTGAATAGGATTTGTGTGCATAAAGAGTAGAAAATATTGCATCCTCCTTTCCACTAAAGTGTCTCTTTTCTTATGACTTTCATTCATTTATTTATGTTTCCAAAAATTTTTTTCTATTCCAAGCAAAAAAGATTCACAGGATATTTCCCATGGGACCTCACTCCTCAGCATCCATTAGCACACAAATCACACAATAGTTCCATGCAGGTGGTGGCAATTTTCAGAGGGATAGGAATTTAGGCTACTAAGATGTTATTCTGAAATTAATTCAGAGACAATAATAAAAGCAGGCACCAGAAGTATCCAAGTTTTTCTCAACTCTGAGCATGATCCAACATACACAAGATGAAAAACATTTTTCGATATAAAAGGTAGTAAATGGGGTAAATTTTTAAAAAAGCCATCAAAAAAGTATTACCTGAGGAATGTAATTTCTTCTTTCTTGGCACACAGCATGAAACCATGCTAAACAAAAGAGGGAATGGGCTCGAGACAAATTTCCCTTTTTATTAATTTGCTCTGGTGTCCAAGATTCATATGTTCGCAAGAGGTTCTTTTTAAGACCTGGAGGTGCCTGCGAAGGAGATAAAAACACTTAGTTCTAGTAAAAAAATATGCTTTTATGTTTTATTTTCTTAAATTCCAAGTTATAATTTATAACTTAATGGTATGACAAATAGTATTTAAACAAAATTTAAGATAAACAACTGCCTATAATACATCACCTAACAACATAATCTTATATTGAAAATACTGTAAGCATACTCAACTAAATTATAAGCAGAACCAATTGTTAGAAGGACTGAACTACAGTAAAACAATTTAGTGAAAAGAATAGTAATGTATCAAAATACGTAAATTTAAAAATTCTTTTTTTTCTCCATGCACAGGAATCTCTTCTGTTTTACAAACTCAACTACCAATTACTATTTTTGTGACCAGAGCCAACTGGCCTTATTCTATCACAGCTCTCTGCTAGCTAGCATATCGTAGACAAATATGATAAAATGTTGGTCTCCTCATTGAATACTGGGTAGTGTTTTTAAAGATTTAAATTACATTTTCTTGTTTATAAGGATGGTTTTTCTTATTGGTTTGTAAATAGACCACATTATCCAAACTTCAGTCTATCTGAATATATAGCTTACTATGCATTAAAAATTATTCTTTTTAAACATTCAGTGCGTGCTTTCCAAACAGATCTTACTTCGTAAGTTATTTTCAGACTTGATTGAAGCAAAACTGGAGTAAATTCTGGATGAACTTCAGTAGTAAGCCAAAGGCGAAAGTTTGGTTGAGGCTGTAACGTATTCAGTTCCTGTCAAAGATATGTTATAAATTGAGGTAGGTTTTGTATTTTATTTTTCTTTTAATACACAGAACAGTATTTTAAAAATGATATTTTGAATTTAAAAGTTATGCTTGTCTAAAAATTATTTGTTTTTTATAAGGTTACTTAAAAGACTACAGTTCAAGGTGTGTTGTCTCCTCACATTTTATGTGCTTGCTATGCTCAAGTTCAAAGTTCATCCTAGCTGTGTCAAAATATTTGCAACTCCTTCCCAGATTCTAAATTCAGACCATAAAAATATATAGCAGTTCTTTACTTGTCTTAAGAACACCAAAAGGCTAGGTCTCAAAAGAAGGCTTGGACTGTGGGTTGCATATCAACCACGGATCTCAATGAATGTCAATAACTATGCATCTGTATTAATTTTGGTTGTTGTTTTTTTTAAGTGTTTATGTTATATGCATACTTCATGTATTATGATTCACAGAAAACTGCAGATAGGAAAATGAGTTCTAAGAAAATAATTGTTAAACTCCATTTCAAATACAAAGGTTTCACAAAACATCATGTAATTGTTGATGTACAAAAGCATATGTTTTCGTAGATGCTTTATGTATAAAGCCAGTGAAGTTGCTTGACAAGTACCTTGAGAACAAAGGCAACAGTTTTGTGTGTGTGCCTTGGGAGATTCATACCTCAATAAACACTAGCAGATTTGCTTAAAATACCTTCATTTTGGTAATCTCTAAGACATAACTGTTTTGTTTTCAATAGTTTTAGCAAAAACTTTCTCTTAACCCATGAATCATTCTTCTCTTTAGGCAAAACAACAACTCTATCTGGTACACTGAACATTGAAAGGAACCACTGGAGATTGTCTAGCCCAAACCCTGCTCAAAGCAGGGTTACCTACAACAGGTTGTCCAGAACTGTGTCTGGTCAGGTTTCCAATATCTCCAAAGACACCTCCACATCTCTGGGTGACCTGTTTCAGTGTTTGACTACCCTCACACCAAAAAAGTTTTATCGTGTTCTCATGTTTAAACAAAAATTCCAGTATTTCAGTTTGTGCCTGTTGCCTCTTGTCCTGTCATGGAACACCAGTAAGAAGTCTGTCTGTCTTCTTCAATGCCTCTCATCAGCTGATATACACACTGAAAAGATTCCCCTGAACTTCTCTTCTGCTTCCTAAACCATCCCATCTCTTGTAACCTCTCCTCAGATGACACATTTATAACACAGTGAATCACAGAATCATCTAGGTTGGAGAAGACCTTCAAGATCAAAGTCCAACCATCAACCTTACCTACTTAGTCCCATCACTAAATCATGTCCTCTTAGTGCTGCATCCACATAACTCTTAAAATACCTCCATGTACACTCTAGTCCCGTCACTGCCTTCAGGGCCCTTTGCAAGACTCACTCCAGTATGTCCATTGTTTCTGTTGTGCTAGGCAGCACCAGAGGCCGTTGGCATTCTTTGCTACAATTGCAACTGTTCGCTCATAGTCAGCTTCCTACCTGCCAGGACTCCCCCCTCCGGCTGTCCAGGTGGTTTAGGATTATTATGCCCCAGCAGAAGAAGCAGTTGACTCACTTCTCTTTGCTAAACTTCATGAGGTTCCTGTCAGCCTACTTCTCCAGCCTATCAAGATCCTTTTCAATCCCTCCTCCCAGTTTTGTATTATCTGTGATTGCTGAGGATGCTCCCTGTCCCATTATTCATGTCATTAATGAAGATGTTAAACAATGTTGGCCACACTATCAACCTCAGGAGGGCATCATTGGTGACTGGCCTCCAGCTGAACTTTATGCTGCTGATAGTGCTGCTGCTCAGTTGTGGTACAACTGAGGCTGTATTTTCATCATCTTGACTATGAGGATGCTATGGTAGACAAACAAAAATGTGAAAATGATCCACAGCCTTGGAAGCAGGAGACTTTTTTTTAAAAAAAAAGAGGTGGGGGGGGGGGGGGGGGTCGAATGCTGGTTTAAGTGAAATTGTCGGCTGCATGTATCCTCTGGTATACTGTGTTTATCTAGAAGACAGCTGAGGGCAGTCAGTTGTAAGCATTGAGGCTTTAACCTTCATATTGATAAAGCTCACATTGACCAGTGTGTTAGAAGATATATTTCCTCTCCTTAAAGGGAAAGGCTGTGAGAACTAAATTTAAGTACTTGGATGGAAATGAATTACAAATAGGCAGATCTCTCTTAAGATGTTCAAACATATGAACAAGATAGCCTCACTTGTTAACAGTATGCAGAACAGACAAGGGGGTGTGCTGAGTCAAACCTCAATGAATCTTAGTCTATATTAAGTTCAGCAGGAAGTTTAACACCTTCAGAATTATGTTCTTGCGGAAGGAATAAGGAATTTTTGATATATATCCATATGTACTTACAAGATTTTAAATTTTACTCTTATAATTAGTAAGAGGCTTACAAATTCTTCCTTGCAATTCATTACCATATTCAAATTAGATTACCACACACCAGTATTATCTTGCTTTGCCTGTCCATTTTTTCATAATGGATTAAAGGTACTCGCACACTACATGGTTCTTGTTAGACACAGATACACTCCTAGCTCATGTGAATGGAGTACACTTTATGTTTATTTTTTATGTTAGAAATATGACAATTAAGATTGTAGTAATTGTTGATAAGAAACCTCTTTCTTTTTTCTAGTTATTTTGCTTTTGGGATTTTACAGTGACGTATAGGTAAAGTTAGCAAGTCAATGCACTTTAGATGCAATAAGTGTGTAATTCTATAAAAAATTAGACATTTTAATTTCAAATTAGCAAACACCTCTTAGTGACTGATAAACAAGCTATATTTAAAAACAACAAGAACTAATAAGAAGATAGCTCTAGAATTGAAGCATAAAAATATGTATAAACTTATAAATTTTACTGTATAAAGAAAAAAAAAATCAAGTATACATGGATTCATTGTTCAGCGAACACAGGCAGTATCCCATAAAGTATCAGAAATCCTAACAAAGCATTTGTACACTCACTGTGGCAGAAATACTCTATGTGGTCTGAAGATTAAAGCAATCACACAAAAAAGCAGTTGCTTAGATCTGAAGCATTTCATCTTATTCGTGACTGAGAAACCTGCAGAAGTTTATTTTTCAGTTGTTGGAATTCTAAACATCACCATGGAAATTCATGATTGTTTCAAAATTGCCTCCTAATTTTGTCTAGTTTCCAAAACATTCTTGTCTAGCTACAATTACCTTTTCCAATACAGGAAGCCAAGGTATAACAAGATGCAGGTTCTTTAAACACAACCATTCTCCATTGCGTGCACATTCTTTTAATGTTTGAATAGCTAGGTCAGCTTGACCTTGGCCCATTGCAATCTGAAATGGTGAAAGAAAAAAAAAATTGTATCAGGAATTTATCATGCCTCATTTAACAACTAAATACAAAACAGTTTTTTCCATATATGTGTATGTATACATACTGTATATGTAAAAAAAAAAAAACCAAAAAAACAACAAGATGACTTAACCATAACCAAAATTTTCTCTAATGTGATAGAGTACTAAAGTAGGGAAAAGTTGATGAAAGTATAGTTTTTTCTTTGCAGCATATCTAACCAGAGCTTCTGAAGAAACAACTTTACCTAATCGTTTTACGGAAAAATATATACATCACTCGGTGACAGTGATGGCGTTCCCTGGGAACTCAGAAGTAATTTAAATAGCAGTGACTGAACTATATTACTGTAGAACTGCTGATATGATAAAAATGAAAGATAAATGGGAACAAATTTCCTTTTGATTTTAAGTTAGGAGTACTTCCTTTGAAGAGAAACTATCAATTTCATATTGACATGAGTGAAAAACTAAGGTTTTTCTCTTTCCAGCTGGGAGATATGAATAGCTTAGCAAGAAGACTTTTCTTCATATTTTTTATAGCACCATATTGCTGCTAAAATACATTTGGAAATCAAATGGAAAGACAGAGATTCAAAACTGAATTTTCAGAGAAATCAGTGAAAACCGAAAATAACAAGATTTGTTTTGCAGCACAATTACTGCAACAATTAATGTTGAACTAACAGTACATTCACCTTAGTTCCCCCCTAGAATCTAATTGGAAGCTGTACATAACAAAAAACCCCGCATGAAACAGGCTGAAAAGAATATCCCTTAAAAGGAAATCCATTACATCTTTTTATCTAAAAACTCCACTGAATCAAAGACGTTTGTCGCCTTAGCTTTATATGTTGATAAAGGGGTGTACTCTGCCTACACAAAACTGAGTATCGTATCTTGAAGTAACTTTAAATAGACAAAAGAAGATAATTGAAAGAGAATAAAGTCACCAGATAATATGGTAGTGTACCACACAAATTTAGGTGTCTGTTCTTTATGCCATAATAGGAATTATCCCAGAGAGAGGAAAAAAAAAAAAAAAAAAAAAAAAAAGATCTACGTTCTATTCAAAACCCATGAGAAAGTACAGGAAAAAAGTACCACCACAAAAATATTCTCATTAATAGGAAAACTTTCAGATGAATTACCTTTGAGTATCCCTCCTAAATCAAATGGCATGTTATATTTTACATGTCAAATATGTAAAGGACATTTAGAGATAAACACAAAAAGCTGTGTGGCAGAGTAGGAAACATGCATTCTTAAACACTCACATAGCTAGACACATTGTCAATAAGATTTGAATCTTTACTATTGATGGGAAAAATCTATTTTTCATCAGTGCATGTTCCAGGAAAAGAACACTTGTAAGTATCTAAAAGCAACATTAAACTTTCTATTTCTATACTAACCAGTGATCAGCTAGGTAACTCCCCTCACATGAGTATTTCAAATGAAAGAAGGAAATAATGTTTTACTGAAAGGTATAAAGTGTAACATTAGCATGTATTAGGAGTAGTAGGAAATCATTTGTATTGTGGAGTAATTCAAGTTAGAATGGATCTTGGAAGGTTCTGCTCAGAGCAGGATCAGCGATGAGTGATAAGACCCAAGGGTTTGTCCAATGGACTCTTGCAAACTTCCAAGGGCTGCACAAGACAATCTGACTGTACTTTTTTCCTGACCGAAAAAAAATATATCCTTACATACAGAATCTGTTGTTACAATTTATGCTCATTGCTTCTTGCCTTCCCACCATGCCTTACTTCAGAAAGTCCAAATCCATTTTCTCAGTGACCTCCTTTGCAAGTAGTGAAAGACTGTAATTAGGTCACCACAAAGATTTTTCTGCTGCCAGGGCACAGTGCTGGCTCATGTCCAGCCTCCTGCCTACAAAAACCCTTCAGATCTTTTTAGGAGAGCTGCTCTCCAACCATTCAGACCACTGCCTATATCACGGCAAGGGGTTCTTCCTGTCCAGGCCAGGACTTTGCTCATCCTTCTTGTTGAGTTTTGTACAGTTCGTTCCAGCCAAGGAAAGCTAAGGAGCATTGTAAACCCATCACTCATCAGGGCAAGACACTTAGTTACAAGGCACACAGAAAATGTTGAGATACTCAATGGCTTTTTAGCCAAAGTTTTCACAGGTAGGGCCTGTTCTCAGGTCTCTCAGGTTTCCCAAGCCTACTAGCAAGAGCAAAGCACTGTCCACAGTAGAGATAGAAAGATTTAGGAATGACTCAACACACTTAGAAATATGTAAGTCCACAGGAAAAGATTAGATGCATCAAAAAGTTCTGAGGGGCCAGCTAATGTCATTGCAAGACTACTTGGTATCATCTTCTAAAGGTCACGTTGATTTGGGTGTTTCCTGATGAAAAAGGCAAATGTCACATCTGTCTTCATGAAGGATAAAGTGGAAGAAGATCTTGTTAAATACAGGCCAGTCAGCCTCAACTCAGTCTGTGGGAAGATTATTGTGCAAGTCCTCTTAGAAACTGTTTCCTGGATGGTCAACCTTAAACATATTTTGCAACAGACATGAAATGTAAGAGTTCTGTTCAGGAACTCCAATCAACAATTTAATTGGTTAACATTTACTTCTAAAGTTCCTTAAAATATTTTTCAGAATTTCACAAAATACCACAATATTCACAAATACTCTGATTTATGTTTTCTGTTGAAGAAAACGAACATAGGTTCTATAAGCAGAGGAAATTATGAAGTCTAGTTTTCAGTGTTTTTTGTTTCATGGTTCGATTATTCCACACTAAAAATGGTACATGCCTAAATATATGTAATTCTTAGTCTCTTTTGTTCTCTTCCATCTATCTTCTCATGTTTCCCTTCTCCAAGCCAGAGAAATGCCTCTGATGTGGATTCTGTTTCTGTGAGTATCACTGACGGCATTTATTTTCTCCACCCCATTTGGCCAATGGATTCAGAAGGCCAAAATAACAAACTCACAGACATCAAATGATGATTTTACATAATTCCAGGAAAATAAAAAAGTAAAGCAGATATTACTACTGTAAAATTTTACATTACACATTGTGTTTTTTAATCATTGCTCTCATTTCCTCTCATCTAAGACTGACCTGATGGTAGCATTCAGTATCTCTTTCAACATTGGCAAGTTCTTGCAGCTCTTGAGAAGGATCAGCACCAGGAGAAATAATTATCAATATGGGCTCAATTTCTAGAGTCTCTTTATACAGACGTTTCAGATTCAGAGGTGACGGAGATAATTCTTTTATTCCTGTAATTAGAAATATTATGAAAATAAAGTGACTACACAGGATGGAGTACTCTTCAAAAGACTTTTTCTATTATTCAAATAAAATCAGCTAGAATATTGCTGGAATTAAGTCAGATTTCTTCAAAGCTTAAAGACTGATACCGTTTCTGCTTTGGTTTTTATTTGATTTACAATTAATAAAAAAGCCCCTTTTGGTATACAAATAAGCATATTAAATGACTATCAAAAAATTACACTGCAGTAAGACACATAAGTAGACATTATTATAGCATGCCATGAATCCACAGGCCAAGATTTTGGTTCTAATATTCCAGTAATAACCTATTACTTTAGTATGGTTAAACAGTAATATACATGTATTTACATGTATACATATTAAATTCAATTATGAGGATATGAGTGATGAAAATCTGAAACCTTCAAAATACAAGTACACCTACAAGTTTTATAGTGAGGAATTATATTACTTACAAGGGGAAAAAAATTGCTCCAAAACATGCTGATGTTGCTAAAGTCATTCTTTAAGAGTTTAGAAATATGGATGCATTTTCAGAAAACAATTGTCACTGCAAAAGGTTTCACTACAGGTGTGTGATGTTCTTATACTCTTTCCTTGACATCTTTTTTTCGTTTATATCTTTTGTCATTGCCAAGCTAACACGCTAGACCAACCGCTCTTCTTCACTGGTTCAATCATCCTTTACAGAATCACAGAATCACAGAATTTCTAGGTTGGAAGAGACCTCAAGATCATCGAGTCCAACCTCTAACCTAACACTAACTGTCCCCACTAAACCATATCCCTAAGCTCTACATCTAAGTGTCTTTTAAAGACTTCCAGGGTTGGTGACTCCACCACCTCCCTGGGCAGCCTGTTCCAGTGCCTAACAACCCTTTCAGTAAAGAAGTTCTTCCTAACGACTAACCTAAAAATCCCCTGGCGCAACTTAAGCCCATTCCCCCTCGTCCTGTCACCAGGCACGTGGGAGAACAGGCCAACCCCCATCTCACTACAGGCTCCTTTAAGGTATCTGTAGAGAGCGATAAGGTCGCCCCTGAGCCTCCTCTTCTCCAGGCTGAACAAGCCCAGCTTCCTCAGCCGCTCCTCATAGGACTTGTTCTCCAGGCCCCTCACCAGCTTCATCGCCCTTCTCTGGACCCGCTCAAGCACCTCCATGTCCTTCTTGTAGCGAGGGGCCCAAAACTGAACACAGTACTCGAGGTGCGGCCTCACCAGAGCCAAGTACAGGGGGATGATCACCTCCCTAGCCCTGCTGGTCACACTGTTTCTGATACAAGCCAGGATGCCGTTGGCCTTCTTGGCCACCTGAGCGCACTGCTGGCTCATATTCAGCCGAGTATCAACCATGTTTAGTTTTATTCCTAAAACTGCTTAGCTTCTATAAACAGATGCACATAATATAATACAGCCAAAATAAACTAGAGGTTGATGACAGTGCTACTATTTTTAGCAGTGCAAGTAAAAAAGTTTCATTGCTTAGTTTTGATATCTTACATAATTTTATGTTAACTGGAAACTAAAACTTGGCCTTGCATTAACTGAAGAATAGCATAAAAAAACATGATTGGGCAATGGACTGGAATCTGTGCACACCTGCAACTTATGTTATTGTAGTAACACATTTATGAAAATGGTGATAATTTAAAAGAAGTGCCTTGTAAATGAGTAACTGCTTAGCCAAATGTGTTGAAGCACTTTTGAGATGCACCACTTATGAAAATAGTCTAAGTATTCTTCCATAAAAAGTTTGGTTAGAACATTGAACACAATATTTACATAAAGCGTATTGTTCAAAAATAAAATAATTTGACCGATTCTTAAAATCACAATGCAGCTAAAACCAAACAATTTTAGAAGTACTTTGCAACAACACTTCACAAAAACAAAATCAGAAATTCCATTTACAACCTATTTTTAAATTATAAAACTCCTGTAAAAACTATAAAATAAAACGTATGACCAAAAAAACACACAAGATTTAATTGCTGTTTTCACCCTGGTGAAAAATGAACTTACCTAGGGCTTTACATGCAAAAAGAGCCATAGCACTCTGCAGTCTGTCAGGTCTAACAGCCTGGACCACAAGTACCTTAAAATAAAATATATTCAGGAGAAATTCATTTATTAAAATACTTCTAACAACTAAAAAAACAAGACTCTTTAAAGAAAACATTTTTGAAACTGCATTCTAGAACTAAGTTATTTTCTCTAAGTATATATAGCTACTCAATCATTCCTTTCCAAAATAACCTAATACAATCATCCTTTGTAAGCAGTTTGTCTTTTGAACAGAACTTGAGTATAGTTCTACATAAATGCCTATTTGTAAGCTGGAAATTTTTATATCGTGTTTCAGAATAAAGGTATACACCATGTAGGTAGCAGTAACAACAAAAAGCAAACTTGACTTCATACAACTCTTCTAAACTATAATTTTATACATATATTTAGACTATAAATCCTTAAATGGAACAACATTTCTGATTTCAATGCTGTAATACAGTAAAATAATCAATTTTGAAATAATCTCTTTTAAGAGCAACTTCAGAGCTTTATATTTCTTTTAACTTACTGAGATACTCAGACTTGCAAACCTCCTAGTTATGCAGATGCATATCACAGAATCACAGAATTGTAGGGGTTGGAAGGGACCTCAAGGGACCTCGGGTCCAACCCCCTGCCTAAGGGAGGTTCAAAGTTCTTCAAAAGAACATTGAGTTCAAAAAGAACAAAAGGGCTCAGTATTTTTCTTATGATCTTCAAAAGGCTACAAAACATGAACAGCTAAAGAATTTGGATAAAATTAAATAAGCAGTTTCCCCACTAGCTACCTCTTTCTCAGCAACTTCCATTAAATGTTCAGTAGAGGCAATTGCAGGCAGCTGAGCAGGCAGCTTCAGTGGAAATGTTTTTTTACAATCACCACCCCTTCTCCCACCCCTTTACTTATCCACAGACCTGTACACAAAACCACAATTCTGAACCTGCCATTATATTCCAGTTTCAAAATTTGGAATATCTCTTGTTGGTTTTGAAGTAAAACATAAATTTTGTTAATTTTTTTAGGAAAGCACTACTTTTTAAACTTGAAACTATGCTAAGTGTTTAACATACAGTTTGAAAGAAAATTACTTATGAGCTGCACATAAATTTCTACTAGGTAGTTTCAATAGACTTCATCATGACAAACATTCTTAATGCATCCTGTGCAAGGAACTAGATATATAATATGTTGATCGTTCCAGATTTATTTTCCTCTATGTAGAAATTCAATGACAGTACATTGTACACACAAGAATAACTGTTCTGCACTTCATCAAATCAAACACGGTTCAGACAAACTCCTTTGCAAAATGATTCTTCTTTTCCTCCACAAAAATGGCCAAATAGAGAGCTTTTGATAGCTAGTCAACATGAAAATGCATTGTCTTATATCCTCATAGCCCTACTTCCAAAGGGCCATCATTCTATATGGAGTTTTTTCAATTGAAAAATGATAGTAAGAAAATTACTTCTGAAAATTTTTCAAAAATTTTCTCTTTTTTCTTTTCCTGGGAAGAAGGATCCTACAGGGGAGTAAGGAACCTGTCTCTCCAACTTTCTTGGTGAGTTATATTTATCAAAGAAGAGAAGTATTTCAAGACTACTTTTCTAACAAGCAGTGTCTGCTACAGAATTTTATGGTTTTCGGTCAGGTATCCGAGTTTGCATTTAACAATGATCTAAATTAATGATCCTCAACAAGCTGAGAAATTTTGCAGTAGCAAAGCAACCATGAAATATTTTCAATACCTATTCATAAAATCAATTCTATGAGTATTAACAAAGACCACGTTACATTGCAGGGTATGCTCTGTTGCAGCCACTACACTAACACAAAAAAGACTTAGATCTGAGAGAACTAAATATATATTAAAGAAAAAAAAAATCCTTAGATTAAATAAACTAGTTGAGCTATAAGACAGCATAGACATTGTCACTGCTTATAATTCAACCAGGTCTGAAGCCCAAATTTCTAAGATGTAAAACTTACTTTCAATGTTGAAATCACAATTCATTTTTAATTATTTCATATGGAATATTACCTGCTGAAATAAAGAAATTCTTTTTACAATAGTAGATGGAAATTCTTGTTCACAAACAGAGCTCTGAGAAAAAGTATGCCATAGACCATCATCTTCAAGGCAAAGTGTCTGATAGAGACCTGGGAGAGAGATCTACAAAACAAATAATGCATATTTAACAATAAAGAATAGTCATTTAGACATCATATATTTTAAATCATTCACAAATACCGCTGTGATCCTAAACCTGTAAGTAACTGTGGATATCGTATAAGTTCATTCAATTTTAATCTTGGAGTTCAAAAGCAAAAGCTTAGAACTTAAAATTACTCATTTGTTTACCTAGTTTCTGCTAATGCTAAGTCTGTATTTGCTCTATATTTTAGTTTTTAAACTTCTAGGCTCAGTTTCAAACTTTGAGTCCTACCTAATTTTATTCCTTCCTTTCATCATAATGTGATTCTTTTTCTATTACTGCATATTATTGATTGACCTAGTTAGGGTTTAAAAAAAACACTGAGCACAAATCATGCTTGCCACACTGTTACTGTAATTGTTTTTTTTCTGGTGAACAGAACTGAAAAATAATTGTCTGTAGATTTAGCACCAAAAGTTTTTGCCGAAGACTGCTCACGTTTGCCTTGCTGCTGAGCTACACAGAGGAAGAGAATAAGCTAGGACAGAATTTCAGGGACTAATATTTTCATTTAGTTGTCCTTAGATGAAGGGATTTCAATATTGACCGTTGCAGGATGGATCAAAGCCAAGAAAGTGTTGTGCTGTTTTAATATGAAATTACTTGAGCTGAGCAATTGCAAGCACTGAAATACCTCCAAGTGTTTGCATGAAAGTTTGGTAACTAGAAAACTAGTTTTCTAATTAAAGACCTATGGATTTTAATACAATATAAAGTGGTTTCTGAAAAGACAATATACAAGAGAAACCTGTAACTTCAGTATTCTTTGCAATTTTTCCTTTGCATATTTTTCTATTTATACATATTGTAATATTTTGGATAGGCTTACAATGTTTTCTAATTTAAGATTACGTTCACTCACATGCACTTTGTTGTTAAATTGGGTAGAGATGCACACAAAAGATTTCAGAACAGATGAAATAAGATTTTTAGATTTTTTTTCAAAGGGGTATATCACAGTTTCTTACGATGTAACAATTTAATATTAAAAAATGCTTCAATTTGACAAATGCATACATGAGTACTCAAGTCCAAATTACATTTGCTAAAACCAAAGACATCTTAAAGTAAATTCAAACTGCCACGTGATGTATACCTTTAAAGATGCTACTGCCCAGGCTCGCTCCTGTTCTATCCAAGAAGGAATCTGGTCACGAGCACTTCTTTGTGAATCCTTATTGAGACAAGTTACATTGGACACATAAGTTACACATTTTTTTTGTGAAACACTATATTCAGTAGCAAGACTGCAAAACACACACTTTTTATAAAAAATATTGTTCATAGCAGGAGTCTTTCTGTGGACTGTTGCTAAAATCATAAATGGCATAAGGAAACAAAAGCTACCAATTTAGAGATACACTGTTCACATCAAGTTTTGCTTAATTACTTGAGCCTGAAAATATAATTATTTAGTGTATCTGTAAGTCCTGCTCAACTCTAAGTAGTTTTCCTTTGTATAAAGACAAGCAACCCAAATGACTGATTATTTGCATATGCACTCCAATCAACTGACTTCAAAAAATAACTCAATTGCATTTATTCACAGTCATGAAAAAGATGTCTCTTCACACAAAGGGCAATTCTGGGGTAATTCACCATGCAAAGTATCATTCTGGACAACTCTGCACTAGTAAAGTTTGGCCACACCTTTATGTTTCTATTTCTTAGTTGTTGGGGATGGAGGAAATTCTAAGGATGAACAACAATATAGTCTAAGCTGCAGCGGAATCTCTCTCATCAGGAGGCCCTGTATTCACTGAAGGACAATGCTACCATATGAGTCACTATTGTACCCTGTCATCTGATCCCACAGATCTCCAAAAGTATACATTAGAACTAGAAAAGATGCATAAAATCTGACAAGGATGATGAAAGCTATTCACATTAAGAACTGGTTGCATAGTTCAGATATAGATATGTAAACAAGATTAAAGTTTAAAAGTAATTGGGAGTAAAGAAAACTGCAGCCAAGACTGATGGAAATAAGCTAGCCTGATCCTGAGCAAAAGAAAAGAGATTAACAACAGAAGAGGCAAAGTCCAAACTCAGGTTGCTTAACACCCCTTTCAAAACTGCCAAAATACCTGGTTCAAAGAATGTCTATAATGTCTATAATAAGAAAAGAGGGATTAAGAACCACACTTATTTTAGTTACAAAAGAGGGGTTAAAACCTTTTAAAATATACTGTTGAATAAAATGAATAGCAATCATGCTAACAGTAATAAAAAGAAAAAAGGCAGGAAAGACAAAAAAGATATGCATAGAAAACAAGTTGTCATATTCAAAAAGATTTATAGTATTATTATGTGAAAGGTTATCTGTTCCTTTCAAGTATTAATACAATTAATAAATCAGTGTAGAAAGCACATAATCTTAACTTCTCAGGATTTAATTAGATGTCACTTTTTTCAAAATACATAAATAAAAGTCGCTTACTGATTTTCTGACAGTATCTCCAACGATCACACCTGTAAAAGTCTCCCATTCCTAGGGGGAATAAATGAATGACTCAGATAAATGACCAGATATCTTTAAGGATTAAAAATTAATGAGTAGTAGCATGTAGGCAAAGCAGAAATAATTCAGAGGATAAACAATTAAAACCTAGATTCTGAAAGAGTTATACAACATTTTTTAAACTCCACATAATACTAACAGTATGTCCCTTTTGCAGAATCCAAGATAAGGGACTGCAGTGCTTTACAAGCAAATAAACCAAAGGAGAAACCTTATTGTTTCCAAGACCCACAGCCTCCACTCAGATCATCCATGTACAGACTTTCAAGGAGTAACATGCCTGGCTGACAAGGACACACGGACACACATACTGCCTGACCAGTTATCAGTAGGCCCACAGAATATGGGCCTCATGTTTCAGTACTGTTTCACGTTACAGCAATCAAGAGATGCAGTTATTAGAACAAAAAGAGTACTTAGTAAAATAGATTGGTATTATGAACCCTTTGGTTACATTAAAAAAGGGGTAATGTCATGTGAGGCTATATTTGATTAAATCTTTTAGACTTGGTATTTCTATCCAGGAAAGAGCTTTTAATCATTTTTAAACAAATTAGATAAGTATTTAAAAACATAATACATATAACCCTATGTTTGGAGGTGGTAAGAAATACACTAATAAACCTCCAGAGTATAGAAAATTCCCATTATCAGTATCTATAAATCTATGATAAAATAAAACTTTATGTTTTATTGTTAAAGACCATTGTAACATTCCAAATAAAAAAGCCAATCGATTAAAACTACTTTGATATAAGCTTTTGGCACCCGTAGATCTAGTTGAGTCTTGAATTAACTCTCTTTCAATTTTAAGTGATGATCCTCTGCCATTAATAAACACTCATGTACAGAAAAATACATGAAGCCTCCCTTGTTTTAAAGCCAGAAATTGTGTAATATCTTTACATAGAAAAGCAGAAACAGGGTATGTGCAGCCATGTAGAACTACCTCAGAAAAATCTATACACATTAATTCAGAAAGACAGTGTCTTAACATTAGAATGCTTTATCTCTTACTAAACATTGTCCTAGAAGAATTTTCATCACTGCCAAAAAATTCATAAGCACAATAGGTCAAATTCTTCTGGGAGAGGTACTTGGAATACTGAATTCTCTAGCAGCACAGTTAAGTAACTTCTATTCTGAGCACATTAAAAGCTTTCAAAGAAATCTCTTGGAAGAATAACCACTTCACCTTAATTTTCCTCAATAAATATCATGCACAAGCACTCTTTTCTTAGCAATTTGAATGAAAATAATTTCTACCCTTCAGTGAAGTAAGAGGATTATTGATATTATTTGCCTGTTTTGACTCTTGAGTACTGAGATACTTGGATACTTGAGTACTCAGGAATGTGCATTACATATAACCTATACCAAGTGAGTCAAGAACTCTAACAGCTGATGGAAATATATGCTCAACAACTGCAATCAACAAAGAAATCAGTACCTACAACACTAAAGAAGCCTAGGCATACAAGCTTTAGTTTAGTCAGAAAACTATCTGCAAACTGCTGCCTTCATGAGTTTATAAAATCAAGGATTAGGAACATAAAATGGTATTTTCAGAAGCTGAAAACAAGTAATATATATGAATTAGGGAAGTCCTAATAATGAAGAGTAATCACAACTACCACCAGAAATATAAATTCAAGTTACTTTTATCAGGCAGCTTCACTGAAGAAATGAATCCCACAGACTATGGGATTTCACTTGGTCAATCCATACATCTTCAATAAAACTGTACAGCATTCACAACATTACAAAGTTTCAACCTTGCTAATTACATCCACATACTTCATATAACAAAGTTCCATTACTTGCTTCAAACGCATTATCAGGTGTTTACATTCTTCCCTTTACGCAGTTGACTCTCTAGCAAGTTGGTATCTACTGACATTTTGTACTCCTTCTGGCCTTCAACTTCTACTATAAAAAAGCCATGGATGTCCTGTAGGCTCTGTATCTCCTTTCCACATAGGTATTTTGGATAATTAAATGTTGACTTGTGCTAATCAGCCATCAGCATTAATCTAACATCTAACACCCAAAGAGAGGAACATGCAGGTCTTATATGAGGGGCATCTAAGGGAACTGGGGGATTTTCTTCTCTAGCACTTACATTCTCTTGAAATAATTCAGGGTGCATTCCTCGTACAAAATGCAGAGCAAACATTAGTTGATCAGCCTGAAACAAAAGCAGAAAAAATTGCATTTGTATGTTCATCAGACATCACTTTTATGCTTTTTTATGCATAAAGTAAGAAAATTTCAATAATAAAACACCTCTAATTCAGAGACTTAATTACACATGTTAATTCCAAATTGCTAATTACTTCCTCAACTTAGAGACAAACACTGACCTGAAACCTGTATCAAACTACATCTAAAATTCAAGGGAAGAAGAAAAAACAGGTATTTGTAACAAAGCAATCATACTAAACAGAACACATTATTTTTGAAACCATAGACAGGAAACTCTTCAAAACTGCCAGAGAAGACAGAAATTTGGAAAAAATAAAATCCTAGTGAAACACTGTAAGAGAATACTGTTTAAAATCAGAAGCATCCAGAAACCTAGATTGAGGCCTCAAATTTTCAAGGACTGTCCTGTAACCCGGAAGATGTATTTTACCAGTCAGTAGAAAATATACACATTTTCTTTCATTAGAATGTAGTTAGCATAAAGAATATTGAAGCTGATACCTCTGTTAATTTTAATAAGGTGAAATGTAATTAAAAATACAAAGCAGAGGTGACAGGCAAGAACAAGGGAAGGAAACAGAATACAATGCATAGCATCGTATTAAGCTGCAGAATTTAGCAGTTTCAACTGATAAACACAATACCCCTGCACTCCTGTAGAAATTAATTCTGTTCTTGACTTCTAAACAATGCTGTCTGAATATTCCACAGTGTGGTTTCCTACATACCATGCCTTATGTATACCTCAAAATGACAGCTTGATTGTCCTTAGCACAAGGGCATCTACATGGGAATCCTGTTACTTTCTCCATGTAATCCTTAAAACAAAAGGGCAATAGTGTATATACAACAGCTCCGGAATCTTTTGCTGTTAAGAGCTGTAAAACCAAATCTCATAGATTCCTGAACAGGAATGGACATCCACATGTTGTGATGTCCACTCCTGGTGATGATGTCCATCATCCTGTGATGATCCACCTGGTGGACACCTGAACTCAGATCCCATAAGGGGTCTAGGCACACTAGAAACACTGCTATCCTGGACCCAGAGGTGCATACTAATCATGTCTTGTCTGCGTATCAGAGAGTGACTCAAACATTTACCAGTCCTGCACACTGGTTTTGAAAAAAAGATGCCTGAATATACGAATTGAACAGAAAATCCACTATGATACCTCCCCACAGCTGAAGAAACCAATCTGTAAGGATAAGTTATGTCACATTCCAGCATGTATGTTTAGATGAAGGATCAGAGCACTTCATCATATTATATTCGGGGAAGAAATAATACCATGTATTTCAGATGACAGAAATTATGATACTGATGTCAGCAAATGAACCTGTCTCTGCAATCTGTAATATCTCACCACACGTTTGTAAATCACATAAAACTGGGGGGACCAGTGAGTACATTTAAGGCAGGGCTGCCATTCAAAGAGACCTGGACAGGTTGGAGGAAGTGGCTGACAGGAACTTTGCAAAATTCAGCAAGTGTTAAGTCCTGTCCCTGAGAAGGAAGAATCCCTTGTAATGATACAGGCAGTGGATTGCAAAGGACTCAGGGGTCTTGGGAGACAGGAAACTGGACATCAGTCAACACAGTGCTCTAGCATCAAAGATAACCAACAGAACCCTGGTTCTTTTAACAAGGGCATAGTTGGCAGAGTAATGGAATTGATCATCCATCCTTCACTCAGCAGTTGCTAGACCTCATCTGTACCATACTGCATTCAGTTTTAGTCCCCCAGTACAAGAAAGATGTTGATAAACGGAAGAGTTGGGCTGACAGTCACCACAATTATCAGGGGATGCATCCCAAGGAGTCTCCCTCCTTGGAGATCTTAAAAAGTCACCTGGACATGGTCCTGGGCAACCTGCTGTGCTTGAGTAGGGGGTTGCAGGGTTCTTGCAAGCTAAACCATTCTGTGATTCTGAGAACTGCATTCTTTTTTTTTGTGTGTATTTATTGTGTATATCTATGTGTATATTGTGTGTATCTATGAACACACTGATGAATGTAAAATCATTTATTTTAATAAGTGAACAAAGTTATGCTGAAACTTTAAGACAAAGATCTAAAATGATTTCTTATTTAAACACCATAAAATAGTTTAATGATGATGAGACGTATATCTCTGAAGAATATTAGGCTCCCAAGACTACTATTGAAAAATGAATTGCATGAGACATCAGAAGAGACAGGACCAAAAGGAGAAAGCATAATCTAGGAAATATTATGTACATGTTATGAAGTATAAGATGAACTACTTGACTGATATTGTCTTCCTCATTTTAATGACTGTTACATTTTTAGGTTCAAAATTACACAAGAGGCCCAAACTATTTTTGTTTTCATTATTACTGTTTTCTCATCCAGATTCCTTTTTACAAGCCTGATACATCACCTCAGATATAGATGTAAAAATTTTACCAGCTATACAATATATGAAGACTCTACTACAGCCTCAGTGCCACAGTAGTCTTTAAAAATGTGAATAATAGGCTGAATTAGTAGTAGATTGTCGATGGCATGAGGAGCTTATTAGTTCTCTAAATCCAGTATCAGATACTAAGCAGGATGCATCATTAGTCTGAAGCTGCATTGTAACTCTTACACTTCCAGTATCTTCTAAACCTTAGCCTGATCATTCACGGTGAAAATCTTTCCTACTAGAAAACTCCTATCTGCACCTTGTTTTTGAAATCTTTCATCTTTTCTGACATATAAAAATAGCTTGCATTCCAACATTCAAAAGATGTGATGACTTACTGGAAGACTTCACAGAGTCACCACTTCAAACACAGACATTAAATTATTATGAGAATATTACATAAGAGTCCAGCTGAACTTTGATAAATCAAAACCCTTAGAAATGTTGCTATTTCTGCATCCTCAATGTACTGTTGCTAGATTTGGAAGGGGTAAAATCTTCCAAGACATATCTATTTTCACTTTCCAAACTTCAGACTTGCATCATTTCTACTAGTGCTCAAATGGTCTATACAGAACCACTATGTCATCTTCACTCTAGTACTATGAGACCTCCCGTTATGATTGCTCCAGGTGAAAGTGAAAATGAAAAGTGGAAGTGAAGCACCTATCTATCCTAGGTTTTCACCAAGAAAGCAGTAAGAGAAAAGGCATCTGACAGAGATGCAGAACAAACAAGAAATACATTAAGAACATTGTATGGAGGAACAGGAGAAAAATGGAGAAACAAAGAAGCCATACAGTAGAGATTTGGGGCAGGAGGTGAAAAGAGGAAAGAAAATATAATGATTTGGGTTTGTTATTTTCTTTGTTGTTTCCTTTTAAAAAAAAGTAGTAATGATCATACACAACCTTACCATGACAGCTAAGTCAAACACTCATACTTTGGAAATGATAGACATAAGACCAAACAGAATGAAGAATACGCTGAAAGCTCAGCAGCCTGGAACTGGCTATGTAGACAGAATTATAGTGAGATGAGAAGCCGGAGGTAAAGCAGAAATATGACTACACTGAGAATAGCCTTGCCCACTAGAACATTGCTCTGTGGAAAAAATGTGCATAAGCAATCTTAATATTGTCACAGTCTAAATTTCTGTCCTCGATTTTTTAAGCTAAATATTGCACATGCAAGTTTTTTATATGTATTGCAAATATACCGACACAATACTGCAAATCTGAACTAGATCAGTGTTCGTTGCTGAAAGAATACTTCCAAACCCAGTGCACTATATAAAAGCCAGAGAAGTACAATCTTACCTTAAACAAACAGCGACAAACATATTCATACACTGTATGTTTCAATGCATCAATAAGCAGCTTGATTCTTTCTTCAGTATTACTTGAATCCTAAAAATAAAGTTTGGATTTCTAAAATTCATGTGGAAGTAAAAAATATTTTATTACCGAGTGAATTTCACCAGGGGAAATAAAGGGGGGATGAGGGAGAGAAGGAATAGAAACAGGAGGGAATAAAAGGGGGTGAAGATATAAAAGGAGGTTTACAAGGGGGTTTACAGGTGCTGTGAGGTTTATCTGAAACAAATTCCTTTCTACCTTTCTGGAGATTATAAAGGAGGGTAATGTGGATTCACAAGCTGATTTCATTAAACCCTTCCCTAAGTCTAAAAGACAGCTTACGAAAAATGCAGAAGTGGATAGAGGAGGAATAAAAAGGAAGAAAGTAAAGGAGGACATGAGTGGCAAAGACAGAAGTTGAGTTTTAAATAGGTTGTCATAATAGGAAGGAAGAAACTTTGAAAGGTTGTGAAGGTAAGAACAAGAAGTTAGATATTTAATGTTGTGGAAAAGAAGGAATAGGTAAAAAACCTTAAAGAAGGCAAGTTTGCATGGTTGGAAAGACATTTCTGCTAATGATTGGAGCTGAAGGAATGTTGTCAGCATGGACATGAGAATAAAGGGCAATCCAAAGTGACATGATAAAAGGCATGTGAATTCATTTTTGAAGTGGAAACAAACAGGAAAACAAAAGATGAATTTTGGAGATGCTCAATAAAAAGAAAGCACATCATTAGTCAGTGTGGGGTTTTATATCTAAAGAGTGAGGTGACAAAGGATAAATCCATAATTCTGCACTTCAGTAAGAAAAATGTAATGGTCATGAGAATACAGAAAAGTAAAAGTGACATTTTCCTAAAACGTGCATGCTTATAGACTGTATAAAAAGTTTTTTATCTTCCTTCCAATAACTGAACCATGTAGAAATATAGGTCTTTCCTTATCCTAACCCTTGTTGGTAGAATTAATTGGAGATTGTTTAAATAAAGCCTACAGTAATGAGCTGAAGTTATAGTCAAACTTGCTTTTCCTAATTCATTCACCTTATACAAGGAGCAAGCCTGAAATAACAAATAAGAGCAACTTTGGTTTTAGATGGCTCAACAATTTTACAATTTATATGTAATATAAATGGTAAAAAAAAAAGTGTATATACTCTGAATATGTAAAGCACAACAGTTCAGCATCACAGTTATTATCACTACTTATTATACATTATTCCCTATAAATGTTTAGAGCAACTAAAAAATTCTAAAGATCAAAGCAGAGTAATTCATCTTCAGCACTCACAGCTTTAGAAGAAAATACCTGTTCGCTTTGCAGGGCCCTTTGGAAAAGCCGTAGGAAGGCCGCCAAACTAAAACGGTACATATTATTAATTTTGGACAAGTCAGAGATAATAAAATACATCTTGCTAGCACTCTCAGCTAAAGGAAGATAGGCGTCCCTCTCCTGTGGATAAAAACAAACAAACAAATATATATATATAAGGTGTGTGTATATATATATATATATATATATATATACATAAATGTAAACAGTGCATTTCTGCCATCTACTGGATATTACATAAACATTTATTCACCCATGTTGAAAAATTCAGATGACTCCCACTACTACTTGAGAAAACAGAATCTTTTCCAACTGAGGGCTACGTACTCAAGACTTCAACACTATCTTTAGGTTTTAAACTTGGCAGAAAACACTTTGGTAATTTTTTTTTTTAAGTTATGAAGAACATCTTGGAAATTAATGCTAAGGGCACTGAGGTCTCCTCTCACCCCAAAGCACTTCCCAAAACTCAGCAGCAAATTCAAAATATAACAAATAGGACGCAGGAGAAAAATTTGTAATGTGTTACAAAAAACAGCAATGCCAGATGAATAACACCACCAATTAATTATTTTTTTGCAATAGCAAGGAATTTATTAAACAAGAATGTCCATTTGAGCCTTGAAAGTCAGTCATATTGTTTGCAATAGCTGATGATAAAAGTAAAAAACAAAGTCAAAACCTGCAGTTAGGTCCTTGGGAAAAACAAAACAAACAAACAAAACCCTTGAATTCAGACTGGCAGATTTTAAATTGTATAACATTCACCAAGTGCAAATTAAAGACATTTAAGTACTGAAAATGCTTTCTGTACTTGCATTATGCAAGTATCTCTTACTTCAAAAGATTAATTCAGTACGTTACTGATGTAACTCTCCTGCAGATGTGCATATACTCTATTTACACAGACAAGATAACTATTATCAGCAGGAAAAAAAAACAGCAATAAAATATTTTTTTTTTTTTTTGGCTACCTGATCAAGGGAAATCTGAAGTCTGTGAGATTCAGCAAGTGATTCTTGGATGAGAGCACTACTTGCTTTAGTCTGATTCAAAGATTCAATCAGATCTTTATTTTCTAGTATGTTGCCTTGCGATGTTGCAAGTGTCTGTGAAAAAAAAAATAGTCACCTATGTTACATTAAAAAAAAAAACACAGTGAAGTAAGTATTTTAGAAGCTGACATGCATATGTATGAATCACTGAATGCACCAAAAGTACTAGAAAGCAGGTGGTTTACTCCAAAAACTCAGATGATGTATTAATGAAGGCTGGAAAATAGAACTCAGGACCAAACTCAAAATCCAGGTTGCCAAATTCTGAGACAAGCTGTCATTAGCTTTTCAGAATGATTTGTATGATCAGATTCTTATGTACTAACATCCCAACAGCAAATACAAATCAGGATTTGTTTTTCTATTTCACTGCCAATTTAACCTGAAAATTTGCTGCTTGCAATAACTTGTTGTACCTGATCAATCATAAATTTGTTTTCCCTCAAAACAGTGCAATCCAACATTCCCATACAATTTTGTCCTCATTTCCAACTGAGAGGTAAATTTTAATGATTACAACATTCCCAGTTTTGTAATCAGAGATCCCTTCAAAATGCTTTTCATTGCCCCACCTCGTTCCTGAGTCCTCCTGTACAGACACTTTCACTTTTAATAACAAGAGGAAAAATGAGTGATTTCCTGGCATTTAAGGGTTGCTTTTCTTTTTCTTTTTTTTTTACTAGCTCTCAGTAAACACGCTTCAATACAATTTCATGGTCACACAACAACACAAAATTGACTTCTCGTTGGTTTTTACTCTCAGGCTTCATCTGAAAGTGGAAACTAACTGGGTTTTATACACAGTAGACAGTTAATTTAAAGTTTTATCTTAAAAAAAACAAAACTCACAAATATAGCTGCAACTATATTAACTCACGAGGCCATGAAAACATCTTAGTATGCAAGATTTGTAAAGACAGCCAAGGGAAAAAAAAAAAGCCATGAGCTTTCCTCACCTTAATACAATGCACACCTAATATTTTAAAATTAAAATAGTTACTGTATAGTTAAAAAAAAAAAGATCAGAAAGCAATGCACTTTAGACACCGCATCAAAGGTTCAGATCTGCTTAAATGACTGCAAACTGTATTCTGTATTTCCATATTTTAAGTCAAAAACAGTATTGAGCAAAATGTGATGAATAATTTTGTACAGCTGGTTTACAGGTTGTATATCCTGACATGTTTTGAAAAGTCAAACCAATACTTCCTAGGATAGCACATCAGGATATTTGGATGCAGAGATTCACCAGTTAGAATAGAAGAATGCACTAGGTTATCTAGTTGAAAAGAGTAGGACAAGATCATCGTGGTACAGGTACTAAGGGAGCCACCTAGGAAAGGTGACTGATGTACATATTTATATATCTTTCTTACCAACATGCCCCAGTAAATAATGCTTTTAATTTCTCAAATCAAAAATTCTGAGGGGTCATTATTCCAGTACTCTCTTTTTACATTGAAACACATAAAAACATCAGATTTATCTTATTGATCTAACAGATACAGCAGGTAAATTTATTTTACCTCCAAAAGAGATTCCTCAAGCTTAGCTAGTTGTATCTTCTTATCTTCTTCTTGTTGCAACAGCTTTGTCTTCTGCTCTTCCAAATCGGGCTTTTCATGCTGAATTGTTAAAGCCAAAAGCTAAAAAGAAATGAGATTATTTCTTGCAGTAGAAGATATTTTAATATTTAATAGTATGCATTGATTAATCATATAGCATTAATTGTATACCAGTTTATAGTTTGTTTTTGAAAGTAGACTTCTGAGGGTTTGAACAGAGAGCAGGAGCTTAACAATTAATCTCATGTAACTCAAGTCAATGAGATAGTTTCCATTTTCATTATTGGACTTGCTACTTGGTTCCAAAGTGCATAAAAACAATCTTCTAAAATTTTAATTTAGTATCAGCATTGATTTTTCCATTTATAGTTGTGTCCTATAAAATATCTCTGTGACCATTAACACAAACTGCACCATGGGGCTTCTACCCAAGGCTGGATGTATCTATAAATGTCTATATTATTTTTATTCTAAATGCCTACCTGACCTCTTAAGCCACTTCCTGTTGTGGTGAAGTTTACTTCTGTAACAATAGAAGAAGCATCAGGTGGAATTAAGGGATTTGGGTTCCTTGTTGATAGAAAAAGACGGAACTCTTCATTATAATCTATAATTTTTTCACCTATTTGTATAGCATAGCGGGGTCCTGTAGATAAAAAATATATTACAGTCACTCTGATTCTAGATTCTAGTCATTCTAAAATTATCTGAAAATAATGGTATTTGTGTTATACTTTATACAAATAGATCAAAAGATACTTTATAAATAATTTATAAATTATTTTAATAAATAATAATAAATAACTTAAGAAACATAAGCTATTCTGTATTGCTAGACAGAAAAATGCAAGAGTGCAGCAATAGTGTGTGAAAGTTATATGGTGAAAATATTTAATTGACGAGGTTCATTTAATTATCACCCCCAATAAAAAAGAACAAATGGCAAAAAATGCATATGATGGAAAAGTGATATGAATGAATATTTGAAACCTTCTAACAATGACAGGAGACAAAACAGAACAGAAGACACACTAGATAATTCTGCTTTTGTCTAAGAATCCTGTCATTATTTAAACATACTCATTTAATTTTACACATAGGTATACCACTCTATAAAATCACATTTGCCATAAATACGTATTGGCTAACTAAGATGGTGCAATATTTTCTGAATGTGACACCAAAACATCAGTCTTTATCTCTGAATCTGTTACATTTACTTGCAGAAGCTTGATGCTGCTACACAATCATAATTCCATTAAAATATTATTTTCTGTGCTATTGTTATGGAGAAAGACTATAAAACTAAAGATGTTGGAACATCTAGTTATTAAATTGAAAGAAAACTATTTAATTACAACATATCCTGTAAATTTGTAAATTACTGTAAATACACTTAATTTAATCACAGTGGGAAATAGTTAATGTATTCATTTGTGTTGTCATGTATTCAATCTATTTTTACACTACTAAGATTCTGACATTTCTCAATATGATTCTCACAAAATCAAACCATATATATGGCTTCTCACCACTCTCCTTCCACCACAGAAAATTTTCATTATAGCTGTGTCAGAAAAGAATAAACTTTAACAGTCACGACTAGAATAAGATTTTTGCCTCCTGATGCTAAAAAGAAGGAAGAACAGAACTAGAATATTAAAAGTTTCAAAGTGAAAATTTTTCTTCCAGAGAAATTTCTGAGGTGGCAGTTAGGTACTTCTCTATTATTAGCACTAGGAGCAGAAGATCAGAAATGTTCCAAGTATAAATCTCTTGTTAAAACACTGGTACAGATGAAAATCACATACCAATTTTGCTTCTATGCCAAGGATCAGAATAAATTTTAGGCTTATGTTGTAAAAACGTCAAGTAGAAAATGGAAGCTGTACAAGGACAAAGTAACTGCAGTATATAAATTCACATTTTTTCTTAACTTCGTTTCATTCCCAGTAGTGAAAAGATGCCCAGTCATCACAAGCAAAATAATGCAGAGAGGCCTCCACTACCACTTCCACATTTTGACAAACAGAAGGTGTGTGCTTCATAGCCAAGTGACTGAACTGACTCAAAGAATGACCAGGTCTCCCTTTTCAAAGCACAGCTCCCTGGTTTGGACTTGCACAGATCTAGAGCTAACAGAGTTCATGCGGAAGATGCTGCCTGAGGCGTTACGAGCAATTTCCCTGAATAAACTTGTATTTTTATTTTTTTATTATTATTTTTTTTTTCTCCACAGTTCTGCAAATACATTTATCTCTTAATTTGATTCGTTTTGAAATGTATCTCTGCTTTCCAAAATTCTACGGAACCTTGAAGTCACCACTCAGGTAGTGCTCTCAGCTCCTACTGAAAAGAAAAAAAAGTAAGCACATCTGTGATGGAAGAGTGATCTAAACTAACAACTTCTTCTTGTTTTACAGACCTGTCCCCATCTAGGGGATAACTACATATAAGAACTCCACAAAAGTTTTTATTCCGTTTCACTGCATCAGTAGTAAAGGGGACGGACGCATTTCACTGAATTCTATGACCCCTTCACGTTCCCATTCCAAAGTCACATTATGGATATGTCTCAGCATCTTCTTTAGACAAATGAAAGACAAAAAGCAACATCAACATTCTAAAATTCTGATTTCTAACTGCATAATCAGTTGTGCAATTTCTGTTCTATTCATTGTCCAAATTCCTAAGAAAGACCATGCGTTTGAAATTGACGCTGGTAATTAACATTTAAACTCAGCAAGAATTCATAAAAACATTTTATTCTAATTCCAGTCAAAAAAAATCTTTAAATACTTCTCAGTATTTTTCAACTTAGCAAACAAGAGCATTAACTCCAACATAACTAACGCACTGAAGTGATAGCAGCATGTTAAGGAGGAAAAACAATGTAATACTCATGGTTTCAGAAAAATGAGGTTTTATATGATGTATATGGATCTACCCTTCAAAAGGTTTGAACAAGCGTTTTTAAAGATTTTGGTCCTTTACCTTGGACTACAAGATCTTTTCTTAGCAACGGATAAAGTACAGGTTCCACTCCATCCATTTCCTGTATAATAAGTGTTTTTCCAAACCTCACTGCCAGCTCAAGAGCTGTTAGAAAGTTGGTGTCCTGGGCAAATGAAAACAATTTCCTTTGATTCATGTTATTTGAAATATCAACACTTTGACAGCAGTGTTAAACAGTGAAAACTCTACAGACACTTTCAAGTCATTTTAGGAATGAACAGGAAGTCATTATACCAGTAATATGAATCTAAATATCAGTAGTATAACCAAACAATTCTACTACATGCATCATATGGTAGCCACAAGTATTTAATTTAAATCCATTTGATAGGACTAAGGGATCGCTTCAGCTGCTGACATACAAGCAACCAATTTAACGTGCCTAGCTCTCCTTGTGCTGCATCAGAAGAAAGCAGGTCTGCAATAGGTCTTGTGTCATATCTGTCAGGTGTATTCGGCTAGTTAGTAAATCTCAAATATTATTAGGTAGCTGTGCCTCTAAAGGGAATCAAGACCTAAAGCCAGGATTCACACTGATACGAAGATACCTAAATGCAGGCTTTTGCCTGTAGGTATCTAAACATATACTTGTTTTTTAAGATTCCATTGGAGTCAGTGGTGATCCTGAATAATGCAGTCAACAAGCCCAAAAGTTAATCAAGGCAATCTGCTAGCAGGTTAAGTATTCAACTCTTAACTAGTACCTTCTGTGAGTATCCAAAATGCCTGCATATGGCTGGCACGGATCTCTAGAAGACCCACACTCTGCTGAAGCAATAGCCTGAGGCCAGGTAGGATCCAATAAGGGACTTTAGAATGGCACCGCAAGTTCATCTATGTTCGTGCAACTGAAACAAGCCTAGTCATCCATGTAAACTGACATGGTGTCTTAATCTTGAACTGAAACCCAGCCAAATACTTACAAGTACTTACAATGTAGATAATAAAACACCAAAATCACAAGGAAGAAGCATATACATACTCCTGAAATCCTATGAACAGCAAGAAATACCTATATATATAGGTATATATATAGGTATGTATGTATATATATATATATATATACATATATATATATATATATACCTAATTTATATAATAGATTATATAAATAATCTATTTTTAGAAATCTTTTACTCTCTCTCTCCCAGCAGGGAATATTGATACTCTTGAAAAGGGCAGCACAAAGAGATAAGCTTGTAGAAATAAAGCTACAATAATGTTGACCCTCAACTTTAAATACTCTGATTTCCTTCTTGAGGAAATACATTATCAGTAGCATCTGATAGAATCACCATAAACAAAAACTCTGTGAGAAATTAAATGCTTCATGGATATGACCTCATATTTGGTGATAGCTATCATAACTAATAAACTGCTCTCAGAAGTCTGGAATTAAGTGTTATCAAACAGAATAAAATTGTAAAACCAAGAGTAAATACTGGACCTGCTGGTTAACAACTTCCAAACGTGATTCCTTTAAATGTGTCTTCAACCATTCTGTAGCCCGGAAAGAAGGGTCTATCAGAAATGGGCAAACTTTACTCTAGGAAAAAATCAGAAAATTACAGAAATCTATCTTAAGAATTAAATTGAATGGGTAAAACAAATGAATATGGTACAATGAATTAAGTCCTCTTTTATTTCCCCAAACTGATGTTATGTGCATTTTAATATTTTTCATTAACAAACTGTTTAAAGAAAAACTAACAACCTAATAAAAAAAATGACAACAACAACAGTATAAGAACAGCAGCATAAGAACATTATTTTCTTGTCTTTTTTTTTTTTTTTTGTAAAATATCATGTTCAATTCCAGTTTAAAAGATACTGAACCAAATGCGTGTACAAGCAAAAGGGTTTGAGCTGAGGAAGGGCTTGAAAAAGTTCTTAATGTATAATGAGATTATTAGGAGCTCAATCTATTTAACGAAAAAGATGAAAATGAGGTTTGATTACAGCATGTAAGTACCTTTGAGAGTACAAAATCATATTTGTTGAATTTTTTTTAATCAAAGTGAGAAAGGAATAGCTAGATCTAATATCAAGTTGATAAAGCAAGTCTTATTTAAATGGGAAAAAAGCTGTAACTGGTTTGTGAGAATCATTAATCATCCAAGCAAACAATCTGTGGCAAATGTAAATTCTCCTCTCCTAAATGGTATTACATTTTTACTTTCTATCAGATCTAAGAAATAACTACATTATAACTACAGTATTATTGTATATGAATGTGCAATTGTGTAATATGTACATTTATTGGCATATATCCATATGCTATTATGTGATAATACTGAATCATGGTTATAAGCACAGTATTATAATTTATTATAATTATTTTCTCTGGTATGAGCTACTGGCCTTAAGTGATGGCATTTTATGTCCTGTATCATAGAGATAAGCTAATGATTAGCTTTAAGGATTTCAAATCTAGACATTTTGAAAGGCATCTGCATGTAGCTTTTTACTTTTTCAAGACCAAAAAAAATGAGAAATGATATGTCAAGTGCACATGTATAGGACAATCTTCCAGTTCTTGTATTAGTGTTTATGATTAGTAATAGACTAATGGCAGATCTCGTCTGTTCAACAACAGGAAGAAAACCATAAAAGCAGAAAAAGAAAAAGTATGTTCTTTAACTACATATTTTCCTTTTGGTACAGAGTACCCAGAGTTAGATAAATATTTGTTTCTTTGGGCATGTTTTATGGTGCTAATAAAACAATGAAAATGAAATTGTTCAAAATTCCAGAAAGATATCATGTTACTGAAATTTGTAGAAATTGAAATACTTAGATAAGATACAAAAGCAAGTTTACCTGCAAGATAACAAGAGCATTTTCTATTGAAAGGTCATCTGAAGGTAAGCCTTCGCTTTTCCAAACTAACTCCTCACTTTCTGTGCACAGGAACCGCCGTAAATCAAACTCTGATAAATGAAAGATCATAAGTTTGTGCTAATATTCATAGCTTGCACATTTTAAGCCTTCACCACTTTATATATAGTGGAGATTCTGTCTTAAAGGAGTGCAAGTCTGTTAATTGCCCTTACATCATTTCTTGAATGTACTTCTATTTCCTAGCTGATGTTACCAAAAAAAATGGTGCTGTTAACACAGATAAAAATGATTACTGAAAAACAAGAAGCATTCAGAACCCATAAGCAAATTTCCAACAATTAATGTGAATACATTCATTCATGTAAACTTTACTTTTTAAGCTAGGGCTATGGAACAAAATCTTAAAAATATATAGTAGTTATAATCTTAAGAATTAACAGAATAATCCTAAGAAATAGTTGTATCTGTAAGTACAACTACTTATTGAGTAAGAATTAATGTTGTCATTTTTCATACGGGGACACCATGACAAAGGAGTCTGTTCATTAGAACTCACTGGCATTTCTCACGTTCTCAGTCAAGCTGACTTACACACCCACACCCACACAAATTACTTTCAAGGCCTGCTGATTTGGTCCATTCATCCAGTCTGGTTTTCCTCTGATCCTCAGGAGCAGCAGAAAGATAGGTAATAAATGCAGCTGCTAACTGAGCTCTCTTAGGCAATGTAGACAGTTCATCTGTTATCTCTGACACCTTCAAAATAAAGAAAAATTGCAGAATGTATATTATAAATAAAAACTATGTTAATATTTCTCATAATTCATTTAAAAGAGAGAATTAAATTTGCCTGCCATTAAGAGTACTATTGAGACAGTTTCTCTCCTTGCATTTCAAGTACTTGTATTTAGCTAACTCACTCCAGTGAAAATGTGAGAAAAGTTCTTTTTAGCTCTCAGCTACAATGTGGACCGATGTTTCTGAGAATTTAGCTCCTACAGACTATGGATTTGATGAAAACTTCAGGTTGTCACTTGTGAGCAACTGGATAAATCATAATATTATAAGAAAAATAAGGAATATGTGATCTCATCGTATCAGCTAGTGAATGCTACTTAAAATATGTATGTAGATACCAAATACTGTGCTATCTATTATACTCAGAAGTTTGATTCACTGAAGACTCACAATATAAAATACATTTATCATGTATCTTTGAATAAGCTACCTGCACTTTACCACCTATGCTTTGAACTCTTCTACTATTTTGGAAACAAAGACAGCATAGCAAAACAACATAGAAGACTGCCATAATTGCCTTAAAAAGGTAATGTCACCTTTGCATTTAATCAAACTGACTTAAAAAAGAAAAGTTGTCATATACACACAAGAAACTTGTTACTACTAGCTCCTTACTATAAAGGGAGATGAACACAGCATTTTCAGCACTAAATTTGAGTACCATCTTCAATATAGGATGAATACCTGACTAATACATCCGTTATTCTGCTAGGTATGCTAATATATCTACACACCATTAACAGAGCAGGGTAATCTTCTAAAGAGAGGGATAATGTATGAAGGTGAAAAACTGAGAAGAGTCATTTTTAGAAGTGTTTAAACTCAGGTTCAAATATGCCCAGACCTTACTGCAGTAGATGGAGTATCTAAAAGACTACTTGCAAAGGAAAATCTTCCCTTTCTTTCCATTCTGCCAGTCATCCTGTGAGAGTATTCATCCAACACTAACTCTAGTTCTTTAAAATGAAGGCATTTAACCTAAGGTAATTGTTTAGGCTTTTTCTAATGCCAATGACGAGACAGGCAGCTGTCTTTCAGCAGGGATATTTATTCCATCCCTAAGTACCAAAGAAAGCTAGGTATCATTTTCTGGAGGTGGCAGCTGTTCTCAGCTTATACATATCTTGGAGTTTTCCTTTCCTGTTTTCTAACTGAAGAGTTGTGTCCAAAGGGTTGCCAATTTCTCCCAAATATAACAAGATTTTACTTAAAAATTGACCTATCAAAATATCAGCTATAAGAAGTACATTATGAAAATTTTCACTTACCTGAGTGCTCCATCTTTTGTGTTCCCTATCAAGTTGATTTATTAGAACCTCTGCAGCTTTCAATGTTTTCTGAGCTTTACTTAGTTCTGCTTCAAGTTTTGCTGCTTCAGTTGTTCTACACTGGAACCTGTAAAACAATTACTGTTTAAAATTGCTATCACAAACTACTAAATTTATGGACAGTTACTTCAAAGCCAGCTTAACTGACTGAACTTGTTATGAATCTCTCCCTTATGGTTCATGAAGAACACAACAATTGTCTTTTATACCATCTTCTGCTCTTTGGTAAATAAGCTTGTTAGACTTTCCACTAACAAAATTTAGATTCACAGGTGAGGTGAGATTTAAAATCACATTTCCAATATAGACTATAATGTCTGAAAATAATCCCTTCTTCTACTTAAACAGTATGACTTGATGTTAGTGGTTGATGTTTTTGTTCTGCACATAGTCGGGACAATAGCAGACTCAACACCATGCTATAAATTTGTAACTCTTCAGTAAATATTATCCATTAATATGGTGGGGAGTCTCTCCACACCTTTCTTATTAGGTCCCCTTTAGGTACTGGAAGGCCACTGTAAGGTCTCCCCAGAGCCTTCTTGAGACGAACAAGTCTAGTCCTAAAAAGGCACTGAAGTCATCTCAGATTTAAAAGGTGAGATACACACCCACTCTATTTTTGACATCTGCTGTGTCTACACTGGAGGCTTCTGACTCAGTAGTGAGAAACGAGTACTTTGAAAGAGTATTCCATCTGATCAATGATGAACTGATCAATCTGATGAACTGCTAGAGGTAGCCTAAGTATGGCTTCTTCTGATGTACACATCTCACAGTACAGAGAGTTACATTTCATGGAATCATAGAATCATAGACTGTTTTAGGTTGGAAGGGACCTCTGGAGGCCATCTGGTTCAAACCTGTTCAAACAGGGACACCCAGAGCCAATATCTCAGGACCATGTCCAGGTGGCTTTTGAAGATCTTGAAGGAGGAGACTCCACAGCATCCTGTGCCAGGGCTCCACCATCTGCACAGCACAGAAGTGCTTCCCGGTGTTCAGACAGAACCTCATGTTCCAGCTTGTGCCTGTTGCCTCTTGTCCTAGCACTGGGCACCACTGACAAGAGCCTGTCTTGGCCTTCTTTGCACCCTCCCTTCAGGTATTTATTGACATTGACAAGATGCTTAGCACATCCTCCTCTTGTCCAGGCTGAACAGTCCCAGTTCTCTCTGCCCTCCCTCATAGGAGTGGTGCTCCACTCCCTTCATCATCTTGGTGGCCGTCTGCTGGACACTTTTCAGTATGTCTGTGTCTTTCCTGTAATAGGGACTGAGAACTGGACGCAGTGTGGCCTCACCAGTGCTGAGCAGAGGGGAAGTATCACCCTTGTCGATCTGCTGGCAGCACTTTGTCTAATGCAACCAAGAATACTATCAGCCTGTTTATCAGCAAGGGCATGTTGCTGACTCATGTTTAACTTGGTGTCCCACGGGACTCCCAGGTCCTTTTCTACAGAGCTGCTTTCCTACTGAGTGGCCCCCTGCATGTACTGGTGCCTGGGGTTGTTTCTCCTCAGGTGCAGAACTCTGCAGTTCTCCCATTTATTTATAATAAATATAATTATTCACACTGTAAATTCATCAATGTTTTTATTTATATCTTGAAATAAACAAACCCAACATACTTATCTTTCAGTTCTGATACTTTTTGACCAACAGAGTTCAGAAGATCTTCCAACTTCTGTTTTCTGCCTTCAGTTTTCTTGAGATTACTGAAAGGTATAACACTTATTTTAAAAACATGCATCTCAAAAACAAACAAACAAAAGGGGTGGGAACTGTAGCAGAAAAATTGTTTATATACAGATAGTCCAGAGATAATTCTTGTGATTTGTATTAATAATAATCTGTTTTCTTGTTTAAAAGTTTTGACTAATTCTTATGTATTCTTACAGATCAGATCAAATTCTTCCAATATATTATTTTAAGACAATCAGTATATATTTCTCAAATTACAGATGGTCGTAAAAATATTTCATATCTTTGTGATTACAAGGAGAAACCGTCGATTAGTAATGCTTGAGAAAAAAAAAAAAAAAAAAGGAACCACGCTTCTTACAGCATAGCTTTCACTGACAGAGTACATTTTAAGCATATCTACAATGTTCACTTCACACAGACATATTTCAGCATAGACTGGGAACTAGCGATTGGCAAAAAATATATGTTACACACTTTTTTCTGTCTCAGCATGAATATTTTAATACTTATTATCGAGCTACAGTTTCTTATTTTTAACTAACTTCAAGTCCTCTTAGTCTCTCCTGCCAACACTGGAATTAAAAACATTTATCCTGAAATAGTGTCTAACTCACGCTTCCAAGCCAGCCTTTTCTTTTTCCAAAGGTTGAATTCGTTCTAGGACATGGGAATACTGTACATTGGCATTTACCCAAGCCGCCAATGGAGCAGCTGCAGCACTGGCTCGTTTAGCGTTCTGAAAAAAAAATCCGTAACAATGACAAGCAAGTCCTTTAAGTATGATGAGCGTGAGAAATACAAAATAAGTAATTGCAACAGATTTACCACTTATCAACTTTAATATGCCAATTAGCCAACTCCTCTCTTAAACTTATCTTTTATATTGTTACTAAGAGATTATATTGTAGGCCATCAATCTGTATACAGAGAATAATGTGTATTTTTACAACTCTGAAGCTCCACAGGAGTTATGAAGTTCTAAATGCGTGCAAATTTTATCATTGTGTTCCTTCCCAGAGAACAACTGTACTCTTAAAACTAAGGAACTAGTATTTAAAAAATCTACTGGCTATTGAATTCCATGTAGCTACTGCCAAATTTGGTCTCAAAGATCACCAATATATTAGTTGTCTTTAGCTCACCTTTTTTTTGTTAACTGCATGTTACGTTAAGTCTCTCAAGAGATTTTTGGTGATGGTGGTTTTTTTTTTATTATTATTTTTTTTTTATTTCATTCAAAAGAATTACCTTAGGATCAAAAGATGTTCTGTTTTTGTGAAGAAGTTCTTCAACACTCTCTCGGATTTCTTTTGGAATGTTACGGGCATCAAAGGTTGCTATGTCTTCCCTCACCCCTCTTTTGGCCAAGAAACTGTAAAAGTATTAAATAATTAAGTAAAGAAAATACAAATGTTCAAGATATTATCTCCATATGAAATAAAAGGAATTCTGCACACACATCATTCCTGAATACAACAGAAAGCATTTCATATTGCAAATTTACTTTCTAAGGTTGAAGCTTAAATAAAATCCTCACCTCTTCATGCTCACCCATGACGTATCAAAAATCCCCATCAGCCGTAAAACTCCTTCTAGGATGTCTCTGATTATGTCAGGGGGCATCCGTAATGACCGAATTTCTGACAAAGACTCTGGCTTTATATTTCCAACTGCAAACTTAGCTTCATTAACCAGTGGCTTAAAACATAAAAACATATCAAAAAAGGTAGGAGGATATAAGAAACTTAAAGTTTGCCATTTTGGCTTTCATACATTTTCTTTTTAATTGTAGTATTAAATATTTCATTACCTAACCAAATACTGTTGATATGTATTCATGTACACAAGTTACTAAAACAAAAATGCCACCTACCTGTGATAAGTACAGTTCCATATAAAACACATTTCAATCCTTACATTCTCTAACTTTACATTCAGCATTGCATTTCATAAATATTATGTATATAATGCCATTAATCATATTTGTTCTTCCACTGCTTAACAGTTCATTGTGATGTAAGTATGGTTTAATAATGATCTCAATTACTATTTACAAAAACATATAAGAATATCTGTGTAAAAGAAGTACAGTCACAAAAGCTCGATCTTTTCAGTAGCTAAGCAAATCCAGTCACCCTTTGCCCTTACCAACAAAGCCAAAAAATAATGAGGAAACAGAAGTTAAGGAATTATTAAATACTGTGCACACCCTGCACATCTTGCATATTTATCAAACTCCAGAAAAAGGGTTTTAACCAAAGCCTTTAGTTCTACATGACTTTAATAGAATCATAGGATCACAGAAAGGCTTGTGTTGGAAGGAATCTTAAAGATCATCTAGTTCCAACCCTCTTCTCAGGCACAGAGGAGGGGCTCATTGATCTGTAGCTCCCTGGGTCCTCCTTTTTACCCTTTTTAAAAAGGGGAGTGATGTTTCCATTTTTCTAGTCACCAGGGACTTCAACTGCCACAACTTTTCAAATATGATGGAGAGAGGCTTAGCAACTGTATCAGACAGTTCACTCAGGACCTAGGATGCATGGCATCGGGCTCCACAGAACCTTCACTGCAAGGATATGATCCCTTGGTACCTATGATCTTCAAAAGTAAAGAAAAATAATTTGCTGTACTTTTTGCTTATTCTTTAGTACAATTTTAAAATGGATGGGATGAAAAACAGAGACTAAGATCAATGACTCGAGACACATACCTCTACCAAAAAACTGATGCGTACAGGCTGTAAAATCTCTTGAAGAACAGTGTGCAGCAGAATCACAGAATGGTTTGTGTTGGAAGGGACCTTAAAGATTATCTAGTTCCAACACCCCTGCCATGGGCAGGGATGCCACCTACTAGATCAGGTTGCTCAGTCTCACCTAATCTGGTCTTGAACACCACCAGGGATGGGGCACCCACAGCTTCTCTGGGCAACCTGTGCCAGTGCCTTACCACTCTCTGAGTAAAGAATTCTTCCTAATAACTAATCTACATCTACCCTCTTTTAGTTTAAAGCTATTACTCCTTGTCCTATCACTACATTACCTGACAAAGAGTCCCTCCCCAGCTTTCCTGCAGGCCCCCTTTAGGTACTGGAAGGCCGCTGTAAGTTCTCCAC